>CM046878.1:85181797-86381797 GCA_025667525.1 Glebionis coronaria
TTATATCTGATTTCATCACGTCTCATTATTATCATTTTTTAATCAGTTCAAGTCAATATTTATCCTTATCATCGTCATCACATCTACACTACTTCTTATTTTATTTAAAAAACTGTTCTTTTTTTCATCAATTTTTGTCCATTTTTTACCTGTCTCTTTTGTCCAATCATACATCGAACATATCTGAATTTTTTTGGGAAAAGGACAAAAAATCCCAGATCCACTTTTTTTGGAAAGGTCAAGATATAGTCAAAACCCTTTTGCGATGGAAACATTGCGATAGGTTGTTTGGATTATTGCGAGGGGGTCTATGGAACTTTTGCGATATGTGATGTTTTTAAACATTGCGAGGAGACTCTGAATATTGTGATGGCCTCAAAATATTGCGATGGTTTCAAAACATTGCGATAACATTTTCTCAAAATATTGCGATGAGGAGTTTGAATATATTGCGATGGATACTCATAAATCATTGCGATAGCATTGTTTGAAAAATCATTGCGATAGCAATTATTTTTTAAAAGACATTGCGACACTGTGATGTTGAACTCATTTCAAGATAACTTGGCCTAGCCAAAACTCAACCCATCTACATCACACCATGTCAACTCGGTAATTACCGAGTTGATCGGGTTAACTCACTGTGTCATGAATCACATCCAAAAATCTCTGCCTTATCACTCCAAAATCATATCCTCAATCAAACCCGATTCTACCTATTCCCATCGTCACCTAAAACCCATCACATCTAGACTCGAATCAAAAGATCTCAGATGTGGTACTTCAAAATCAAATGAACTTTTTTTGATATATACCATTCGTATCTTCACTGATCTAGACCAAGAACAACCAAAAACCAACATGCATGCTCAAAATCTAACCCACCTGAGATCTATAGAAGATCTTGAAGCCACAAACCATACTTGATTCTTCATCTCGTGGGATATTCGTGTTATATCTACACGGTTTATTGACAGGTTCGTTATAGAGGATTTATGGTTGTGTGATTAACGATATACATTTCTTATTGTTGTCGATAGTCACTGGATTCGTGTTTAACTATGTAACACTCCATTTTGATAATGGAATATCACGCGTAATTATGGCGTGTCATCAAAGCATACAAGGAAAAAAGTCTAAACATTACATGACCATAAAAGGAAAATACCGGAATCAAACATCGGTAGTCCAAAAGTAAAGCTCATCACACACAAACATAAGTACTGTAAAGGAAAGGACTAAACAATGTCCATAGCAAGAGTATCAAAGTAAAGATAATGCATAAAGTAAAGAAAGGCTAGAAAGCTTCCAGTCTATATGCACGTACGCTTAAAGTCTACGAGCATCCCTGAGTACCTGCCGTTTTTGGGAACATAGAAAAGGAAAACGGCTAAGCAATACGCTCAGTGCACAGATGTATAATAAAGCATGAATAGGATAAGCATATAACATATAACAGCGGAAGAAACTAAGTCCCAAATAACCTGGTTAAGTCTTGGTAAAACTGGTTTTATAGTTTGAAAAGCCTTATGTTTATCTTATAAAAATTGTTTATCATATTCTACCATTAGCCAATATAGGTCATGAAAATCCACCGTGCATGAATACTTGGAGGGGTGACCTCATCATGCAAATTAGAGGGGCTGCCTCTAATTTAATATACTAGTTTCGGTAGGAGGGATCAGCTCCTTGTGAAGGATGCAAGGCACACACCACATTCACACTGAGTAATCTGCTGAAAAACATGTAACTTGTTGGGTCAAAAAGTTGATGTGGCAGAAACTCAAAAACGAAGAAAACATGAAGTTATTGTCCAAGCGTTGTCAAGAGAAATTTAGGCGTTGAGAAGAACAAACTAAGCGTTGTTGGCTCAAGAGTTGTCGTGTACAATCTAAGCATTGTCACATGCAATTCAAGAGTTGATAGAATTGTAGACAATAAGCTTTTAGAAGATTCTATTTGGATATATATGCAGGATATATTCTGTATATAGTTATTTAAATAGAAGATTCACATGTTTATTTATTCTTATCTCTTGTAAAACCCTAATCCTTACACTATAAAAGGAACCAAGGGTTATTAGGTTTTTCATATAATTCATTCACAATGTAAACCTAAAGCGTATGTCGACTAGACGTGGAATTCAATGTATACACGTCTAGTGATTGTTGATTATTAATATAATTAGCAATCCAATTGTGTTTTAATTCATGTTATTGTGCCTAAACACCTTGTTAATGGTTGTTGTTCTAATTCCGCTTTGATTATCTAATCATATGAACAATGATCATTCCTAGTAGCTTCAAAGATCCGGAAATCAAGGTTTCCACAATTGGTATCAGAGCCTCGTGGCTCGTGATGCTAGGACCAACAAGGTGTTCGTGTATGGTGAAAAGAAGAAAAATCCGTCTAGGGTTTTTCTGGACGTTTTTGTGTGCGCAGCAGTATTCAGAAGGTCATAACTTTTGATTGAACCGTTGGATCGTCACGAAATTTTATATGTGTGTTCTTCATACACATATCTAAACATCCACCAGAGGGATTGTCGAGTTTTATCCCCAGGAAAAAGTTATTAAGCGTCAAAGTCAGCAGTGAGTGAATGCAGTTTTCTGTGAACAGCCATGTTCAAAACACGATTTCTCCTTCGTTAACCGTTGGATCATCGTGATTTTTGAACTGTAGATTCTTGGCACTTGTGTCTTGAATCTCACCGAAGGGATCTTCGATCTGAGTGCGTATGAAGAATTTATAGTATGTCGAAGTTGGCTGCAGTTTGTAGTTTTTCAAGATCTCTATTTTGATATTATTATAAAACTAGGGTTTCTTTTATAAACCCTAGGTTCAGTTCTAAGCAGGAAAGGTGGATCAGAATCGTTATGGTTATGTTTGATATGATCTTCAAACCCTAGTTTTAGGGTTTTGATTGTCTAAAACATGTTTTTAGGATTTCAGGAACCCTAGATCTAATCACCAAGTACTTTGAAGGCTAGAAGATCTTGCTCGATTGGAGGTGTTAAAGGCAGCAGGGATTGATGTCTTAAACCCTAGATCTATTATAAAACAGAAAAGAAGGTATTCTTGTTTCGTGGTTGGAACTGTATGAGCAAGAATGAAAGTACAGAGGTTCAAGGTTAGTGTCGATTACAGTGTGATTCATTGACAAGAGCTTCACGTCTGATTCAAGTAAAGGTTTTGTTATTTTTCTGTTGCACTATTGTTATCTTTTCGCATGTGATCAAACCAAGGCATCGTTTGCTATTTTAAAAAGATAGTAAGACAAGGCAGATAGTACTTTATAGAGTCAAGAAAGTGACAAGAGAGAGGAATAAGTACTGCTATCGATTTGCACAAAGGGGACATGGCAGGTTACTTTGTGTCTCGATTAAAGTTAAAAAAATGTCACTGGTCCATGTTCGATAAAAAAAGAAGCTGGTATGATTCAATTGGTCAAATGTTTGAATATTAATTCGTATGTGGTCCAAGATTATTTGAAGGGACGTGTATGCATGGATGTGGGTTACCAATACGAGAAGAAGAAAATAAAGGTATCGTGATTAAACTTTTCCCTTAATATGTTTAATATTACTATTGGATGTCAAGGACGAATAAAATAGAATTTGTGAATGAGTGTTCACACGAGGAAGAAGTTAAAAGCAAATCACGATTTCTTATGTTGGTGTATGCTGAGCGTTTTAAGTATTGGGTTGTGATGTTACAAGTTCACTGTGAGGAGATTGGCTTTTAATATAACGTGATAAATGGACATGGAAAACAAATTTATTTGTTTAAATGTTCATAACGTTGCTGTTTGTTAGTTGGACGCCAACAAAGTTTTGGTGCAACGCTGACAAGATTTGACGCTGACGTTTGTTATTTTGACGCTGACGGAGAATAAGTCAAACGCTGACGGGTTGACAGTATTGTCCGAGATATGGTTTTTCAAACGCTGTTAGGTATTGTCCGATATGTGACAATACACATTCCAGATATATTGGATAGAGAAGGATCTCGGATAACACAAGGATTGCTACTGTTTGAGAAAATTGGACGTTTTTAGCACACAAAAAGAAGAAAATTACACACGAAGGTACATGGAATCTCCGTTTTAATTTAGAATATCATGATGATATTTATGGCTCGGATATTTTTAAACGGAATTAATGGTTTTAATGCGAGTTGACAACAATTCGTGAGGAAATTTATTGGATTTGATTATGTAATCGAGGTAGCCTTGTAAAAGAGTTATCCATCCAAAAGCTTTTACATATGATATGAAGAATAAGTTTCGTCATGAAGAGGTGTTGGCTTAAGGGGAAGAATTCTTATGATGAGTTTGATGATTGAAGAAGATTTTCGCGAGTTTGTGTTCTATCATATCTTAAAGTCGTGCACTCCCAGTCATAGACTTTAAAGGTAACTTGTTCGTGCTTTACATGGTTGGTGATGAAGGCTTGTCATAACACTTGAAGGAGTTACATTATCGTGCTCAGTGTCTCACAAAGGATGAGAATATTGACAAGAGATCGAGGTCTACTTATACTTAGTACCATGAGTATAAGTTCTTAGTCACGTGGATAGTACAAGACATGGAACACAAGGTTGGGTTATTCTACTTCTACATCAAAAATATTATATTAATTGTTCTTCAAGATCATTACTTAGAGCTACATTTGGAGAATCTTCAAAGATTGCATACATTATTTACTTTTCTGTTGATGTGACAAAAAGGGGAAGAAATACATGCTACACTTGAGGGGAAGCAATTTGAAGATCATGTACAACTTACAAGAGATACACATAAAGTTTTGCCACTATCAACTAGGGGAAGATTGTTGGGTCAAAAGGTTGATGTGGCATAAACTCAAAAACAAAGAAAACATGAAGTTATTGTCCAAGCGTTGTCAAGAGCAATTTAGGCGTTGACAAGAACAAACTAAGCGTTGTTGGCTCAAGAGTTGTCGTGTACAATCTAAGCATTGTCACATGCAATTCAAGAGTTGATAGAATTGTAGACAAGAAGCTTTTAGAAGATTCTATTTGGATATATATGCAGGATATATTCTGTATATAGTTATTTAAATAGAAGATTCACATGTTTATTTATTCTTATCTCTTGTAAAACCCTAATCCTTACACTATAAAAGGAACCAAGGGTTATTAGGTTTTTCATATAATTCATTCACAATGTAAACCTAAAGCGTGTGTCGACTAGACGTGGGATTCAATGTATACACGTCTAGTGATTGTTGATTATTAATATAATTAGCAATCCAATTGTGTTTTAATTCATGTTATTGTGCCTAAACACCTTGTTAATGGTTGTTGTTCTAATTCCGCTTTGATTATCTAATCATATGAACAATGATCATTCCTAGTAGCTTCAAAGATCCGGAAATCAAGGTTTCCACATAACTAGGATGCACCCATACGCCCCACATGATAAATATAATAATATGGCCTAAAGCTGAAGGGACGCCACGAGCAATCACTCCGCCGTGGTGAAGTCATAACATCAGTGCCTCTAATGTTATGGTTATGGTACCCCCATAACTAGGTGAAACTGGTCATGCATGTATATGGCTATAGGTATTCTAATTTAAACATAAGCAAGTCAAACATATAAACTTTTACTACAGGAAAACATTTGGCTGCATACGTGGAATCCTAATAAGGAAAGAATGTCCATACTGAAAGGACGGGAATCCGTACCTTATGTCTAGTGAACGAAGAAGATGAACTGAGGAGAGTCCTACTTCGGTATCACTAATGCTACATAAATACATACGTGAATAAGTATCTGATTACTAAATACGTAACTGGTTTTATGTCATGTCTTAGCTTATTTTATATGTTCATATCATGTTTTACTGTTTTAAGCCTTAAACTATGTTTATCTTATATTCTGTCTATTCTGATTAAGTATTTCTGGTATTCCATGTATTATTATACTTACTGTGTAATAATAAGTAACTTTCTAAAAATAGCAGGTTTCCTAAAATAGAAAGTTTCCAAAAATAGAAAGTTTCCAAAAATAGAAAGTTACCAAAAATAGAATGTTACCAAAAATAGAAAGTTTCTAAAAATAGAAAGTTTCCAAAAGTAGAATTACTGCTTAAAATAGATAAGTTTCTAAATATAGAAAGTTTCCATAAATAGATTAGATGCCTTAATTAAATAAGTTAAGTATATAAGCTTAAGTGTTTTCTGATTATTTTCCTAAATCATAATGATATAAGGTATAGTTTATAAATTATTACATGTAATTTAAATAACTATAAGTTAACAGTATTTAATTAAATATATCATGTTTTTAATTAAATAAGGTTAAATATTTAGGTTAAAACATGTATTATTAATTATTAATAATATAGCCTAAGTCATGTTAATTAATTAATTATAACCATGGTTTTTAAATAATTAATTAATTATAAGTCTAGAAAAATATAAATACCTAGGTTAATAATTCCATGATCTAATAATTAAATTATAACCTAAGTCATGTTTTATTAAATTAATCATGTCATATAATTATTAATTTAATTTTAACATATGATCATTAAAAATATAACCATAACATAAACCATGAACCGGATCGTGACTAGAAACCATGAACCGGACTTGAAATCAACACTATACCCCGAACCACTTCGGGATTCTTCCCTTTTTGCTGCTGTCGTGGGACCCACACCACCAAACCGGGACCTTATGGTCTCGGTGGTGGTCTATAAGCCAAACCGAGACCCCCTTGGGGTTTGGTTTAGGCGCCGGCCAAACAAAACACCCATAAAATCCTCCTTTTTGATTTACCCAATAACCATTTACATGTTTGATTTATGTTTTCAATTAGGTTTTTAAAACATCATGTTCTTATTTAATTTTATTAAATCAAATCAAAAAGAAAAAGGATTAAAAAGGTATACCGAATGCATGGATCTAACGAGGATGAACACACACGAACACTTGCACAAAAACCAAGATCAAAATCAAACAAACACCCCCCTTTGGTGTTGTTGTATGCGGCGGCCAAAAGGAAGAGCAAGGAGAAGGAGAAAACTTTTTTAGGTTTTTGATTTGTTTTACTGTAAAGTGAATACAAGTTTTACCTTAACCCCCTTCTTAGTAAAATTTGATGGGCTTGGCCCATCTTTCTTGATGTAGCCGCGGGTAGGGGGCCCCACATGGGGTACCCGTACAATTTTCCATGTCTCGTTATTTAAGTGTTCGTTCGTGTTTATTTGTGTTCGTGTTTTATGTGTTCTCGTTAAATATTAACCGTGACCTAATATATTTATTCGTGCTCGTAATAAATATATATACGTAATTAATATTAGTTCGTGATTTAATTACGTTCATGATTTCGTGATCACATGTTCGTGATTTATTATTGTTAAATAATTATTGTGTGTTCGTACGTAATAAATACTTATCGTGTTCTAACACGTACGTAATACGTAAAATTCTAACACGTAAACGTAATCATACTATAATATGAAATTTTTAATCTAGTACGTACGATCTTAAGGGTACTATTCATGGTAAAAGCATGCGAGTTTTACAAACTACTTTAAGTTAAGATGGATGGCTGATTGAGTTGTAACAATCGAGGGAGAGGGATGAAAAGTTGGGGGTGGAGAAAAATGTGTAAGTGTAGGGTTAACTATGTGTGAGTAATTAGGGTAAGAACCTCTTGTTTCCAAATGGACCGGATATAATTTCATGTGGGCCTAAAATTTTACTATAATCGGTGGTCACATTAATGTGGGTTTTGCTAAATTACATTGATGGGATGCTGTGTTTCTATAAGGATGGGCCGAATACTATAATCAGTTGTGATGCAAGGTTGCACGAGTATTGACATAAACATGGGCCGAGTAACTAAATTGATAGTTGGATACTACTATACGCTAAATTGGACATGATAATGGTTGTGTAACCGGCTCCTTACAATTTGGTTATACTGTTATGTGATTTGGATTATTATATGTGCGGATAATGGGTATTGGGTGTCTACATACTCATTTTGATAAAAAAAAACCCTCGTTTTGAAATCCTAATCTCTCGAAAAAATTTCAAAGTAAAGTTAGCTAGACGACGTTGATGGCTTCTCATGATTTTAGTCATCGTTTGTTTCATAGTTAATGACTCTCAAACAAACACAACACACACGAAGACAAAAACAAATAAACACCAAAACGATCCTTTTAAGATTCACTTAAATTGTCAAAACGGCTAGTTTTTAGATCAAAGAATGTCAAGTAATTACGAAGTAGATCTGGTATTTGTTATTTGAAGTTGAAGTGGAATTTCACGAAGGCGTCTACTTAATTCAACATCGAGCCTTCTCACCCCCTTCAATCGATTGATGATTCGCTTGAGCATTTATGATTGAGACTTGATTTATCTAGTTTCCAATGTCAAGGGGTGGATGGTCCAAGACATGGATAACTATCACTTAAGGAGTTACGTTGTAATGGTCAGTGTCACACTCACCTGTAGTTGTGGGTATTTCAGGAGGTGTTTTACATCTTATACTTCTCTCTTCTTTTGTGTATAATGTACTAAGAAAAATTTCTCTGCACTGTTCGTCAATCAACAAAAGTGCTAAGCGTAAGTAACAAATTTAGGGGATTGTACTTCAATTTCAAGTTTGGAATATCGGGTTTACTTCATCAGTGGTCACTACAGATAGCCAAAAGAATGTGAGGTTGGTAAGTTTAGCCAGAGAGTAAATGAGTAGAGATGTGATCAGCAAACAATTCTCACGAGCAACTTGAGCTACAGAATGTCAACAAATATTCTTCATTGTCTAAGTAAATTTTTCATAGGTTCTCGATCTTTCTAAACTATGAAGATTTCTGCTTCATACACGAACATCTCGTGATTCTGATTGTACTTGTCAGATGATGCTTTTGAGTGCTCTTAACCACCATACTTTAGACAAGAACATCTCACGATTCTGAGCCTACACGTCAGATGATGCTTCTGAGTGTTCTTAACCATCATACTTTTGATAAGAACATCTCTCGATTTTGAGCGTACACGTCAGATGATGCTTCTGAGTGTTCGTAACCGCCATACTTTTGACAAGAACATCTCGCGATTTTGACCGTACACGTCAGATGATGCTTCCGAGAGTTCGTAACCATCATGGGGGAAGAACGTGTACTTTTGAGTACTTAGTTCAACTTCAAGGGGGAAGTATTCTACAAGCGTGAGAAGATTTGTTGCTGATTTCTTGCATGTTTCCCCAAACACATAATCATGAAGACCAAAAATGTCAAGGTAGCAGTTACTTGGTGTGGTTTGCTTCTTCTTCTACAAAATTCCGTTGTGCACTTTAAATATCAAAGATATAAGATTGCTCAAGCTACAGGTTCTGTTCAAGATAGGGATATTGGTTTGGGGGGAAGCTAATTCAAAAGCTTCGTCAAAAAGAAATCTATGAAGAAAGCTTTTCAAGACACGTAGTATAAATTGGGGGGAAGTTAATCCAGTTCATACATGATACATTGGTTCCTCAACAAGCAAAGATAAAGAGGATTCAAAATGGGGTACAAGTTTTTCTAGAAGACTTGAAGACAACGACGTCATCCTCAGCATTGGAAGCAAACTTAAACAGTCATATTTTTTTGTATTTGCATTTTTTAGGAACATTGTAAGTAATTACGTATGTCTCCCCATTGGGGGAAGATAGTTAGCCTTAAAATGTGGGCGACTAACGGAATTACAATAGTTTCATAGCTGGGACTTGCAGGGACTATTATTGTCATATGTAAGTAGTTCAAGTCCCGAGCTATATATACCCCTCCATACTTCCATGGAGGGGTGAGGTGTGTCATTTCTTGTTTTCCTTTCTCTCTCTAATAAAACACATATTAGAGTATCTCTCTCTCTCTCTCTCTCTCTTTCTCTCACTACATTGGCTAAACATCTCTTCCACCCTCCCCGACCTTCGGATCGAATCTCGTGTTAATGGTGAATCACAAGTTAACAATTTCCCCCACGAGGCACCTTGTTTTGATAACCGAGTCAAGAGCTCGACTCAAATCCTCATAAATGTGATCATTTAGGGATTATCAAGGATGGTTATTTTTGGTGGGTCTTACATGGTGAATAAGGCCCAAAAAGCAACCCGTATTAAGGACAAAGTCCTTTGATGATGCAAATACCAGGGGAAGATGACGTCTTCGTTCTCATGGGACAGATGAAACAACTCCACTCCAAACATAAGAAAATATATGAGAAGTAGAAGGGTGGGACAAAGGGTAGGGCAAAACACTGAGCTACTCATGGTAGACTCACACCAAGCAACTAGATAATTTTTCCATTTATTGCATCAGTGGAAGACCGAGATTTCCCTTTATAAACTGTTGTTAGAATCTACCATATGTAAGATTGTACAAGAAAATATGTACAATAAACCTTCCCTTAGGTTGAGCCTCCCTTCAATCCTAGGCCTCAAGGATTGACCATACCAATGTGAACCACCAAGTGGTTTAATCCCGTACCATCAAAGGCTTTAGTCAATAAGTCAGCAACATTATCATCCGTATGAACTTTAAGAACCTGTATCAGCTTCTTCTCATTGGCATCCCTTATAAAATGGTGCCTAATTTCAATATGCTTGGTTCGTTGATGAAAGACAGGATTCTTCACAATGCAGATAGTGCTTTGATTGTCGATGAAAATTTTGGTGTTCATGAAGTTGAACCCATAATCCAACATCCGATTTTGTATCCACAAGACTTGTCCACAGCAACTAGCAGCAGCTATGTATCAGCTTCTATTGAAGAGGTAGCTACTATTGTCTATTTCTTACATTGCCATACGATAAGTCTTCGACCCAAAAACTGACAACCACCAGTAGTAGATTTCCTATCATTATTGGCACCTGCATAGTCACTATCACTGTAGGATTCAAGAACAAAAGGTGATTCCCTTGGATATCACAAGCCTAGCTTGGGTTGTGCCTTGATATACTCGAAGATTTTCTTGAGTACATTCAAGTTAGATACGGTTGGAGCCACCTGATGTCTAGAACAAGCACTTACTGCAAACATAATGTCCGGACGTGATGCAGTCAAATACATGAGTGAGCCAATCATTGACCTGTACACGTGAACATTTACCGGAGGATCTGGCTTATTCTTGAGTTCGACTTTAGTGACTTCATAAGGTGTTGCTGCTGGTCTAAGAGGTTCCACATAAAACTTCTGAATGATCTCATGAACATACTTGTCTTGAATTAAGATACCATCCAACTGCTGCTTGACTTGAAGACCAAGGAAAAATGTGAGTTCTCCCATGGCACTCATCTGAAATTCGCCTTGCATCAGCTGTTCAAACTCATCACACCATTCCTTCCTAGTAGAACCGAATATAATATCATCCACATATACTTGAACTAGGATGATGTCCTTGGCATTCCTTTTAAGGAACAGTGTTTTGTCAATAGTGCCTCTTCTGTAGCCGTGTTTCAACAAGAAAGTGGACAGACGCTCATACCAAGCTCTAGGAGTCTGATGAAGTCCATATAGAGATTTAACCACCTTGTAGACTTTCTTGGGATGAAGTGGATCCACAAAGCCCTTAGGTTGAGTGACATAAACTTCCTCATCAATCTTGCCATAAAGAAACACACTCTTGACATCCATCTAAAAAACCGTAAAGCCAACATAAGAAACAAAAGCCAAAAACAGACGAATGGCCTCAATCCTAGCAATAGGAGCAAAGACTTCAGTATAGTCAATTCCTTCAAGTTGTGTGTTACCTTGTGCAACCAGCCTAGCCTTATTTCTCACCACAATACCCCTTGCATCTTTCTTGTTTTTGAGAATCCATTTGGTACCAATTGTTGTCTTTCCATCTGACAAGTCAACTAGGATCCAAACATTCTGAAACAAGAACCGCTGCATCTCCTCCTGCATGGCCTCCACCAAACTATGATCCTCAAGAGCATGTGAGACTGACCTAGGTTCTACCTGTGAAAGAAAACAAGCAAACAAACAGTGAAGAAAGTGTGTGTGATTATTACGCTTTTGGTCTTCAATGTAGCTCACAAGAGCATGATGATTAGACGTTGCTTTCTTATGCATGCAGCGAGTCTTGACAGTAGAACCAGGATCTCCAATGATTTGAGTAGTAGGATGGTCTTTATTGATCTACAGAACAAGAATATGAGCTACATCCACTTCTGGTGCCAAGTTATTAAGATCCCCAACAATGTCATCATCATATGAGGTAGAGTCGAAAATGCCATCTGTTATTTTCTTATGAATATTATCCAGCTTAGTAGAAGTCTTCTTTTGATAGTTTCCCAAGTCAGAAGGACCAGAGAACCTAGTTGTGGAAGTAGGATCACTAACCAGACTACCAATAGGTGTTAAACTTGCACAAGGAGTAACATTAGGATCACTAGGAGTAACTGGTACAACAGGAGTACTCAAGGGAAACTCAAAGCCTCCTTGAGTAGCTGATGTAGTGGCATCTTGTTGTTGCTTGAGAAATGTATCAAGAGCTCCTTGTGAGTCTACAATGTCTGATGGAGAGGCATCAATAGGAGTATCATTGGTGTTAGGAGAGACTGTGGTGGAATAGGATGGAATAACAAAAATGTCATCATCCTCATTTGAGTCCGAAAAGCTAGAATGAGCACCTGTACTAGAAGTTGCAAACACTTGTGGACCTGCATCTTGGTTAGTTTTGAAACGAAAATATCCCAATGAGTCACTAAGAGAAACAAGATCAAAATACCATTCATGACCTTTTCCTTGGATGTTTGTCTTCTCCTCAAAGTACTTGAGATTAATAGTTTCAATGACACGCTTGGCATGGAGATTATAAACAGAATAAACTCGAGAGTGAGCTGAATATCCCACAAAGTAGCCTTCTTCTGCCTTGCCATCAAAATTCCCCAAATAGTCACTAGTATTCAGAATGGTGACAGGACAACCAAATGGCTTCAAATGAGCAATGTTGGGGACTTTGGCTGTAAGTATCTCATAGGGAGTCTTCTTATGCAGATTGGTAATTGAAACCCTATTCAACACATAATTGGCAATGCTGACAGCTTCTGTCCAAAACATAGTTCGAAGCTTGGAATCTGCAAGCATGGTTCTTGCAGATTCTATTAGAGTCCTGTTCTTCCTTTCTGCGACACCATTCTGTTGAGAAGTCCTGTCAGCACTATAATCTCTTTTGATACCTTTGGAATTGCAAAATGCTAAGAGGTCTACATTTTTTAATTCTGTTCCATTGTCATATCGGATACCTTTCACCTTCTTAGACAGCTGATTCTCAATGAGTGTTATGAAGTCTTTGAGAATCAAGTAGGTCTCACTTTTAGCAGCCAGAAAGAAAACCCACGTGAACCTGCTATACCCATCAGTTACCACAAGATAGTATTGTTTATGGTCAATGCTCCTAATGAAGGTAGGAACAAATAAATCCATGTGTAGTAGTTGCAATGGTTCAGTTATGAGGCTGAGAGCAGTAATGGCCTTGAAGGATGCTTTGTGTTGTTTGCCTTTGCTGCACGCAAGGCAGTTGATGTCATTTCTGAAAGTTTTGGGAGGTAAACCAGAGACCAAGTTCATATTCGCCAGTTTGTGAATGGTCTTGAAGTTTACATGTCCCATCCTTCTATGCCATTTGGTGGCTTCATCTTCTGATGCTTTGGCAACTAAACAAGCTAGTTGACCAGTAGGATTAACTTCATTCAGCTTGATACTATAGAGATTGTGTCTTCTAGGGATTTTAAGTAGAACTTGGGAGTCACCCGGTAGCTTAAAGTCTTTGGATAACACTAGTGCTTCAGTATCCGTAAAGAGGACAAACTGCTTCTTGTCACAAATCTGAGAGACAGAGATCAAGTTGAAGTGTTGAAGTGCTTCCACATAGTACACCTGCTCAAAATTAAGGTTAGGTGTCTGAATAGTTCCTTTGCCTGAGATCCTTCCTTCACCACCTCCGAAGTAGACCTTTCCGCCTTGAAATGGTACAAAGTTAGATAAAAGTCCTTTATTTTCTGTCATGCTCCTAGAGCATCCACTATCTTATCAACTATTGCAAGAGAAGGATCTTGGTATGGAGTAATCTACAACAACAGAAAAGTCATATGCAAAAGTTAGTGTCTTAAGGGGACCCAGACCTTTTCAGGCTTGAGTCTGCCTTGTGGATCTTTAGAAGATAGCCAAGAAGATTTATTAGATCCACTGTTGTTCTTAGGTTGCCTGTTCATCATATGGGTGTTATTTTGTGACCAAGAACAACCTGCTGAGGGCTTAACAGCAGTACCCAAATTTCCCAACCCAAAATACATTTGGTCTGAATTAAAAGCATAGTTCTGATTAAAGTTCTGAAAATAGTTACTAGTTGGTCTATTGTAGGTATAACCATTGCTTCTCTAAAGATTAGAAGCTGAAGGAGAGGTCCTTCTAGAAGAAGAATAAGATTGGGCACATGGGTCTAGTCTTCTAGAAGAAAAAGGAGCAACTCCTGGTGGACCAGGAGCAGGATAATCTTGATAAACAGAAGGAGTTAGATCATAAAAATCACAATCCTTAATCAAATGAAATTTACTACCACAAACAAAGCATGTTTTAAAAGACCTTTTAATCAAATGACATTTTTTAACACTGCTAAATTTATTACAAACAATTCTAGGAGAATCAACATTCCTAGGACTCAATAAGCTAGAACTAGAAACAGTGGAAGTAGAAGCAACTCTCTCATCACTCATCCTAGCACTTGTAGCAGCAGGGTCATTTGTCTTGGAACTTGAAGGTCTTGACTCTTCACTTGAACCACAGGATGCATAGTCACTGGCCTTGTCACTGAAAGTACAAGAGACAAAGTCATTAGTATTAGTAGAGATTTTTGGAGACTCGTGCATCTGTGATCCATCCAAGTCAGTATGCCTAGATATGGGCATAAAAGTTCTTGTAAGAGGTGGAGGAACAGCATGCATTGCTGCAGCTGGTTTAAACCAATTGTAACTAGATTTTCCCTCCCCCTCCTTGTCAGGATCAAAGACACATGAAAAAGATAAATCAAATACATCTTCTGAATCAATATATTTATCAAAGCCTAAACATCTCTTAGTCCTACCAGACATGCTACTATCAATTAACTTTGAAAGATTTTTGGGTGCTTTTTGCCATTTTTCAAATCATAAAAGTGTAGCATCCAATTTTTCTTGCATGTCTTGCTTAGCCTTAATGTTGTCATTGTTTAGTTTTTCAGTATATGTAAGCATGTTAGTGGTGTTTTCTAAATCAATGCTTAGAATTCTAATTTTATCCTCATATTCACGTTGAGTATCTTGAAGCCACCTCTTTTGTTGTTCCAATGTTTTTAAAGAACTCTTATATGCTTGAACTTCTAGAAAATATTTGTCATTTTGCTCATAAAGTTCATTGTATTGAGACAATAGTTCTGAGTATTTATCATGACGAACAAGAGGGCAATTTTGTACCTGAGGCGAGATTCCCATAAGAGCAAATTCTTCTGCTTCCTCAGCATCAGATAGATTCCAACAATCATAGCAAATACATCAGTAGAAGCTTCAACTGATTCCAAGGTAGCAGTCTGATGATCATTCTAGTTTACCATAGAGTCAACAGACACCAAAGCTTTCTTTTCATCCTTGAGCTCTTAAACCTTGAAGGCTAAATACATGTTCTTCTCCTGGTCATTTTTGTTAGGGAATTCCCTAGCAAAATGTCCTTGTTGCTGGCAGTTATAGCATCTGACCTTGCTTCTATCAAACCTGGTTGGCTCTCTCAGCTTGTAGTTGAATTTTCGACTGGCTTTCTTTTCAAACTTATGAACCCGGAGAGTGAGCATAGCCATCTGCCATTTTAGATCCATTTCATCCAAGTTAAGTTTATCAACCTGTTTGAAATCATCAAAAGTAAGCTGCTGTTGTGGATCAACATCAACAATAAAATAGTGAAGAACAGCCTCTACCATGCTACCAGTCTTGGCTTTTGGTTCAGGAGTAGAAGTATGTTGGGATGACAAAGTATAGCTTGGGCTACTAGCATAAGACATTGGACTAGATCCCATGGAACTCACAAAAGCATAGTTAGCAGGAGTAGGAAAGGAATCACTTGAGTATCCTCTCACATGAGTCTCAAAGGTTTTGAGTTTATAAAACAAGTCATACAAATTAAGATAGTCAAGGCCACCTTTTGCTTTTAGAGAGATGACTACCTGATTCCATGAGTGAGGTAGGGCTTTAAGAAACCTGGCATTGATGTCTCCATTGTCAGGTTTGGACCTGAGTTGATTCAACTGGCTAAGAATCTTTTGGAACCTGTCATACCCTTGATGAATACCTTCAGTTTCAGAAATCTTGAATTCTGTGAATTCATCTCTCAGCATTGATCTACGCATCTTCTTTGATTCCTCATTCTCTCCAAACCTTGCCTTTACTCCATTCCAAATCTCCCTAGCATCATCCAAGTGATAAAAGTCACCCATGTGATCATCAGGAAGGGACTGAAGCAAAATGGTTTTTGCTTGATTTCCTTCTGAACAGCAGTGATTTCTTCATGAGTTTTAGGATCGAGAATGGTGATATTACCATTCTTATCTCTACCAGTAGTTTTCTTGATGTTGCCATTCTGGACAATCTTCCAAACGTCTAGATCAGTATTGGTGATCCATCATTCCATCTTCATGGCCCAGCTATCATACTCATCCTTCTTCAAGAGTGGTAATTTCCATTTGTATTGGAAACAGTAGCAACGATTTGCTAAGGTTGTTGTGTTTTAGAGGTGCTTGCTTCTCCTATTTCAATAGAACTAGAAGCAGACATGATTAAACAATGATGTTAGTAAAAAAAATTGATTCTTCTTGAGCAGAGACTCTCCTAGGCTCTGATACCACTTGTTGGGTCCACTAGATATGGCTCTTGCAACCTGTTAAGGATGGTGAACGACTTCTATAATCACAAGTCTATTCACAGATAGATTCTAGATGAAACACACAGTATAAGTGCGGAATACAAATACTATGAACAAGAAGAAACATAATAACTAAATAACTTGATCCTTACTAAGGATTTCTACTATTAATATGAAATGAATAATGTTTGATGAAGGTGTGTCTAACCCTTTTGCCAATTGTTCCTTTTATACTACAAGGAAACCCTAATACTACACTAAACCAAAATGTGTAACTTCTGATATGCATATCATTTCCTAACTTATCTCATGCATATCCTAACAAACTACTCAGAATAATAATGTTTGACTTTCTACTAGACCAGGAGCACGTGTTGCTCCTACTACTACTAGGACCAGGAGGAACTACATACCTCCTAGCTTATCTATTACAAATATCTATTCCAGAGGTCCTAACAGGCTTCCCCACACTAAAACCACACACACCATCGTCAAAACGAATAGACGAGGTGGTAGCACTCAAAAAACACGGTGATGACAGAGTTAGAGTAGGAACATCATTCAAATTAAATTAAAAATCTTTTCCTTTTTCATCATTTTTTAAATCTTTATGAAAACTTGATTTTCCTTTAATTAAGTTGAATAGATTTGACGTTTCTAACTCTACATTAGGCACACTAAAAATCCTCACATTTAAGTCGTGGGTGGCGGGAGGGGGATTAGCAAAGATTCTTTCGAAATGAGGGTCGATAAAGAAAACATCCCCTCGGAGTCAACATAAACGTCATCATCCTCAAGATCGTTGATCTCATCGATTTCCTCATCAAATATCAGTTTATCAAACCAAAGTTCTTCATAACCTTCATTTTATATTTTAGAAATTCTCTCGAAGAGATCATGATCAAGCACAAAACCATCATTCTTTTGTCGGGATTGTTTATGAATTAAATCCTCAAGAATGTGGTTATCGTCATTCTCAAATGAGGAGTGCTGATAAGGTAACTCCTCGATAATGGGATTTGAGTCTATAGCAAGAAAATCATCGACCTCCTTAAAAAATTCTTCATCATCACAAGAGTAAAACGAAGGAGGATCAATAATTTGGTCATCAACGTTCTCAAACCCTTCATCAAAAATGGGATTATGATGAAAAATAGGTTCATAAATGGAGTTCGAGAACGCTGTGAAAGTGTCGTCATTCTCGTAATCACAAGAAATTTCTGACATGGAATCATCATTCTCATATGAATATTTATCAAAGGGTAAATCCTCGAAAATGAATGATGGATTATGAAGTATATGCTCGATCTTGGAAAAATCACCATCTTCATCAAAGAAAGAGTCGATTTGAGCACCCTCTTGAGAAAATTTCTCAAGAGTCACAACCATGGTCTTACAAGTAAAAGGACTATGCTTAGGTGACCTTTCTATGATGGGTGAATTTGCCTTGATAATGGTAGAATCCTTAGCCTCAATAGATATTGGGTTAGGAATGGAACGCACTTCATCGGTTGAAGTTTGAGCCTTAGAGTCATGGTCCTTCGAAGGTGGTGATAACGAGTCTATATTGGTCATTGTCGTGATGGATCTAACGTTTTCCTCCGGAATTGTTTGTTCATTTGATTCGCCGATTAAATCCCAAAATGATTCGTGCATACATTTTCTTAAACCTTTTTCAAGTAAGTGAATGTATTCTTAATCATTAAAATCTTCATCTCAAAAACTGTTCAATTCAGTCCTTTCAAAACATTCATCAAGCCTTTTGTTTTCCACTAAATATAAAGTGTTTTTCAAAGTCTTAGTTTGTGAAATCTTGGTTTTACTTGGATCATTTTGATTTTGAGATTTATTCAAGAAAAATTCCATTTTATCCTCCCCGTATCTCATAGTCATTTTTCCACCGTGAACGTCGATTATGGCACAAGCCGTCGATAAAAATGGTCTTCCTAAAATGATGGGTCATTTAGGGTAACACTCATAATCAGAAATGACGAAGTCTGCGGGAAAAGTGAAATTTCCAATCTTAACATAAACATTGGCTATACCAATTGGTGTAAGTGGTGTACAATTTGCTAGCTCGATTGTCATGTTAGTGGGGATAAGATTAGGCAATTTCATCAATTTCCAAAGAGAATGAGGCATGAGATTATGCTAGCACCTAAATCGGCAAGGGCTAAACATCCATCGATCTCTGAAAAGTCACAAGGTAGTAGAAATTGGCTCGAATCTTCTTCATTTCTTGGCATATGCCTTTTAGGTTTTCGTAGAAGAATCGAAGCACAAACTTCTTCAAGGTGAACTTTGGTTAAGTCAATGAAACTCTCTTTTGGACCATGGATAGAATTCGAGGTACACGAGGATGTGCACTATTTTCCTTGGTCACCACATTCTTTCCCTCGACTTTTGAACATGAAGACGTTTTAGAAGTCGAGGGTAGAGATGCATGCACAACATTGAATCCATCAAGGTTAGGGGTAATAACACGGCCTTTTCCAGTAGACGATGAGGCTTTGACGTGATCCTTAGGGTTAGTCACGGTGTTGCTTGGTAACGAGCCCGAGGTATACGGTTTGTTCATTAGAGTCGTAAACATGTTCTTAATCTCACATTGACCTTGTTCAATTTTATTATTTTGACCTTTCAATGTGTTGGAAAATTCGTTATTCAAAGTACCAATTTGTCGCTCTAATCGTCTCATATTAGCTTCATTTGATTCCATGTATTTTTGAAAATTATTTGCAAAACCGCTTTGATTAGAATTAAAGTTCCCTTGGTTTTGATTATATCCTTGAAAAATGTTTTGATTCCCATTAGAAAAATTACCTTGATTGTTGTTGTTATTAAAACCTCGATTTTGCCAATTCAAATTTTGACTTTGGTTATAACCTCCTTAATTTCCTTGAAAATTGTTACGATTTTGAAAATTATTGCCTTGATTACTATAATTTGTTTGTTGTGATGGACCGACGTTATTTTGAAAATTGTTGTTCCATTTATTTTATTAATGCTCGACGTTTTGCCATCCGTAGCCGCACACTTGTAGTAATTATGAGGTCTACCACAAAACATACACGAAACCTCAACCGCTTTCAGTGTAGCGGGAGCATCTTTCTTTTGCATATCAATCAAGAACGACGTAAACACATTCGTCAATTTATCGACTTTTGTGTCAACTCTCTCAATGTCGCGATTAGAATTACTAATATTGGAGACATTGGCAACACTCGGTGTGCTACGGAGTTGAAAAACCTTAGATCTATTCTCGATAATCATTAACTCGTCTTTCGGAGTTTTACGCAAAAAGTTATCGCCCACGGCGGAGTTTAACGAATCTTGCTCGTAAATATTAAGACCGTTATAAAACGTATCGATTTGGTGCAACTCGGAAAATCCATGAAGAGGACATTGCCTAAGAAATTCCTTAAAACGATCATACGCATCTCTAAACGATTCTTCGATTTTTGTTCAAATCTCGTAATCTCATTTTTGAAAAACGTGGTCTTAGACGGTGGAAAAAAATGATTAACGAAATTGGAAACGAGATTGTCCCACGTAAATATGAGTTAGGTGGTTCTTTCTGGTACCAATCCTTGGCGGAGCCATCGAGCTAGTAAGGAAAAAGCATAAGCTTGATGAAATCGGTGTCAACGTTCTTAAACTTGCTCGTAGCTAAAAGACGATTAAAATTCCGAATGTGATCGTGAGGATTATCTGCCACACGACCTTTAAACTTTGTCGCTTGAATTAACGTCAACATTCCCGTTTTGATCTCAAAATTTTACGTTTCAATTTAGGGAATCAAGATCGCGTCTCCATAACCCTCGGTGGGTGGTTGGAGCAACTCCATCATCGTACGATTCTCGTCCATCTCGTCTACGGTTTCAACAACGATATTAGGAACGTTCGTTTCTAATTCTCGTCTTCGTTTTTGATTTCGATTATGTCGATTCGAAAGTTGTTAGAATTCGGATAATCGACGATCGAGTTCGCATGCACTAAACGTAGAAAATGGGGGTAGCAAAGAAGATTTCCTTTTGGGGTTTTTGAATTTTCAATTTTTTTTTGTTTTTTGATTGTTTTTAAAATATTTTTTAATCATTTTTGGTATATTACGTAGATAATTAAATCCACAAAATCTATCCACTAATCAAAGGTCTCGATTAGAGAATCCAAAGGGAATGAAAGTCATTACGTCAAGTAAAAACCTTCGTTCGACTTTGAAACGTTGGTGGAACACCCAAAATGTTTCGAGGGTTCAATAATATAAGCAAAGCAAATAAGATTATTAATACTTGATGTGGCAAACCCTTAATTAATCGTCACTCTCTTAATGCGCACAAGCGAGTGAAGAAAACGAGGCGGCGCGAAGCATTTAAAAGCCTTTTATCTTTAGGACGTGAATACAACCGCCTTATACCCACCTTATTGTTTGTATTAATTAAGATTAAATCATTAAGAGTATTTATCTATTTTGCCTTAAACTTCTCTTTGATTGATACACTCAATAATCACCGGAATGCCGATTAATGAGGTGCGTTTTCACGCGTATTTGGATCATATTGTGTATTAATTGTGCTACAAATATATAATATATTATTCACAAGAAAAACGAAAAACGATTTTGTGTTAATTGATTTCAATTTAACACTATTTATTTGTATGGCTAATAGTAGTAATAAAATAAAAACGAGTATATACGATATTTACACTTCCCAAAATGGAAGGTAAAAAACGTACTACTCAAACAAACATGATATTTCATATGGCACTAAAAGCACCTCCCCGGAAGCAACCCCAAAATGATTGTTATATATTTACACCTTTTAGGAAAAAAGAGTAAAAACGACAAGTATTAAATTCTACGTTCTTGGAAAAACGTAAAATCCGAAAGTGAGGTCGTTCCCGATGAGGTGTATGATGTGTGCTAAGTATTAAAAATGTAGATTGGATTAGTTCGTTTTTTGTGCTAAACAGAGAGAAAAGAAAAGAACGGATTATGCTAAAATTACACTACGACGAAAAACGTAAAAACGCAAAACGGACGTAAAAATAAAATTTAATTAAATTTTTTATAAAAATTGCAAATAAATCTTATAAAATATAATTAAGGTGGAAAAATAAATAGAATTTCTTGAAACTTTTTAAATAAATATTTATTAAATTTTAAAAACTAATTAAAGCCCTAAAACATAAAATAATCAAGAAAAAGCCCAATCAAAGATTTAAAAGTTTGTAAACCTTGATTTTATTTTTCTAAATCTAAAAAGTATTTTTCAAAAAACTTAAACTAATTTTTACTATTTTTTATGAATTAAATAAAAAAGAATTGGAAAAATGCATTAAAAATAAGTTAATAAAAGGAAAAATATGAAACCAATTTCTAAAAATCCAAAATATTGTAGTAAACTGAGGAAAAATGAAATGAAGCGAAAACTTAAACATAATAATCCAATAAGCTCCAAAAAGCCAACGACTTATTTTATAACTATGGAATGACAAAGAGTACAAGTACAAAACTGAGGAAAGGTTAACCAAATAAGAATACTGGTACAATTGTAAGGCGCGGAACCCCTGTACAACAGATCATGCGTTCGAATCCATGCCAGCTTGTTTTTGTGATTTTTTTATTTTATTTTATTTTTGGAAAATACAACCCCACTAAGCCTTC
Organism: Glebionis coronaria; assembly: GCA_025667525.1. Classification (NCBI taxonomy): domain Eukaryota; kingdom Viridiplantae; phylum Streptophyta; class Magnoliopsida; order Asterales; family Asteraceae; genus Glebionis; species Glebionis coronaria. The sequence continues at coordinate 85,204,376 of CM046878.1, forward strand.
TGCTTCCTGGGGAGGTGAGAGAAGCTAAAAACAAGCAGTTATAAGAAACCAAAAAGCTCACATATCAGTCAAAGATAAGCACAGGTAATCCTCCTTATGCCCGATATCAAACAACCAGCTAGTCTGTGTTGATAGGTATCGGGTAGAAATAAACAAAAGGTTCTCAGATAGGTACTTGTAAACAACTTTTTGATGAATTTTAAATTAAGTAATAAGCCAAGAAAAGCCACCAAATTTGTAAATAAGCACAAGCAGACTTAGATTATACCTAAGACTAACTACCTACAAGATTTCAACAACCAAAACCCAAAATCAAACAAGATCTTACATCTGATGTGTTTTAGGTTGTTTTAAGCACAAACTTGCAAATTACACTACACAAATCAATCTGTTGAAACAAATACCTTAGAATACTAACACAAACAAATCCAAAGGATGCAGGCTATCATGTAGTACTTAGTTGTCACCATAAGTCCTTTGAACACACATATCCAAACACCCTTTTATTTATGTTTGATGCAAAATTAACCAAGGAGCTTTTTCAAAACTAACTTAAGCTACTTGTAAACTAACAAGAATAGTCAGAATTACTTCAAATAAACAAAAGACAACCTAAAATAAACAATCACACAGCAAACACTCCAAGTCACCTTTTAACAAAAAAAACTAAAAAAAGGGCTCTAAGCCTTAAATGTGGAGTGCACATCCACACTCCAAGATTTGAGCTGATGTACTTTTTGTACAAGCTTCCAATGGTCAAGGCCTATTATCGTAGCAGTTGATTGCAACTAAAGAAGAAGAAGGACTACAAAAGTCCTACCCATAAAGACTACAATAGTCAAATTGGGGGTATTTCTTGAACCTGTGATGAACACAAAACAAACAAAGAAATATTGACGTGTCAAAAACAAAGCCAAAAGTTTTTGTCAATAGCTTATGGCTTATGCTTATGTCACAATGAGTATAACACAATAAGTAAAACCAAAATTTTGAAACAACAACTTCCTGGAACCAATTTCTTCTTAGCAAAAATTTAAAGGTAACAAAAAATAACATCAAAGAATAAACTTACATAAGCTTGAGTGTCAAATCAAGCTTATGTAACAACTTATGACTTGATGGTTCTTCAAAAAAAACTTTGCCAAATGTCTTTGAACAAAATAATTTTGATAAATCTTAAATAAATTGTATAAAAGTAAATAAACAACAAAAGTAAATGGAACTCAGTGATTATTTTCAAGAAAATTAAAGAAAATTCTAACTATTCATTCATTAAAAAGCTTTTACAAAAAAAAAAACTGGAACAAGGGTTTATCCACAATCTAGAGCTCCTTTAATACTAACACTTAGACGATTCTAGAATCTAAAAACATATGAAACCCCTAGCAATGATTTGTTTGTTCTGCCCTTAGCTTAAAATTCAAAAATTGGTCAAAGTTGGTCTTCCGTGTGATCTTCTAGGCAACCCTTGTAATCCAGCTGTTGTAAAACGATCCCAGACGTCCAATTTGGTATGATTTTAAGGAATTAACAAGGGAGAGGGATCTGGTCGGTTTGGGGATTGGGGGTATGAAAGTGATGGACAAGGGAGGTCTACAGTAGCACATGGGGTGAGTGTGAACAAGTTTTGATGGCGAGGGTTTGGGTAAAAGGTCTTTAGTCGTTGATCTAGAAAGATTTGTGTTTTAAGTTTTGGTAGTTAACGGATTAGGGGATTAGGGTTTATGATATAAATAATGATGGGTTTAATCCGAACTGGGGAAAAAGGTGTGTTTGGCGTGTTTAAATAATATTAGTTGACTAACTTAAAAATTAGTTAATTAATATTATCTGGTTTAGTGGGTAGTGGGTGGTAGGTCGGGTTTAGGTGTAATGGGTTAAGCTTGTGTAGTGAGTTGCTCGGGTAATGGGTATATGGGTTTGTAGATTAGCAGATTTGACCCCTCATGTTTCAACAGCTCTTCAATTTCTTCCCAAAGTTATATAACAACATTTGAGGGCAAAGTCATTTGTTAATATCTTTGGACTATTGGCAATTTAGGTACATCCAACTTTTGTAACTATAGAATAAGGACTATTCTTGCAATTTAGACATTCTTCCAGGGTTGATTATGTAATGTCTTGAAATTTTAGGGACCTAAATGTAATTTTTGAGTTTTATAAGCGCATAAAATGACAAGTCTTCAAACATGAAGGACCAATCTTATACAATCTTCAAACTACAAGGAGTTTCTTAAAAATCTATGCTCGGGTCCAGTTATTTGTGCGGCTTCGTTCCCGTTTCGTTTTTGCTTGAATCTTTTGATCTTTTATTGAATTCACGATATCCGAACCTACAAACACACAATGAATAAATACAAAGGGTTTTACACAGCTTTTATGATATTTTTGAACATTTAAGCCTGATTTGGACGATGAGACAATGTATAATTATGGTTTCATCAATGCTATTGATCTGTTTTTGAGTTTTTGGTCAAGAGTGGATACATGTGATCTCTACCATCTTGCGAAGTAGCCAGTTGTAAAGATGATCCGATCCATCAAATGAGTGTGAGAGCAAAGGAAATGATCACAGCCTTCCATCTTTCTACCACATTTTGTATTTTTGTTGAAGGGTGTAGCAGGGGAAGTACTATGTGGGGTATGTAGTGATGATGTGTCAAGGTTGATCAAATGGTTGTGTTTGGGAGATGTTGAATAGCTAATCTAGAGGTTTGGGTGGAAAAACCATATGGTTTGATGAGTGATCAAAGTTGGGTGGGGAGTTAGGGTTTATGATAAAAAGTCGTTTATTTAATCCATTTTTGGTCTAATAAACTTGTTAACCGCGTTTTAGTAAATTCAAATCTTGGGCCAATTTTCTAAAATGGGTAAAGTAACAGGGTTAGGGTGTTGGGCTGGATTGGGTATTGGTTATTGGGTTGGGTTGAAATAAGCGGGTAAATGGGTTTTAATATGGCAGACTTGAGCCCCACACTATGCATAAATGGCATAAAAGTCCTTGTTTCTTTTTGGCAATGTCCTTTATAAGTCACTTTGCAAAATGGCAAAATAAGTCCTTATGTTTTAATATACTATGAAAAAGGACTTAAAATGCATATTCTTAATTCTTCAAGGGTTATTCTTGCATACTCTTCAACTTTAGGGTCCCTTTTTTTACTTTTGAGTTTTACAAGGGTATAAAGTGACAATCTTCAATTGTTAAGGGACCAATCTTGTATATTTTCAAAACATCATGGGTCTTTTTAGAAATTTCACATCCGGGTCCGGGTCTGGTTCCTTTGTACAATTTCGCTTCTCGTGTTCGTTTTTGCTTGATTTGTTGATTTTCAAGTCATTTCTATGTCTGCACATACATAAACAACAATACAAGGGTATTTAGCAGTTTTTGATGATATTTTATCCGTTTTTAGTCCGTTTTGGGGTATGAAAACATGTATAATACGAGTCTCATCAGCGATACTGGGCATTGGAAGTTTAGACGCCACACGCGAAAAAACGAAGACTTATCGCGCACATGGCGTCGACAAGAAGTGGCCCCATTCATGTCACGTATACGTGAATTTGTTGACCACAAGAAAAGGAGGATGCAATTGAACGTCAATACATACGATGGCACGGTAGATTCGGATGACCATTAAAGAATTTCTAGTCAGCCGCCCATATCGACCATTGGCAAGAACCTATTGAAAGTTTATGGACATAAAATTAATAGTCGTGTGATAGGATCGAACTCGAGATTATGGGATTGCACACAATACATAAAGGGTTAATTTTATTTATTAAATATATTTTATATATTTGTTAAATCAAACCAAACTTAACTAAACAATGATTAATTAAATTAAAAGTTAAGTTAAAAATCATTAAGGAATTATATGAGAAAAGGGAAGTCGGAAAAGTTCCGGAACACCCTTTGGGGTGGGGTTTGACCGGCGGCCAAAGGGGGAGGGGAAATGGAAACAATTTGTTTCCTAATTCTTGTGTTTAACTTGGAGAAAAAGTTTGGTTAGCCTATATAAACACATTAAATCCCTCATAATTTTTGTCCCTCCTCCCTTCTTTCTCTCCTGCGATCGCAAGACCAAACCCAAAGAGGGCCTTCGTTGGTTTTCGATTTAGCTAAAATTCTACAAGATTTGAAGTCCTGGTTTGCAAGTGCTAGACTCACGGTTAGCCCGTTGCATTACGTGTGTACAAGAGTGTAATATAGTTTTTCTTTAAACTATATCTTGGTATAATTATTCACAAACCCTAATTGGTGATTCGTCGGTGTTCCTGTGGATTACGCTAAGATAAAGGTATGTAACCCTAACCGATTAATTATAATTGTTTTATTAATGATCTTGTTAAATCTCTTCCGCTATAACGTGCTTTGATCTTTGTTATGATTATATAATTGTTATGAACATCATAAACCATCAGTGGCATCGAGAGCCGTTTTAATATGTTATAATTATCAAATCTAAAGGTTTTTTTAACTAATAGTGATTTGAGTTAAAATTACATGTTGTTTTTTAGGATTTAACAAAAATTAGGGTTTTGTTTTTTGTTTTTTTAAAATCGGCCTAGCTAAATTTTATATTAAAAAAAAGTTTTTTTGTAAACCCTAAAATTACATGGTATGAATCTTTAGATGTTTTGCATGAATTAATTGTTATGTCATGTATGGTTACGATCCGTAGTGTTTTAATTGTTAAGAATATGTGGGAGGTCCGTGATGAACGTGCATGTTTTTCACGGATCAATGGGATTTTATATGCTATTTGCTTTATTTGATTAAAAAGTTTTAAAATTAGGGAAGACTTTTATGTTTATAAAACCCAAGATTTTATGTTTTGAATAAATTGTTATGCATGTGGCTATTTGATTTAGTTTTTTTGTACATACTTGTTTTCATACGTTATATATTGATTGTATGTTGTAAACAAGGGTAATTTTTCCAAGAAAAATTAATATGAACTAAATCATATAAAAATTAATAAATTGTTTTGAGATCTAATTTACATATGATTTACGTTGATTGGAATTGCAATGATAACTTAACGGCCTACTCAATTTTGACAAACTATAAAGTGGGTATAACGCACCGCTGGTCTTGTACCCAGTTAAGGAAGGAGGTGTTATGCTTCAATGCTGACCAAATTCCCGGCTTACTTGTGCGTCAGAGTTGGAATTACCTACACTATTCTTTAACCTCAACTTGCAAATATATGAGGAAATTTTATTCTCACCAAAAGGTTTACTAAAAGTTTTATTAAACTAATGTTATGGAGATGTATGCATGCTTCTCCATACATGATTTTGACACCAAAATCAATACCCTTAAATTGAAGTCTTATGCCATCTAATTGACGAACACTTGAAGTTACAATTGTCGTCATATGAGATTTTGGATGATGTTGTAATGGAAAGAAAACTTCATGACTGAATAAGATTGAACATGAAGGTTTTACGTTCTTTAGATTAGTCGACTTGATTAAGTTACTCAGTGAGATCTGGAAACTTAAGGCATAAAGTAGGTATGAAACATGTTTACGATGCAAAGAGACTTTTGGCAACGTAAATCCCTAAAATATCTTGAACTTGCAAATTTGTTTGTCAATTATTGTTCGACAAGTTACCGTGTTGAATAAATTTGTCACTAGCAGATCAACTGATGTGATAAGTTTATGTCAATATGGATTCTAGTTTCAAGGAAAATACTATGGTTTTATTACCGGGGTAATTTTATTTTCTTGAATGGTATTATCAAAAATACTAATGTTTGAACTTATGTATGTAGAAATGGCTCAACCCGAACACAATATGACTATGAGTTCTGCGTTCAAAGGTTTCTTTGAGCGTCCCAAAATTACTGGCCCTAAATTCAATGATTGGTATCGCTCACTAAGAATAGTTCTGAGAGCAGCGGGTACTATCGATATCTTGACTACTCCTTATCCGGAGGATCTTGCTGAAGGAGCATCTGATGCGCAAAGGCTTGAACACGCTGCTAACGTAAAGAAGCACTCTGAGGTGGCTGCTTTAATGTTAGGAATAACGGATTCTCCACTTCAACAGAAGTATGAGCTATGTTCTCCTAAACGAATGCTTGATGAGCTCAAGGCTATGTTCGAAAAGCCGCAAGCTGTGAAAATCTATGACTTGGTAGATGCTCTCCATAGTTGCAAGCAAGCTCCTAGACAGTCTGTAAGTGCCCATTATTTGGAGATGAGGGGTTATATGGAACAACTCATTGCACTAGGACAAACCTATGATAATAATATCGCTATCAACTTGATCAATAGGTCCCTTAACAAGGACTTAAATAATTTTGTTCGTAACTATTATATGCATTTGATGAGACTGCCTTTATAGATAGTCTCATCGTCCAAAACGGGCTTTAAATGCATAAAATATCAAGAAAAATGGCCAAATATATGCTTGTGTTTGTTACTTGTGTATTTTAGGTACGGATATTGAGAAAATGACAAAAGATCACAAAGAACAAGCAAAAACGAACACGGGAAACGAAGCCGCACAATGAACCAAGCCCTAATGAAGATTTTCCAAGAAAACCTTTGAAGATATGAAGATTATGCAAGAAGGGTCCTCTAATATTGAAGAATTGACACTTTAAAACCATTGTATATTCATAATTACAAGATTGGTCCTTAAAGTTAGTCAAATTTACAAAAAGGACCCTCCACTTTGAAGAATTGGCAAATTTAGTCCCTTAACAAAGCTAAATTGTCAATATTAGTCCTCCTCAAATTCAAACATGCCATGAAGACTTTCAAGTTTGAAGATGTCAAGTTTGGTCCTTCAAATATCATGAATTGGCAAAACAAGTCCTTGGTTAAACCTTTGTAAAGTTTTTGGGGCAAAATTATAAAAAACCAAACTTTCATAACAAAGGGTTATAGTATTTGGGTTGTTTAAAGTTTGAGTGACAAAGTTGTGGGAGTATAGGGACCATTTGTGGCAGACAGCCAAAGCCATCACCACCAACCAGCAGCTGACACGTCATCCTCCAACCAATAAACACTCACCACCTCACTCTCCCTCTCCACGTCATTTCCCACTAACCCATATTTTTTAAACCGGTTTTATTAAGTTTAAAATTGGTGGCAAACATATTTTTTAAACTTAATACTTCTTAAACAGATTAAAACACCCCCTAATCCCATGTTCTTCCCACATAAACCCTAAAATCGCCCAGTTTCAATCCACCTTAATCTAAAGGGTTTTTATGCGTAATTGTGCAGATTAGCAATTAACAACCTTCTAATCAAAACCCACAAACCAAAAGCCTTTCACTCTCACTCATGTGACACCCCTGACCCTCCCTTGCACAAGAAAACAAATGAGTACAAGCTCATCTACGGCTATATGGACTTTTCTTGGCATCCAACGTTCAAAGCATCTTGGTATACCTGTCATCCCACAACAAGCCAAGAAACATCACATGTCACTGAATCCATCACATGATTAAGACATCAAGAGGGCATTTTCAGATTTTCATCTCATTAGGGTTTTATGTTTAGTATTTGTTTATTTCAGCATTCTAGGACATTCTACTAGCTATATAAAGAGAGAACTCGACATGTGAGTCTCCTCTTGTTCTTATTTTTTCTCCTTATTCACAAACCTTGTAAATCTAGTTTTATTAAAGGAATGAAATGGTATTGAGTTTGATGATGAGAAAGAATGAGTCCCCATTTACTTTTCATGTTTATTTTTCTTTGAATGAGTTTTCAAAAAGCAATCTTTAAGTTTCTGTAAACCTGTTTTAAGTTTCAAATACTTTTTTAGTTAAGCAAGAAAATTTATAGGCCACATAAGCTGCTTATTTGGGCTCTTATATGACCATAGAACCCTCATATCAAACATATATCAAGATTCAGTGGGTATAGATCTTGGGTAAAAAGGATTGTGAGGTGGTAATTTTCTTGTTTGTTTGGTCCCATTTACTTGTTCTTACCATTACTGTTTGAGTGAGCTTATGCTAATAAACTTGACAAGCTGCTTGGCAATAAGCTCATTTAAACTTGAAGTTTAGTTCTTTGGTCTTGTGATGTTTGTGCAGGAACAAAACAAGCCCTAACTCCATTTCATTTCATTTTGTATTGAAGACATTTACAGCTTTGGGTCCTACTTTGGATTCCTTCAACAAAGCTTCTCTACACTGTTTCAATAGCTCTCCTTCATGCCCCTTTAAGCTGATTTGGTGAAGGCATCAGCAGGTTACTGCTTGAACCCACTAATATTACTTTTTGGATTGAAAATTGCATGCTTTATGAGATTTATCTGATTTTTGGGAGTAACTTGTTATATGTTAGTAGGATTGCTTGTTTATGCTTTATTCAGTTTTCTTTACATGTTTAGATTGCTTGTTATCAATTTAGTTAAGATTTGGATGCATGTCATTTGTTAAATTTTTGTTTTCAGTTATTAAATGGTGTTTAGATTTGGGTTTTAAATTAAATGTTTGACAAACTTTTGGTTTGAAAACCACTCTAAATGGTGTTTAGATTTGGGTTTTAAAGTAAATGTTTGACAAACTTTTGGTTTGAAAACCACTCTAACACACTTAATTAGATATAAAAAGGTTATATCAGTAAGGATGTTTTAAGTTTGGTTAGGTTTGGTAAGATTGGTATGCTTATTTTTAGTGAGAACTAGCTATAAAATCAGTAATCCACTTTTCTGCTTTGTCTTAGTTAATTTGACCACCAAATCTGGTAAACTGATAGTAGTTCTGGTATCTTAGGATTTGGTAGAGGTTTGTTGTGTTTTAGTTAGGATTTGAGCAAGATTTGGGAAGCCAAAACTCACCAGATTGCCATCTGAATCAGCAATTTGTGCCCAGTCCCTTACTTGTGCATCTAGTAACTGTATTTGTGCATATTCGTGCTTGATCTTGTGTGTTTTGTGCTTGTTTATGATGTTTCTGTGTTATTTGTGACTCCCACAAGTCAACTGACTTGTGGGGTGCCTTATTTTGCCCAAACAATCAATCAAGCAAGGCTTTCCTAAGCCAAACCAGGTCACCAAGTATCAGTTAAGTTTTCTGTGTCATCAGAGAACGACTTGGTTCTCGGAAGTAACTAATTCTTGGGAAAAATTGTACTATAGCATTTTTATAAAATCTGGACACGTTTTTGCTTAGTTTTGTATTGATTCTTGATCATTTTTAGCTTTGGTTAGTGTTTTTGGCATTAGTAAATCATTAGGATCAAGTTTTTCCAAAAAGAAAAATAAAAAAAAAAGAGATTCTAAAAAGGACGTGGCCAGGACTTGAACCTGTGCCACTCCTCTCACACACCAATGTGTTTACCAGTTGCCCTAGGGTCTTTGACTAGTAATCCTTTGGTTGGTTTATTATTTAAAGTGTTTTAACTTTTGGCTTATTTAAACATTCAGCTTATAAATAAGCTTTTCAGCTTATTTATTAAGGTTTGTTACTGTTTTTCATTTTTCTTGCATTCTAGACTTAGTTTAAGACTTTTTAGAATAAAAAGTTTATTTTTCACGTCATTTATTTATTTTTTATGATTATTCTTAGTTTTAATTTTAGAAAGTAATTAAAAAATAGAGAAAAGTATTTTAAAATTTTGTAAAAATCAGTTTTAGGTTTTAATTAAGTAATTTGAGGTTTACATCCATTAAAGTTTTCAAATTTACTTATTTTTTATTTTATTTAATTTCAGGGTTTTTTATTAAATTTAAAAATTAATATAAAATTATTAAAAAGGTTTTGGAAATTTTTATTTGCATTTTTGTCTTAATTACATTTTTCTTGATTTTAGGTAATTTTTTGGTAATTTTTAGGACACTTTCATTTTTTGTCGAGTTTTACGATTTTACGTTTTTTACGTCGTAGGGTAATTTTTAGCGTAATCCGTCTTTTTCTATTTTTAGCGTAATCCGTCTTTTCCTTTCTCTTTCTCATCAATCTAATCACAAATTAATCATCTCTTAACACACACACCAAGCCTCCTTGAGAACGATCCCACACAAAGGGTCATAAGTTCTTTCGTTTTCCTAAACGAACACTTAATACTTACCGCTTTATACGCTCTTTTTCCTAAAAGACGTATTCATACAACCATCATTTTGGCGCCGCTGCCAGGGAGGCGTGTTGTGTTTTTATTTGAACAATTGTTGTTTTTATATAGCCATAATAGCTAATTGTATTAGTAGCACTCTACTAATACGTATTATCGGTTTTCGTTTTTTTGTGTGAATAATATTAATGTATTGTATACGAAGAACAATAAATTCACAAGTACTCCAAAAGTGTGAAAACACAACCTTGATTCGGGATTTCATCACTCGATCATTGTATTCGAATCTCAAACCAAAAGAAAAAGGCAAAATATATAAATACTTTCGTGAAGCTTAATTTTGAAAAACACAAACTATAAGGTGGGTATAAGGCATGTATTATAAAATATACCCTAAGGAAAAAGGCTTTTAAGTGCTTCGCGCCGCCTCGTTTCCCCGCTTGCTTGTGCGTGTTTAGATAAAAAGAGCTAATCGAGGGTTTGCCAACCAAAGTATTATCTAAGTATCATATATATTTTCTTGGTTTCATTTGATTAAACCCTCTTGAACGTTTTGGTGTTCCACCAACGTTCTAAAGTCATCGAAGGCGTTCACTTCACGTGATCGTTTTCATTCCTTGAGGCTTCTTTAATCAAGAGATTTGACTAAGGAGGAGATTTGTAGATTTTTGTCTACCTAATACAATCACAAAATCCAAAAAAAAGTAAAAACAATCAAAAACCACAAAAAATGGAAAAATTAAAAACACCAAAAAGAATCTTCTTTGCTCATCCCCACGTTGTACGTGACGTTTATGCAAACTCGCAACCAAGATAGACGTGCACGTAAACGAAGAAACCGAAAGGAAACCACACCTAATCTTTCTAGTGAGGAGTCTCCTATTGACGAACCCATCGTAGAACAAGAAGCTCCCATGGCTAATCGTACTATGATGGAGTTGCTTCAAGCACCCACCGAGGGTTATGGAGAATTGATTGTGATTCCCGCTATCCTTGTGGAGAATTTTGAGGTTAAGACGGGTTTGTTGTCCATGATTTAAAACAACAAGTTTCGTGGTGACGAAAAGGACAACCCTCATAACCACATTCGCCAATTCAATCGTCTTACCGCCACTTGCAAGTTGAAGGACGTCTCTAACGACTCGATTAAGATGATGTTTTTTCCATATTCCTTAGCGGGGCCCGCTAAAATTTGGTTAGAGAAAGAGCCACCCAATTCTATATTGACGTGGAAGGATCTCGTTTCAAAGTTCGTGAGCCAATTTTTTCCGCCCTCTAAGACTATGCATTTGAAAAACGAGATTTCAAAGTTTTTACAAGAGTATAATTGGAGTTTTTCGACGGCTTGGAATAGGTTTAAGGAAATGTTGCACGAATTTCCTCATCATGGTTTTTCCGACTTGCATCAAATTGACACGTTTTACAATGGTTTAAATGATCATGAAAGGGATTATCTTAATGCCGCCGCGGGTGGTAATTTTTTGTGTAAAACGGTCGAGGAAGTGTTGTTGATCATTGAGAATAGGTTTAAGGTCTATAGTCCTCGTAGCACGTCGAGTGTTCGTAATACTTCGTCTTCACCTTCGCCTTCATTGTCACAAACCATTGATGCTTGCCAAATCGAGGATAATTTAGAAACTAAGATTTTTGATAAGCTTAAGGGATTGTTAATTGAGTTTAAAGTTGGTGAACAACCACCTCCCACTACGGCTAAAGCGGTTGAGGTTTCTTGTATGTATTGTGGTGGAGCTCACGATTACTCCGAGTGCATTACCAACGGTGGTAACACTTCAAGTGCCTACGCGGCCGCGGGAATTTATAACCAACACGGTCAAGTTACCCGCACTAATCAATTGACTCCACCGGGTTTTCCACCAAATTAAAATGCTAACAATTATCGAAACAATCAAGTTGGTTATCAAGGAAATCAAAGGAACAATTATAAGGGAAACAAATATAGGAATCAAGGGGGTAGTAGTCAATTGCAAAATCAAAACCAAAACCGTAATTTTCAAAACCCAAGTCAAGGTCTTCAAAATGCTTACACTAAAGAGCTTCCAAATGACTTTTTGAATTACGCTACGGAAAATGATAAGATTTTGGAAAACATTCAAGAACAATTGACTAGTCAAGCTAGGGAAACGGCTAAAAACGTAAAGGAGTTAGCTAATTTTGCTAAGGAAAATGCCAATATGAAAAATGAGTTGAAAAACGATTTTGCTAATCAAATTAGAGGGCAAAACAATAAAATTGAGCAAAGTCATTCTAGGCTTGAACAAAGGATAGACCAAAAAGCCGCTAGTCAAGATGTTAAGCTAAATGTTATTTTGGAAGCAGTCATGGGGAACAAAGCCTCTACTTCGGGTAGTCTACCTAGTAACACCATATCAAAACCGAAGGGAGAGATGAAAGTGATTACCACACGAAGTGGTAAGACACTTAAGGAACCAATTCCTCAACCAGTTTCTCCTACGGAGGATGCAAATGAGGAAGAACCCGAGGTTATGGTCGAAAAGGAGCATATCTCAAGCCCACGAAGTACCGCTCATGCCACACCTACGGTTGACCCATTACCAACATTGGAACCCGAGATTCCAAAGGCTATGCCTATGTCCGAACCCACACCACCCTTACCTTGCCCACCGAGACTTAGAAAGGAGAAACGTCAAGAGCGCGACAATTACCAATTTGAACTTTTTATGAAAATGTTTCGTGATTTGCATTTCAATATAAGTTTTGCCGACGCTTTCGTCATGATGCCTCGATTTGCCGCTAACTTCAAGAGTATCTTGAACAAAAGGAGAAATTGCAACAACTGTCTAGTTGTTCATCGGTTTATCTTAACCGCATACCTCAAAAAGTCGGTGATCCCGGTAAATTCTTGATTCCTTGTGCAATTCAAGATGTGGAAGAATGATATGCCTTGGCCGATCTTGGTGCTAGTATTAACTTGATGCCACTTGCAATCTTCAAGTCACTCAATCTTCCTAATCTTACTCCTTCACTAATGTCTATCGAGTTATCCGATCATTCCATGATTCCCGCATGTGGATTGGCGGAAGACGTTTTTGAGAAAGTGGGAAAGTTCGATTATCCGGACGACTTTATCGTTGTCGATATTCCCACGGATCCTCAAGTTCCTCTCATTTTAGGTCGTTCGTTTTTATATACGTTTATGGCTTTAATTGATGTGCATGCTAGATATATCACCTTACGTTTCAACGACGAGGAACTTGTTATAAACGCAACTCAAAATTCTCAACTTTCTCATGTTTATTCCGTTTCTACCATAAACCTGGTTGATATGATCGACGTTGTTTGAGAGGAATTTTCACAAGAAGTTCTAGGTTTTGGTGATGTTGAAAATAGTGGCAATCCCACTATGTTAGATCCCATTCTTGATAACTCGACACCAACCTTCACTCCATTTGAAGGTGGTGGTTTTACGTTGGAAGAATTCGATGTTCCACGTACTTGTAACGAAGACCTCGACAATGATGAGGACTTCTCGATTATCAAGGATTTTCTTAACAATTTCCCATTTCCTCCACTCGAGGAGGTTATGAGTATCGAGCCCAAATCTTCAATTGAGGAACCACCAATCCTCGAGTTGAAAGATTTACCTCCTCATCTTGAATACGTATTTTTGGAGGAGGGCGATAAGTTGCCGGTTATTATTGCGAAGGATCTTTCGAATGATGAAAACTTGTCGATGTTCTAAAGGATCACAAAGGGGCAATTGCGTGGAAGTTATCCGACATTAAGGGGACCGATCCAAAATTTTGTACCCATAAAATCTTAATGGAGGAGGATTACAAACCCGCAATCCAGTGTCAAAGGAGGGTGAACCCCAAAATTCACGACGTCATCAAAAAGGAAGTCCTAAAACTCCTTGATGCGGGAATGATTTACCCTATTTCTGATAGCCCTTGGGTGAGTCCTATTCATTGTGTCCCTAAAAAGGGAGGAATGATCGTTGTGCCAAACGATGCCAACGAGTTAATTCCAACTAGACTCGTGACCGGATGGAGAGTGTGCATTGACTATCGTAAGTTGAATGACGCCACTCGAAAAGACCATTTTCCCTTGCCCTTCATGGACCAAATGTTGGAGCGTCTTGCGGGAAATGATTTTTATTGCTTTTTAGATGGTTTTTCCGGTTACTTCCAAATCCCCATCGATCCTCGTGATCAAGAAAAAAATACGTTTACGTGTCCATATGGAACGTTTGCCTATCATAGAATTACATTCAGACTTTGCAATGCACCAGGAACCTTTCAAAGGTGCATGATGGCTATTTTTCATGATATGATCGAGAAGACGATGGAAGTATTCATGGATGACTTTTCCGTGTTTGGTAGTTCGTTCACTTCGTGTTTATCAAATCTTGAGAGAATGTTAAAGCGTTGTGAGGAAACCAACCTTGTGCTTAATTGGGAAAAATGTCATTTTATAGTTAAAAGTGGAATCGTCTTAAGGCACAAGGTTTCGAAAGCGGGGATTGAGGTAGATCAAGCTAAGGTAGACATCATCGCCAAATTACCTCATCCAAAACCGTCAAGGGAGTTAGGAGTTTCCTAGGCCACGCGGGCTTTTATCGTCGATTCATCAAGGATTTTTTGAAGATTTCTCGACCTATTACACATCTCCTCGAAAAAGATGCAAGTTTTGTCTTTGACGAAGATTGTGTACGAGCCTTTGAAATCCTTAAGAGGAAACTTACCGAAGCTCCCATTCTTGTTGCTCCCAATTGGAACCTCCCCTTTGAGCTCATGTGTGATGCTAGTGACTACGTTATTGGGGCCGTATTGGGGCAATGTCATGAAAAAGACTACTTGCCTATTCACTATGCTAGCAAGACGATGATCGAGGCTCATCTAAAATACACTACAACGGAAAAGGAGTTCCTTGTCGTGGTGTATGCATTTGAGAAATTCCGACCTTATCTCGTCTTGACTAAATGCATAGTGTATACGGATCATTCGGCGATCAAGTATCTTATGGCTAAACATGATGCAAAGCCGAGATTACTTCGTTGGATTCTCTTCCTTCAAGAATTTGATCACGAAATCGTTGACAAAAAAGGAGCCGAGAATCTAGCGGCCGATCATCTTTCTCGTTTGGAAAATCCTCACCAAAGTGTTTACGAGCCCAAGGAAATCACCGAAACATTTCCGCTCTAGACACTTGGTGTAGTGAATTCTAATCTTGATTCTTCTACCCCATGGATTGCGGACATCGCAAATTACCATGCGGGGAACTTCATCATTAAGGGTATGACGACTTAAGAAAAACGAAAATTCTTTCGTGACGTCAACTTCTATTTTTGGAACGACCCTTACTTGTTTCGAACTTGTGAGGATAAAATCATTCGACGTTGTGTCTATGGTACCGAGGCTTCTAACATCCTTAGAGCTTGTCACGAGGGACCCACGGGTGGTCACCACGGTGCTAATCTCACGGCTAAGAAGGCTTTTGATGTCGGTTTCTTTTGGCCTACTATTTACCGAGATGCACATGCACTTGTGAAGTCATGCGACTCATGCCAACGACAAAGAAAAGCCTCACAAAACAATGAAATGCCACAAAATATCATCCAGGTGTGTGAGATCTTTGACGTTTGGGGCATTGACTTTATGGGGGACGTTCCCATCATCTTTTCGTAATAAGTACATCCTTGTCGCCGTTGACTACCTATCTAAGTGGGTGGAAGCTAAGGCTTTGACCACCAATGATTCTCGTGTGGTAGTCAAGTTTTTGAAAAGCTTGTTTCTCGGTTTGGAACCTGTCGTGCGATCATAAGCGATCGTGGAACCCATTTTTGTAACGACCAATTCGAAAGGGTCCTAATGAAATATGGGGTTACACATAGTCTTTCTACGGCTTATCACCTACAAACGAGTGGGAAAGTCGAGGTTTCAAACCGAGCTTTGAAGAGGATCTTGGAGAGATCTATTGGGGAAAATCGACAATCTTGGTCGGATAAGTTGGACGATGCTTTATGGGCCTTTAGGACCGCTCATAAGACACCCATCGGGTGCACTCCCTATAAGCTTGTGTATGGGAAGAATTGTCACTTGCCAAGGGCCCTTAAGCATTGTAATGATGATATGGAGACCGGGGGAAAACACCAGAAAATGCAACTCAATGAATTAGATGAATTGAGGGATATTGTTTATGAAAATTCATTGATTTATAAAGAAGAGACTAAAAAGTTTCATGATTCAAAAATCGGGTTTCTAACATTGGAGATCAAGTGTTACTTTTTAACTCTCGTTTGAAAATATTTTCCGGTAAGTTGAAATCCCGTTGGTCCAGTCCATTCACCGTGACTCAAGTTTTTCCTTATGGGACCATCGAGCTAGCTCAAAATGATGGCCCCAATTTCATGGTGAATGGGCATATGTTGAAGCACTACTTTGGCGGGGAAGTTCCATCCTTGAACTACATCGACCAAATCACCTTCCCCAATGATAATTAGTATTGAGGGGATCGAGTCAAGCTCATGACTCGGTAATCAAAAACGAGGTTCCTCGTGGAGAAGTCCCATGCTTATCCTATGTACATATTATCGCTTTCTAATGTAGTAACGTGTGGGGATTTGTGCCCTTCCAACCTTTGTTCCGTGGTTGTTTGTGAATTGTGGATTTTAGATGATCATGATCTTCACGATTGGAGCCTCTCGTGTTCGTTTTATGGGAGCACTAGATCATTTGCTTGGAAGAATTTCTCGATATCCATGATAAATCCTTTTATGTTCTAACCTTAGGTTTTTAGCACACTTCATAAACGGCTTTAAATTTAACGGTTACACCCTTTCCATGTTAGATTAAGCATTCGACTACGTCTCTAGTATGGGGGTTTCCAACCCTTAGACTCAAAACATTGAGGACAATGTTTAACTTTAGTATGGGGGGTGAATAGATACTTGCCTTGCTAAACCTTCACGCTTTCCAAAGTTTATCGTTTTGTTGCAAAATAAGACTAAAAATGGCCAAATTTTAAAAATTTTCTCATGTTTTATAAGTGTTTGAAGACACGAATGTAGATTTTCCGATGGCAAGAATAAGAGTAATTTTTGACTCGACCATGCGTGTTGAGCACTTAGCTTCGATTTCTTAACTTAATATTAGGCTAAGTCTCTTAAATGAGGACGAGAAATGATAGAGTTAATTATAAGTTACTATGCTAAACGTAGAGTACTCGTATTCTTTCAAAAACTCATGTGTTCTCGTTGTTTGCTTATTCTCCCTTCGCTTGTAAATATTTTTTGCTTAATAAATATTGACTTACCGGTTTAGTCTTGATTGTTGGTTTCTAATCTTTTCTAGTAGCTTCCATGTAATTAAATTGGGAAGACATTAAGGTATCACCAGCGTTACAGTTTTGAAGTATTGGCAACCAGAATAATCGAAAGCTTCACCCAATAATAAGATTTCAAGTGCTCACCTAAATCAAGCAAACAATTTGAAGCTCACAAGGCCGAAAAATCTATGCAAATTTGAAAGTGAATTATGCCTTAATCTTTGAAGCTTTAAAGATCTAAAATTCGCTTTAGCGTGAGGATATACGTCTTTGGCCATAATAAAACCACCGATGAGGAGGATAATAAAAGGCAAGGCAAGACCGAAGTCATAATAAAAGATTCATGGCGAAGTTGAATAAAAGATGGAGGTAAACCTATGATAATAAGGCCCTTCCGTTAGGGAGAATATAAAAGTCTTAGTAATAAGTCTCATGTTCAAAACCGTTATAAAACCGTGTTTATCGATCCTTCTTGTTGACTTAATTTTTTGACATCGTTATCTATTAGGAGGGGTTATTAATTCGATGGCCGTGGTTACACCGTTAGGACTCTATTTTTAGACCTAAATCTCTATTATCGCATAAGTCAAACAATGTATCCTCGAGAAACATTCAAGACAAAATAAAATATAAGAGATACAACTTAGGAAAATGGGAGGATAAGTACGTGATTAGGGCATATGAGTAGTGTTAGCATTACTAACTTATAATGACAATGATCTCGTTACACGCTTAGCATGGAATTAGGGTGAAAATCGAGGATGATGAAATTATTTCTAACGAAGCATTCACGTGTTCTTGTTCTGTGAACCTAAACGTCCCATTTTGCGATGAAAATCATACATTATGTCTAAAACGCAAGTAGAAGTAATAGTAGTAGTGTAGCTAGTTTATCATTCAATAAAAGTGAATAAAAATGAATTTTGGAGATGCTACGATACTTTATTCTAGCATTACGTAAGGGTACGTCAATGGTTTAGTATGGGGGAGTGATGAGACTGCCTTTATACATAGTCTCATCGTCCAAAACGGGCTTTAAATGCATAAAATATCATTAAAAATGGCCAAATATATTCTTGTGTTTGTTACTTGTGTATTTTAGGTACGGATATTGAGAAAATGACAAAAGATCACAAAGAACAAGCAAAAACGAACACAGGAAACGAAGCCGCACAATGAACCAAGCCCTAATGAAGATTTTCCAAGAAAACCTTTGAATATATGAAGATTATGCAAGAATGGTCCTCTAATATTGAAGAATTGACACTTTAAAACCCTTGTATATTCATAATTACAAGATTGGTCCTTAAAGTTAGTCAAATTTACAAAAAGGACCCTCCACTTTGAAGAATTCGCAAATTCAGTCCCTCAACAAAGCTAAATTATCAATATTAGTCCTCCTCAAATTCAAACATGCCATGAAGACTTTCAAGATTGAAGATATGTCAAGTTTGGTCCTTCAAATATCATGAATTGGCAAAACAAGTCCTTGGTTAAACCTTTGTAAAGTTTTTGGGGCAAAATTATAAAAAACCAAACTTTCATAACAAAGGGTTATAGTATTTGGGTTGTTTAAAGTTTGAGTGACAAAGTTGTGGGAGTATAGGGACCATTTGTGGCAGACAGCCAAAGCCATCACCACCAACCAGCAGCTGACACGTCATCCTCCAACCAATAAACACTCACCACCTCACTCTCCCTCTCCACGTCATTTCCCACTAACCCATATTTTTTAAACCGGTTTTACTAAGTTTAAAATTGGTGGCAAACATATTTTTTAAACTTAATACTTCCAAAACAGATTAAAACACCCCCTAATCCCATGTTCTTCCCACATAAACCCTAAAATCCCCCAGTTTCAATCCACCTTAATCTAAAGGGTTTTTTTATGCCTAATTGTGCATATTAGCAATTAACAACCTTCTAATCAAAACCCAAAAACCAAAAGCCTTTAACTCTCACTCATGTGACACCCCTGACCCTCCCCTGTACAAGAAAACAAATGAGTACAAGCTCATCTACGGCTATATGGACTTTTCTTGGCATCCAATGTTCCAAAAGCACCTTGGTATACCTGTCATCCCACAACAAGCCAAGAAACATCACATGTCACTGAATCCATCACATGATCAAGACTTCAAGAGGGAATTTTCGGATTTTCATCTCATTAAGGTTTTATGTTTAATATTTGTTTATTTCAGCATTCTAGGACATTCTCCTAGCTCTATAAAGAGAGAACTCGACATGTGAGTCTCCTCTTGTTCTTGTTTTTTCTCCTTTTTCACAAACCTTGTAAATCCAGTTTTATTAAAGGAATGAAATGGTATTGAGTTTGATGATGAGAAAGAATGAGTCCCCATTTACTTTTCATGTTTAGTTTTCTTTGCGATGAGTTTTCAAAAAGCAATCTTTAAGTTTCTGTAAACCTGTTTTAAGTTTCAAATACTTTTTCAGTTAAGCAAGAAAATTTATAGGCCACATAAGCTACTTATTTGGGCTCTTATATGACCATAGAACCTTGATATCAAACAGATATCAAGATTCAGTGGGTATAGATCTTGGGTAAAAAGGATTGTGAGGTGGTAATTTTCTTGTTTGTTTGGTCCCATTTACTTGTTCTTACCATTACTGTTTGAGTGAGCTTATGCTAATAAGCTTGACAAACTGGTTGGCAATAAGCTCATTTAAACTTGAAGTTTAGTTCTTTGGTCTTGTGGTGTTTGTGCAGGAACAAAACAAGCCCTAACTCCATTTCATTTCATTTTGTATTGAAAACATTTACAGCTTTGGGTCCTACTTTGGATTCCATCAACAAAGCTTCTCTACACTATTTCAATAGCTCTCCTTCATGCCCCTTTAAGCTGATTTGGTGAAGGCATCAGCAGGTTACTGCTTGAACCCACTAATATTACTTTTTGGATTGAAAATTGCATGCTTTATGAGATTTATGTGATTTTTGGGAGTAACTTTTTATGTGTTAGTAGGATTGCTTGTTTATGCTCTATTTAGTTTTCTTTACATGTTTAGATTGCTTGTTATCAGTTTAGTTAAGATTTGGATGCATGTCATTTGTTAAATTTTGGTTTTTAGTTATTAAATTGTGTTTTGATTTGGGTTTTAAAGTAAATGTTTGACAAACTTTTGGTTTGAAAACCACTCTAACACACTTAATTATATATAAAAAGGTTATATCAGTAAGGTTGTTTTAAGTTTGGTTAGGTTTGGTAAGATTGGTATGCTTATTTTTAGTGAGAACTAGCTATAAAATCAGTAATCCACTTTTCTGCTTTGTCTTAGTTAATTTGACCACCAAATCTGGTAAATTGATAGTAGTTCTGGTATCTTAGGATTTGGTAGAGGTTTGTTGAGTTTTGGTTAGGATTTGAGCAAGATTTGGTGAGCCAAAACTCACCAAATTGCCATATGAATCAGCAATTTGTGCCCAGTCCCTTACTTGTGCATCCAGTAACTGTATTTGTGCTTGATCTTATGTGTTTTGTGCTTGAATATGTTGTTTCTGTGTTATTTGTGACTTCCACAAGTCAACTGACTTGTGGGGTGCCTTATTTTTCCCAAACAATCAATCAAGCAAGGCTTTCCTAAGCCAAACCAGGTCACCAAGTATCAGTTAAGTTTTCTGTGTCATCAGAGAACGACTTGGTTCTCAGACGTAACTAATTCTTGGGAAAAATTATACTATAGCATTTTTATAAAATCTAGACACATTTTTTCTTGGTTTTGTATTGATTCTTGATCATTTTTAGCTTTGCTTAGTGTTTTTGGCATTAGTACATCATCAGGATCAAGTTTTTGCAAAACGAAAAGTTAAAAAATAGAGATTTTAAAAAGGACGAGGCCAGGACTCGAACCTGCGCCACTCCTCTCACACACCAACGCGTTTACCAGTTGCCCTAGGGTCTTTGACTGGTAATCCTTTGCTTGGTTTATTATTTAAAGTGTTTTAACTTTTGTCTTATTTAAACATTCAGCTTATAAATAAGCTGATTTCAGCTTATTTATTAAGGTTTGTTACTGTTTTTCATTTTTCCTGCATTCTAGACTTAGTTTAAGACTTTTTAGTATAAAAAGTTTATTTTTCACGTCATTTATTATTTTTTATGATTATTCTTAGTTTTAATTTTAGAAATCAATTAAAAAATAGGGAAAAGTATTTTAAAAATTTGGAAAAATCATTTTTAGGTTTTAATTAAGTAATTTGAGGTTTACATCCATTAAAGTTTTCAAATTTACTTATTTTTATTTTATTTAATTTTAGGGTTTTTAATTAACTTTAAAAATTAATATAAAATTATTAAATGGTTTTGGAAATTTTTGTTTGCATTTTTGTCTTAATTACATTTTTCTTGATTTTAGGTAATTTTTTGGTAATTTTTAGGACACTTTCATTTTTTGTCGAATTTTACGATTTTACGTTTTTTACGTTTTTTACGTCGTAGGGTAATTTTTAGCGTAATCCGTCTTTTTCTTTCTCTTTTCTCATCAATCTAATAACAAATTAATGATCTCTTAACACACACACACCAAGCCTCCTTGAGAACGATCCCACACAAAGGGTCATAAGTGCTTTCGTTTTCCTAAACGAACACTTAATACTTACCGCTTTATACGCTCTTTTTCCTAAAAGACGTATTCATACAACCATCAGCATTGCACGGGGAAGACAGTGAATGATTTGCATGCAATGCTCATTGACTACGAAAAGGGGTTAAAGTACAAGTCATCTACTTCTAATCCTCATGTGCTTTATGTACAAAAGGGTGGAGTGAGTAAGGAAAAACCGAACAAAAACAACAAGAAAGGCAAAGGCAAAGGCAAGGGCGATAAGGGCAAACAATTTACGACTTACTCTAAACCCAAGCAAAACTTTGTCAAGAAGAATGAATCTCAGAAGGACGAGACTTGTTTCCATTGCAAAGCAAGTGGACACTGGAAGAGGAACTGCCCTCTTTATCTCGAGGAGTTGCGAGAAATAAAGAAGAAGGCTGAGCTTGGTGCTGCAACATCTTCAGGTAACTTATATTTGATAGAGTTACTTAATCATACATACAAATCAAATTCCTGGGTATATGATACGGGGTGTGGTATTAACATTTGTAATAGTAAGCAGGGATTTGAGTTGGAGAGGAAGCTTACCTATGGGGAACAATTTCTGCATGTGGGCAATGGCGCACAAGTAGCGGTTGAAGCTATAGGAACATTTAATCTAGTTTTACCTTCGGGTCT
The DNA here is from genome assembly GCA_025667525.1 of Glebionis coronaria. NCBI lineage: Eukaryota > Viridiplantae > Streptophyta > Magnoliopsida > Asterales > Asteraceae > Glebionis > Glebionis coronaria. The sequence continues at coordinate 85,226,977 of CM046878.1, forward strand.
AGTACTGAGATTAAATAATTGTCATTTTGCACCTAATATTGTTAGGGGTGTTATTTCCTTTTTGTGTATGTTGGATCTTGAATTTATTCACACTATTGATAATAATAGAATTTTTGTTTTCAAAGATGGTTTGTTCTATTTGATGCAATTTCTGTGAATGGTGTTTTTGAAATTAACATGCATGATAATAATTCCATGGGAAAGATTAATTATGTGTTTAGCATGAATAAGAAGAGGAAGTTAGACAAGAACTCTTCTTATCTTTGGCATTGTAGACTTGCCCATATTGGGAAGACTCGCATACAAAAGCTTCAACGTGATGGTCTTTTGGAAAATATCAATGATGAATCATTTGATAAATGTGAGTCTTGTATCTCTGGAAAGATGACCAAGAAAACTTTTAATAGCAATATTGAAAGGGATACTGATCTACTTGGATTAATGCATACTGATGTGTGTGGACCACTTAGACATGCATCAAGGAGAGGTGCTAGCTACTTCTTAACATTTACGGATAATTATAGTCGCTATGGTTATGTTTATTTACTTAAGCATAAACATGAGGTATTTGAAACATTCAAAGTGTTTAAGGCAGAAGTAGAACTACAACTAGGAAAGAAGATTAAAGCTCTTCGTTCTGATCGAGGTGGTGAATATTTAAGTCAAGAGTTTAAAGATTATTTAAGTGAAAACGGAATTGTTCAGAAACTCACTTCTCCATATACTCCACAACAAAATGGTGTATCCGAAAAAAGAAATCGTATTAGATATGGTACGATCTATGTTTAATCTTACAACTTTACCTTTATCCTTTTGGGATTATGCTTTAGAATCTGCTGTTCTTATTCTGAATATGGTTCCCACAAAAAAGGTTGATAAGACACCATATGAACTATGGCATGGAAAGAAGCCATATTTGTCTTATTTAAAGATTTGGGGTTGTGAGGCGTATCTGAAACGTGACTCTGGAGATAAACTCCAAAAACGCTCTATAAAATGTATCTTTGTAGGTTACCCTAAGGAAACTATGGGTTACTACTTTTATTATCCGGCTGAGAACAAAGTAGTTGTGGCTCGGTATAGAAACTTCCTTGAAAGTGATCTTGTAAATCAAGAATTCAGTGGGAGAGATTATGATCTTGAAGAAATTAAAGAAGATACATTGCCTTCTAAAAATATTAGCGAAGAAATTCTAATAGAGCCAGAAAGTCTGGGAGCTCCAACGGAATTAATTCCTCTACATAGGTCTGCAAGGACTATACGTACGCCAAGCAGACTATGTCTTAACATAGAGGATCATAAGGAGGAGGTAGGGGATCTTGGTGAACCTGCTAACTATCGATCCACAATGCTTGATCCAGAAAAGTTAAAATGGATAGTTGCGATGAATGAAGAAATGAAATCCATGAAAGTCAATGATGTTTAGATTCTTGTTGACGCACCTAAAAATGCTAAAGTATTGAAAAATAGGTGGATTTTCAAGAAGAAAACTGACATGGATGGTGAAGTACAATCCTGTAAAGCACGTTTAGTAGCTAAAGGTTTTACTCAAACTTTTGGCGTAGACTATGAGGAGACATTTTCTCCTGTAGCAGACTTACGAGCTATTAGGATTCTCATAGCTATAGCAGCATACTATGACTATGAGATATGGCAAATGGATGTTAAAACTTCTTTCTTGAACGGTCGCTTAGATGAGGAAATCTATATGCAACAACCGGAAGGGTGCGTTGATCCTAAATATCCAAAACACGTGTGCAAACTTCAAAGATCTATTTATGGTTTGAAGCAAGCATCACGTCAATGGAATAAACGATTTGATGAAGAAATCAAAAGTTCGGATTTATTCAAAATCGTGATGAGCCATGGTATATCGTAAAGCTAGTGGGAATGATGTAGTATTCATAATTTTATATGTCGATGACATATTAATCATGGGAAGTAACATTCCAAGACTTAAGGAAGTTAAGGATTATCTTGGTAAATGTTTTTCTATGAAGGATTTCGGAGATGCTGCATATATTCTAGGAATTAAAATCTATCGAGATAGGAAAAGACGGTTAATTGGTCTAAGTCAAGATGCTTATATTGATAAGATATTGAAGAAGTATAACATGCATAATTCCAAGAAAGGTTTTTCAACTTATGGAAGTTAAGCATAATTTGAGTCATGAGATGGATGCATCAACTCCTGAAGAGGAGACATACATGCAGAAGGTGCCTTATGCTCCAGCTGTAGGATCTATAATGTATGTTGTTAGATGCACAAAGGCCTAATGTGGCGTTTGCTCAGAATTTGGTCAGTAGATACCAACAGAATCCAGGGTAGCTCCATTGGGTTGCTGTTAAACATTTTCTACAGTATTTGAGGAATACAAAATGAAATGTTTTGGTATTCAGAGGGTAGCCATACAGATAACTAAATGTGGTTTGGATTAGGAAGTTTATTGAAGATCTTGGAGTGATGCCTTCAATTAAAGAACCTATTGATATATATTGCGACAATTCTACGGCAACTATATTCGCCAATGATCCTGGAGTCATGAAAGGCGCCAGACACTTTAAACGTAGATATCACTACGTACGAGAACAAGTGGAAGCTCTTGAAATAAAATTAATAAAAGTTCACACAGATGATAATGTAGCTGATCCTTTTACTAAGGCTTTGCCTAGACCAAAGGTAGTTAAGCACGCCAAGGTGATTGGGCTGCAACTAGCTAGCGAATTCATGCAATAAATCTGTTGATTAGTATTTGGATAAAGGATGTTAGACATTATTGAATTGATGAAATAAAGATAAAGTTTCGTTTATTTTCTGTTATTTGATTTTTTATTCTATTTTACATGTTTTATATCCATGAATAATAGTTATGTTCTAAACGTCCGTTGTCGATTAATAATATGGGAATATTATTAAGCTAAGACAATTCAAAATAGTGACAGAGTATACTTGAAAGTATATTGGTCAATTTTGGATGATATTTGATGGATCAAATATTGGACTTAACCCAACTATATGATTTTACTTTATGGATCTTCGTCTTAAGTAAATCATAAATAGTTATCCTTAGACCTGAGATACCAGGAAACTGAATAGAATGTAGTGCATTTTTGTGAGATAACCTAACGCTAAACGTAACTGGTAGCCATAAGGGTTATTTTCAGAAGTGTTGCAAAGTTCGTAGGTTTCGCTTGTAGTCAAAATGGGATTTGTTTCCTTCAAATTATTTTGAAGTATAAATACAGTTGGGCCCCTCGTGGGAGAAGTAAGATGTTTGTACGGTCGTACCCAAATGTGTTTTGGTAATCTTGCTATGTCCGTAAACGAAAAACAGAATGGTTAATGAAGGAATGACTGAGATCCATATCCTATTAACGTTGTATTTGAAATAAAAGATAATAATAAATGATGAATCATTTAAAAGGTTTTGCCAGGAGACCTTACTCGAGTTGTACTAGTTACATTGCTAGTGTAACTAGACGCTAGTCAATGTAATCATGATATTCAATTTTGTCCAAATGGGAGCTGAAAGTTTATGGACATAAAATTAATAGTCGTGTGATAGGATCGAACTCGGGATTACGGGATTGCACACAATACGTAAATGGTTAATTTTATTTATTCAATATATTTTATATATTTGTTAAATGAAACCAAACTTAACTAAACAATGATTAATTAAATTAAAATTTAAGTTAAAAAATCATTAAGGAATTATATGAGAAAAGGAAATTTGGAAAAGTTCCGGAACACCCTTTGGGGTGGGGTTCGACCGGCGGCCAAAGGGTGAGGGAAAAGGAAACAATTTGTTTCCTAATTCTTGTGTTTAACTTGGAGAACAAGTTTAGTTAGCCTATATAAACACATTAATCCCCTCATAATTTTTGTCCCTCCTCCCTTCTTTCTCTACTGCGATCGCAAGACCAAACCCAAAGAGGGTTTTTGTTGGTTTTCGATTTAGCTAAAATTCTACAAGAGTTGAAGTCCCGGTTTGCAAGTGCTGGACTCACTGTTAGCCCATTGCATTACGTGTGTACAAGAGCGTAATATAGTTTTGCTTTAAACTATATCTCGGTATAATTCTTCACAAACCCTAATTGGTGATTCGTCGGTGTTCTTGTGGATCTACGCTAGGATAAAGGTATGTAACCCTAATCGATTAATTATAATTGTGTTATTAATGATCTTGTTAAATCGCTTCCGCTATAACGTGCTTTGATCTTTGTTATGATTATATAATTGTTATGAACATCATAAACCATCACCTATGTGGTGTCATATGTTCAATTTTACGTTGATAGGCGGTGCTCGTACATGGTTCGACAATCTCCCCAAGCGAAGTGTTGATGGCTTCGAACAGCTGCACATGCTTTCCTAAGCAACTACACACACCGAAAGAAGTACACCAAAAACCTAGTGGAGCTCCATCGCATCAAGCAGCGAGAGGGCGAGTCTTTGGACACGTTCATGAAACGTGTCCAAATTGAGATCGTACATGTCAAGGCATGCCCCGAGATTCTGAAAATCTCCATTTCATGAATGGAATCACCAGTCAGGAACTGATCAAATGCTTGAATGACAAGGTTCCCCCAACCATAGATGAGATGATGGAATGCACCAGGGCCTTCATTCGCTCCATTGCGTTGTAAAATAAAATGTTTCTACTACCAAACATGCTCACAATATCGCGTTACTTTTACTTATTCGCAAGCCTATGCAACAATAGAGTTGAGATCAATGTAAACCATCGTTTTAGCATAGACCACTTCAACCAATCACATTCAATTAAACCAACTTTCCACCTTTTTCTTAAAAATTAAATATCTCACAAACGGTAAATCATCTATACAATGAGAATTAAATTATCTTTCTATCAAGGGGCACATTATATACTTTTGACGAATTTTTTTCTGAGAAAATCATGTATGATTGTATCATGGTTGATATATGATTCTCGATAAAAAGATGATTTAATTATGTTTTGTTCTGCGTAAGAGTTAACGGTTTATTATATATTTAATTTTTAAAAAATGGCATGAAAAAAATAAACGTCTGTAATTGTTGATCGAGTATAACAACAATATCACATTTGATTCTATCGGTCTAAAGTTCGGGGTTTTAGCTACTTCGCGTTCTTTTTAATAACTTGCACAAAATTGTCATAGACTCCATTACATCAATAACACGTGGCACAAAGTGATTGGAATTTAAATCGTCATCAAGAAAATATACTCCTCCTAGCAGCCTCCTATAAATGTAAAAATAGTGAATATATTTTATTGATTCAATGAATATTACATAACATTGGTTATCTATTTATAATAGAACATGGCTTAGAGAATAAGCTAATATAAACCTAAACCCTAATGGGATCAAAGCCCATAGGCCAATGACTCGTCTAATATTCCCACGCAGTATGAACAGGAGCAATTCGGACGGACAAACTGGAATGAATGCTGAAAGCCGCATCTTCTTTTCTTCACCTTTTTTGTTTGATTGAGCGGAAGCATTGTATTTGGCTGCATAGTTGGTTATTGCTTGCGGCATCCTCCTTTTTCGTGACGATTACTTTTTTTTCGTCATGGCTTGCTTTGCCTTTTGAAGGGAGTGACAATTTGATGATCAAATTTGTTGTCAAAAACAATGATCTTTGACAAGGAAAACAAATAGATGGTGAAGAAGAAAAAAAACTATATATAGTTGATTGATCTTTTTTACGAAAAAAATCCAAAATAACAGAAAAAAAACAATAACGCGGAAAATAACGAGGATCCTCCGGATCACCGACATGTAGGCCGATGACCGGAGGATAGCAATTTTTTTTTGAATCTAACCTGCTCTTGATACCATGTAAAAATACTGAATATATTTTATTGATTCAATGAATATTACATAACATTAGATATCTATTTATTATAGAACATGGCTTAGAGAATAAGCTAACATAAGCCCATAGGCCAATGACTCGTCTAATAATAAATACCACAAGAATATGAAAACTCACAAATCCCATCAAAATAAACCCTAAAAAATACAAATATGACTACGTCACCATGAATAAAATCAGTAAGCAGATCAGCATTAGCTACGTTTTCACCACACGCGCCATTATTAGCTGTTGGAACACGGGCAGGAGTCGTAGACTTATCGTTTAGTTCGTCTTCAAATTTGGAGATATTTAAAGTTGATTTTAGTTCAGATGATCGTGAACTTGTGTTGTGCGGTGGGATATCTTGTTCGGAGTCGTTTAATAGGTTGTCCTGGAGCCAGTCTGTGTCTGGTTCGGAGGAGTTTGAGTTTGGTGTTGTTTTAGGGGGGTTTTCAGATGGGGTTATTGGTGTTTGGAACCCTAAGTTGCTTATTTGGTATAAGTTTATGAATGTGTATGTAATTATCATTGTGTATGTAGTTGGTAATAATGCTCAATTATATTATTATTTGTAGCTTAGACAGGATCAGAAATTGTTACTTTTGCATAGTTTGAGATCTTGGTAAAGTATATTCATAGGTTTTGTAGTTGTACCCGTGAGTTGCTCTCCAACTAAGTGGTTGTGGCTCAACTCGTGTCTGAACAATGTGATATTTTTGAAGATATTGGGTACTTATGAGGTCATGCTGTATGGTTATTGTGTTATGAATCATGTAATGAAGTTGGTATTGTTGGATTCTAAGATTAATTATAGATTAGATAGGATCGATAAATGTTACTTCAAGTAAATTGAGATTTAATTTGCTGATGTGTTTGTAAAATAGTAGTAACAATATACAATAGTTCATAGGTTACTTATGAAAGTTATGTATGGCGTAATGAAGTTGGCATTGTTGGATTGTCCCGTTTCTTGTAGATTTCAAATTGTGAAAAAAGATTTTTATTATGTTTGTAACATAGTAAGGTATATGGGACTGTTAAAAGTGATATTGTGAGAGTTACCGATTGTGTTTGTGTAAAACCCGTAAAAATAAGGTCATAATTTAATTCTATTTTCAATTATTTTGAAGTATTTTATAACGTTAAATATTATTATGTTTAACGGTTTAAGTTGAAACCGATATTAAATATTATATTTTAATATTTTGACAAGCAACGAGGACTACTAGTTATCGCGATACCGACGGATGCCCACAATTTTGTATTTTATTATTGATCGTTTCGATAATTAATACTTTCGACGATATCGTTTTAATTACGTATCGAGTCGTTATATTATTATTTTTCGTGTGCGTTTAAACTTTTAAGTATTTTTACGAAACCCGAGTCCCGTAAATATTTGTAAAATTGACTTTTAGTCATTTCCCGCTTTTTAACTAATATTTACATTTTGGACCAAAACTATCACAAATTGGCAAAAACTATCATAACCTTACACTATATAAATGAATTCCACTAACTATATTTCATTAAAAAAAATCATTTAACAAAAACAACCATCTTCCTTCCCTTCCCCTTTGTTTTGTCGTACACCCCCATCAACAAACACCCTCAAATTTCTTGATTTCAACTTTGAATCTTCCAAAACAAATTAAAGTCTACTCCTAGATTTTCAAAGGGCTACATTTTGGTATGAAATTTACCTACATGCATCTACTTTTTATTTTTTTAAATTTTGATTAAATTAATCTATTGTATGATCATCTTATTATATTGTATATTAATATGGCTAGTGATTCTACTAGTTGTTGTGTTTAAATTTTTGAATAAATTTTGTAAAAGGGTCATGCAAGTGTGTTAGAGGTTTCATCATAGTGTAGGAGTGTTAGAATGATCATAGTAGTGGTATAGAAATGGGTAAAATGTGTTGAAAAATTGATTTTTATGGTTTTTAAATGGTCAATTTTAGGCACTAGGTTTGAGGCCATTTTCAGGGACCTTGTGTCTGAATATAGGTTGTTATTATGGGATTATGTTGTAGAGAATTTCGTTAGCTTCGATTTGATATAAGGTAGGCCTTCCAACTCCAAACGAGGTGGAAGATACACTAGTTTAATTTTCGTGTACCGGGAGACGAGTGTTGACACAATCCGAAAATTGTTGTCGATATTTGGATCGAATATCGAGGAATATAAAATGAGTTTCAAAATGATTCAAGGGCTGCTCTCAGGCTCAAAGTTTAGTATTTTGAGTCTATTTTTAGAATCAAGTGTCGGTTTTATAAATGGAGTTGTTTAGAATGGTCAAAATGGTTTCGTAAGTCAAGGTCGCTAAACTGTCCGGATTTTGTGATTAAAAGATGTGTCGGGCAGGGAACTTTAGAAGTAAAATCTTTTAATGGGCTCTTGGGAGGACTTTCTACATATAGCAAGTAAGTTCTCTGAGTAGTATCATAAAAAATTTATGTGTCTAAGTATGGGAAAACGGCCTGGACATTTGGTATGTTCCGGCAGATTTTTATTAAAGGCATAGAATAATAAAATCAACGTATAAGAGAGTATAATAGAACCACTTGTGTCGTTTTCACTCGAGTTGTCGTGATATTATACTTGATTTTGATTTTGTTATGTATCATTTATTTCTCGAGTCTATTATTAATGTACGCACCTTATTTGCTAGGTTGCGGTTGTCGTGTTTTTCGGGCATCTACTATCATCGGCGATCGTCTTCAACTACTTCTACTACTTAAGGCGAGTCTATAGCCTCGTTTGCGCAATTATATGATTTTAAAAACCCGTGAGGGGGAAGACATGTTTTATAAACTTAGAACGCAATATTTTTACGGTATGCTTGTCCTTCTATGAATGGACCCGTGGTTGCCTTTAAATTGCATTAAGTGATTGCCTTTGTTAAAGCCTCAATTATGGACCGTTAACTAGCTTATGATGGGCTAGCCGCTAGTACAGTTAATAGATCTATGGGGGAAGCCACCCCGGTTCAGTTTGTGTGGACTTGTCACAGAAGCTTAGGCCCGACCTCTACACTGTTTGGACATATTGTATTGAGAAGTCAGGTATACGGCAATGTACCAAAAATCTAGAGATAACCGACAATTAATAAATCTCCTGTCTTATCAGACCTCTAAAAGGAGTGTTTAAGGGCTCGGTTCCATGAGCTTATTGCAATTTATGCTATATACAATTATCATTGTTGATGCAAATTATTATTTGATGCTTATAAGCATGCCACAAACTTATAATCTTTGCTTGTGTTCAAATTGATTACATAAACCTATAGATTCACTCGGCAGTTTTGCTGATTGTTTTACTCACATGTATTTCAGGTAATCTAGAAGTGGAAGCTTGAAGGTCACGGGAATGAAGTTGTGCACTGCTTTTGTTATTCAAACTCTTTGATTTATTTATCGTTCCATTTTTAAAACAAACTAATATGTTGTTTTAACTTATCTTTTGGTAACGATTACTTGGGACTACGCTACTCTGATAAATGTTTTAGGAACGGTAAATTTGAAACGTCTCTTTTCGAGTCGTTCTTTATAAATTATGTGTTATTGTATCATTGTTTAGCACCCAAAGATGTATTCCGCTGCGTGTAAATTTGGGGTGTTAAAGATTGGTACCAGAGCCATGAGTTATAGAGAACTAGGTCTTTATTTTAAAAACCTAAACTATAACCGTCAGTTTTTATTTTCAAAGAGTCATGTGCACCGGAATTCCCGTGACTTCAGGTTCAAGCTACTTCTGAGATTACAATTTTAGTATACGTTATTACGTATACCTTATTGGCAAGTATTTATAAATAAATGCTATGATCCATTTATGGATATATATTTATATCTAGGATTCCTTTATCGATATATATTTATGTCGTTAAACTTTTCGATGAAAGTTTATCATTTGTTAATGATTAACTTGAATAAATACAATGAATTTTCAAGATCTTTCTGTATTTATTTTTGAAGTATTTAAATTGCTTTTAATGCAAAATTTTATATTATGACCTTACATACCTTCATCTGCGCGCGTTACTTTCATTGTTTAACCCTTTGTGATATCTATATATATCCAAATCGTCTTCCGGCTACTTGTGCTTAGACGTCTTGAAACGTAGTCTCTAGACCATTGTGTAGCCTAATGTGTCCTTGGAATAGACTAACCGCTATTGTGTGAGTCACACATTTTGAAACACTTCCTCTAATCGTGTTGAATAATATCATGGTTTTTCATAATATTTTGTTGATTTTTATTATCATTTTACACGACATGCGAAGATTTAATTCGTTGACGTTTATATGTATCGACTCCGAAGTGTATTGATTCGCTTATATCTCGGTAACGTCATCGTCATTTTATAAATCAGCGTCTAGATTATGGCGCTAGATTTGAATACGATTTTACATCTATAAACTCGTATTATCATCTCCCATTAACTTTCTTTCTCCCAGAGTGCAACCCGTTAATGTTCCATTCTTTTCTTGTTATGTTTTGTGCTTTTGGACAATCGTGGCACCAAGGAGATTAGTCTACCTTACATTTCGAAGTCTAAATTATGAACGGCATTCACCGTTTTGCTTCCTAAATTTCGTGTTGAATATCTTGAAGCATCTTCTGTCATTCATTATGCTATATTTTTATTTGATGCTTATTATGAGATTTATTTTTCATTGTCATAAAATCCACAAGACATGTGTGTGTGTGTGTATATATATATATATATATATATATATATATATATATATATATATATATATATATATATATATATATATATATATATATATATATATATATATATATATTGAGCCGTTAGGAAGTGTCGAAAAATATATTTAATGGAGAAACTGTAGGAGGTGTATAAACAGGTCAAAACTTAAAAGTAAAACCTGCGTTTTTAAAATAAAATAGTCAAACCTGCACAGAACTTGCAGGGGTATTTTGGTCAGTTTATATTGGGTTTCAGGTCTCGGGTAAAACTAGAAAGTCGTCTGAAACATCGTTTTGCATCAAAATACTTTAGACTCCGAGTCTTGGAGATGTCGTTTATCGGGTCAATTAATCGGCTCATATTTAAAAAGTCAAATCTGATAGAAAATTCGGAACATGGGTTTTAAATGTTTCTAAGCAGTTTTGATTTCATTTGAGATCGTAAAATTTTATCGAATATTATTTTACAACTAACGAATACTAGTAGCATGTGAAAATGTTTAAAAATAGAAACATTACAGGATTAGCAATTACCGGATTAATGGTGTAATTTGAAAACGAATAACATACTTTCTTAAAAACATGTTGTGTCGAGTATCTTACATAGAATACACATATGGATTGATTTATTCTTTTTATATATATGACTCATTTGTCATTCGATGTTATTTTATTTTTATTTTCTTCTAACCTTCCACTGATTTGGGTTGAATTTTGAAGTTTTGCCTTCACACTCTTCTTCGACATTCTCGTCACGTGTCTCATGGCGTTTCCGTCTAAACCTTATAACCCTTTGAAACCTTAACAACTTGTAACCATTTCATTGGTTTTTTATGAGCTACTATTTGCAACTTTTTGAAAACCTTTGGTTATTATATACTTCATCAAATGTCACCTTATAATTTTAATTGACATTTTTATTACGATTATTTTCACCAATTGTTTTTACTTTGGTCTTATAAAATACTTTTTGTAACATTAAAAGTTGCTTATTGAGTATCTCACAAATTACTTGTATCCTATAAATTTATAAACTATTTTTAAATTCCATTTTACAAATGGCATGGTTTATATAAACATAAGAAACGTAACACTTTTCGACGAAACGGAGCACTGCATTGCTAGCCCTAAATTATACATGGCCTGATCACCTATGTCTAATTTAGAGGGAGCCATGCTAGGCTGAATAGTAGTCACCTTAAAAATCTTGATAATAATCAACTTTTTACTTGTATTTATTATAAAGATAAATAGAATGAAATAAAGTGAAAAGAAGTTTTGAAAACCTTCATATTTTATGCAAGTAGCGCAATTTCTATGCATCCGCATATGTTTTCTTACCTTCTCTTGGATGAATTACGCGCTTACGAATACGTTTTTACTTGACGATTGTTTTTCAACTTGTTACTTCATTTTGTCCTATAACTGATTTCTTTTGACCGTTCGTCTAATTACTGACTGTTGATAAAAGACTTGAAAGTCTCGATGTTTTATCCTTCCTTCTCGTCCAATCTTCTTTATGCGACTGGGTAGATCTTTGGAATGTCTCCGTACGTGAATAATGAATTATCATTAGAGTGATTTCCGTATATCCGGGATGACGTCCGTCACTCTCGTTTGTCTCGAAATCCACTCTTGTGAACCGTGTTTTGACTTCTCTCTTCAAACACTAACATCGTTCATTTGATTTGTTTTAATTACAAGTGATTATTAGGAATTTTCTTTGATTAAAATTTTTGTATGGATATTATTTCCGATCATGTATCGACCACCGCTAAGTTAACGAGCTGATATTGGTGAACCATCGACCGCACTAGAAAAATTGATAACTTGTTTAACCTACTATTTCTTATCGTCTTACCATCAACGCCTTTATCTTATTATTCTCTTTAAGAATTCATACGACATTTGCTTCGTTTTCTTTTGTACCATTGATTTCGTACTAATTGTTGACTATTATTTCCATTCGTATTCGTTTGTTATCTTGTCACATTTCGAAACCCGAATATATCCCATAATTATTTTGAAATAATAAACACCTTTATGTATTTCTACAACGTATTATAAAATAATATGAAACTTTTATACATTTTTCCAATGATTTTCAATTATCGAGATAACCATCACAAGTAAAAGGTCAAATTTATACATCATATTTTGTATAACTAAAACTAATGTTTAAAATGAAATTATGTTCTACCTTTTGAACTAATTAACTTATCATACTTTACTTTAAATGTAATGAAATTATCGGTTTTATTTATATTCCTAATAGTGATTTGACTTGGAAATTATATTTTCTAATTGTAACCATCAATACGAGTTTAATTAATAAATTCATCATTCTTTCAAAGTTTCTTAAGACAACCAAAATAAATTTTGAAGCTATTTAACTTTTATCTTTAATATATCATCTATATCAAGAAAGTACCTCAACTGAGTTTTAAGGTAATACAAGTCCAAGACGGATAATTGTGACAAACATTATTTTAATGTTAATATTTATTTCATTCTTCGCTCTCATTTTTCTAGTATTGCGAATTATTATGTTTTACGGTTACGTGAGTCGAGATCCCTCGTCGATCGTCAACCCTAAATCATTTTACCACATCTTGTTCGTTTATGCGTTTATTGAATTCATTTTTATCTCGTTATGTTCCTCGTATTTAAGATCACTATTTTATTCTGAGTTTAAAATGAATCTCGGAAAGCAGTGTATAAGAAGAAACGATAAGTGTCACCAGGATTTATGTGTGTACTTGTGGAATGATTGAGGACCGAGTTATCAATGGCAAAATATCATGGATATGAAGTTTTTGTAATTTTACTTGCTACTATCGAAGGATCATAGAAGACTCTGGAGATCAAGTGGTTATTATCAAGGGTTCGTTCAAGGTTTTCTTGATGATTAACGGTGGAGATCTATACTCGATGTTTATGTTCGACCTTTTCTTTTATGTACTTATATAGTGTGTGATCTAGTCAAATGATCGTAAGTTGTGAGAACTTGAGACGGCATCATCCGATGACGTCCGATCATGTGGAGCACATATTATGTAATATCTTTTAGACTTTCAACCACGGTGTTTATTTAGTTTTGAATGCGCGTTGACGAAAGTGAGATGGTGTCTTTGTATTATCTTTTGAGTAGGGACCCGCGTGTGAGCACCCTCCGATGACGAAAATGTTTTTCTTGTTAGTTCTTTTGATGTGTGTCCATGGCTATCCGGCCAGTGGCTATCCTTTAAATTTCAACATTAATTTTAGCTGGACTTACCCGAAAATCCTGTCATCTATTCTTGTCGTCGAATGAGCTTCGTGTGAATCATAAATTTTTCATGTGTCGAGCTTGACGGGTGACTGGTGGATAAGGATTTATTTATTCCTTTTTGGTGAGATACAACTTGACGACAAGTTGCGTTTTGTTAAAGAACCAGTGGAGATCGTGGATCGAGATTCACATGTGAACGTGAGGACTTCTTTATAAGGAATGCTCTCATCCTTCCGGGTAGTGAACAACTCGAGTATGAGAAGAATTGAGCGCCGGGACGTCACTCCCTTAAGGTGATGAGGATGTAAAACCCGTAAAAATAAGGTCATAATTTAATTCTTTTTTCAATTATTTTGAAGTATTTTATAACGTTAAATATTATTATGTTTAACGGTTTAAGTTGAACCCGATATTAAATAATATATTTTAATATTTTGACAAGCAACAAGGACTACTAGTGATCGCGATACCCACGGATATCCACAATTTTGTATTTTATTATTGATCGTTTCGATAATTAATACTTTCGACGATATCGTTTTAATTACGTATCGAGTCGTTATATTATTATTTTTCGTGTGCGTTTAAACTTTTAACTATTTTTACGAAACCCGAGTCCCGTAAATATTTGTAAAATTGACTTTTAGTCATTTCCCGCTTTTTAACTAATATTTACATTTTGGACCAAAACTATCACAAATTGGCAAAAACTATCCTAACCTTACACTATATAAATGAATTCCACTAACTATATTTCATTAAAAAATTCATTTAACAAAAACAACCATCTTCCTTCCCTTCCCCTTTGTTTTGCCGTACACCCCCATCAACAAACACCCTCAAATTTCTTGATTTCAACTTTGAATCTTCCAAAACAAATTAAAGTCCACTCCTAGATTTTCAAAGGGCTACATTTTGGTATGAAATTTACCTACATGCATCTACTTTTTATTTTTTTGAATTTTGATTAAATTAATCTATTGTATGATCATCTTATTATATTGTATATTAATATGGCTAGTGATTCTACTAGTTGTTGTGTTAAATTTTTGAATAAATTTTGTAAAAGGGTCATGCAAGTGTGTTAGAGGTTTCATCATAGTGTAGGAGTGTTAGAATGATCATAGTAGTGGTACAGAAATGGGTAAAATGTGTTGAAAAATTGATTTTTTATGGTTTTTAAATAGTCAATTTTAGGCAGTAGGTTTGAGGCTATTTTCAGGGGCCTTAAGTCTGAATATAGGTTGTTATTATGGGATTATGTTGTAGAGACTTTTGTTAGCTTCGATTTTATATAAGGTAGGCCTTCCAACTCCAAACGAGGTGGAAGATACACTAGTTTAATTTTCGTGTACCAGGAGACGAGTGTTGACAAAATCCGAAAATTGTTGTTGATATTTGGATCGAATCTCGGGGACTATAAAATGAGTTTCAAAATGATTCAAGGGCTGCTCTCAGGCTCAAAGTTTAGTATTTTGAGTCTATTTTTAGAATCAAGTGTCGGTTTTATAAATAGAGTTGTTTAGAATGGTCAAAATGGTTTCGTAAGTCAAGGTCGCTAAACTGTCCGAATTTTGTGATTCAAAGATGAGTCGGGCAGGGAACTTTAGAAGTAAAATCTTTTAATGGGCTCTTGGGAGGACTTTCTACATATAGTAAGTAAGTTCTCTAAGTAGTATCATAAAAATTTGATGTGTCTAAGTATGGGAAAACGGCTTGGACATTTGGTATGTTCCGGCGGATTTTTATTAAAGACATAGAATAATAAAGTCAACGTATAAGAGAGTATAATAGAACCACTTGTGTCGTTTTCACTCGAGTTGTCGTGATTTATACTTGAGTTTGTTTTATTATGTATCATTTATTTCTTGAGTCTATTATGAATGTACGCACCTTATTTGCTAGGTTGCGGTTGTCGTGTTTTTCGGGCATCTACTATCGTCGGCGATCGTCTTCAACTACTTCTACTACTTAAGGTGAGCCTATAGCCTCGTTTACGCAATTATATGATTTTAAAAACCCACGAGGGGGAATACATGATTTATAAACTTAGAACGCAAGATTTTTACGGTATGCTTGTCCTTCTATGAATGGACCCGTGGTTGCCTTTAAATTGCATTAAGTGATTGCCTTTGTTAAAGCCTTAATTATGGACCGTTAACTAGCTTATGATGGGCTAGCCACTAGTACAATTAATAGATCTACGGGGGAAGCCGCCCCGGTTCAGTTTGTGTGGACTTGTCACAGAAGCTTAGGCCCGACCTCCACACTGTTTGGACATATTGTATTGAGAAGTCAGGTATACGGCAATGTACCAAAATTCTAGAGGTAACCAACAATTAATAAATCTCCTGTCTTATCAGACCTCTAAAAGGAGTGTTTAAGGGCTCGGTTCCATGAGCTTATTGCAATTTATGCTATATACAATTATCATTGTTGATGCAAATTATTATTTGATGCTTATAAGCATGCCACAAACTTATAATCTTTGCTTGTGTTCAAATTGATTACATAAACCTATAGATTCACTCGGCAGTTTTGTTGATTGTTTTACTCACATGTATTTCAGGTAATCTAGAAGTGGAAGCTTGAAGGTCACGGGAATGAAGTTGTGCACTGCTTTTGTTATTCAAACTCTTTGATTTATTTATCGTTCCATTTTTAAAACAAACTAATATGTTGTTTTAACTTATCTTTTGGTAACGATTACTTGGGACTACGCTACTCTGATAAATGTTTTAGGAACGGTAAATTTGAAACGTCTCTTTTCGAGTCGTTCTTTATAAATTATGTGTTATTGTATCATTGTTTAGCACCCAAAGATGTATTCCGCTTCGTGTAAATTTGGGGGTCAATCTGTAACACCCCCACATTTACAACGTAGCGGAATACAACATTGGGGTGCTACTTCATAATACAAGCTCACGAGTCACAGTAAACGTATTTTAATATAAACGTTTACCAACGATGATGTCATCGAAAGATCAGAGTTACAAGGTCCCAATAAATTAAGAAAACTTATTTTCAAATAAGTTGCAATATACAAGTCTTTGTTTTATCTTTTTTTAAAAGAAAAGATTTTTATCCAATGTACAAAGTTCACCAAGTCCACTTCCTTCGATATCCGCATCCAATCCTATCCAAGTAAGCTAATATAAACCTGAGATAAACATGCTTAAAGTCAACAAAAATATTGAGTGAATCCATAGAGTTTATAAATAATAACTTTCAACACAAGCTTAATAAAAATTTTATTCATAGAACAATCAAACGATGCTAGAGCCACGAACCGAACCTTAACCATGTGCCCAACCTGGAGTGAGACACTCCCAATACTAAATACAATATATCCTCGTATGCTTCTCGCAAGACAACATACTCCAGATAGGTCGTTAGGCCAAAATAGATCTATTATTATTGTACTAGCGTTTACCGGTTATCGGTAATTAACGGTCCATGAAGGAAAGGCCACTACATAACACTCATAGCAACGTTCACATAAAAGCTACTTGTGTTCGATTTTCTAAAACAAGCATGTATCCCCCTTGCGGGTTTGAAAAGCATTAAAGGATTTAAATGCGAGGCTATGAACTCACCTTAGATCCAGACAATCAGCAGAATATAAGTATCAATACCACACGGCATATCATAACCCAATACCGCTTCACATAATTATTAACACAGCATCATAATCTATACGGCTTGATTCCAATAGTCGTAATACACCATAAATAGCTAATAATCATGTAGCGTCAACTGTATCCTTTCGCGGTTGTAATTCATTCCACAGCTATGCTCCAATCGTTTTGTGAGGTTTAGGTTTTGGTGTTTTCCCGATGGATGGTTACATCAACTCGACACAAAATAAATTAATAAAATTCAACTCGTAAAATCTTGGTGGTTGGCCAAGTAAAACAAAATAATAAAACAAATTATATAATATATATATCTAGTATACATATTTTATAAGTGAAAATGACGCAAATGAGTCATGTCATAAGTTACTATTTATAACAAACATTCAAAATGTATTTCTTAAATTATATACATAATCCTTCAGAATTAATAGTGTATACAAAGTTATTTTTATATAATTCGACACTCGTTCGAAAATTATTATGTAACTCATTAAAATTTATTTACCATAATGATACGTTAAATGTCATCTTAACTGGAATAATACTTTTCGAAAGTTATTATATAACGTAGTTATTCATTATCAATTTCTTTTATAAAAGTATACATTTTTAGAAAATTTCGGCATGACCTTGCCGTTTTTATAACGTTTACATGTATATAAAATACATAATTTTTCCCACTTTGTCTCAATCAATACGAAATTAATAGTTTTGTCAATCAATAGTCTAATTAAGGTATTCTTAATCAATATAATTATTATATTAATTATATATTCCCACCATTAATATTTTAATTACTTTCCATATTTCCTTAATTAATTTCTTTTCATATTTCAATTAATACCATAATTAATATATTAATTATCTACCATCAATGTTTTAATTACTTTCCATATAACATTAAATAATTTTATATTTTAATATACCATTTATTAATAATAATATTAATAACAATATTCTTTAAATATGTATTTATTTTTTTATTTCTTATATGTCCTCAAATAATTATATATCCCATTATATCAAATAATAACAATTATTATTATAATATTTTCTGAATTCTTACACTCTATATTTTATTATACCCTAATTATTACTAATAATTATTATTATTATATTATCCTCAAAATATGTATTTTCATATATCCCACTATTGTTATTTCCTTTATTTATTTATTTTATCTTTTTATACATCTCCATTTTACATAATAATAATAATAAAGATAAGGTGATTATAATTTTATTTAACCTTTTATTCATTACACTTTATTTATTATATCATTGTATAAAATAAAATAAACATATATTATACATCTAGATCTATTATACCCAAAAATAAAATAAATAATAAAATAATTTCAAGAACATCACCACCACAAGCCCAACACCACCATGGTGTGGCTGTGGTTGTACTGTCGTCCGGCCGCCACCACAGTGGTGGTTTGGCGGCGGCAACCCTCTTTTTTGATCAAAACTAAGGCCAAAACCACCATATATAAGATAAATAAAAACAAGATAAACTATTTTTTTCTAATCTTGATTGTAACCATCTTGCATGTGTAGATCTGGATTAAATCTGGGGTTTTTGAGGGTTTTCAAGGTATACCCACTTAAGATAAGTGGTAGATTCGTCACCCACACACCACCACAAGGTGGCGGCGGCGGCAACCCACCACAACAAGGGTGGCAGCGGTGGTTTGGGGATAAAAGGAAGGAGGAGAGGCGGTTTTAGGGGTTTTGGAACAAGGCTTGTCTCGGATTAATTATAAGCACGCCGGAAAAAATGGAGGTTTCGCCGGAAAACTCACCGGAAAAGTTTTCCGGTGCCGGCGGTGGCGGCAGCCATGGTGGCCGACGGCTGGAAGTGGGAGAGAGGGGAGAGAGTGATTTTGTGTGTGTGTTTTTAGTTTTGAGTTACAATGAAAGAATGAAGTGAATTTATATATATATAGTAATACTTCCAATCCAATTTAGCATGTGGTGAAAAGTTTAGGGTATGTTTTGAAAATGTTTTATTTACTTTTGTAAAGTAAGCGTTCGAGGCTCGATTGGACGACTTAGCGGACGATTCAAGACACGGGACTTGCGCCATCATTTTTAAAATCATTTTTCCAATAAATATGAGTCCTTACTTCGTCGAGTTTCGAAAACATTTGCTATTATTTATTTAAATGCTTGTTTAATCATTTTTAGCTATTTCGGTTAGATTTCACCGTAAAAATAAAACGTAAATTCTTTTACTCACGTTATTGGCAACGTTTTAGGATATAATGAAAAATACTATTTCTTCATATTTCCAAAGTTTTAGTTTTAAATCGTTCCAACTATTATCTTTATTAGTTTCGTTCAGTCCGACACTAAAACGTCGAAAAATACTACAAGTAATTAAATAATAATTATTTAGTTTATAAGACGTAAACGTAAAAATTAAGAAATATCAAATATCAAAATAATCGATATAAAAATATAATATTTGGGCATCCATTGGCATCGCGATCACTAGTAGTCCTCGTTACTCGTCAGAACGAAAAACTAAAACGTTCAATATTGGTTTCAACTTAAACCGTTAAACGTCATAATAATTAACGTTATCATATACTTCAAAAATATTTGAAAAATAGAATTAAATTATGATCTTATTTTTACGGAGTTTACATCCTCACCACCTTAAGGGAGCACCGTCCTGGGGCTCGTTAAAAGATATCACGTCATAGAAAATCTTCTCGAGAGTACATAACTTCATCGAATGCGTTACAAAATTACTTAAAACAAGGTAATCGTTACTAATCATACGAAATCACCTAATCACATGATCGCTAGGGAAACCTTCCATTAAAGGAGATTTCTTCGAAGCAGAAATCATTCGGAGTATACATTACTCCATCGAACGCACTACGACGTAAATTAAAACATTGAATGTTATTATTAAGCACATATAATCACATTACGACATGCTTGCAAACTAACCAAGCTATGTCGAATCAATTAGTTCAATCAAGTTAACTCATGCTTGCTAAATAATCAAGACATGATCATATTAAAGGATGTCCACGGGCCTGATAGCCATGGATGCACATCCAAAACGAATTTTTTCATAGGAGGATGCTCACACACGGATCCATACCCAAAATTTATTACGGGGTGTTCACATACGGATACATACCCAAAATGATATTACGGGGTGTTCACAAACGGATGCATACCCAAGGTAATATAGGTACGCGTTACCTTCTGATCGGGTAGCATTTCACAATACCACCTCGAGCTCGCACAACGTACGACCACTCGACTAAATACAATACAATATTACAGGGTGTTCTCATATGGATACATACCCAACGTAATAGAGGCACGCGTTGCCTTCCGATCGGGCAGCATTTCACAATGCCACCTCGAGCTCGCACAATGTACGACCACTCGACTAAGTCACATATCACATAAACACATAACAAGCAAGGTTTTGCACATAATTTCAACTATGGCTATCCGCCGTTTGATCATCGACGGTCAAAGGGGATCGAGTCAAGCACAAGGATTCCTCAACTGAATAAACGAAGACGGCAACCCGGATTGTCTTTCATCTACCGATGCGCGGTCGGCAAACTTCAACTATCCATCGCATACCGTTTTATTCCCTACAGATTATGATGACGGACGACACCACTGGATCTAGTAGGATCCGACCATTGTGCTTGGCTCTCGCGCCGAAGGCTCTCCTTTTTGAACCATCCTTGTGTGACCCTACGTTGGTATACGAGTCAGCACTCTACGTTGGTATTCGAGTTCACAAGGCAGAATAGGAACAAATCAAACACCTCGAATTCAAAACTCGAGTCTATGAAGATTCGTCTGTGACATAAGCTGACCGAACACATACGTTTCGGGGGAAGATGTCTTCTTCAATGGCCTCGAAGTTACTCAAACTCGACTTTCCTCCGGTTTGGCAGTCTGCTGATCTTGTTAAAATTTCTTCTTAGTTTCGGTACCAGGTTCCTTGGTAATTCGTCACCAACATGGTGATTTACACGAGATTCACACGTTATGCATGACAATTAAAAATATATTTTACGGAAATATTCGGTCAAGGTTACTTTCTAAGCTAACACTAGTCGAAAGAGAAAATGTCAAAGAACACAAGGAAATTTGGAACATGTTCTTACGGAGTCGAATGGAACATGATTACTTGCATAAGGATCCACCATTTGGAAGTGTTCTCACCAAAACATTTATTCAAAACCACGATTTTAAAGGCAACGACTGATTTGACACGACGTGGCTCTTCCTGCATTATGCATAGTTAGCTAGGCTATGTATAATTAAGGACCAAGCAACGACACATCTAATACGTTACGACTCTTCCTGAATTATGCATAGTTAGCTAGGCTATGCATAACTGAGGACCGAGTAACGACATATTCGACGCTACAAAAAGAAACTTTATAATTATTGCACAATCATACAAGATTATGAACATTTTTGACTTATTCTCGAAAATAAGTAAATCACGTGACATAGAAATCAGAAATTATTTTTAACCTGTTTCTAGAAATACATCAACTATTTGTATATTCATTCTTGGGAACATATTTTTCCTTCGCCTTCTTGTAAAAAAATAAATATCAACACAATTTGGTATTTGGTTCGATAAAATACTTTATATATTAATATATATTCTCGAAAAATTTTACATCATAAAATGACGCTAAGGTGGTTTGGAATCAAGGATCGATGCAAGTATAAATAGCAGGAATCAAGAATCAATGAGACTGAATGAGGTGAACGAGCAATATATTTGCTACTGAAATTGCTTGCACTATGAGTCAAGATACACATAAGATATGTCAAGAGTTTCTAGGTAACAACGACATCTACAAAATCATGAAATGAACATCGAGCATCATCACAATTGCCGGAAATTGAAGAACGGTCATATTCTCCATAATGAAGCCAAGTGTAGTACATGCGCTCCCCAATTATACATTCAGTATCTAGAAGGTTATCTCCACTGTTTCGCGTTACACAGCTCATTCCACCAAATTAGTTTCCAATAACAAGAGAAGGAAAGGTTGCGGGGTGTCCTTGGAATAGACTAACCGCTATCGTGTTAGTCACACATCTTGAAACACTTCCTATAATCGTGTTGAATAATATCATGGTTTTTCATAATATTTTGTTGATTTTTATCACCGTTTTATACGACATGTGAAGATTTAATTCATTGACATTTATATGTATCGACTCCGAAGTGTATTGTTCGCTTATATCTTGGTAACGTCATTCACCGTTTTGCTTCCTAAATTTCGTGTTGAATACCTTGAAGCATCTTATGTCATTCATTATACTATATTTTTATTTGATGCTCATTATGAGATTTATTTTTCATTGTTGTAAAATCCACAAGACATGTGTATATATATTTTGAGCCGTTAGGAAGTGTCGAAAAATACATTTTATGTAGAAACTACAGGGGCAGTATAAACATGTCAAAACTTAAAAGTAAAACCTGCGTTTTTAAAATAAAACAGTCAAACCTGCACATAACTTGCAGGGGTATTTTGGTCATTTTTATATTGGGTTTCATGTCTCGAGCAAAACTTGAAAGTCGTCTGAAACGTCATTTTGCATCAAAATGCTTTAGACTCCGAGTCTTAGAGATGTCATTTATCAGGTCAATTAATCGGCTCATATTTAAAAGTTAAATCTGATTGAAAAATTCAGAACATGGGTTTTAAACGTTTCTAAGTAGTTTTGAGTTCATTTGAGATTGTAAAATTTTAACGGATATTATTTTACAACTAACTAATACTAGTTGCATGTGAAAATGTTTAAAAATAGAAGAGTAAAGTGCAAAAATCATCCATGTGGTTTGTCAAAAGTTCGAATTACATCCCTCGTTAATACTTCGCGCAACATACATCATTGTGGTTGTAAAATAGTACACCATACATCCCTGAGGACGGATGGTGCAAATATTTTTCCGTTAAGGGTTAAAAGTCTTTGTTATCTTAGGGGTATTTTAGTCCTTTTACAACCTAGGGATGATTTTTGCACCAAACTTTTCAAAAAAAAAATTTCCAAAAAAAATATCAAAAAAAATTCAATTTTTTTTTAAAAAAGTTTCGAAAAATGTTTTCTTTTTTCGAAAAATGTTTTTTTTAATGTTTTTTTTTAAGTTTCGAAAATATATTTGAAAAAAGTTTTTTTCAAAATAATTCAATTTTTTTTTTAAAGTTTTGAAAAATGTTTTTTTTAATGTTTCGAAAAATGTTTTATTTTTTGAATGTTTTCTTTTTTAAAATAAGTTTCAAAAAAAATTTAAAATTTTTTTTTTCAAAAAGTTTCAATTTTTTTTTTAAATTTTCGAAAAAAGTTTTTTTTTCAAAATTTTTTTTTAAAAAAAGTTTTTTAAAAAAAGCTTTTTTTAAAAAAAGTTTTTTTTTTCGAAAAACATTTTAAAAAATAACTTTTATAAAAAAAACTTTTGAAATTTTTTTTTTCGAAGATTAAAAAAAAATTTGAATTTTTTTGAAAAAAAAGTTTTTTAGAAAAGCTTTTTTTTTTTTTTAAGTTTTTTTTTTCGAAAAACATTTAAAAAAAAACTTTTGAAAAAAAAACTTTTTTCGAAAATTTAAAAAAAAAATTTGAATTTTTTCGAAAAAAAAATTTTCAAATTTTTTTTTAAATTTATTTTAAAAAAGAAAACATTTTAAAAATAAAACATTTTTCGAAACATTAAAAAAAACATTTTTCGAAACTTTTATAAAAAAAAGTTAAATTTTTTTGAAAAAAAGTTTTTTCAAATATTTTTTCGAAACTTAAAAAAAACATTTAAAAAAACATTTTTCGAAAAAAGAAAACATTTTTCGAAACTTTTTTAAAAAAAATTGGAATTTTTTTGAAATTTTTTTTTGGAAATTTTTTTTTTGAAAAGTTAGGTGAAAAAATCATCCCTAGGTTGTAAAAAGACTAAAACACCCCTAAGATAACAAACACTTTTAACCCTTAACGGAAAAATATTTGCACTATCCGTCCTCAGGGATGTATGGTGTACTATTTTACAACCATAATGATGTATATTGCGCGAAGTATTAACGAGGGATGTAATTCAAACTTTTGACAAACCACAGGGATGATTTTTGCACTTTACTCAAAATAGAAACATTACAGGATTAGCAATCACCGGATTAATGGTGTAATTTGAAAATGAATAATATATTTTGTTAAAAGCATGTTGTGTCGAGTATCTTACATAGAATACACATATGGATTGATTTATTCTTATTTATATATATGAATCATTTGTCATTCGATGTTATTTTATTTTCGTTTTCTTCTAACCTTTCACTAATTTGGGTTGAGTTTTGAAGTTTTGCCTTCACATTCTTCTTCGACATTCTCATCACGTGTCTCATGGCGTTTTCGTCTAAACTTTATAATCTTTTGAAACCTTAACAACTTGTAACCTTCATTGGTTGTTTTACGAGCTACTATTTGCCACTTTTTGCAAACCTTTGGCTACTTTACACGTTGTCATAATGTCAACTTATAAATAAATCTGTTACTGTTTTACAATTAGTTTCACCAATTATTTTTACTTTGGTCTTATAAAATACTTTTCGTAACATTAAAAGTTGCTTATTGAGTATCTCACAAATTACTTGTATCCTATAAATTTATAAACTATTTTTAAATTCCATTTTACAAATGGCATGGTTTATATATAAACATAAGAAACGTAATACTTATCGACGAAACTGAGCACTGCATTGCTATTCCTAAATTATACATGGCCTGATCACCTATGTCTAATTTAGAAGGAGTCATGCTAGGCTGAATAGTAGTCACCTTAAAAATCTTAATAATAATCATTTTTTTTTACTTGTATTTATGGTAAAGATAAATAAAATGAAATAAAGTGAAAAGTAGTTTTGAGAACCTTTATATTTTATGCAAGTGGCGCAATTTCTATGCATCCGCATACGTTTTCTTACCTTTTCTTAAACGAATTACGCGCTTACGAATACGTTTTTACTCGACGATCGCTTTTCCACTTGTTACTTCATTTTGTCTTATAACTGATTTCTTTTGACCGTTCGTTTAATTACTGACTATTGATAAATGACTTGAAAGTCTCGATGTTTTATCCTTCCTTCTCGTCCAATCTTCTTTATACGACGAGGTAGACCTTTGGAATGTCTCCGCACGTGACTAATGAATTATCACTAGAGTGATTTCTGTATATTCGAAATGACGTCCGTCACTCTCGTTTGTCTCGAAATCCACTCTTGTGAACCATGCTTTGACTTCTCTCTTTAAAAACTAACATCGTTCATTTGATTTGTTTTAATTACAAGTGATTATTAGGAAATTTCTTTTATTAAAATTTTTGTATGGATTTATTTCCGATCGTGTATCGACCACCGCTAAGTTATAGCTCTGATGTTGGTGAACCATCGACCGCACTAACAAAACTGATAACTTGTTTAATCTATTATTTCTTATCGTCTTACCATCAACGCCTTTATTTTATTATTCTCTTTAAGAATTCATACGACATTTGCTTCGTCCCCTTTTGTACCGCTGATTTCGTACTAATTGTTGACCATTATTTCCATTCGTATTCGTTTGTTATCTTGTCACATTTCGAAACCCGAATATATCCCATGTTTATTTTGAAATAATAAACACCTTTATGAACTTCTACAACATATTATAATAATTTTATGGAACTTGTCTACATTTTCTAATGATTTTCAATTAATGAAATAACTATCATAAGAAAAAGGTCAAATTTATACATCATATTTTGTATAACTAAAACTAATGTTTAAAATGAAATCATGTTCTATCTATTGAAGTAATTAATTTATCATACTTTATTTTTAATGTAATAAAATTACCGGTTTAATTTATATTCCTAATAATGATTTAATTGGAAATTATATTTTCTAAATTGTAACCATCAATATGAGTTTAATTAATAAATTCATGTCATTCTTTCAAAGTTTCTTAAGACAACCAACATAAATTATGAAGCTATTTAACTTCTATTTTGATATATCATCTTTGTCAAGAAAGTACCTCAAATGAGTTTTAAGGTAATACCAAATCCGGGATGGATAATTGTGACAAATCTTACTTTAATGTTAATATTTAATTCTTTCTTCGCTCTCATTTTTCTAGTATTGTGATTTATTATGTTTTACGGTTACGTGAGTCGAGATCCCTCGTCGATCGTCAACCTTAAATCATTTTACCACATCTTGTCCGTTTATGCGTTTATTGGATTCATTTTTATCTCGTTTTATTCCTCGTATTGAAGATCACTATTTTATTCTGAGTTTAAAATGAATCTCGGGAAGCAGTGTATAAGAAGAAACGATAAGTGTCACCAGGATTTATGCGTGTACTTGTGGAATGATTATGGACCGAATCTCTTAATGAATCGAGTTAATAAATTCGTTACGACCTCGAGGAGTATGTTGAAGCCGACACCGCAAGTGGAAAGACTCTTGAGATCAAGTGGTTATTATCAAGGGTTCGTTCAAGGTTTTCTCGATGATTAACAGTGGAGATCTATACTCGATGTTTATGTTCGACCTTTTCTTTTATGTACTTATATGGTGTGTGATCTAGTCAAATGATCGTAAGTTGTGAGAACTTAAGACGGCATCATCCGATGACGTCCGATCATGTAGAACACATATTATGTAATACCTTCTTGACTTTCAACGACGATGTCTATTGAGACTTTAATGCGCGTTGGCGAAAGTGAGATGGTATCTTTGTATTATCTTTTGAGTAGGGACCCGCGTGTGAGCACCCTCCGATGACGAAATTTTTTTTCTTGTTAGTTCTTTTGATGTATGTCCATGGCTATCCGGCCGATGGATATCCTTTAATTTGCAACCTTCCTTTTAACTGGACTTACCCGAAAATCCTGTCATTTATTCTTGTCGTCGAATGAGCTTCGTGTGATTCGTTAAATTTTCATGTGTCGAGCTTGACGGGTGACTGGTGGATAAGGATTTACTTATTCCTTTTTGGTGAGATACAACTTGACGACAAGTTGCGTTTTGTAAAAGAACCAGTGGAGATCGTGGATCGAGATTCACGTGTGAACGTGAGGACTTCTTTATAAGGAATGTCATCATCCTTCCGGGTAGTGAACAACTCGAGTATGAGGTGAGTTGAGCGCCGGGACGTGGCTCCCTTATGGTGGTGAGGATGTAAAACCCGTAAAAATAAGGTCATAATTTAATTATACTTTTCAAATATTTTATACGTAATTATGACGTTAAATACTATTATGCTTAACGGTTTAAGTTGAAACAGATATTAAATATTATATTTTAATATTTTGACGAGTAACAAGAACTACTAGTGATCGCGATACCGACGGATGCCAAAATTTTATATTTTATTATCGATCGTTTCGATATTTAATACTTTCGACGATATCATTTTAATTACGGATCGAGTCGTTATAGTATTTTTCGTGTGCGTTTAAACTTTTAAAAAGTATTTTTACGAAACCCGAGTCCGGTAAATATTTGTAAAATTTACTTTTAGTCATTTCCCGCTTTTTAACTTAAATGTTGCATTTTGGTCCATAACTATCCAATATTTGCAAACTACACCCTACCCCACTATATATAAAGCTTAAACAATCACACACAATTCATTTTTCCATTCAAAATTTCACCCACCATCTCTTTCTCTCTCTTGTTTTGCCGAAACATCAACCACCATCACCAAACACATTCAAATTTCAATTTAACTCAAGATTTAGGATGATTTGAGCTAAACCAAAGCTAGACCCATTCTTATTTTTGATCAAGGATCATTTTGGTAGGAAAAATTCTTACATGCAAGCACTTTTTATTTTCTTGATGAGGGTAGGTAGAAACCATGATCATGCTGGTGTTCTTGGCATGATTCATGGTGTTCTTGCTAAAAACTTTGTTAAAAACTTCATTTTGATTCTAAGGTTTTAATTTTTATGATGATTTAGATGTTATGGTTCATATATGTTGATGTTAGGGTATAGGAATGAACATTTTTATGGTTGGTTTTGATCAAAAAGTTGATTTTATACAAGTTTTTAATAGTCATTTTACAACAGTAAGTAAACAGTAAAATCCGAATTTTTATATTTTCAAAATGGCTTAACTTATAGCCTAGGGTTGTAGATAATTTTATTAGCTTCTATTTGATATAAGGTAGAGCTTCTAGCTCCAAACGAGCGCGAAGTTAGGATGTTTTGAATGATCGTGTACCGGGAGACGAGTATCGGCACTACATATAGTTGTTGTCGATATTTGGATCGAATCCCGGGGACTCTAAATGGAAGTTTTGAAATACGTAACCTACTGATAATGAGGTGTTTATTATATAGGTTGATTTTATTTTAAACCCCGAGTGTCGGTTTTGTAAACGGAGTCGTTTAAATAAGTTAAAACGGTTGTATGAAAAATTAACGTAAATCTGTCCGGATTTTGTAGTTTGAAAATGAGTCGGGTAAAGGACTTTAAAAGTAATTTCATTTGATAAAATTGTAGGAGTACTTTCTATATATATATTAAGTTAGTTTATCGAGTCGTTTCATAAACGGTTGACAAGTTTAAAAGGGGTAAATAAGCTAGTACATGTAGTATGTACCGGCGGACTTTGTTAAAAGTATAAAATGGTTAAGTAAATGTGTAGTAGAGTATAATGAAGTTATTTATATCGTTTTCTCTCGAGTTTGTCGTGATTATATGAGTCGAGTTTTATATTCTTATGTATGGTTTATTTCTCGAGTCTATTATTAATGAACGCACCTTATTTGATAGGTTGCGGTTCTCGTGTTTGAAAGGCATCATCTATCGTCGGCGATCGTCTCATTACCACTATTGGCTAAGGCGAGTCTATAGCCTTGCTTGTGCACATTATATTGTTTTAAGAACCCGCGAGGGGGAATACATTTTTTTTTTATAAACTTAGAACACAAGTCTTTTATGGTGTGCTTGTCCCTCTATGAATGGACCGTGGTTGCCTTTTAATTGCATTAAGTGATTGCCATTGTTAAAGCCTCAAGTATAGACCGTTAATTAACCTATGATGGGTTAACCGCTAGTACAATTAATAGATCTATGGGGGGAAGTCGCCCCGGTTCAGTTTGTGTGGACTTGTCACAGAAGCTTAGGCCCGACCTCCGCACTGTTTGAACATATTGTATTGAGACGTCAGGTATACGGCAATGTACCAATAATCTGGGGGTAACGACAATTAATAAATCTCTTGTCTTATTAGACCTAACAGAGTGTTTAAGGGCTCGGTTCCATGAGCTTATTTCAATTTATGCTATATACAATTATCATTGTTGATGCAAATTATTATTTGATGCTTATAAGCATGCCACAAACTTATAATCTTTGCTTGTGTTCAAATTGATTACATAAACCTATCGATTCACTCGGCATTTTTGCTGATTGTTTTACTCACATGTATTTCAGGTAACCAAGAAGTGGAAACTTGGAGGTCACAGGGAATGAAGTTGTGCACTGCCATGGTGTTCAAACTCTTTGATTTATTTATCGTTCCATTTTTAAAACAAACTAATATGTTGTTTTAACTTATCTTTTGGTAACGATTACTTGGGACTACGCTACTCTGGTAAATGGTTTAGGAACGATAAATTTGAAACGTCTCTTTTCGAGTCGTTCTTTATAAATTATGTGTTATTGTATCATTGTTTAGCACCCAAAGATGTATTCCACTGCGTGTAAATTTGGGGGTGTTAAAGATTGGTATCAATCTTTAACACCCCCAAATTTACACGCAGCGGAATACATCTTTGGGTGCTAAACAATGATACAATAACACATAATTTATAAAGAACGACACGAAAAGAGACGTTTTAAATTTACCTTTCCTAAAACATTTATCAAAGTAGCGTAGTCCCAAGTAATCGTTACCAAAAGATAAGTTAAAACAACATATTAGTTTGTTTTAAAAATGGAACGATAAATAAATCAAAGAGTTTGAATAACAAAAGCAGTGCACAACTTCATTCCCGTGACCTTCAAGCTTCCACTTCTAGATTATGTTGGGAATAAATCTATGCTTACTTGTTACCCCTGTTAGTTGATTATCCATACCCCTGCTAGAGTAAGTTCCCCCTGCTAAATAACAAAGGCAGGGGGATTGGTTCCCCTGCTGAAGTCAAAGGCCCTGCTGTCAGAGATAAACTTAGAATAGATTTTTACGCGTTTCAGTTATTATTCCTTAATACTTTCTAAGTTTGTTAGTAGTGATCTTGTACGTGAGTTCTTATGGCTATAAAAGGACTCACTAGGTTAGCATGTAATGGGTGTCTTTCTCATTTGTCTTTCATTGTCATACTTTAAGGTTTTGTAAACCCTAATACCATTTTAGGGTATTCGTATATCATTGATATATTAAAGTTCAACATTTCAATCATATTGTTCTTGTGCTAAACATTATATTCTGCATCTTGTTTAGTTACTTTGCTTTGCAAAGTTTCTCTAGTGTTAGATTGAATTCTTTATTTCTATCACAACCCTTAAACAAGCTATTAAGGTTTAAGATCTGACTTTGGGATCAACAAGTGGTATCAGAGCTTGTTGAGAAACTTGTCTAAATCAAGAACAAAACCCTCATAGCAACCATGTCTTCAGACTCGTCCTCAAACAGCAACAACCACAATAACCTCAAGTTACCTATGTTGGATCCTGAAAACTTTGAATTATGGGAATTCAGAATCCAACAATACCTGAAAATGGAACACTATGTTCTCTGGGAGATCATAGAATTTGGTGATCAATTCAACAAAATGTTAGCAGTTGAAGAGGGCAAGGAAGAAGAAAAAGGTGAAAGTTCCAAAGGTAAGGACAAGAAGAAATCTGCTGCTCTGTGTGATAAGGAAATACTGGCTAGAAGGCATGATGTCAGGGCTCACAGCTCATTGCTGTTGGCTCTACCTGATAGACATCAACTCAGATTCAGAAAATACAAAACAGCTAAGGAACTATGGGAAGCCATAGGCACAACCTTTGGAGGAAATGAAGCCACAAAGAAAAAGAAGAAGAATCAAATGCTGGATGATTTTGCTTCTTTCAAAGCAATTGGTGATGAATCAATCGGAGCTATTTACAATAAGATTCAAGTATGGTGGCCCAGTTGGAATTCTTTGATATTGAGGTGTCAAAAGAGCAGGTGAATACCAGATTTCTTAACAGCCTTCAGAAAGAATGGTTTGTTTATAAGGCAATTTGGCAGAATAAGGATGACTTGGACAACAAGAACATTGATGACATATACAATAACTTAAAAGTTTTTGAACCTGTTGTCAATGAGATGAAGTCAAAAGGAACGATTCCCACTAACTCAAGTGGATTCACTGATTCCCCTGCTAACATGGCATTCATATCACAAAGCAGTGGAATCTCCAAAAATAGTGGAATTGAAGTAGCCCCTGCTACTTATTCCCCTGCTACCAGGTCTGGACCATCCTATGATGAAGAAAGACCAGCTACATTCAGCCTTGATACTGCTTGTGCTTTTATAGCATCTCAAGGGCCACAAGGATCTACTGTGTTACATGAAGATCTAAGTCAAATCAGTAAGCAAGGGCTAGAAGAGATGGATATCAAGTGGAATATGGCTCTACTTAGCATGAGAGCCAATAGGTTCTACAAGAAGTATGGGAAGAAGATCTCAATCAATCCCTCTGATGTGGCCGGGTTTGATAAAACAAAGGTTGAATGCTACAACTATGGCAAGAAGGGTCATTTTGCAAGGGAATGCAGAGGACCTAAGACTAGAAACAGCTATAGGAAGGAAACCAGAGATGATGATTCTTGTGCTAAAGCCATGGTAGCCATGCAGGGGATAGATGGAGCAGGTGGATGGGACTGGAGTGCCATGACAGAGAATGTGGAAAGAAATCAAGCTTTGTTTGCTGAGGAAAATGAAGAAGAGTTTGCACTAAGGGCCATGTCAAGTTCCAGCTCTGACAATGAGGTATATGACGATTCATATTGTACTAATGCTTGTAGGAAAAATACTGAGTCTTTGAATGATCAACTCAGAAAGGTAAAAGCTGACTATATCAATTATGATAATGATCTTGATAATTATAGACGTGCTTTAGAACAGTTAGAGTCCATCATAAGAGAGTTTAAGCAAAGAGAAAGTGATTATAGGGATCACATTGTGATTCTAGAAAGAGATACCAAGGAGAATAACCAATCTATTAAGGAATTGACTGCTGAACTTGAAATTTATAAAGCTAACAAAAAGATTGATGAGGAAACTGTTGAAAAATTTGGAAAAGCTTCAAAAGATTTAACCAAAGCAGTTGAAATTGGTCAATCTCCTAGGGACAAAACAGGGTTTAGGATTAAAAATGAGCATGCTACCATACCACCACCCCCTGCCAACATCCATGCACCTTTTCCTAGAAAAGACCTGTCCTGGACTGGTCTCCCTTGTTTTCAAAAACAGGATGACATTGAGTTTGACTTGAGTGCTTATATACCTAATAATCTTGATACTGAAGAGTCTCTAGTAAAAACTTTTGTTATTAGGGATTTTGAAAAGGAACAGGTTGCTTTAAAACAATGGAAAATTGATAACCCTGTTCTATTTTCAAGAGAAGGAATTTTTGGTAGTGATTCTAGTTCTAAATGTAGCTCTCCCAAGTCTAAGACCAGATCACAGTCCCCTAAGTCCACCATTAAATATGCTGGTATGTACAGGACTATAAGAGGTAATCAAAAAATTGGAATGACCAAAAGTCTCATCAATTAGGAGAAGACTTTGTGATTAACACCAAGCCCTGCTTCACATGTGGCAGTTTTGAGCACACTTATCAAGAGTGTAATGCACCAATGGAGATGGTGGCTGCAAATCCTTTAAAGGATATGCAACCTAAAACCATTCTTCTAAATGCAGGGGCAAAATCCTTTTCCCCTGCCAAGTATGTTGCCCCTGCCTTGAGAAACAGGGTGACTGATAAATATGTTGTTCCTGCACTTAGAAAGGAGAATGATGTTCACACAAAGCCCAGCACTTCTGTGACCATCCCAACACCTTATAATGCATATAGATCTGGCTCTAGATCTTACCAACACATGAATAGAGGCCAAAACAAAAGATAGGTTCCCTCTGCTAAGCATAGGGATTCCCCTGCTAAAACTGAGGTATCCCCTGCTAACAAAGTTTTACCTTCTAGGAGCATGGGAAGATGGGGAAAAGCTGTGAAAGCCTCAGCTCGTTGGGTTTGGGTACCCAAAAGGGGTACTCAATCTAATGGTGTATCTCTAGTTTTTGATAAGCTATCCTACATTGATACACGAGGTAGATCCAAGTCTGTAATGGCTTGGGTCCCCAAGAAAAACTAAGTTGTTTTTCTTTTTGCAGGTGACAACGAAGACAAGGGATGATAGAGCATATTGGGATAGTGGATGCTCGAGAAGTATGACTGGACAAAAATCTTATCTGTCTAACTTTGTGCCCTTGCATGACAATGATGGTGTTTCTTTTGGAGATGGGCATGGGACAATTACAGGAAAAGGAACTATTGTCACCAATGGATGACCTTTGACAATGTCTACTTGGTGAAAGAACTCAAGTACAATCTCTTCAGTGTGTCACAGATGACTAATAACAAGAATTTTGTCTTGTTTACTGACACTGAATGCTTGGTGTTAGGAAAGGAGTTTGTCTTACCACCAGACACTCCTATTGTACTCAGAACACCAAGACAGAAGAACATGTACACAATTGATCTCAAGGACATATCCCTTCAAGACAATGAAACCTGTTTCATTGCCAAAGCCTCAGTAGATGAGTGTAAGAAATGGCATAGAAGACTTGGTCATCTTAATTTCAAGAACATGAACAAACTAGTAAAATATAATCTGGTTCATGGTCTTCCTTCCAAGTCTTTTGTCAATGAACATACTTGTGCTGCCTGTCTGAAAAGGAAGCAACACAGAGCATCTTGCAAATCAAAAACAAGTATGTCCACCACCAAGCCATTGGAACTACTGCATATGGATCTCTTTGGTCCTACTTCTGTGGCAAGCATAATGAAGAAATGGTATTGCCTAGTGATTAATGATGAATTTTCAAGGTTCACATGGACATTCTTTCTATTTCAGAAGAGTGACACAGCTGATGTACTCATTGGGTTCATCAATCTGATTGAACTATCAAAAAGCATGAAGGTAGTCACCATAAGATCAGACAATGGTGGTAAGTTCAAAAATCAGAAATTGGTCTCTTTCTGCATAAACAAAGGAATCAAGAGGGAATTCAGCATTGCAAGAACACCTCAACAAAATGGAGTGGCAGAAAGAAGGAATAGGACACTCATTGAAGCTGCAAGAACTATGCTGTCTGATTCCAAACTTCCAGTTATCTTTTGGGCTGAAGCTGTATCCACTGCTTGTTATGTACAAAACAGGGCCTTCGTGGTTAAGGCACACAACAAGACCCCTTATCAGCTGTTCAATGGAAGACCTCCTTTAATTGACTTCTTCAGACCTTTTGGATGTCATGTGATCATCTTGAACGCTATTGATAATCTGGGCAAGTTTAGTGAAAAGGGTGATGATGGATACTTTGTGGGTTATTCATTAAACAGCAAGGGATATAGGGTCTTCAACAAGAAGACAAGCAAAATCATAGAAAATCTTCATGTGAACTTTCTTGAAGACAAACCTGAAGATGTTCAAACAGGTCCTGACTGGTTCTTTGATATAGATGTACTTTCAAAATCTATGAATTATGTACCTGTTGCATTGCAGAACACTAATATTTCAGGTACTCAAGAACCAACTTGTGCAGAGAAGTCACCCCTGAGGTACATGAATGTACCCTCACTATTTCCTATTGAAGATGATGATAAAGAAGATAATCCTTCTCTAGGAAAAGAATAGCCACTTTCATCCCCTGCTATGTCATCTCCTGAAAGCAGTAGAATGGCTGAAGGCAGTGGAATCCAAGATTCCCCTGCTAGACCAATTGCTTCTCCTTCCACAAAGGATCCTGTTGCTAATGATACTAAAGATGAAGAAAGAGAATCCCCACTCATTTCATCATCTACACCCATAGCTGATGGTCCTATTATATCCAGCAGTGGAAGCAGAATAATCAAGAGTGGAGGCCCGAGTTACTCAGAGCTTCATTCAGCTCACCAGCACCCATCTCTAGGTCATGCTGTATCTTTTGGAAGATCCTTTGAGGACTTCTTTCCTAATCAAGATAGCCCCATCAACTCTGATTTGGAAGAAGATGAAACAGAAGTAATCATGCAGCCTACCTACAGAATCAATAAGGATCACCCTATTTCTCAAATCATTGGTAATCCTGAGGCCCCTAGACATACAAGGTATACAGCAAAGGAGCACAGTTTCATTGCTAACATCACCATGAAATTCAACCATGACAACATGCAGTGTTTCTTGTTTACTGCATTTTTGTCACAAGAAGAGCCAAAGAAGATTTTTCAGGCTTTAAATTACCCAAGCTGGGTTGAAGTCATGCAAGAGGAGCTCTTACAGTTTGACATACAAGAGGTTTGGATTCTGGTAGATTGTCCCAAATGGTCAAGGCCTATTGGGACAAAGTGGGTACTCAGGAACAAAAAGGATGAAAGGGGGATAGTTGTCAGGAACAAAGCAAGACTAGTGGCACAAGGGTATACTCAGGAAGAAGGAATTGATTATGAAGAGGTATTTGCTCCAGTAGACAGGATTGAAGCCATTAGATTATTCCTTGCTTGTGCTTCATTTATGGACTTCACTGTTTTCCAAATGGATGTGAAAAGTGCCTTTCTATATGGAACCATTGATG
This sequence comes from Glebionis coronaria, assembly GCA_025667525.1. Lineage (NCBI taxonomy): Eukaryota > Viridiplantae > Streptophyta > Magnoliopsida > Asterales > Asteraceae > Glebionis > Glebionis coronaria. The sequence goes on from CM046878.1 coordinate 85,263,347, forward strand.
AAGAAGTCTATGTTATGCAACCTCCAGGGTTTGAAGACCCAGAACATCCAGACAAAGAATACAAGGTGAAAAAGGCTATGTATGGACTTCACCAAGCTCCCAGAGCCTGGTATGGTACTCTATCTAAATATCTCTTAGACAATGGATTCAGCAGGGGGAAGATTGATCAGACCCTATTTACCAAGAAACAAAAGGGTGACCTCCTGCTAGTACAAGTCTATGTTGATGACATCATTTTTGGATCCACTAACTCTATGCTTAGCAGAGAGTTTTCCAAACTGATGCAGGATAAGTTCCAAATGAGTGCCATGGGAGAACTAAACTTCTTTTTGGGGTTATAAGTTCAGCAGCGGAAAGATAGGATATTTATCTCACAAGACAAATATGTGGCTGAGATTGTGAAGAAGTTTGGCATGTCTGATGGAAAGAAGGTGTCCACACCAATGGACAAAGATCATCCATGGGGTAAAGATGGTCCTGGAAAGCTTATTGATGTCAGGAACTACAGGTCTATGATTGGGTCTCTTATGTATCTCACAGCTTTAAGACCTGACATCATGTTTGCAGTCTGCTTATGTGCAAGATACCAGGTGGTACCAACAGAGTGTCACTTATTTGCTATTAAAAGAATTTTTAGGTATCTAAAGTGTCATCCTACCTTAGGACTTTGGTATCCAAAGGAATCACCATTTGAGTTGATAGCTTACTCAGATAGTGACTATGCTGGTGACAACAATGATAGGAAGTCCACAACAGGGGGATGCCAATTTTTGGGAAGCAGACTTATATCTTGGCAATGTAAGAAGCAGACTATTATGGACACATCTACAACTGAAGTTGAGTATGTGGCAGCTGCTGCATGCTGTGGTCAAGTACTTTGGGTGCAAAATCAACTGCTTGATTATGGGTATAACTTTCTTAAAACCAAGATATTCATTGACAACAACTACATAATTTGCATTATTAAGAACCCTGTTTTTCATAGCAAAACTAAACATATTGAAATTAGACATCACTTTATCAGAGATTGTTTTGAGAAAGGACTGATTGTCCCTGAGAAAATTGATACAGAACTTAATGTTTCTGATCTTTTAACAAAAGCTTTTGAAGTAGGGAGGTTTCAGTACCTGGTTGCAGGTATTGGAATGGTTACTCCCTAAAAATTGATGTCTATTATGTCATGTATATTCAGGGTGCTTTACTGCTGTTGTTGTATAGCTGTTAGTCCATTTTTCCATCACTTTTTATTCCACTGCTTTTGAACACCGATTCCCGTGTTGGGGGTTCATTCCCCTGCCAAGAGAGATTTTCTATCTAAACTGGGTTTGTTCTTTTTACAAAGTGGTTATATGTGGTTTTAGACTAATAATGCAGAGTTTCATGTGGTGCATACTATTCTCATTGGTGAATCAGGTATATACTCTATGTTTCAGGGGAGGTTAGGTCACACCTTTAGGACTCAGGGTATCCTTAGGATACTCATATATGATCTTAGATCATATCCATTGGTGAGTAAGGGTTCAGGGTAATGAGGACTTGCTGCAAAGCTTGTCAGAACTCTCAAACCTTGAGGAACTGTAATGGGTGCTTACATTTCTGTATTAAAACAGCTTGCTGTTCAAAGTACATATGTGTGGCACACATTGCCAAGACTAACTGACCATAAGTAAGGGAAAAGGTAGGGATGGTGACTAGGGTATGCATGTTTTCTTGGGTTAACCTAGTGCAGGGTGACTTATGTGTTGACTTTTTGTATTGAGACCTTTGCTGAATAGAGGACTCTTGAGTTTCTATGTATCTATCTTGTGTATACAAGTGTGTGCATTAGAGCAGAGCTAGTTAGCATTGGTCTCCCCATGACTAGTCCAATACCCCTAGGAAAGTATCCCCTGCTTTCATCTTTTGCTTCCCCTGCTTTCATAACATTCCCCTGTTTGACCGTTGACCAACAATACCGTTACCCTGTTCATAGCCATTGGGCCTGCTTGCAAAAATTTTGGTTAGGGAATATTTTATTGTTTTTAAAAGATATTTAAGGCGCTTTCTTCGCTGATTGGTAATCTTTTCTTTATTATTTCAAATAAATTACTTTTTTATCAAGATTTATCTTTGATATTTTTGCAATTTGAAAATTTTGGTCCAATCACATCTCTTTAATTCGCCTATAGAAACTTAATTCCCTTCACCAGCAGGTCCATCTCTCTCTCTCGACTTAATCCCACCTACCTCTCACCTTTATAAACCTTCAAACTATTTTCAAACTTTATCATGAATCTCAAAATTGCTGCTAATCATAACCAAATCGCTTTGTTACATGATGAACCAGCAGAGTTTGCTGATGCTGTGGCCTTTCTAAAGTCCTCGTACTTTAGAGTGGCCCTTCTCATCAACCCTAGAATTTATACCTCACACATTCAGCAGTTCTGGTCTAAATCCATGACCAAAACAGTGAATGGAGAGGTTACAATTCAAAGCACTGTTGATGTCATCCCAAGGTGATTACACTTGCCTCCATCAGGGAGAAACTTCTTCTTGATGATGAGGATGGGATAACCAACTTTTCTGAGGCTGAAATCTTTGCAGGTCTTGTTAAATTGGGGTACAAACTTTCTAAAAACCAAAAATGTAAGTTTGCTAAAGGGAGGAAGTATTGTTTTTCTCAAATGATTTTTAAAGGAATGGTTAAAAACGTTTCAAGCAACTCAAAGTTTTGTATGTACCCAAGGTTTATAGAACTTCTGCTGAATATGAGTGATCATGGTCCAATTAAACACAAAAACTATTTTTCAGCAACCAAACATACCACAAAACTATTCACCACACTTCTTGCAACATCACCCGAGTTTTCTGGCAGGTCCATTCCACTCACTTCAATTATGATGAACCAAATCAGACGGGAAGAAGCCAAGAATCAAACAGCTAAACACCAACCTTCTGATTCCCCTGCCAAGAACCTACACCCTGCTAGTCCTTTACCCCCTGCTGATCCACAACATGAAAGGCGATCTAAATCCAGGTTTGCCAGGTCTCCCTTGCCTGGTGAATCTTCACAAGCACCAGAGAGGAGAGTCTCCAAGGGTTTGGAGTAACCTGAGGGTTTGGCTGCCACTACTGTCTCATCCTCAAGGGGTGAGCAGGATAGTGACACCATCAGTAAGTCCTCTCCCTCACTCCATGATATCCAAAAAGGGGAGAAATCCCCTTCTAGGATTGAGAGCAGCATGAAACCTTTGACTAATTTGGAATTGACGAAAATGTGTATGAGTCTGAAATGCAGAATGCACAACTGGTACAAGATGTCAAAAAGCAAGGCCTGGTTATCAATAACTTGGAAACCAGACTTGCTACTCTTGAGGGGAGGAGAAAGCCCAGACTTATTATATCAACAGATGAGGATGCTTCCAAAGGGGAGGAAGTTCTAAATACAGAAGAGTCTACTCAGTACTATTCATATCCTGGTGGTATACATGGAAAGATAGCAAGTGTTGAGAAAGGGATGGAGAAAGGAAGTGCTGATAAGGGAAGTGACAAGGGGAGTGCAACCAAAGAAATTGCTCAAACATTGCTCACCCTGGGCAATCAAGAAGAAGCCCCTGCTTCAAAAGTTTCCCCTGCTGTTGCTGATCCCATTGCTGTAAGTCGTTCCCCTGCTAAGAATATTACTCAAACTTTTGTTAGAAAGAACAGAAAGCAACCAGCTCAGAAGGGGATTACAATCAAAGAACCTGTATCTAAAGTGAAACTAGCACCAGCAGTGGATCCAAAAGACAAAGGAAAGGGAATCATGGTGGAACAGCCCAAGAGAAAATACAAGCATCTAACTCCTGAACAGCAAAGGGCGCAAGAAGCACATGATGCACAAGTATCTCTCAGGCTACAACAAGAGGAGATGGATATGTAGGACCAAAGAATGCAAAAGATGAGGCCCAAAGATATGCTCAAGCAGGTTGAGATTATGCATAGAGAGCTAGATGACAGGGTACCTCATGTTGGAGAATTTCTTGATCAATGGGAGAAGGAGTTAATAAATGCTCCTTTGGAAGACAGGTATGAGTTGACTTGCCTTGTTTACAAATATCAAACTGAATATCTGGAAAGAAGGGCAAATCAAATTCAGAGAGAGAAGTATTTGACTTCAGAGAAAGGGCAACTTGAACACTACAAAGTTTTGCTTAAGAGACATAGGAAGTGGAAGGATGGTGACTTCAGAGATATGAGTTTTGAAGCCATAAAAAGAGCAGTCAGACTAGTCCTAAGATTGTATGATGTGGAGGATTGGATGACTATCAACTCCCTGAGGAAGCTGAGTATCTTAGGAGACAAAGTGAAATGCTGTAGAAAGCTAGGGAATCTAAGAAAAGAAAAGCTGAAGGAACAACTTTGGAAACTACACAAGCAGGTGCATCATCCCAAGCAAGTGCATCATCACAAGCAGGGGCATTACATCAAGCTGGTGAAAGTTTTCCAGAAATTGAGAAGACTGTACTTAATGTACAAAGAGCAGCCAAAAGACTCAAGAGAATGGAGAAAGTTGGCACAGTTACTAAGGAGTCTCAACGGCCTTCAAATGATGAAATTGATAAACAGCTAATTCTGCAAGAAAATGATGATATCTCACCTAGTGAACTTGGAAAGAAGTTTGCTATCATAGAATATGTTGTTTATGAACACAAAGGGAGGACTTGGTGGAAGCTTACAAGAGTTGATAATACAGCACAGACATTTCTAAGTCTAGATGTCATGTTTCAGACTTTGGATAGTGAAGACTTAGAAGATCTGTGGAAAATTTTGAAGAAAATGTTTGCTGCAAAACCTCCTACCATGGATGGTGTGGAGAAGGATTGGGTAATCTGGGAGTGCATGCATAGGATGTATAAGCATGAGTTATTTGATCCTATATTTGATGCAGTAAATAAAGGAGATTTGTTGTATTGGAAGCTGTTTACCAATTCTGGGGTCTATGAGGTAGTGATGGAAGGAGTGAGTGTGTACTTGATCAATCATAGGTATTATCCCTTCTCTCAGGAGACCTTGAAGAAACTAGCACAGGCTAACTTAATTGTAGATGCTAAAACGCCTGTTGCTTATGATCTGGTAAGAATGATTCATAGTCAGATTTGGCCAGAAAGTTTGTAAGCATCCTCATCAACTAGTATTTATTCAGAAACTTGTCTTTAGGGGAAAGCACAAGTTTAGGGGAGGATTGTTGGGAATAAATCTATGCTTACTTGTTATCCCTGCTAGTTGATTATCCGTACCCCTGCTAGAGTAAGTTCCCCCTGCTAAATAACAAAGGCAGGGGGATTGGTTCCCCTGCTGAAGTCAAAGGCCCTGCTGTCAGAGATAAACTTGGAATTGATTTTTACGCGTTTCAGTTATTATTCCTTAATACTTTCTAAGTTTGTTAGTAGTGATCTTGTACGTGAGTTCTTATGGCTATAAAAGGACTCACTAGGTTAGCATGTAATGGGTGTCTTTCTCATTTGTCTTTCATTGTCATACTTTAAGGTTTTGTAAACCCTAATACCATTTTAGGGTATTCGTATATCATTGATATATTAAAGTTCAACATTTCAATCATATTATTCTTGTGCTAAACATTATATTCCGCATCTTTTTTAGTTACTTTGCTTTGCAAAGTTTCTCTAGTGTTAGATTGAATTCTTTCTTTCTATCACAACCCTTAAACAAGCTATTAAGGTTTAAGATCTGACTTTGGGATCAACAGATTACCTGAAATACATGTGAGTAAAACAATCAGCAAAACGGCTGAGTGAATCTATAGGTTTATGTAATCAATTTGAACACAAGCAAAGATTATAAGTTTGTGGCATGCTTATAAGCATCAAATAATAATTTGCATCAACAATGATAATTGTATATAGCATAAATTGCAATAAGCTCATGGAACCGAGCCCTTAAACACTCCTTTTAGAGGTCCGATAAGACAGGAGATTTATTAATTGTCGGTTACCTCTAGATTTTTGGTACATTGCCCTATACCTGACTTCTCAATACAATATGTCCAAACAGTGTGGAGGTCGGGCCTAAGCTTCTGTGACAAGTCCACACAAACTGAACCGGGGCGGCTTCCCCCATAGATCTATTAATTGTACTAGCGACTAGCCCATCATAAGCTAGTTAACGGTCCATAATTGAGGCTTTAACAAAGGCAATCACATAATGCAATTTAAAGGCAACCACGGGTCCATTCATAGAAGGACAAGCATACCGTAAAAATCTTGCGTTCTAAGTTTATAAAACATGTATTCCCCCTCGCGGGTTTTTAAAATCATATAATTGCGCAAACGAGGCTATACACTCACCTTAAGTAGTAGAAGTAGTTGAAGACGATCGCCGACGATAGTAGATGCCCGAAAAACACGACAACCGCAACCTAGCAAATAAGGTGCGTACATTAATAATAGACTCGAGAAATAAATGATACATAATAAAATCAAACTCAAGTATAAAATCATGACAACTCGAGTGAAAACGACACAAGTGGTTCTATTATACTCTCTTATACGTTGACTTTATTATTCTATGCCTTTAATAAAAATCTGCCGGAACATACCAAATGTCCAAGCCGTTTTCCCATACTTAGACACATCAAATTTTTATGATACTACTCAGAGAACTTACTTACTATATGTAGAAAGTCCTCCCAAGAGCCCATTAAAAGATTTTACTTCTAAAGTTCCCTGCCCGACTCATCTTTGAATCACAAAATCCGGACAGTTTAGCGACCTTGACTTACGAAACCATTTTGACCATTCTAAACAACTCCATTTATAAAACCGACACTTGATTCTAAAAATAGACTCAAAATACTAAACTTTGAGCCTGAGAGCAGCCCTTGAATCATTTTGAAACTCATGTTATATTCCCTAAGATTCGATCCAAATATCGACAACAATTTTCGGATTGTGTCAACACTCGTCTCCCGGTACACGAAAATCAAACTAGTGTATCTTACACCTCGTTTGGATTTGGAAGGCCTACCTTATATCAAATCGAAGCTAACGAAATTCTCTACAACATAATCCAATAATAACAACCTATATTCAGACTTAAGGCCCTTGAAAATGGCCTCAAACCTACTGCCTAAAATTGACCATTTAAAAACCATTAAAAATCAATTTTTCAACACATTTTACCCATTTCTATACCACTACTATGATCATTCTAACACTCCTACACTATGATGAAACCTCTAACACACTTGCATGACCCTTTTAAGAAATTTATTCAAAAATTTTAAACACAACAACTAGTAGAATCACTAGCCATATTAATATACAATATAATAAGATGATCATACAATAGATTAATTTAATCAAAATTCAAAAAAATAAAAAGTAGATGCATGTAGGTAAATTTCATACCAAAATGCAGCCCTTTGAAAATCTAGGAGTGGACTTTAATTTGTTTTGGAAGATTCAAAGTTGAAATCAAGAAATTTGAGGGTGTTTGTTGACGGGGGTGTACGACAAAACAAAGGGGAAGGGAAGGAAGATGGTTGTTTTTGTTAAATGAATCTTTTTAATGAAATATAGTTAGTGGAATTCATTTATATAGTGTAAGGTTAGGATAGTTTTTGCCAATTTGTGATAGTTTTGGTCTAAAATGTAAATATTAGTTAAAAACGGGAAATGACTAAAAGTCAATTTTACAAATATTTACGGGACTCGGGTTTCGTAAAAATACTTAAAAGTTTAAATGCACGCGAAAAATAATAATATAACGACTCGATACGTAATTAAAACGATATCGTCGAAAGTATTAATTATCGAAACGATCAATAATAAAATACAAAATTATGGGCATCCGTCGGTATCGCGATCACTAGTAGTCCTCGTTGCTTGTCAAAATATTAAAATATAATATTTAATATCGGTTTCAACTTAAACCATTAAACATAATAATATTTAACGTTATAAAATACTTCAAAATAATTGAAAATAGAATTAAATTATGACCTTATTTTTACGGGTTTTACATCCTCACCACCTTAAGGGAGCGACATCCCGGCGCTCAACTCTTCTCATACTCGAGTTGTTCACTACCCGGAAGGATGAGAGCATTCCTTATAAAGAAGTCCTCGCGTTCACATGTGAATCTCGATCCACGATCTCCACTAGTTCTTTTACAAAACGCAACTTGTCGTCAAGTTGTATCTCACCAAAAAGGAATAAATAAATCCTTATCCACCAGTCACCCGTCAAGCTCGACACATGAAAATTATGAATCACACGAAGCTCATTCGACGACAAGAATAGATGACAGGATTTTCGGGTAAGTCCAGCTAAAAGTAATGTTGAAATTTAAAGGATAGCCACTAGCCGGATAGCCATAGACACACATCAAAAGAACTAACAAGAAAAACATTTTCGTCATCGGAGGGTGCTCACACGCGGGTCCCTACTCAAAAGATAATACAAAGACACCATCTCACTTTCGTCAACGCGCATTCAAAACTCAATAAACACCGTCGTTGAAAGTCTAAAAGATGTTACATAATATGTGTCCACATGATCGGACGTCATCGGATGATGCCGTCTCAAGTTCTCACAACTTACGATCATTTGACTAGATCACACACCATATAAGTACATAAAAGAAAAGGTCGAACATAAACATCGAGTATAGATCTACACCGTTAATCATCGAGAAAACCTTGAACGAACCCTTGATAATAACCACTTGATCTCCAGAGTCTTCTATGATCCTTCGATAGTAGCAAGTAAAATTACAAAAACTTTATATGCATGATATGTTGCCATTGATAACTCGGTCCTCAATCATTCCACAAGTACACGCATAAATCCTGGTGACACTTATCGTTTCTCCTTATACACTGCTTCCCGAGATTCATTTTAAACTCAGAATAAAATAGTGATCTTCAATACGAGGAACAGAACGAGATAAAAATGAATTCAATAAACGCATAAACGGACAAGATTTGGTAAAATGATTTAGGGTTGACGATCGACGAGGGATCTCGACTCACGTAACCGTAAAACATAATAATTCGCAATACTAGAAAAATGAGAGCGAAGAATGAATTAAATATTAACATTAAAATAATGTTTGTCACAATTATCCGTCCTGGACTTGTATTACCTTAAAACTCAGTTGAGGTACTTTCTTGATATAGATGATATATTAAAGATAGAAGTTAAATAGCTTCAAAATTTATTTTGGTTGTCTTAAGAAACTTTGAAAGAATGATGAATTATTAATTAAACTCGTATTGATGGTTACAATTAGAAAATATAATTTCCAAGTCAAATCACTATTAGGAATATAAATTAAACCGATAATTTCATTACATTTAAAGTAAAGTATGATAAGTCAATTAGTTCAAAAGGTAGAACATAATTTCATTTTAAACATTAGTTTTAGTTATATAAAATATGATGTATAAATTTGACCTTTTACTTGTGATGGTTATCTCGATAATTGAAAATCATTGGAAAAATGTATAAAAGTTTCATATAATTTTATAATACGTTGTAGAAATACATAAAGGTGTTTATTATTTCAAAATAAATATGGGATATATTCGGGTTTCGAAATGTGACAAGATAACAAACGAATACGAATGGAAATAATAGTCAACAATTAGTACGAAATCAATGGTACAAAAGAGAACGAAGCAAATGTCGTATGAATTCTTAAAGAGAATAATAAGATAAAGGCGTTGATGGTAAGACGATAAGAAATAGTAGGTTAAACAAGTTGTCAATTTTGTTAGTGCGGTCGATGGTTCACCAATATCAGCTCGTTAACTTAGCGGTGGTCGATACACAATCGGAAATAAGATCCATACAAAAATTTTAATCAAAGAAAATTCCTAATAATCACTTGTAATTAAAACAAATCAAATGAACGATGTTAGTGTTTAAAGAGAGAAGTCAAAACACGGTTCACAAGAGTAGATTTCGAGACAAACGAGAGTGACGGACGTCATTCCGGATATACGGAAATCACTCTAATGATAATTCATTATTCACGTGCGGAGACATTCCAAAGATCTACCCAGTCGCATAAAGAAGATTGGACGAGAAGGAAGGATAAAACATCGAGACTTTCAAGTGTTTTATCAACAGTCAGTAATTAGACGAACGGTCAAAAGAAATCAGTTATAGGACAATATGAAGTAACAAGTTGAAAAACAATCGTCAAGTAAAAACGTATTCGTAAGCGCGTAATTCATCCAAGAGAAGGTAAGAAACATATGCGGATGCATAGAAATTGCGCTACTTGCATAAAATATGAAGGTTTTCAAAACTTCTTTTCACTTTATTTCATTATATTTATCTTTATAGTAAATACAAGTAAAAAGTTGATTATTATCAAGATTTTTAAGGTGACTACTATTCATCCTAGCATGGCTCCCTCTAAATTAGACATAGGTGATCAGGCCATGTATAATTTAGGGCTAGCAATGTAGTGCTCCGTTTCGTCGAAAAGTATTACGTTTCTTATGTTTATATAAATCATTCCATTTGTAAAATGGAATTTAAAAATAGTTTATAAATTTATAGGATACAAGTAATTTGTGAGATATTCAATAAGCAACTTTTAATGTTACAAAAAGTATTTTATAAGATCAAAGTAAAAACAGTTGGTGAAAATAATCGTAATAAAAATGTCAATTAAAATTATAAGGTGACATTTGATGAAGTATATAATAACCAAAGGTTTGCAAAAAGTTGCAAATAGTAGCTCATAAAACAACCAATGAAATGGTTACAAGTTGTCAAGGTTTCAAAGGGTTATAAGGTTTAGACGGAAACGTCATGAGACACGACTGATTTCTTTTGACCGTTCGTCTAATTACTGACTGTTGATAAAAGACTTGAAAGTCTCGATGTTTTATCCTTCCTTCTCGTTCAATCTTCTTTATGCGACTGGGTAGATCTTTGGAATGTCTCCGCACGTGAATAACGAATTATCATTAGAGTGATTTCCGTATATCCAGGATGACGTCCGTCACTCTCGTTTGTCTCGAAATCCACTCTTGTGAACCGTGTTTTGACTTCTCTCTTTAAACACTAACATCGTTCATTTGATTTGTTTTAATTACAAGTGATTATTAGGAATTTTCTTTGATTAATATTTTTGTATGGATCTTATTTCCGATCCTGTATCGACCACCGCTAAGTTAACGAGCTGATATTGGTGAACCATCGACCGCACTAATAAAATTGACAACTTGTTTAACCTACTATTTCTTATCGTCTTACCATCAACGCCCTTATCTTATTATTCTCTTTAAGAATTCATACGACATTTGCTTCGTTCTCTTTTGTACCATTGATTTCGTACTAATTGTTGATTATTATTTCCATTCGTATTCGTTTGTCATCTTGTCACATTTCGAAACCCGAATATATCCCATATTTATTTTGAAATAATAAACACCTTTATGTATTTCTACAACGTATTATAAAATTTTATGGAACTTTTATACATTTTTCCAATGATTTTCAATTATCGAGATAACCATCACAAGTAAAAGGTCAAATTTATACATCATATTTTGTATAACTAAAACTAATGTTTAAAATGAAATTATGTTCTACCTTTTGAACTAATTGACTTATCATGCTTTACTTTAAATGTAATGAAATTATCGGTTTAATTTATATTCCTAATAGTGATTTGACTTGGATATTATATTTTCTAATTGTAACCATCAATACGAGTTTAATTAATAAATTCATCATTCTTTCAAAGTTACTTAAGACAACCAAAATGAATTTTGAAGCTATTTAACTTCTATCTTTAATATATCATCTATATCAAGAAAGTACCTCAACTGAGTTTTAAGGTAATACAAGTCCCGGACGGATAATTGTGACAAACAATATTTTAATGTTAATATTTAATCCGTTCTTCGCTCTCATTTTTCTAGTATTGCGAATTATTATGTTTTACGGTCACGTGAGTCGAGATCCCTCGTCGATCGTCAACCCTAAATCATTTACCATATCTTGTCCGTTTATGCGTTTATTGAATTCATTTTTATCTCGTTGGTTCCTCGTATTGAAGATCACTATTTTATTCTGAGTTTAAAATGAATCTCGGGAAGCAGTGTATAAGAAGAAACGATAAGTGTCACCAGGATTTATGCGTGTACTTGTGGAATGATTGAGGACCGAGTTATCAATGGCAACATATCATGGATATGAAGTTTTTGTAATTTTACTTGCTACTATCGAAGGATCATAGAAGACTCTGGAGATCAAGTGGTTATTACCAAGGGTTCGTTCAAGGTTTTCTCGATGATTAACGGTGGAGATCTATACTCGATGTTTATGTTCGACCTTTTCTTTTATGTACTTATATGGTGTGATCTAGTCAAATGATCGTAAGTTGTGAGAACTTGAGACGGCATCATCCGATGACGTCCGATCATGTGGAGCACATATTATGAAATATCTTTTAGACTTTCAACGACGGTGTTTATTAAGTTTTGAATGCGCGTTGACGAAAGTGAGATGGTGTCTTTGTATTATCTTTTGAGTAGGGACCCGCGTGTGAGCACCCTCCGATGACGAAAATGTTTTTCTTGTTAGTTCTTTTGATGTGTGTCCATGGCTATCCGGCCAGTGGCTATCCTTTAGATTTCAACATTACTTTTAGCTGGACTTACCCGAAAATCCTGTCATCTATTCTTGTCGTCGAATGATCTTCGTGTGATTCATAAAATTTTCATGTGTCGAGCTTGACGGGTGACTGGTGGATAAGGATTTATTTATTCCTTTTTGGTGAGATATAACTTGACGACAAGTTGCCTTTTGTAAAAGAACCAGTGGAGATCGTGGATCGAGATTCACATGTGAACGTGAGGACTTCTTTATAAGGAATGCTCTATTTTCAATTATTTTAAAGTATTTTATAACGTTAAATATTATTATGTTTAACGGTTTAAGTTGAAACCGATATTAAATATTATATTTTAATATTTTGACAAGCAACGAGGACTACTAGTGATCGCGATACCAACGGATGCCCACAATTTTGTATTTTATTATTGATCGTTTCGATAATTAATACTTTCGACGATATCGTTTTAATTACGTATCGAGTCGTTATATTATTATTTTTCGTGTGCGTTTAAACTTTTAAGTATTTTTACGAAACCCGAGTTCCGTAAATATTTGTAAAATTGACTTTTAGTCATTTCCCGCTTTTTAACTAATATTTACATTTTGGACCAAAACTATCACAAATTGGCCAAAACTGTCCTAACCTTACACTATATAAATGAATTCCACTAACTATATTTCATTAAAAAAAATTCATTTAACAAAAACAACCATCTTCCTTCCCTTCCCCTTTGTTTTGCCGTACACCCCCATCAACAAACACCCTCAAATTTCTTGATTTAAACTTTGAATCTTCCAAAACAAATTAAAGGCCACTCCTAGATTTTCAAAGGGCTACATTTTGGTATGAAATTTACCTACATGCATCTACTTTTTATTTTTTTGAATTTTGATTAAATTAATCTATTGTATGATCATCTTATTATATTGTATATTAATATGGCTAGTGATTCTACTAGTTGTTGTGTTTAAATTTTTGAATAAATTTTATAAAAGGATCATGCAAGTGTGTTAGAGGTTTCATCATAGTGTAGGAGTGTTAGAATGATCATAGTAGTGGTATAGAAATGGGTAAAATGTGTTGAAAATTTGATTTTTTATGGTTTTTAAATGGTCAATTTTAGGCAGTAGGTTTGAGGCCATTTTCAGGGGTCTTAAGTCTGAATATAGGTTGTTATTATCGGATTATGTTGTAGAGAATTTCGTTAGCTTCGATTTGATATAAGGTAGGCCTTCCAACTCCAAACGAGGTGGAAGATACACTAGTTTGATTTTCGTGTACCGGGAGACGAGTGTTGACACAATCCGAAAATTGTTGTCGATATTTGGATCGAATCTCGGGGACTATAAAATGAGTTTCAAAATGATTCAAGGGCTGCTCTCAGGCTCAAAGTTTAATATTTTGAGTCTATTTTTAGAATCAAGTGTCGGTTTTATAAATGGAGTTATTTAGAATTGTCAAAATGGTTTCGTAAGTCAAGGTCGCTAAACTGTCCGGATTTTGTGATTCAAAGATGTGTCGGGCAGGGAACTTTAGAAGTAAAATCTTTTAATGGGCTCTTGGGAGGACTTTCTACATATAGTAAGTAAGTTCTCTGAGTAGTATCATAAAAATTTGATGTGTCTAAGTATGGGAAAACGGCTTGGACATTTGGTATGTTCCGGCAGATTTTTATTAAAGGCATAGAATAATAAAGTCAATGTATAAGAGAGTATAATAGAACCACTTGTGTCGTTTTCACTCGAGTTGTCGTGATTTTATACTTGAGTTTGATTTTATTATGTATCATTTATTTCTCGAGTCTATTATTAATGTACGCACCTTACTTGCTAGGTTGCGGTTGTCGTGTTTTTCGGGCATCTACTATCGTCGGCGATCGTCTTCAACTACTTCTACTACTTAAGGTGAGTCTATAGCCTCGTTAGCGCAATTATATGATTTTAAAAACCCGCGAGGTGGAATACATGTTTTATAAACTTAGAACACAAGATTTTTACGGTATGCTTGTCCTTCTATGAATGGACCCGTGGTTGCCTTTAAATTGCATTAAGTGATTGCCTTTGTTAAAGCCTCAATTATGGACCGTTAACTAGCTTATGATAGGCTAGCCGCTAGTACAATTAATAGATCTATGGGGGAAGTCGCCCCTGTTCAGTTTGTGTGGACTTGTCACAGAAGCTTAGGCCCAACCTCCACACTGTTTGGACATATTGTATTGAGAAGTCAGGTATACGACAATGTACCAAAAATCTAGAGGTAATCGACAATTAATTAATCTCCTGTCTTATCAGACCTCTAAAAGGAGTGTTTAAGGGCTCGGTTCCATGAGCTTATTGCAATTTATGCTATATACAATTATCATTGTTGATGCAAATTATTATTTGATGCTTATAAGCATGCCACAAACTTATAATCTTTGCTTGTGTTCAAATTGATTACATAAACCTATAGATTCACTCGGCAGTTTTGCTGATTGTTTTACTCACATGTATTTCAGGTAATCTAGAAGTGGAAGCTTGAAGGTCACGGGAATGAAGTTGTGCACTGCTTTTGTTATTCAAACTCTTTGATTCATTTATCGTTCCATTTTTAAAACAAACTAATATGTTGTTTTAACTTATCTTTTGGTAACGATTACTTGGGACTACGCTACTCTGATAAATGTTTTAGGAACGGTAAATTTGAAACGTCTCTTTTCGAGTCGTTCTTTATAAATTATGAGTTATTGTATCATTGTTTAGCACCCAAAGATGTATTCTGCTGCGTGTAAATTTGGGGGTGTTAAAGATCTTTAACACCCCCAAATTTACACGCAGCGGAATACATCTTTGGTTGCTAAACAATGATACAACAACACATAATTTATAAAGAACGACTCGAAAAGAGACGTTTTAGATTTATCGTTCCTAAAATATTCATCAGAGTAGCGTAGTCCCAAGTAATCGTTACCAAAAGATAAGTTAAAACAACATATTAGTTTGTTTTAAAAATGGAACGATAAATAAATCAAAGAGTTTGAACAACATAGCAGTGCACAACTTCATTCCCCGTGACCTCCAAGCTTCCACTTCTTGATTACCTGAAATACATGTGAGTAAAACAATCAGCAAAAATGCCGAGTGAATATATAGGTTTATGTAATCAATTTGAACACAAGCAAAGATTATAAGTTTGTGGCGTGCTTATAAGCATCAAATAATAATTTTCATCAACAATGATAATTGTATATAGCATAAATTGCAATAAGTTCATGGAACCGAGCCCTTAAACACTCCCTTTAGAGGTCTGATAAGACAGGAGATTAATTAATTGTCGGTTACCTCTAGATTTTTGATACATTGTCGTATACCTGACTTCTCAATACAATATGTCCAAACAGTGTGGAGGTCGGGCCTAAGCTTCTGTGACAAGTCCACACAAACTGAACCGGGGCGGCTTCCCCCATAGATCTATTAATTGTACTAGCGGTTAACCCATCATAGGTTAATTAACGGTCCGTATTTGAGGCTTTAACAATGGCAATCACTTAATGCAATTTAAAGGCAACCACGAGTCCATTCATAGAGGGACAAGCACACCATAAAAGACTTGTGTTCTAAGTTTATAAAAAAAACATGTATTTCCCCTCGCGGGTTCTTAAAACAATTTAATGTGCACAAGCGAGGCTATAGACTCACCTTAGCCAATAGTGGTAATGAGACGATCGCCGACGATAGATGATGCCTTTCAAACGCGAGAACCGCAACCTATCAAATAAGGTGCGTTCATTAATAATAGACTCGAGAAATAAACCATACATAAGAATATAAAACTCGACTCATAAAATCACAACAAACTCGAGAGAAAATGATATAAATAATTTCATTATACTCTACTACATATTTACTTAACCATTTTATACTTTTAACAAAGTCCGCCGGTACATACTACATGTACTAGCTTATTTACCCCTTTTAAACTCGTCAACCGTTTGTGAAACGACTCGATAAACTAACTTAATATATATAGAAAGTCCTCCTACAAGTTTATCAAATGAAATTACTTTTAAAGTCTTTTACCCGACTCATTTTCAAACTACAAAATCCGGACAGATTTACGTTAATATATCATACAACCGTTTTAACTTATTTAAACGACTCCGTTTACAAAACCGACACTCGGGTTTTAAAGTAAACTCAACCTATAAAATAAACACCTTATTATCAGTAGGTTACAAATTTCAAAACTTCCATTTAAAGTCCCCGAGATTCGATCCAAATATCGACAACAACTATTTGTAGTGCCGATACTCGTCTCCCGGTACACGATCATTCAAAACATCATAACTTCGCGCTCGTTTGGATCTAGAAGCTCTACCTTATATCAAATAGAAGCTAATAAAATTATCTACAACCCTAGGCTATAAGTTAAGCCATTTTCAAAACATAAAAATTCGGATTTTACAGTTTACTTACTGTTATAAAATGACTATTAAAAACTTGTATAAAATTAACTTTTTGATCAAAACCAACCATAGAAATGTTCATTCCTATACCCTAACATCAACATATATGAACCATAACATCTAAATCATCATAAAAATTAAAACCTTTGAATCAAAATGATGTTTTTAACAAAGTTATTAGCAAGAACACCATGGATCATGCCAAGAACACCATGCATGATCATGGTTTCTACCTACCCACATCAAGAAAATAAAAAGTGCTTGCATGTAAGAATTTCTTATACCATTGTGATCCTTGATCAAAAATAAGAATGGGTCTAGCTTTGGTTTAGCTCAAATCATCCTAAATCTTGAGTTAAATTGAAAATTGTATGGATTTGTGATGGTGGTGGATGTTTCGGCATTTAGAGAGAGAGAAGAGAGATAGTTGAAATTTTTTAGTGGAGAAAATGTGTAGTGTGTGTTTATTTAGGCTTTTTATATAGTGGTGGAGGGACCTTGGTTGCAATTTGGCAATAGTTGTGGCTAAAAATGAAAATAGTTAGCAAAAAAGCGGGAAATAACTATTAGTCAATTTTACAAATATTTACGGGACTCGGGTTTCGTAAAAATTCTTTTTAAAAATTTAAACGCACACGAAAAATAATAATATAACGACTCGATACGTAATTAAAACGATATCGTCGAAAGTATTAAATATCGAAACGATCGATAATGAAATATAAAATTTTAGGCATCCGTCAGTATCGCGATCACTAGTAGTCCTCGTTACTCGTCAAAATATTAAAATATAATATTTAATATCGGTTTCAACTTAAACCGTTAAACATAATAATATTTAACGTTATAAAATACTTCAAAATAATTGAAAAATATAATTAAATTATGAATTTATTTTTACGGGTTTTACATCCTCACCACCTTAAGGGAGCGACGTCCCGGCGCTCAACTCACCTCATACTCGAGTTGTTCTCTACCCGGAAGGATAATGGCATTCCTTATAAAGAAGTCCTCACGTTCACACATGAATCTCGATCCACGATCTCCACTGGTTCTTTTACAAAACGCAACTTGTCGTCAAGTTGTATATCACCAAAAAGGAATAAATAAATCCTTATCCACCAGTCACCCGTCAGGCTCGACACATGAAAATTTTATGGATCACACGAAGCTCATTCGACAACAAGAATAGATGACAGGATTTTCAGGTAAGTCCAGTTAAAAGGAAGGTTGCAATTTAAAGGATAACCATCGGCCGGATAGCCATGGACACACATCAAAAAGAACTAACAAAAAAAACATTTTCGTCATCGGAGGGTGCTCACACGCGGGTCCCTACTCAAAAGATAATACAAAGATACCATCTCACTTTCGCCAACGCGCATTAAAGTCTCAATAAACATCGTCGTTGAAAGTCAAGAAGGTATTACATAATATGTGTTCTACATGATCGGACGTCATCGGATGATGCCGTCTTAAGTTCTCACAACTTACGATCGTTTGACTAGATCACACACCATATAAGTACATAAAAGAAAAGGTCGAACATAAACATCGACTATAGATCTCCACCGTAAATCATCGAGAAAACTTTGAACGAACCCTTGATAATAACTACTTGATCTCAAGAGTCTTTCCACGTGCGGTGTCGGCTTCAACATAATCCTCGAGGTCTTAACGAATTTATTAACTCCATTCATTAAGAGATTCGGTCCATAATCATTCCACAAGTACACGCATAAATCCTGGTGACACTTATCGTTTCCTCTTATACACTGCTTCCCGAGATTCATTTTAAACTCAGAATAAAATAGTGATCTTCAATAAGAGGAACAGAACGAGATAAAAATGAATTTAATAAACGCATAAACGGATAAGATGTGGTAAAATGATTTAAGGTTGACGATCGACGAGGGATCTCGACTCACGTAACCGTAAAACATAATAAATCACAATACTAGAAAAATGAGAGCGAAGAAAGAATTAAATATTAACATTAAAGTAACATTTGTCACAATTATCCATCCCCGATTTGGTATTACCTTAAAACTCATTTGAGGTACTTTCTTGACAAAGATGATATATCAAAATAGAAGTTAAATAGCTTCATAATTTATGTTGGTTGTCTTAAGAAACTTTGAAAGAATGACATGAATTTATTAATTAAACTCATATTGATGGTTACGATTTAGAAAATATAATTTCCAAATTAAATCATTATTAGGAATATAAATTAAACCGATAATTTCATTAAATTAAAAATAAAGTATGATAAATTAATTACTTCAATAGATAGAACATGATTTCATTTTAAACATTAGTTTTAGTTATACAAAATATGATGTATAAATTTGACCTTTTTCTTATGATAGTTATTTCATTAATTGAAAATCATTAGAAAATGTAGACAAGTTCCATAAAATTATTATAATATGTTGTAGAAGTTCATAAAGGTGTTTATTTATTCAAAATAAACATGGGATATATTCGGGTTTCGAAATGTGACAAGATAACAAACGAATACGAATGGAAATAATGGTCAACAATTAGTACGAAATCAGCGGTACAAAAGGGGACGAAGCAAATGTCGTATGAATCCTTAAAGAGAATAATAAAATAAAGGCGCTAATGGTAAGACGATAAGAAATAATAGATTAAACAAGTTGTCAATTTTGTTAGTGCGGTCGATGGTTCACCAACATCAGCTCGTTAACTTAGCGGTGGTCGATACACGATCGGAAATAAAATCCATACAAAATTTTAATAAAAGGAAATTCCTAATAGTCACTTGTAACTAAAACAAATCAAATGAACGATGTTAGTTTTTAAAGAGAGAAGTCAAAGCATGGTTCACAAGAGTGGATTTCAAGACAAACGAGAGTGACGGACGTCATCCCGGATATACGGAAATCACTCTAGTGATAATTCATTATTCACGTGCGGAGACATTCCAAAGATCTACCCAGACGCATAAAGAAGATTGGACGAGAAGGAAGGATAAAACATCGAGACTTTCAAGTCATTTATCAACAGTCAGTAATTAAACGAACGGTCAAAAGAAATCAGTTACAAGACAAAATGAAGTAACAAGTGGAAAAGCGATCGTCTAGTAAAAACGTATTCGTAAGCGCGTAATTCGTTTAAGAAAAGGTAAGAAAACGTATGCGGATGCATAGAAATTGCGCCACTTGCATAAAATATAAAGGTTTTCAAAACTACTTTTCACTTTATTTCATTTTATTTATCTTTACCATAAATACAAGTAAAAAAAATGATTATTATCAAGATTTTTAAGGTGACTACTATTCAGCCTAGCATGGCTCCTTATAAATTAGACATAGGTGATCAGGCCATGTATAATTTAGGAATAGCAATGCAGTGCTCAGTTTCGTCGAAAAGTATTACGTTTCTTATGTTTATATATAAACCATGCCATTTGTAAAATGGAATTTAAAAATAGTTTATAAATTTATAGGATACAAGTAATTACTGACTGTTGATAAAAGACTTGAAAGTCTCGATGTTTTATCCTTCCTGATTTAATGAGAATATCTTGAAGCATCTTCTGTCATTCATTATGCTATATTTTTATTTGATGCTCATTATGAGATTTATTTATCATTGTTATAAAATCCACAAGACATGTGTGTGTGTATACATATATATATATATATATATATATATATATATATATATATATATATATATATATATATATATATATATATATATATATATATATATATATATATATATATATATATATATATATATATATTGAGCCGTTAGGAAGTGTCGAAAAATATATTTAATGGAGAAACTGTAGGGGGTGTATAAACAGGTCAAAACTTAAAAGAAAAACCCGCGTTTTTAAAATAAAATAGTCAAACCTGCACAGAACTTGCAGGGGTATTTTGGTCAGTTTATATTGGGTTTCAGGTCTCGGGTAAAACTAGAAAGTCGTCTGAAACATCGTTTTGCATCAAAATGCTTTAGACTCCGAGTCTTGGAGATGTCGTTTATCGGGTCAATTAATCGGCTCATATTTAAAAAGTCAAATCTGATAGAAAATTCGGAACATGGGTTTTAAATGTTTCTAAGCAGTTTTGATTTCATTTGAGATCGTAAAATTTTAACGAATATTATTTTAAAACTAACGAATACTAGTTGCATGTGAAAATGTTTAAAAATAGAAATATTACATGATTAGCAATTACCGGATTAATGGTGTAATTTGAAAACGAATAACATACTTTCTTAAAAACATGTTGTGTCGAGTATCTTACATAGAATACACATATGGATTGATTTATTCTTTTTATATATATGACTCATTTGTCATTCGATGTTATTTTATTTTTATTTTCTTCTAACCTTCCACTGATTTGGGTTGAATTTTGAAGTTTTGCCTTCACACTCTTCTTCGACATTCTCGTCACGTGTCTCATGGCGTTTCCGTCTAAACCTTATAACCCTTTGAAACCTTAACAACTTGTAACCATTTCATTGGTTGTTTTATGAGCTACTATTTGCAACTTTTTGCAAATCTTTGGTTATTATATACTTTATCAAATGTCACCTTATAATTTTAATTGACATTTTTATTACGATTATTTTCACCAATTGTTTTTACTTTGGTCTTATAAAATACTTTTTGTAACATTAAAAGTTGCTTATTGAGTATCTCACAAGTTACTTGTATCCTATAAATTTATAAACTATTTTTAAATTCCATTTTACAAATGGCATGGTTTATATAAACATAAAAAACGTAATACTTTTCGACGAAATGGAGCACTGCATTGCTAGCCCTAAATTATACATGGCTTGATCACCTATGTCTAGTTTAGAGGGAGCCATGCTAGGCTGAATAGTAGTCACCTTAAAAATCTTGATAATAATCAACTTTTTACTTGTATTTATTATAAAGATAAATAGAATGAAATAAAGTGAAAAGAAGTTTTGAAAACCTTCATATTTTATGCAAGTAGCGCAATTTCTATGCATCCGCATATGTTTTCTTACCTTCTCTTGGATGAATTACGCGCTTACGAATACGTTTTTACTTGACGATTGTTTTTCAACTTGTTACTTCATTTTGTCCTATAACTGATTTCTTTTAACCGTTCGTCTAATTACTGACTGTTGATAAAAGACTTGAAAGTCTCGATGTTTTATACTTCCTTCTCGTCCAATCTTCTTTATGCGACTGGGTAGATCTTTGGAATGTCTCAGCACGTGAATAATGAATTATCATTAGAGTGATTTCCGTATATCCGGGATGACGTCCGTCACTCTCGTTTGTCTCGAAATCCACTCTTGTGAACCGTGTTTTGACCTCTCTTTAAACACTAACATCGTTCATTTGATTTGTTTTAATTACAAGTGATTATTAGGAACTTTATTTGATTAAAATTTTTGTATGGATCTTATTTCCGATCGTGTATCGACCACCGCTAAGTTAACGAGCTGATATTGGTGAACCATCGACCGCACTAACAAAATTGACAACTTGTTTAACCTACTATTTCTTATCGTCTTACCATCAACGCCTTTATCTTATTATTCTCTTTAAGAATTCATACGACATTTGCTTCGTTCTCTTTTTTACCATTGATTTCGTACTAATTGTTGACTATTATTTCCATTCGTATTTGTTTGTTATCTTGTCACATTTCGAAACCCGAATATATCCCATATTTATTTTGAAATAATAAACACCTTTATGTATTTCTACAACGTATTATAAAATTTTATGGAACTTTTATACATTTTTCCAATGATTTTCAATTATCGAGATAACCATCACAAGTAAAAGGTCAAATTTATACATCATATTTTGTATAACTAAAACTGATGTTTAAAATGAAATTATGTTCTACCTTTTGAACTAATTGACTTATCATACTTTACTTTAAATGTAATGAAATTATTGGTTTAATTTATATTCCTAATAGTGATTTGACTTGGAAATTATATTTTCTAATTGTAACCATCAATACGAGTTTAATTAATAAATCATCAATCTTTCAAAGTTTCTTAAGACAACCAAAATAAATTTTGAAGCTATTTAACTTCTATCTTTAATATATCATCTATATCAAGAAAGTACCTCAACTGAGTTTTAAGGTAATACAAGTCTGGGACGGATAATTGTGACAAACATTATTTTAATGTTAATATTTAATTCATTCTTCGCTCTCATTTTTCTAGTATTGCGAATTATTATGTTTTACGGTTACGTGAGTCGAGATCCCTCGTCGATCGTCAACCCTAAATCATTTTACCACATCTTGTCCGTTTATGCGTTTATTGAATTCATTTTTATCTCGTTCTGTTCCTCGTATTGAAGATCACTATTTTATTCTGAGTTTAAAATGAATCTCGGGAAGCAGTGTATAAGAAGAAACGATAAGTGTCACCAGGATTTATGCGTGTACTTGTGGAATGATTGAGGACCGAGTTATCAATGGCAACATATCATGGATATGAAGTTTGTGTAATTTTGCTTGCTACTATCGAAGGATCATAGAAGACTCTGGAGATCAAGTGGTTATTATCAAGGGTTCGTTCAAGGTTTTCTTGATGATTAACGGTGGAGATCTATACTCGATGTTTATGTTCGACCTTTTCTTTTATGTACTTATATGGTGTCTGATCTAGTCAAATGATCGTAAGTTGTGAGAACTTGAGACGGCATCATCCGATGACGTCCGATCATGTGGAGCACATATTATGTAATATCTTTTAGACTTTCAACGATGGTGTTTATTGAGTTTTGAATGCGTGTTGACGAAAGTGAGATGGTGTCTTTGTATTATCTTTTGAGTAGGGACCCGCGTGTGAGCACCCTCCGATGACGAAAATGTTTTTCTTGTTAGTTCTTTTGATGTGTGTCCATGGCTATCCGGCCAGTGGCTATCCTTTAAATTTCAACATTACTTTTAGCTAGACTTACCCGAAAATCCTGTCATCTATTCTTGTCGTCGAATGAGCTTCGTGTGATTCATAAAATTTTCATGTGTCGAGCTTGACGGGTGACTGGTGGATGAGGATTTATTTATTCCTTTTTGGTGAGATACAACTTGACGACAAGTTGCGTTTTGTAAAAGAACCATTGGAGATCGTGGATCGAGATTCACATGTGAACGTAAGGACTTCTTTATAAGGAATGATCTCATCCTTCCGGGTAGTGAACAACTCGAGTATGAGAAGAGTTGAGCGCCGGGACGTCGCTCCCTTAAGGTGGTGAGGATGTAAAACCCGTAAAAATAAGGTCATAATTTAATTCTATTTTCAATTATTTTGAAGTATTTTATAACGTTAAATATTATTATGTTTAACGGTTTAAGTTGAAACCGATATTAAATATTATATTTTAATATTTTGACAAGCAACGAGGACTACTAGTGATCGCGACACCGACGGATGCCCACAATTTTGTATTTTATTATTGATCGTTTTGATAATTAATACTTTCGACGATATCGTTTTAATTACGTATCGAGTCGTTATATTATTATTTTTCGTGTGCGTTTAAACTTTTAGGTATTTTTACGAAACCCGAGTCCCGTAAATATTTGTAAAATTGACTTTTAGTCATTTCCCGCTTTTTAACTAATATTTACATTTTGGACCAAAACTATCACAAATTGGCAAAAACTATCCTAACCTTACACTATATAAATGAATTCCACTAACTATATTTCATTAAAAAAATTCATTTAACAAAAACAACCATCTTCCTTCCCTTCCCCTTTGTTTTGCCGTACACCCCCATCAACAAACACCCTCAAATTTCTTGATTTCAACTTTGAATCTTCCAAAACAAATTAAAGTCCACTCCTAGATTTTCAAAGGGCTACATTTTGGTATGAAATTTACCTACATGCATCTACTTTTTATTTTTTTGAATTTTGATTAAATTAATCTATTGTATGATCATCTTATTATATTGTATATTAATATGGCTAGTGATTCTACTAGTTGTTGTGTTTAAATTTTTGAATAAATTTTGTAAAAGGGTCATGCAAGTGTGTTAGAGGTTTGATCATAGTGTAGGAGTGTTAGAATGATCATACTAGTGGTATAGAAATGGGTAAAATGTGTTGAAAAATTGATTTTTTATGGTTTTTAAATGGTCAATTTTAGGCAGTAGGTTTGAGGCCATTTTTAAGGGCCTTAAGTCTGAATATAGGTTGTTATTGTGGGATTATGTTGTAGAGAATTTCGTTAGCTTCGATTTGATATAAGGTAGTCCTTCCAACTCCAAACGAGGTGGAAGATACACTAGTTTGATTTTCGTGTACCGGGAGACGAGTGTTGACACAATCCGAAAATTGTTGTCGATATTTGGATCGAATCTCGGGGACTATAAAATGAGTTTCAAAATGATTCAAGGGCTGCTCTCAGGCTCAAAGTTTAGTATTTTGAGTCTATTTTAGAATCAAGTGTCGGTTTTATAAAAGGTTAATATACAAAGAAGTTACTAAACTTTGCAAAAAATTTGTCTTAAGGTAACGAACGTTCATTTTGTGTTTCTAAGTTACTAAACTTTACTAAACTATACATCATTATAGTTTAATGTTAATTTGAGTAACCTGAATGCATGTTTTTTGATAAGTTAAGTAACATAAATGTCTTGTTTTTTCATGTTAAGTAACATAAATATTACGTTTTTTATAGGTGGGTAACTTAATCAACCGGTCATATGAAAATTAGTAACTTAGAAACACAAAATGAACGTTCGTTACCTTAGGACAAATTTTTTGGAAAGTCTAGTAACTTCTTTGTATATTAACCCTTTTATAAATGGAGTTGTTTAGAATGGTCAAAATGATTCCGTAAGTCAAGGTCGCTTAACTGTCCAGATTTTGTGATTCAAAGATGAGTCGGGCAGGGAACTTTAGAAGTAAAATCTTTTAATGGTCTCTTGGGAGGACTTTCTACATATAGTAAGTAAGTTCTCTGAGTAGTATCATAAAAGTTTGATGTGTCTAAGTATGGGAAAACGGCTTGGACATTTGGTATGTTCCGGCAGATTTTTATTAAAGGCATAGAATAATAAAGTCAACGTATAAGAGAGTATAATAGAACCACTTGTGTCATTTTCACTCGAGTTGTCGTGATTTAATACTTGAGTTTGATTTTATTATGTATCATTTATTTCTCGAGTCTATTATTAATGTACGCACCTTATTTGCTAGGTTGCGGTTGTCGTGTTTTTCGAGCATCTACTATCGTCGGCGATCGTCTTCAACTACTTCGACTACTTAAGGTGAGTCTATAGCCTCGTTTGCGCAATTATATGATTTTAAAAACCTGCGAGGGGGACTACATGTTTTATAAACTTAGAACGCAAGATTTTTACGGTATGCTTGTCCTTCTATGAATGGACCCGTGGTTGCCTTTAAATTTCATTAAGTGATTCTCTTTGTTAAAGCCTCAATTATGGACCGTTAACTAGCTTATGATGGGCTAGCCGCTAGTACAATTAATAGATCTATGGGGGAAGCCACCCCGGTTCAGTTTGTGTGGACTTGTCACAGAAGCTTAGGCCCGACCTCCACACTGTTTGGACATATTGTATTGTGAAGTCAAGTATACGGCAATGTACCAAAAATCTAGAGGTAACCGACAATTAATAAATCTCCTGTCTTATCAGACCCCTAAAAGGAGTGTTTAAGGGCTCGGTTCCATGAGCTTATTTCAATTTATGCTATATACAATTATCATTGTTGATGCAAATTATTATTTGATGCTTATAAGCATGCCACAAACTTATAATCTTTGCTTGTGTTCAAATTGATTACATAAACCTATAGATTCACTCGGCAGTTTTGCTGATTGTTTTACTCACATGTATTTTAGGTAATCTAGAAGTGGAAGCTTGAAGGTCACGGGAATGAAGTTGTGCACTGCTTTTGTTATTAAAACTCTTCGATTTATTTATCGTTCCATTTTTAAAACAAACTAATATGTTGTTTTAACTTATCTTTTGGTAACGATTACTTGGGACTACGCTACTCTGATAAATGTTTTAGGAACGGTAAATTTGAAACGTCTCTTTTCGAGTCGTTCTTTATAAATTATGTGTTATTGTATCATTGTTTAGCACCCAAAGATGTATTCCGCTGCGTGTAAATTTGGAGGTGTTAAAACTAACGTTGTGTTGTCTGACTTTAAAGCTATATCTCACCTATGGATTCATAGCACGAGTCGTGCTATTGTCGTTAACTGGAATGATTGGGTGTAAAACCCATGGTGTAACAGTTCTTCTTCTTAACTTTTAAGTTTTGAGCTTTGATGTTGTCCTTAGTCGATGGTGCTTAGCTTAGTCTGAGTTTATTTTCTTTGTTGTACTTTTGTCTAGCTTCTTGCTAGTCTTTTAGTATTCTTAATAATAACTAAAAGATTCTAGGCATGTTCGTTTGAGGAACAAATAGTGTTAAGGACTTAAGGTAGTACATTAGTGTGAATATTTGGAAGTATATTTCTTTGTCTTGAAACTATTATTGAGTAAATTTGGACATTGACATGAATTGTTTGTCTTGTAAATAACCAGCTAAATATTGCCTAGATTGAAATCACGCATGAAAATTGATACTATATTCATTTAAAGGTCTGTATATATTAAAGGTCTGTGTTCATTTATTTCATTTCATTTTTGTGTATTCATTTATGTATCTTTAATGTATATATTTCATTTTTGTGTGTGTATCTTCAATATTACAGCTGATATATATTTCATTTCTATTTTTGTGCATTTTGCATAAAAGGAGATTAATATTTCTTGTCTCCTTGACAGCGGCCATCATTAAGTGACTGAATTAAGGTTATATACTTGGACAGTTGGACCATTATTGAAACTTTACTTTTTTATACCTTTTGAACAAATTATTTATGTGCTACAATTGGCCTTTCCTAAAGAAAACCACATTTACTGAGTAAAGTATATGTGACTAAGGATCAAAGGTCTTATACACATGTTCACAACTTGTGAACATGTGAATCACAAGTGACGTGTAACGTTGGTTGTATCAATATTTGCTAATGATTGTTGACTTGTCAAACTTATCATACGTTCTATACTTTTGTGCCTTTATGTGTTTTCTCATTGTGTAGGGGGCTTTGTTGTTACTTGGTGGTTTTGTATTCTTGGGCTTCTATCTGGGCCAAGAGGTGGGCTCAACGGTTGGCCCTTTGGTTTGTTTCTTACTTTAACCTAACTGGAGCTAGGGTTTTAACTCATTCATTCATAACACACGCACATTTCTCTCTTCTATCAGTCATCTGAGGCTTGCAACATGGGAGGATCTTCATCTTATCTTCTTATTGTTATTGTTTAGATTGAGTGTCAGTGAATCTGTAGTGAGGGAGATTGGATCAACTAGTTGGGACAATCTCACAATTTATCTTGTATTTGTATGATTAGCATCCATTTGGGGACTAATCTTTTATTTTCTGTTTGTACTTGAATCTTGTTTTAATAAACCACCAAGGGGTGGATGGTTGCGTGATAAGATCTGATGTCTCTATGTGTTTTTCATGTTCTTTACATGGTATCAGAGCCATAAGAACTTAGATCGTATCACCAATCTTGCTCTATCATGGTTATTTGTTGATTTCTCAAAAAATTTAAATTAGGGTTTCTTAAAACCCTGATTTACTTTTTGGGGATTCTTGATTATGTGGTCTTTGGAGGCTTCCCTATGTGTTGCCGTTGATCATTCTGGTGGTGTCGTAAGTTTCCTTGCTAAATAGAGTTAGGGTTTTGATAGATGTAAATTCACACTCGTTTAGGAAAACGAGGCAATTAGGGTAAGTATTAACGAGTAGTTTAGGAAAACCACAAGTTATGACCCAAAAATGAAGTGAGTTCGTTCTCGAGGATGCTAGTGTGTTGTGTGATGAATTGATTAATGCTTTGTGATTATATTGAGAAAAGTAGAAATAGAAATAAGAAAGAAATGACGGTTACGAAGACGGATCGAGCTAAGACGAAAAGGCGTTCACGTAAAACCGTAAAAACTACAAAATTAAAAAATTTTAAACCTAAAAATTAATTAAAAGTTGCAAAACAAATCCTAAATAATCTAAAAAGAGTTTACAAAAAAATCAAAACCACCCAAACCTTTTAATTAATTAAATAATGATTTTTTAATGCTAATTAAAGCCCTAAAAATCAATTTAATTACTTAAAAAGCCCAAAACGAGTTTTATCACTTTGTAAACCTCTAAAACAACCTAACTTGATTTAAAACTAAATTAGAAAATTTTTAAACTAACCAAAACTATTTAAAATGATTTAAAAATTAATAAAACTAATAAAACTTAAAATAATTATAAAAATAAATCTAAGGGTTATGAAAATATTCTAAAAGTTGTAAAACTCCGAACTTATGCTAATTGAATTAGGAAAAATGAAAAAAGTGGAAAAAACTAACTTTCAATTTTTAATAATAAAATAATAATAAAATATTCAAAAAATCAAAGTTTATTAAAAAATTCTAAAAAATTATCAAAAATCTAAAATAATGTAACTAAGACAGAAATGCAATTAAAAGTTTCTAAAACCTTTTTAATAATTTTATATTAAATTTTAAAGTTGGTTAAAAACCCTAAAATCCTATAAAATCAAAAATAAGACTTTTTGAAAACTTAAATGGATGTAAACCTCAAGTTACTTAAATAAAACCTAAAAACATTTTTTATAAAATTTAAAAACCATTTTATCTATTTTTAAACTAATTAACTAAAACCGGGTAAATAAAAAATGATAAAAAATAAATAAAGAAAGGGAAAAATGGAGACTTTGGCCAGAAAAATCCTAAGAGAGGTCACAATCCTAGGAAAAATGCAAACTAGCTAAAAAGCTTAACCAATAAGCCTGTGGTGGCTTATTTAGCTACGGCTTTATTTATGAAAAGCCCAGTCAAAAATGTGTTAAATGGATAATGGTTTGAGTCTTTAGTAGTAAAAGACCCAAGGGCACGCTGGTAAGACGTATGTGTTGTGAGAGGAGTGGCGCAGGTTCGAGTCCTGGCCACGTCCTTTTTGGACTTTTTTTTTCTTTTTCTTTTTTTAAAACTTAAGCCTTATACCCCTTTAATCACAAAAACATAAACACTAGTCCAAATCAAACCAATTTAAGCCTTGCAAAATGAAAAACGTGCCCAGTTTATCTTTGTTGAACACAAATGAAAAAAAGGAACCTTCACTTGTGAAGAATAGAACAAGAGGAGCAAGTTCTTGGATTTTGTGGTGTTTGATGGACAAATGGGGCACTCCTACACTCAGTTGAGTGTAGGGAGTCAGATTAAATACTAAAGAAACACAATCACCAAGCAAGAATCACAAACAAAGCCCTATTGCAGTTACTGACTTCAGAAAAATGGCCTAGGGCTATTTGCTGATATGTTTAGCACGTGGGTGAACTTTTGGCCCTCAAAATCAAGTACACAGACTCACCAAATCACATATAACCAACACACACTCCTATATTGTACTTAACTTAAACAGATTATCAGTTTGATGATCAAATTTTAGCTAAAAACAAGGCTGTATGAGTTGTTTACTAATTTACCAAAGTGTTTATTATTTAAGCACTCTAAACTTACTCCAAAACAAAACAAACCTATAACTAGTGCTGATATTACCTAACCAACCTAAACAGAACAATGATGGACTGATTTTAAACTCAAACTTTGTCACCAACTCAGGTTAAATACCAGATTCAAACACCCCTTAAAATACTGAAATCAAAAATTAACCAAGAAATCCTATTGAAACCTACACCAAACTGATTTAACAAGTCCTAATCATGCATCTAAGTCACAAATTAGCATAAACAAACAACAAACCAAACATTTAAACATCTTTTCACAAATCTCATACCAAATCACAAAAAACTGAAATATTTCAAAACTCAAACCAAGAACAAGGAGATTACCTTGTGGGACCCACATCCAGGTCCCACAATGGTTGCATAGCCATCTCCAAACAGACTCGGGTCTGTGCAGAACTCTTGGGCAACAAGCTCCTAACAAGCTTCCTGCTAAGATCAAATGAACAAGCACAATAACACAATAATCTGATTTTCTTTCTCTTTTTTAAACCTTTTCAAAATCTTTCCAAATAATTTTCCCTTAACACACTAAAATAACCACTTGCAATCCTGGAAAACCAATTCTTGAAACAAGTTTTCACCAAAAATTACCCTTTTTCAGAAACTTTTTTTTTCTGAAAATCCAAACACAAAATGTTTGAAAAATATGAATGGAACTCAGATTCTTCACAAATTAACACCAACTTTTAAAAAAAATCATAAAAGGAATTATAATTTCACCAAAAATACCAACTTTATAAATTTATAAAAAGGGATTACAAAATTTTGAAAAATCTGGAACAAAGGGCAAGTTACAAACCAACTGCTCCTTTTATACTACTTAACAGATCTTTCTAGACAATAAATAAAATAATAAAAAGCTTAAACCCTAGCTAAGGGATTTCCTGAAATGCCCTTTGAATTTTTGACTGAAAATGGTCAAGATGGATACATGTGACCAGCCAGCTGTTGTGATTTGATCTTGGACGTCTATTTGAGCTTGGGGACTAAGGACTAACATCTAGCCATACATCTTGTCTGTATTTGGGGTATTGTGTGATAGTGACGTAGCAGGGGAACCCCATGTGGGTTTGTTGGGTGGTGTAGGGTTTTAGTTTGAGGTGGGGTTGGGATGAGGGTAAGGGTAATTAAAGATCTGGAAAGGATTAGGCTTCAATTTTCACAATTAAGGGATATGGATTTTTAGGGTTTATGTGATGAACACATGGGTTTAGATCTGTTTAGGAATAGGGGAGAGGTGTTTGCCGCCTAATTTAATTATTAATTAATCATTTTGAAACTAATTAACAATTAAATAGGCTGGGTAGTGGAATCCTACGTGGGTGGTGAAGTGGCAAGTTTGGGTGATGTGTCGAATAGGGAGTGGTGGAGGGAGGTTTAATGTCTGGGCAGATGTAGTCCCTTGGTTTTCATAGTTTATTCACTTTGTAATAATCAGCAAACTATCCCATTTCCTTTATAGACAAGTTTGCCAACTTGTCATTTTTGGCACAACTTATTTTCAAACTTAAAACAAGGACTTCAAATGTAAATTCTTCATTCTCCAAGGACTGAACTTGTACAATCTTGATATTTTAGGGACCCACAAGTAATTTTGAGGATTTACAGGGGTATAAAATGACAAGTCTTCAATTCTTGAGGGACCAATGTTGCCAATCTTCAATTCTTCAAGGTCATTTTTGGAAAATCCATTCTTGGGCTTGGTTCATTGTGCGGCTTCGTTTCCCATGTTCGTTTTTGATTGATTCTTGTGATCTTTTTGTCTTTTCCTCAATATCCGTACCTAAAATACACAAGCAACAAACACGAGCATATATTTGGCAGTTTTAATGATATTTAATGCATTTTAAGCCCGATTTGGACGATGAGACTATGTATAAAAGTAGTCTCATCACTCCCCCATGCTAAACCATTGTCGTGCCCTCACGCAATGCTAGAATAAAGTACCGTAGCATCTCCAAAATTTATTTTTATTCATTTTATTGAATCATAAACTAGCTACACTACTACTTGCGTTTTAGACATAATGTATGATTTTCATCGCAAAATGGGATGTTTAGGTTCATAGAATAAGAACACGTGAATGCTTCGTTAGAAATAATTTCATCGTCCTCGATTTTCACCCTAATTCCATGCCAAGCGTGCAACGAGATCATTGTCATTATAAGTTAGTAATGCTAACACTACTCATATGCCCTAATCACGTACTTATCCTCCCATTATTCCTAAGTTGTATCTCTTATATTTTATTTTGTCTTGAATGTTTCACGAGGATACATTGTTGACTTATGCGATAATAGAGATTTAGGTCTAAAAATAGAGTCCTTACGGTGTAACTAAGACCATCAAATCAATAACCCCTCCTAATAGACAATGATGTTAAAAAATTAAGTTGACAAGAAGAATCGATAAACACGGTTTTATAACGGTTTTGAACATGAGACTTATTACCAAGACTTTTATACGCCCCCTAACGGAAGGGCCTTATTATCTTTGGTTTACCTCCATCTTTTATTCAACTTCGCCATGAAGCTTTTATTATGACTTCGGTCTTGCCTTGCCTTTTATTATCCGCCTCATCGGTGGTTTTATTAGCCAAAGACGTATATCCTCACGCTAAAGTGAATTTTGGATCTTTAAAGCTTTGAAGATTAAGGCTTGATTCACTTTCAATTTTGCATAGATTTTTCGGCCTTGTGGTGCTTCAAATTATTTGCTAGATTTAGGTGAGCACTTGAAATCTTATTATTGGGTGAAGCTTTCGATTATTCGGGTGCCAATACTTCAAAACCGTAACGTTGACGATACCTTAATGTCTTCCCAATTTAATTACACGGAAGCTACTAGAAAAGATTAGAAACCCAACAATCCTAACTAAACCGCTAAGTCAATATTTATTAAGCAAAAAATATTTACATGCGAAGGGAGAATAAGCAAACAACGAGAACACATGAGTTTTTGAAAGAATACGAGTACTCTACGTTTAGCATAGTAACTTATAATTAACTCTATCATTTCTCGTCCTCATTTAAGAGACTTAGCCTAATGTGTAGTTAAGGAACCAAAGCTAAGTGCTCAACACGCACGGTCGAGTCAAAAATTACTCTTATTCTCGCCATCAGAAAACCTACATTCGTGTCTTCAAACACTTATAAAACATGAGAAAAAATTTAAAATTTGGCCATTTTAGCCTTATTTTGCAATAAAACAATAAACAAAAAGATAAACTTTGGAAAGCGTGAAGGTTTGGCAAGGCAAGTATCTGTTCACCCCCCCATACTAAAGTTAAACATTGTCCTCAATGTTTCGAGTCTAGGGGTGCAAACACCCCCATACTAGAGACGTAGTCGAATGTCTAATCTAGCATGGAAAGGGTGTAACCGATAAATTAATAGCCATTTATGAAGTGTGCTAATAACCTAAGGTTAGAACATCAAAGGATATATCATTTGGATATTGGGAAAGTCTTCAAAGCAAACGATCGAGTGCTCCCATAAAACGAACACGAGAGGCTCCAATCGTGAAGATCATGATCTAAAAACCACAATGTACAAACAACCACGGAACAAATGTCGGAAGGGCACAAATCCCCTCACATTAAACTAATTAGAAAGCAATAATATATACATGGATAAGCATGGGTCTCCCCCACGATGCACCTTGTTTTTGATAACCGAGTCAAAAGCTCGACTCGAATCCCCATAAATGTGATCATTTAGGGATATCATGGTATGGTCAATTTTTGGTGGGGCTTACATGATAAACAAGGCCCAAAAACAACCGGTATTAAGGACTAAGTCCTTTGATGGTGCAAAATACCGGGATCGAAGATGGCGTTCTCGTTTTCATTGGAAAAACAAATTAACGCCACTTCATCATGAGTCCACAAAAACCCAAAGGGTTTCAAGAAAATAGATGAGAAGAAATAGAAGGGTGGGACAATGGGTAAGTCATAAAAACATTGAGCTACTCGAGGTAGACTCGCACCAATCAAATGAAAAGATTTTCCATTTATTACATCGGTGGAAGACCGAGATTTCCCTTTATAAGCAATTCCAGGATCAAATATCTCGTCCTCGGTGGAGAAAGGGGAGGGAACATAAGGGGCTTCCCCCACACTAGGTCCACACAAAGCATCGTCAAAAGGAGAAGACGAGCTTGTAGCACTCAATACACGTGGTGATGACGGAGTTAGAGTTGTAGAAAAATCTTTTAAATCCAATTCAAAATCTTTTCCTTTTTCATCTTTTAAACTCTCCTTATGAAAACCCGATTTAATTATGTCAAAAATATTTGGTGTTTCTAAAGCAATGTTAGTCACACTAAAAATTCTCACATTTGAAAACCGTTTTGGTAAAGGTGGTGGTAAGTTTTCAAAACGTTTGTCAACAAAGAAAACTTCCCCATCGGGATCAACATATTCATCATCCAAAGAATCATTCACATTTGGAATCGTAGGCTTAACACTCTTAACCTCCACCGGCGGAGGGGATGGAACTTCATTTTTCTCAACAACTTCTAAAACTCTTTTTGAAATCTTTTTACAAATGTTTTTGATGGGATTGACATTGTACAAAGACGTGATAGAGTACACATGAGAAAGCGTGGAGTTTTGAGTTGCGTTAATGACGAGTTCTTCCTCATTGAAATGAAGAGTGATTTTCCTAGCATACACATCGATAAGTGCTCTCGAGGTATCCAAAAATGATCGACCTAAAATTAGCGGAACTTTAGGATCGATGGAAATGTCAACAAAAATAAAGTCTACAGGATAGTAGAACTTTCCAACTTTCACAAAGACGTCCTCGGCTACTCCACAAGCTAGAATCATAGAATGGTCGGTCATCTTGATTGATATTCTTGAAGGAGTGAGATTGGGAAGATTGAGCGATTTAAAAATCTCAAGAGGCATCAAATTAATACTAGCACCAAGATCGGCCAAGGCGTAGCATTCCTCCATGTCTTGTATAACACATGGGATTAAAAACATGCCGGGATCACCGACTTTTTGAGGTATGCGGCTAAGAAAAACCGATGAACAACTAGACGATTTTTGCAATTTCTCTTTGTTATTCAACATACTTTTAAAGTTCGCGGCAAATCGAGGCATCATGACCAAGGCGTCGGCAAAACTTATATTAAAATGCAAGTCACGAAACATTTTCATAAAAAGCTCAAATTGATAATTATTTCCTTCTTGTGCCTTTTCCTTGTCTCGTCTTGAAGGGTAAGGTAAGGGTGGTGTGGGTTGGGGCATAGGCATCGGCCTTGGAATCTCGGGTTCCATGATTGGTATTGGTATTGGTTCAACCGTAGGTGTGGTTTGAGCGGTACTTCGTGGGCTTGGAATTTGCTCCTTTTTGACCACCACCTCGGGTTCTTTCTCTTTTTCCTTCTCCATAGAAGTACTTGGACGAGAAATGGGTTCTTTGAAAGTTTTACCACTACGAGTAGTAATAACCTTCAGTTCTCCTTTCGGGTTCACGATGGTATCACTAGGAAGACCACCCGAAGAAGAGGGTTTACACATGATAGCTTCAAACATTTTTCCCATTCGATCTTCAAACTTAGATTGCCTAGCATCCGCTTTTAACAACTCTTGCTTAATCTCATGTTGACCTTGCTCCATTTTTTATTGATTTTGTTGGAGTCGTTGAACATTTCCTTCCATTTTATTAGCATGAGTCTTAAGTTCATTAGCAAGTTCATTTTTAAGCTCGTTTTTCAACTCGGATCTTAAGCTAACCATTTCACGTTGCATATTATCAAATTTAGCATCGTTTGCTTTAGCATAATTCAAAAATTCTCCTTGAAGATTTTTGGTGTGATCATTTTGAAAACCTTGTGTGGTAGTTTGAAAATCACGGTTTTGGTTTTGGTTTGAAATTTGCCCATTTCCACTTTGATAATCACCCTTGTTGTAATTACGTTGATTGCCTTGATAATTACCACCGTGGTTGTTGTTTCGATAGTTATTAGCATTTTGATTTGGTGGAGCTTGATTTTGGCGGGAACCTTGACCGTTTTGGTTATAAGTTCCCGTGGCTATATAAGCACTCGAAGTGTTACCATCCACGGTAATGCACTCGGAAAGATCATGAGCTCCACCACACGACAAACAACTCTTAGCAACCGCTTTAACCGAAGCGGAATTTGAAGCTTCTTGAGCTTTCCAATGGGACATAAGGTTAGCAAATCTATCAAAAAAACGATTTTCTTCATTTGCTTCATCATGTAAGGCATTGATGCTACGAGACGATGACGAGCCCATTTTGGCAACACTCGGTGTGTTACGAGGGCTATAAACCTTAGACCTATTCTCAATTATGACCAAAGCTTCCTCAACCATTTTACACAAAAAATTACCACCCGCGGCGGCATTTAAATAATCTCTTTCATGATCATTAAGTCCATTGTAAAACGTGTCAATTTGATGTAAATCGGAAAAACCGTGATGAGGACATTCATGTAACATTTCCTTAAACCTATTCCAAGCCGTTGAAAAACTTTCATTTGATTCTTGTGAAAACTTTGAAATCTCGTTTTTCAAATGCGTAGTCTTAGAGGGCGGAAAAAATTGGTTCACAAACTTTGAAACGAGATCCTTCCGCGTCAATATAGAATTGGGTGGCTCTTTCTCTAACCAAATTTTAGCGGGCCCCGCTAAGGAATACGAAAAAAGCATCATCTTAATCGAGTCATTCGAGACATCCTTAAATTTGCATGTGGCGGTAAGACGATTAATTGGCGGATATGGTTGTGTGGATTGTCCTTCTCATCACCACGGAATTTGTTGTTTTGGATCATCGACAACAAACCCGTTTTCACCTCAAAATTCTCCGCAAGGATAGCGGGAATCACAATAGCTTCTCCATAACCCTCGGTGGGTGCTTGAAGTAACTCCATCATGGTTCGATTCGCCATGGTTGGTGCTTCTCGTACAATGGGTTCGTCAATAGGAGACTCCTCACTAGAATGAGTTGGAGTGGGAGTTTTGTTCTTTCGTTTACGTGCACGTCTTGCTTGATTACGAGTTAGCATAAACGTCACGTACAACGAGGGGACGAGCAAAGAAGATTCTTTTTGGTGTTTTGTATTTTTCAATTTTTTTGTGGTTTTTGATGGTATTAACTTTTTTGGAAATTGGTGAATGTATTAAGTAGACACAAATCTACAAATCTCCTCCTTAATCAAATCTCCCGATTAAAGAAGCCTCAAGGAATGAAAACGATCACGTGAAGTGAACGCCTTCGATGACTTTAGAACGATGGTGGAACACAAAATCGATCAAGAGGGTTTAATCAAATGAAACCAAGAAAATATATATGATATGTAATAATACTTTGGGCGGCAAAACCCTCGATTAGCTCTCAAAATCAAATACGCACAAGCAAGCAGAGGAAACGAGGCGGCGCCAAGCACTTAAGAGCCTTTTTCCTTTAGGTCGTGAAATACAACCGCCTTATACCCACCTTATAGTTTGTATTTTTCAAAATCGAGCTTCACGAAAGTATTTATCTATTTTTGCCTTTTTTCGTTGGTTTGAGATTCGAATTCAATGATTGGGTAATGACCTCCCAAGTCAAGGTTGTGATTGCTCACGTATTTGGAGTACTTGTGAATTTATTGTTCTACGTATACAATATAGTAATAGTATTCACACAAAAACCAAAAAACGATAATACGTATTAGTAGAGTGCTACTAATACAAATACTAATTATGGCTATAAAAAAAACAATTGTTCAATCAAAACACAACACGCCTCCCCGGCAGCGGCGCCAAAAATGATAGTTGTAAATTCACACTCGTTTAGGAAAACGAGGCAATTAGGGTAAGTATTAACGAGTAGTTTAGGAAAACCACAAGTTATGACCCAAAAATGAAGTGAGTTCGTTCTCGAGGAGGCTAGTGTGTTGTGTGATGAATTGATTAATGCTTTGTGATTATATTGAGAAAAGAAAAAATAGAAATAAGAAAGAAATGACGGTTACGAAGACGGATCGAGCTAAGACGAAAAGGCGTTCACGTAAAACCATAAAAACTACAAAATTAAAAAATTTTAAACCTAAAAATTAATTAAAAGTTGCAAAACAAATCCTAAATAATGTAAAAAGAGTTTACAAAAGAATCAAAACCACCCAAACCTTTTAATTAATTAAATAATGATTTTTTAATGCTAATTAAAGCCCTAAAAATCAAATTAATTACTTAAAAAGCCCAAAATGAGTTTTATCACTTTGTAAACCTCTAAAACAACCTAACTTGATTTAAAACTAAATTAGAAAATTTTTAAACTAACCAAAACTATTTAAAATGATTTAAACATTAATAAAACTAATAAAACTTAAAATAATTATAAAAATAAATCTAAGGGTTATGAAAATATTCTAAAAGTTGTAAAACTCCTAACTTATGCTAATTGAACTAGGAAAAATGAAAAAAGTGGAAAAAACTAACTTTCAATTTTTAATAATAAAATAATAATAAAATATTCAAAAAATCAAAGTTTATTAAAAAATTCTAAAAAATTACCAAAAATCTAAAATAATGTAACTAAGACAGAAATGCAATTAAAAGTTTCTAAAACCTTTTTAATAATTTTATATTAAATTTTAAAGTTGGTTAAAAACCCTAAAATCCTATAAAATCAAAAATAAGACTTTTTGAAAACTTAAATGGATGTAAACCTCAAGTTACTTAAATAAAACCTAAAAACATTTTTTATAAAATTTAAAAACCATTTTATCTATTTTTAAACTAATTAACTAAAACCGGGTAAATAAAAAATGATAAAAAATAAATAAAGAAAGGGAAAAATGGAGACTTTGGCCAGAAAAATCCTAAGAGAGGTCACAATCCTAGGAAAAATGCAAACTAGCTAAAAAGCTTAACCAATAAGCCTGTGGTGGCTTATTTAGCTACGGCTTTATTTATGAAAAGCCCAGTCAAAAATGTGTTAAATGGATAATGGTTTGAGTCTTTAGTAGTAAAAGACCCAAGGGCACGCTGGTAAGACGTATGTGTTGTGAGAGGAGTGGCGCAGGTTCGAGTCCTGGCCACGTCCTTTTTGGACTTTTTTTTCTTTTTCTTTTTTTAAAACTTAAGCCTTATACCCTTTAATCACAAAAACATAAACACTAGTCCAAATCAAACCAATTTAAGCCTTGCAAAATGAAAAACGTGCCCAGTTTATCTTTGTTGAACACAAATGAAAAAAAGGAACCTTCACTTGTGAAGAATAGAACAAGAGGAGCAAGTTCTTGGATTTTGTGGTGTTTGATGGACAAATGGGGGCACCCCTACACTCAGTTGAGTGTAGGGAGTCAGATTAAATACTAAAGAAACACAATCACCAAGCAAGAATCACAAACAAAGCCCTATTGCAGTTACTGACTTCAGAAAAATGGCCTAGGGCTATTTGCTGATATGTTTAGCACTTGGGTGAACTTTTGGCCCTCAAAATCAAGTACACAAACTCACCAAATCACATATAACCAACACACACTCCTATATTGTACTTAACTTAAACAGATTATCAGTTTGATGATCAAATTTTAGCTAAAAACAAGGCTGTATGAGTTGTTTACTGATTTACCAAAGTGTTTATCATTTAAGCACTCAAAACTTACTCCAAAACAAAACAAACCTATAACTAGTGCTGATATTACCTAACCAACCTAAACAGAAAAATGATGGACTGATTTTAAACTCAAACTTTGTCACCAACTCAGGTTAAATACCAGATCCAAACACCCCTTAAAATACTGAAATCAAAAATTAACCAAGCAATCCTATTGAAACCTACACCAAACTGATTTAACAAGTCCTAATCATGCATCTAAGTCACAAATTAGCATAAACAAACAAAAAACCAAACATTTAAACATCTTTTCACAAATCTCATACCAAATCACAAAAAACTGAAATATTTCAAAACTCAAACCAAGAACAAGGAGATTACCTTGTGGGACCCACATCCAGGTCCCACAATGGCTGCATAGCCATCTCCAAACAGACTCGGGTCTGTGCAGAACTCTTGGGCAACAAGCTCCTAACAAGCTTCCTGCTAAGATCAAATGAACAAGCACAATAACACAATAATCTGATTTTCTTTCTCTTTTTTAAACCTTTTCAAAATCTTTCCAAATAATTTTCCCTTAACACACTAAAATAACCACTTGCAATCCTGGAAAAACCAATTCTTGAAACAAGTTTTCACCAAAAATTACCCTTTTTCAGAAACTTTTTTTTTCTGAAAATTCAAACACAAAATGTTTGAAAAATATGAATGGAACTCAGATTCTTCACAAATTAACACCAACTTTTAAAAAAAATCATAAAAGGAATTATAATTTAACCAAAAATACCAACTTTATAAATTTATAAAAAGGGATTACAAAATTTTGAAAAATCTGGAACAAAGGGCAAGTTACAAACCAACTGCTCCTTTTATACTACTTAACAGATCTTTCTAGACA
The DNA here is from genome assembly GCA_025667525.1 of Glebionis coronaria. Taxonomy (NCBI): domain Eukaryota; kingdom Viridiplantae; phylum Streptophyta; class Magnoliopsida; order Asterales; family Asteraceae; genus Glebionis; species Glebionis coronaria. The sequence continues at coordinate 85,304,521 of CM046878.1, forward strand.
ATGAATAAAATAATAAAAAGCTTAAACCCTAGCTAAGGGATTTCCTGAAATGCCCTTTGAATTTTTGACTGAAAATGGTCAAGATGGATACATGTGACCAGCCAGCTGTTGTGATTTGATCTTGGACGTCTATTTGAGCTTGGGGACCAAGGACTAACATTTAGCCATACATATTGTCTGTATTTGGGGTATTGTGTGATAGTGACGTAGCAGGGGAACCCCATGTGGGTTTGTTGGGTGGTGTAGGGTTTTAGTTTGAGGTGGGGTTGGGATGAGGGTAAGGGTAATTAAAGATCTAGAAAGGATTAGGCTTCAATTTTCACAATTAAGGGATATGGATTTTTAGGGTTTATGTGATGAACATATGGGTTTAGATCTGTTTAGGAATGGGGGAGAGGTGTTTGCCGCCTAATTTAATTATTAATTAATCAGTTTGAAACTAATTAACAATTAAATAGGCTGGGTAGTGGAATCCTACGTGGGTGGTGAAGTGGCAAGTTTGGGTGATGTGTCGAATAGGGAGTGGTGGAGGGAGGTTTAATGTCTGGGCAGATGTAGTCCCTTGGTTTTCATAGTTTATTCACTTTGTAATAATCAGCAAACTATCCCATTTCCTTTATAGACAAGTTTGCCAACTTGTCATTTTGGGCACAACTTATTTTCAAACTTAAAACAAGGACTTCAAATGTAAATTCTTCATTCTCCAAGGACTGAACTTGTACAATCTTGATATTTTAGGGACCCACAAGTAATTTTGAGGATTTACAAGGATATAAAATGACAAGTCTTCAATTCTTGAGGGACCAATGTTGCCAATCTTCAATTCTTCAAGGTCATTTTTGGAAAATCCATTCTTGGGCCCGGTTCATTGTGCGGCTTCGTTTCCCGTGTTCGTTTTTGATTGATTCTTGTGATCTTTTTGTCTTTTCCTCAATATCCGTACCTAAAATACACAAGCAACAAACACGAGCATATATTTGGCAGTTTTAATGATATTTAATGCATTTTAAGCCCGATTTGGACGATGAGACTATGTATAAAAGCAGTCTCATCAGGTTTCGTGAAACCCTAATTATATTTTTGGGGATCCTTACCTCTTGGGGTCCTGGAAGCTGCTATAGGGGTTGTCGTTGATCAATTTGGTGTTGTTGTTGCTTGATTTAGTGATTCTCATGTTTAATTAAAATTAGGGTTTTGAAACCCTAATTTATTTTACTTGGGGGTTCTTTTTGTTGACTCCCATCCTCTAGACTAAGTGAATCTAGAGATTGGGTCCTTTTGCTGGTTGTTGTATAGCGTTGTAAGTCCTTCTTATACTTCCTTTAGTCTTTCCTTTCTTGGCTACTTCTTGGGTTACTTTTGCTTGTTCTGTGGGTGCAAACGGATTGGTTAACACCTTGACCCTCCAGCCACAACTGGCATTTCTGGTAACTCAGATTCTTGGTGTTTTTTTCTTATCTTACTTGTGGTTATTTGATTCTTCATACATGTTTTTTTATACTTATCTTGCTTTCTTGGCTTGTTACTTGTTTGATTTATACCTTTTTGGCTATGATCTCTCTGCTATTTGTTCTTTTTGTCTATTTTTCTTTCTATCTCTTTTATCATGAGTGCTGGTGTTGTTACTGATCCCTTGGTTAACAGGGGTGGTGGTGTGACTGAACCTATTTTGATTAGTAGTCTTGATATTGGTGATCCTTTACATGTTCAGAACAGTGATAGTATTACTTTTGCTTAAATTCCTTTTAAACTCCCTGGTACTGCTAATTATAGAATGTGGAACAGTGCCATGAAACTTGCTCTTCAAGCTAGAAATAAAATTGGATTTATTAATAGTATTTGTTTAAAGGATACTTAAGCTGTGTTATCTGCTCAATGGGATAGATGTAATGTCATGGTTTTGACTTGGCTTATGAACTCTGTGTCTCAAGATGTTTATATGGGGTTGGTTTACTCCAAAAATGCTTCTGCTGTTTGGAATTAATTATCTAAAACTTATGATAAGGTAGATGGGTCTGTTGTTTACAATCTTCTCCAAAAGATTAACTCTATGAAGAAAGGAGGCACATTTGTTGCTGAATACTATCACATGCTTAATTCTTTATGGAGAGAATTTGATGCTTTGACCAAATTGCCTAAATGTGTATGCCCCATTAAATGCTCTTGCCCTTCTAGCACTGAATCTATCTTACATCAGCAAATTGTGAAGCTCATGTAGTTTCTAATGGGTCTTGATGATTGTTATCAACCTGTTAGAACTGCCCTTCTCACTAGGGACCCTCTCTATGATGTGAAGGATGCTTATGTGATGGTTTCTAGGGAGGAGTTACATAGGGGTATCCCTGAACCCTCTAGTGTGACTAATCCCAAGCTTAATGCTACCTCCTTTGCTGCCAAGACTTTTGGTCAGCAAAGGAAAGGAAAATTTTCTAATTCTAACAAGAACAATTCCAAAGGTGGCAATCAATCTTATCCTAATAGGGGTCCCAATCCTAATCTTAACTGTACTAACTGTGGGATGATAGGTCACACTATGGATAGATGTTATATGATCATTGGGTACCCCCTGGTTACAAAAGGCCCTCTAATGCTAAATCTTATGTGTCTAAACCTAATTTCAATGCTAATTGTGATACTAAGTTGAATGATGCTAAGATGATTGAGAAACCTACTGCTTGTGATGTCCCCTCTTCCTTCACTTCTGATCAAATGAAGAAACTTCTACATTTGATCAATGACTCTTCTGCTGGGAACATTCATTCCAACATGGCAGGTAGATACTCCTTCAATAACTTTAATGTCTTGTTCAATATTAATTTTTCTAGATACTTTTATGGAAACTTTAAAGGGTTGGTAAGTACTATTACTCTTGGGTGGATTATAGACTCTGGGTGTAACCAACGCTTGACTGTCTCCAATGTGGGTATGTTTAATGTTGTTGATGTTGGCAATCTCAATCTCATCGTGGGGCATCCTAATGGGACTAGTGCCACCATAAGTCATGTGGGTCACTTGAGACTGTCCAAAAATGTTATCTTATATGATGTTCTTGTTGTCCCTAGCTACTGTGTCAGTTTGTTATCTATTAATAAGTTGATAAAAGATAGTAAGTTGTTTGTTGGTTTTGATGAGGATAAATGCTACATTCAGGATTTGACCAAGGGGACTACTCTGGGGACTGGTAGTGAGTCTGGGGGCCTCTACTTATTTGACCTAGATAAAAACAACAAGTGTGTAGGTAAGTCTAATATGATCTTGTCTTTTAATGTGTCCAAAGACTTGTGGCATTGTAGACTTGGTCATCCTGCTGACCAAGTTCTTTCTGTCCTCAAAACTGACCTCAACCTCACCAAAAACACTTGTGTCTCTGTCTGTGATGTTTGCCATATGGCCAAACAGAAAAAAGAACCTTTTCCCTTGAGTGATAATAAGTCCACCCATCTGGGTGAACTTGTCCTCCTTGACTTGTGGGGTCCCTACAGGGTCTCTAACAGAGAGAGATACAAGTATTTCTTGACCATTCTTGATGACTATTCTAGGGCAGTTTGGACTTATCATTTAGAAAATAAATTTTTGAATTTTTTGACACCTTTGCTAACTACATTAAAATGATTAAAAATCAATTTAGCATGTGTATCAAAGTTGTCAGATCTGACAATGGAACTGAATTTATCAACAAGAAAATGAGTTCTTTGTTCACTGACCTTGGAATAGTCCATCAAACTTCTTGTACTTACACCCCTTAACAAAATGGCATTGCTTAAAGGAAACATAGGCACTTGCTAAATGTTGCAAGGAACCTTATGTTTCAAGGGGGATTCCTCTGGTGTTTTATTCTGATTGCTACCTAACTGTTGTTTACTTAATCAACAGGTTTCCCTCATTTGTCCTAGAAGGTAAATCACCATATGAAATGGTTTATAACAAAAACCCAAATCTCTCTCACATTAGGTGTTTTAGGTGTCTTTGTTTTTCTACTAATTTAAACAACAGCGATAAGCTCACCCCTAGGTCTGAAAAATGTGTTTTGATTAGGTACTCTTCTGGTAAAAAGGCTTACAAGCTCTTAAGTTTGGACACTAGGGGTGTCCTATTCTCTAGGGATGTGATATTTTATGAAACTGTGTTTCCTTTTAAAATGAAAAACAATAAGGATGGTGATTTGGCTGATGTTGATACAAGTGATGTTGAACACCTTTCTTTCTTTGATAATCCTACTCCTTTAAGATCCAATGATGAGGATAGAGCAACATCTACTGAGGATGGTAGAAACCCTTCAAGTGATGAGTCTAACACTCAGCAAGCACTTGAAGTGGATTTTGCAACCCAAATAGATGATAAAAATCTATCAGAGGGCAATGTTTTAATTACTTTGCTTATTTCTTCTGAACCAGTTCTTAATAATGATAATCCTGTGACTCATGAGGTGTCTGTCCCTATAAGAAAGTCTGGTAGAATTACTAAGTTGCCTGCTAAATTGAATGATTATGTTGTTGATAGCAAACTTAGATATGGGATTGAAAAACATGTCAATTACTCTAGACTTAACTCTATGAATTTTTGCTTTGCTACCACCCTTAACAAATCTGTTGAAACTTGTTCTTTTAATGATGCTAAGAATGACCCTAATTGGATTGAGGCCATGAGCAATGAAATAGAGACTCTCATTAGGAACAACACTTAGACCATTACTGACATGCCCTTAGGCAGAGCTCTTGTTTGCAAATGGTTGCACAAAATCAAGTATGGGTCTTCTGGGGTAATAGATAAGTATAAGGCTAGGGTTGTGGCAAAAGGGTATGGGCAGAAGGAAGGTATTGATTTTGATGAAACATTTAGTCCTGTGGTTAAGATGGTTATAGTTAGATGTATAATGTGCCTTGTTATTTCTAATGACTGACCCTTATGTCAAATGGATGTCAACAATGCTTTCCTTTATGGTGACTTGGAGGAGGATGTCTATATGACTTTACCTCCAAGATTTGATAACCCCAATCCTTCCAAGGTCTGCAAATTAAACAAATCCCTTTATGGACTTAAGCAAGCCCCAAGGCAGTGGAATGCCAAACTTACCACTGCTCTGGCTGAGCATGGCTTTGTTCAAATCAAATTTGACTACTCCCTTTAAATTAAACATATTGGCAACATCTTCATTGTCATTCTTGTGTATGTTGATGACCTGGTGGTCACTGGCAATGATATGTCTGAAATCGAGAAGTTTAAAAGCTTTCTCAAAAACAAGTTTATGATTAATGACCTTGGTATTATGAAGTATTTCCTTGGCATTGAGGTCCTACAAAATAGGTCTGGTGTGTATGACTCAAAGGAAGTATTTTCTTGATTTAATTCATGAGTTTGGCTTGTTAGCTGCTAAACCTGTCACCACACCCCTACCTGAGAATTGTGTTCTAGCTGTAGATGAGAGTGACTCTGATAAGTTTCTTATCAATGTGTTTAACTATCAAAAACTTATTGGCAAACTCATTTATTTGACCCACACTAGGCCATATATCTCCTATGTTGTTCAATGTCTGAGTCAGCATATGCATGCCATTACATTCTCACCTTAAGATTGCCTTACGGGTCATCAGATACCTGAAAGGTGCTCCTGGTTTTGGTATCCAAATTTATAAGGATAAACACCTTAGTTTGTCTTGCTATACTGACTCTAATTGGGCGAAGTGTTTGAAGACCAGAAAGTCTGTTTCTGGCTATTGTGTGTTTTTGGGTAACACTCTTGTCTCTTGGAAAAGTAAAAAAGCAGCCAACTATATCTAGATCCTCTGTTGAAGTAGAGTATAGGTGCATGGCTAGTGCTACTTGTGAGGTAATTTGGATTTCCAACTTGCTCAATGATCTAAATATTCCAAGGGTGTTCCCTGTGAACATGTATAGTGACAACTCTTCTGCCATTCAAATTGCTGCCAATCTTGTCTTCAATGAGAGGACTAATCACTTTGAAGTTGATGTTCACCTTATAAGAGAAAAGGTGCAGTGTGGCATTATTAAAACTATTAAAGTGGCTTCTGTTGATCAAACAGTATATATGTTGACTAAAGGTCATGGCACTTATCAACATTCCAAATTGTGTAAACAGTTGGGAATGGTTGACATGTTCAAAAGGTAACCCTACATTAGTGTGTTGGCTCTCTCTCTTCTATCAGCCGTCTGACGCTTGCAACATGGGAGGATCTTCATGTTATCTTCTTATTGTTATAGTTTAGATTGAGTGTGAGTGAATATGTAGTGAGGGAGAGTGGATCAATCTAGTTGGGACAATCTCATAATTCCTTGTATTTGTATGATTAACATCTATTTGGGGACTAATCTTTTATTTTCTATTTGTACTTGAATCTTGTTTTAATAAATCACCAAGGGGTGGATGGTTGTGTGATAAGATCTGGTGTCTCTATTTGTTTTTCATGTTCTTTACAATGATAAATACATAAATTTGATGAACAAGCAAGGCAGAGGCATAATACAAGTCAAATGGGATCATTAACGTTTTCGGCGTAGATAATAAGTAACCATCACCACTACTCAATACATCAACTACGGGTCTTTTTCAGTCTTAGCTTGCTGCATCAAAGTTGATTCTATAAATTTCATAAGTGTATTTTTTGAATCTTATTAATCATCATGCATATATTTCTCATGTAACGACTGACGAGAATAAACTAAATTATGAGGCCCAAATAATTTATCAGGCTAACTTGGATTGGGCCTTACCATGTAGCTTTCAAATTTTGAATGGTCAAGTTATTGTCCATTCATGATTGATTTGATACTAAGGATTTTGAGTATATATGCAATGAAGTTGGGTCTGATTTTCTTTTTGAACGGTAATTTTATTAAAAAAACTACTAGCAAAGAGCTAGAAATTACAAGGAAATAAGATGAGGGTTTTTAAGCCACTCATTCAAACTAAATGAACCATTAAATCGATACCTACACCAATTAAATGAGTCGCAATTGTTGTAGATCCCGAACCTGTTCAAGAGCACTTTTGAGATGATTCAAGTTGTCACGTGTTGAAAATTCATTGTGATTCAAGTTGTTCGTCTCTTTAAGGTATCATGTAGGAGGAGTTGTTCGTAAGTTTCTTTTAGGTGTTTGGTTCTATAGGTTGAGGTTTTGTTTGTGTTCGGTGTTTCAGGATGCAATAATGGAACAAATCCAAAACTACTTAGTGGGTGTTTGGATGTGCTTATTGGAAACAAATTATTCATTTTGAAAACTCTATTTTGAAAAATCATCATTTTGAAAACTCCATATTAAAAAATAGTGTTTGGATTTGATATTTCAGTTTGAAATCGCAATAATCAAATAATCACTTTTTTGAGTGTTTGGCAAATTTGATTATTTGATAATATAATCCATTTTGAAAGATTACTTTTCCAAAACTCCACTTTGAAAATGAAATAAGTAGCTCCTCGCTAACTTTTTCAAAACTCCATTTTGAAGCTTTTTTTGGTAAAGGGGAACAACCCCGGTAAAATACCATTTTGAAGCTTTTAAACGCAAATAATCACTTATCTCCATTTATTACCCAAACACTTTTTTTAAATTTATCTCCATTTTGAAACTGAGATTTGGAGATAATCTCCTCCTAACCGCACATCTAAACACCCCCTTAACAAGTTCAAACAAAAGACGCCTAATAAAGATTACTAGTAACCATGTCTAACACAACAACTTCAAGCATACATAGTAACTACTGACACAGCAAGAACAATCACGACACATGCAAACGAGCCCATTGCGACCAACACCTTGGAGAAGAAGTGGCGGATAATAAACAATGCCGCAACAAAGAAACACCAAATAAGGTATCAAACTTGAAAGTTAAATCTTCAAACTTGAATGTATGAATTAAAATCTATAACAACGAAGATTCAAATACTCTTAAATAAACATTAGAAGATGAAAAGTTTCATACCGTACAATTTTTATATCTTTTTCACTTGTTTGATAATGCAACAATAGAAAAGGGAAGATAGATAACTAGTGATTGACAAAAGGTGCAAGTAGTTGGTGTTCATTTAATATAAAAAATAATGGTCAAATAAATTAAAGATCTGTTGTGTTCTTTAATATTAAAAGAAGAATTTATATTAGAGAGATTATTCAAGATCCTGAGGTTATTGTTTACAGTAATTAAATCTTACTACTTTATAAAAGATTTAAGACTTATTCTATAATTAAAAGTCTTAAAATTTTCAACCCAAACATTTCTATATTAAGTAAAAATCTGCTAATCACACCAATTAAAATTAGTTGACCAATTAAATTAAAAAAATGTTATAACAACCCAATCAAATATTAATATCAGTTATAAATTGCAAAACAATCCTGGAAATGTTAATACATACGTTTTTTTGAAAATAAATTAAAATTTAAAATATTTATCGATTTTTTTATTTAACTTTTTTGAATATTTTTAAAAATAAATTATATTTTTAAAATCTTTTTCAATTTTTTTCGTTTTTTTTGAAATAATATTTTTGAAATGATTTTTTTGAAAATAAGTTAATTTTAAAAATCTTTTTTTGATTTATTTTTTGTGAAATTATTTTCTTGAAATAATAATTTTCGAAAATAAATTAAAGTTTAAATTATTTTTCGAATTTAATGAAATTATATAAAGGGGGTTATATATCTATGTGGCCAGGTCATCATCATTATTAAATAGAAAGTCACATTGCTAGCAGGTTTTATAGGTAGCCGGTAATAATGTGGCCATATAAACACGAAACACAAAGTACACGTATCATATAGATAATAAAATAAGTACATGTACTATATCGATACACTTAATAAAGTATGTCGCTATTTTATGTCTTAAACCCAATTAGATAGCCTAATTCTTTCAAGTTAATATAACTCTTGATTGTGAAATGCAATAACAAGGTAAGTATTAAGTTACTGCAATGATGAGTTAAAACACGAGTTGTCTAGTCAAAGTCCAAATATATAAAAGCTTCAGGTAACTTTGTCTTTGAGAAAATACCCAAATTTGCAAATAATTTAAATCAAAGTGAATGAGATTTCGTGAATCTATGTCAGAGAAATAAGTGCATGAGAACTTACACAAAGCCAGTTCTAATGAGCTTATGTGCTCCTATGATACGCTCGAGTGTTTTATACGTTTTTTTATTTTAGCATGTACACTGACCTTTTAGTGTTTTATTACGTACATGAATCCTTATCATGTTATATGTTATTTGTGACTGTGGATTGCCTGCCCACCATGGCACTCATAAAGAAAAGACCCCAAAGACACTCGGAGCAAAGCCGACAATGTATTCTGAGCATTGTCAAGTTAAACACATTTGTAAAGTTATTGAAATATCTAAGATCACACAAATAGTAATTAAATTGGATTAACTGAAGTAGCTGATTATATGTGTTAGTATAAGTGCAGTCGTAAGTACTCGGGTTTAATATGTAGGTGGTTTGGTTGCGGAGTCGAAACACTTGAAGCCTGTGTAATGAAGATCCTGTTATGTATCGTGCATCGAGTCTGTTAAGTACGTGTCAAGTTATTTAACGAAAATAAAGAGGCGAAGGCTAAATCCTTGAATGTGAAATAAACAAATAATGTAATAAGAGAAACTCGATGGAACATGGTATGATTTATGTTTAGACCATATCTTTTACATAAATGCATGAAATCTTTTGCATCAATTTCGTAGTAATCTATTATCTATCTATCTATCTATTATCTATTACATTATCTATTATCTATTATCTATTATATCTAATAAACACAATTTTTTTCAGCCACCTAATTAATTTTTTTTTAAAATAACTTTTAATATTGGGCCGCCACGTGGAACTTTGAGCACGTCAATTCCAAAATTGCTAAACAATAATGTCGAGGACGTTTGACAGTAAAGCGCAACAATATTGAACATTTAGAAAGTCTTAATTTTGAAAAGGATTATGCTTACATTTGGAAAGTATTCAAAATACAGCCACATAATTTGTTTAGATTTTAGCAATGCATTAGATGATAATAACTATTGCGTTATGCTGGGTCAACTCTTTAATTCGAGTACATTGATATCATACCATCAATCACTCTTAAGTATTCCTTACGAGCTTGGTTAATACAACGATTTTATCTTCTGTAATGTAATTGACTTATAAAAGGCTCCAAACATAATCATCACTCCATTACATGTTAGTACATCTCTTTTTTTTATACATATAACCCTTAGATTGGTTAATATCTGATCTATAAGTCGTGGTGTGAAAGGTAATGTCATGCTAGGTGTAGGCATTCTTAGAGAGGAAGGTGTCATGACTAAGGCATCCTTTAAAATGTTGCTCAGTCACTTGCCAACTCAGCGTCACATCATACCAACACAACTAACCAAAATACTCCTTCACTCACAACACATACAACCCCTCTTCATTTAGGCCCACCATTATCTTTTCTTTTTCTTTTCTTCATTTTCACATAAATTTAAAACTATAAATACTTAAACAAAAATTACAAATACTTAAATAAAAACTACAAATTGTTAAATAAAAATACAAATTGTTAAAAAATTACAAATACTTAATAAAAATTACAAATTGTTAAATAAAAATACAAATTGTTAAGATTGTTAAAAATTACAAATACTCAAAATAAACATACTTTAAAAAATTTCAAAAAATAAAAATTTAACTCAAAAATTGATAACCACCCAAAGATTAAGGGTAAAATTTATAAATAAAATATTAAAACTATATATATATACATATATACTTATCCCTTCTTCCCTCTCTCTTCTCACTTCGGTACAACAACACACACACAGTAGATCCAAAAAAATATTGCAGAAAAAAGAAAAAGAAGAACAAAAGAAAAAAAAAGATTAAAGAAAGAAAACATAAAAAGGAAAAAGGTTGCAACGGCTATATTTGCTGACTTAGCTCGCCGAAAAGATTTCGGTTTCCCGAAATTTGGTTGGCGAAGAAGGGGTGGGTGTGGCGACTAAAGGCGACGAGGGGCGGCGAGCTATCCACGTGGGATCGGCGAGGGTGGTGCGCTGTGGTACCTTTCTCTCTTAAGGATTGGATGCAAGGTCAAATGAAAAAATGGGATAATAATTTTTATTTTTATTCATGAATATTTAATAAGCCTTTTCATTAATTATATTATGATGTCAAATATTTATAGGAAGGCATTTTGGAAGACACTGATGTTCATTAGGTATCGAATTTGTAGGTATCGAATTAGTTATATATTTGGAAGACACTGAGGTTCATACATGTGGAGGTTAATACATTGATTGGCCAAGGAACACATTTTAAAGGCAAGAAAGAGTATAGATTATTCATGTGTTCAGTGTGCGTAGTTCGATGTCCCAGGCAGGTAAGCTTGTGTCCAAGATCTACCACTCCCAAGTACTCAATTCATGAAGAGTTGTCGACAAGTTAATTACCATGTTAAAAAAGACTTATGAAAAGCCCTGTTTCACAAGCATTTCTTAACTATGCGGTTTTGTATTGTTGTTTGATGTTTTGTATTATATAAAGTTGTACAATATCGATCTCTATACATATTCTAGTTTGAAACATTGGCACCTTATGGTTTTGTGTGCCTTTGTCCATCGTCTTGGTGTTTTCATTGAATTTGTAATTAATAAAATACAAGTTATAAATACAATTTAGGATGTTGCTTAAGTATTTTTTGTCATCAAAAGAGGTGATATCACTACCAGACAAGCCGGGTTTTTCCATGATATATATACTATCGTAGGAAATCCTGTGAAAAATAGTTCTTTTTCACGGTTCCCCTATGCAATCATTCCGTTTGTAAACTCCTTGTGTGTAAATACTTTCCCACTAGATTTCCCATGAGCAAAGATAATGTTTTAAACGTTAGTTGCGGTGGTATTGCATCTTTGCTAAAGACCGGTGATGACAAAAGCCTGGGTTCGGATTCACTAAGTCTAAGAGTGCTAGGAGTAGTAACACTCAAATAACAACCGTATCAGTCACATCAACATAACACCAAAACAACAACAACCCCTCTAATCATAATATCAACCAACACCATGTTTTTTTTTCAACCCCGTCCCCCCTTCCCAACAATTATTTCATTCATTAAACAAACTAATTATTCTATTTATAATTAAAAATACAAAATACATTAAAAATATAAAATATCTTACAAAATAAAAAATGAATTACAAAATAAAAAAATATTAGAAAAAAAACATTAAAAAAAAAAAAAAATGTGGGTTTATATATAGTTTTTGAATCTATAAGGTATTGGGCCTAAAAAATGTGAGCTTATACAATAAACATATACATATTATTAAGGTTTTTTTTAAAACAACAGCCACCTAACACTTCGTCTAGTTTCCTTGTAAACGTGCAACTCATTCAAAAAAAACCCTATTGCACCTATGAAGATCAAACACACATTTTATTTTTTCTTCTTTTTGCCATGTTTCATCCATTTATAAATCAAAGGAGGCGTTTGAAATTTTTTATTTTTTTACAGAAGTTACCCCCAACGGGCGTTGCCCTGGCAACGGCGTTCCTCCGTTTGCGGTATCGTGACGCCTTCCAACGCCTGTTAGGGCGTTACGACACCTAACACTCTAGAAAAAGTTTATCAAAACCAGAAACTCACGTTAAGCTCTTATGCACCGTTATATTTTCTTTTCTTATACTAGCATGGTACCCGCGGAATGCGGCGGCAAGTATCCGGTAACGATTGTTTAGACGAACAACTGATATTCTCTAACCCAATAAGTTTGTATGCACATTAATGTTAAAATTGTAAAAAATCGAATTAAAATAAACCTATTAAAAAATTAAAAGTTAATATTGAAATAGAAAAAGAAAAGATCAGTTCAGAAAATCTACAATTTTAGTCCTTTCGTCAATTATTTACAATTTTTTACATTTTGATAAAAATAACCCCTCCGTGTTTTTCCGTATAATTTAATCTTAAGTAAATAAATAACTATGATTAAACTCCTTGATTGCAAGTAAAAAAAGTACAAAATAACTCAACTCTATACATATAACGTAGAAATAGATAGGTACATATACCAATTTGATTCATCCACCATAAATGAAATTACAAAAAAACTATTATGTCCCCTTTGCAATTAGTCATTATTTGACTTCTTTGAAATCTTCCACTAAACACCCCGTTCTTTGTTTTCCTTGCTCTCATTTTTTTCCAATCGCTTCCACTTAACAATTTTTTTATGCGTTTGGATCAATGTATAGCAACCATGGACGAAGGATAGTAGGGCCGGAAGGGGTTGTGCCCCCCCCCCCCCCATGACTTTGTCTTCTTAGTATACTTTTTTGCTATATTTGTGAAAGTTGAAGATATATATATATGTTAATTTGAAGTTTGGTCTCTTCCAAGTTAAAAGATGTACAATACACATACAAGGATATGAAGCCACAATTGATGTTTTGTATATTAGAAACTATATTTTGTATTCAAACTGTTTCGCACCCCCCCCCCCTATCAACTCCCATAATATGATTTTACCAAAAAGCTCCAAGTAGTTAGTGTGTTCATTTCTTCAAAACTTAAAAAAACCTAACACCAAAAATAATGGTCAAATATAGTAAGATCTGTTGTTTTCTTTGATATTTGCAGATAGTTTAAAATTATGCCTGATAGGCTGATGGTATTTTCTTGTGGATGCAAGGCTAGGATTTTGATTACCAAGGGTTTGCTGGTTAAAAAAAATAGAAATATACTTGGTATTAAGATCTCAGGAATCCTCTTAGGGTGTCACAGTCCCAGATCTACAACGAAAACTTGGTACACTTGTTGAATGGGCACTTCATACTGTTGTTGAAAGATAGTCTATCAAGGGACTGTGATGTCGAAAAGAATTGTAAGTGGTTATATATATGTGCGGTTGGATGCCAGCAGTATGATGTGGTCTACATGGTTATATTGGATATGGTTGATCCTGGATTAGAAACATGCATGCTTTTTGTGATTTTTGACTACTCTATGGGAAGATCGGTCACTGTCATGGGTAGATCAATCACATGGTACGAGTTGATGATACAAGGATGTGTAGAAAGTTGGAAAGCTATGATGTAACAAATTATTGATATATCAATAGTTGAAAGAGACTATATGACACTTAGGAAAGCTATAAAGGAGAATGAAATTTGGCTAAAGGAACTCATGTTATTGTCAGGAACTAAACTTAGGTTAGCAGTGGTCATTTTTGGCGAGCTCGTGGCAAGGTTCACAAGTGTGGACGTGTGGTGACGAGCTCATGGCGAGCTCTATGTCGAAATTAACAAACAACCTTGCCATGGTATCTAGCTCGCCGAAAATAACTGTATAAATTCACTTTCGTACTATTACTTGACGTAGTGATCTGTTTAGTGTGTCATACCCTTTAATGTTTGTTTTACCCGCAGATTCCTTATTATGTGTCAAAGTTAACAGTTGGTCATCTTTAACTTTCCTATTAAAAATTCAAAGTTTATGTGAACGACATCTTGATTTTTACAACCTTCTTAGAGAGGAGGGTGTAACGTTGCTGGCTAGCTCGTCGGTATGACGTGGCTAGCTCGCCGCCCCTCGTTGTCCCATGTTGCCACACCCACCCCCCATGTTCGCCGGGGAGATTTCGGTTTTCCGAAATCTGAACGACGCGCCACGTAGGAAACAAATAGCCGTTGGTTGTTCAAAAATATATCTGTTGGCTGTATAATTATTATTTTTTTTAAATATTTTTATTCTTTATGTATACTCTCATAATTTAACATTTTTAACAAACATATGTATTCCCCAATATCAAAAAATAAAATAAAAATACTAGAATGGCTTGTTCAACTCCACACACTTTTGATCAAATCAAAACATTGGTTGCTAACCTAATTAAAGAAGACAACGTTCGGCAAAAAGCGGTTGCGTATTTAGCCCTCAAGTTCGAAAAGCTCGGGTAGTCCCCGTTTCTGGTGTTTTAGTCACCTTTCAATGGCTCCCTTAATTATGTGCGAGGAATTGCCCTATTGAGTAATGGGAAGCGGGCTACTCCCCGAAAATGCCCCTATTGACTTTCGCCGTGTTGTAACAGAAACACGAATGATATACTATATTATATTTGAATAATTATATATCTATTTTTTTTTAAGTGCAGCCATTTCAAAATATGAACTGTAACAAACATGTGAAAAATGCAATGATATTCCAAAATAGTGGCGTGATAAGATAATCTAATTTTTGAAAAAAAAATCAAACAAATACGATGCAATACATGATTCTTTGTTTGATGAAGCCGCTAAAATCGAAAGACAGATGGAATTTAAAAAAGAATGGGTGAGAGAATTTTAAATTTAAATAATGTTGTTATTTTATTTTCAATAATGTAATTTTATTTTCAGTAATGTAATTTTATTTTCTATGTTGTAATTTTAATTTCATTAATGAATTTTCCAACGGTTATGTTTTAATTCGAATTTTCCAACGGCTATATTTTGTCTATAAATACTACTTCCATTTAGTATTTTTTTTTTCTCACACAAAACCATACTCTCAAACATGTCTAAAAAAACACTTTTACAAACAAGAAACTAAATAAACGAAAAGCTACTCGAAGCAACTCATCGACACCGGAAAAGGTACCAGACACAATCCCTCCACAACCTTACCCTCCACAACCTTACCCTCCACAACCTTACCCAAACATGATGGGTGGATCATCAATTCCTACTGTTAATCAATCAGAGAGCCCTGTTGAAAAATACGAGGTACCTGCTGAGTTTCGTCTTACTGAGGAACAAGAACATCAATTTCTTCTTGATGAAGAAGCATTACGTGAAACATTAGCAGAAGAAGAAAGGGACAAACAAGAGTTGGAGAAGAAAATCAAGTGGGAAAAGACTGTCGAATTCATCAAGAATTCTTGCGGTATTTCATCAAAATCTGATTCGGATCCCGAAACCGATTAAATTCCGTCGAACCGTACCGTATCGTATCGTATCGTATTTTGAAGTTCTGTATTTATATTTTTTATTTCCGTATTTGTAATTTTTATTTCCGTATTTGTAGTGTTTAATTTGAATGAAATAAATTTTAATTTGTGTGAAAATAAAAAAATAAAAATAAAAGATAGTGGTTGAGTGTGTTGTGAGTGAGAGGGATTTTTGTTAGTTGTGTTAGTGTGATGTGACACTGATTTGACAACTGTGGGACCCAAATGAAGAGGGTTGGGTGTGTTGTGACACCCCCCTCTCTTAGAGAGCGTGTTTGTAATTGTACATTGCATTTTTTAGTATTAATGTACATATGCATCAATTCCGTCACGTATTTGATCAATCTAATTACAATCAAACCTCATATCATTATGCAAATCTGTGGTAGCCACTAGCTGGTGAATGGTCCTTTTTATTTTATTTTTCTAAAATTAATCCTTATAATTTGTTGTTCGTAAGCTCTTTTTAGGTGTTTCGTTTTCTAGGTCGAGGTTTTGTTCCAGTTACGTGATTCAAAATGCATAGTACCTTTTAGAGTTTTTGCTACATTACATCTTAATATATTTGTCATTGGCCAATAGATCCGGTTAAAAAGGTATACATTTTGGACATACTGAAGATATGACCAAGTTATGTAACTAAAAGATTTGTGTAATGCCCATGCTTCTTTTCTTTGGCTATATCTCAAGATTTGTTGGATTTATCGGGTTCAGTTGGTCTAGCATCCCGTTTCACTAAAACCTTTGATGCTATTATTCGTATTACGTCATGGTGATTTGGAAGCATCAAAACAAAAAGATATTTAAAAACAAAGAGGTGAACACTAATGTTGTGTTGTCTGACTTTAAAGCTATATCTCACCTATGGATTCATAGCACGAGTCGTGCTAATGTCGTTAACTGGAATGATTGGGTGTAAAACCCATGGTGCAACAGTTCTTCTTCTTAACTTTTAAGTTTTGAGCTTTGATGTTGTCCTTAGTCGATGGTGCTTAGCTTAATCTGAGTTTATTTTCTTTGTTGTACTTTTGTCTAGCTTCTTGCTAGTCTTTCAGTATTCTTAATAATAACTAAAAGATTCTAGGCATGTTCGTTTGAGGAACAAATAGTGTTTATGACTTAAGTTAGTACATTAGTGTGAATATTTGGAAGTATATTTCTTTGTCTTGAAACTATTATTGAGTAAATTTGGACATTGACATGAATTGTTTGTCTTGTAAATAACCAGCTAAATATTGCCTAGATTGAAATCACGCATGAAAGTTGATACTATATTCATTTAAAAGTCTGTATATATTAAAGGTCTGTGTTCATTTATTTCATTTCATTTTTGTGTATTCATTTCTGTATCTTTAATGTACATATTTCATTTTTGTGTGTGTGTCTTCAATATTACAGCTGATATATATTTCATTTCTATTTTTGTGCATTTTGCATAAAAGGAGATTAATATTTCTTGTCTCCTTGACAGCGGCCATCATTAAGTGACTGAATTAAGGTTATATACTTGGACAGTTGGACCATTATTGAAACTTTACTTTTTTATACCTTTTGAACAAATTATTTATGTGCTACAATTGGCCTTTCCTACAGAAAACCACATTTACGGAGTAAAGTATATGTGACTAAGGATCAAAGGTCTTATACACATGTTCACAACTTGTGAACATGTGAATCACAAGTGACGTGTAACGTTGGTTGTATCAATATTTGCTAATGATTGTTGACTTGTCAAACTTATCATACGTTCTATACTTTTGTGCCTTTTATGTGTTTTCTCATTGTGCAGGGGGCTTTGTTGTTACTTGGTGGTTTTGTATTCTTGGGCTTCTATCTAGGCCAAGAGGTGGGCTCAACGGTTGGCCCTTTGGTTTGTTGCTTACTTTAACCTAACTGGAGCTAGGATTTCAACTCATTCATTCATAACACACACATTAGTGTGTTGGCTCTCTCTCTCTTCTATCAGTTGTCTGAGGCTTGCAACATGGGAGGATCTTCATCTTATCTTCTTATTGTTATTGTTTAGATTGAGTGTCTGTGAATCTGTAGTGAGGGAGATTGGATCAACTAGTTGGGACAATCTCACAATTTATCTTGTATTTGTATGATTAGCATCCATTTGGGGACTAATCTTTTATTTTCTGTTTGTACTTGAATCTTGTTTTAATAAATCACCAAGGGGTGGATGGTTGCCTGATAAGATCTGATGACTCTATGTGTTTTTCATGTTCTTTACATGGTATCGGAGCCATAAGAACTTAGATCGTATCACCAATCTTGCTCTATCATGGTTATTTGTTGATTTCTCAAAAAAATTAAATTAGGGTTTCTTGAAACCCTAATTTATTTTTTGGGGATTCTTGATTCTGTGGTCTTTGGAGGCTTCCCTATGTGTTGCCGTTGATCTTTCTAGTGGTGCCGTAAGTTTCCTTGCTAAATAGAGTTTGGGTTTCGTGAAACCCTAATTATATTTTTGGGGATCCTTACCTCTTGGGGTCCTGGAAGCTGCTATAGGTGTTGCCGTTGATCAATTTGGTGCTGTCGTTGCTTGATTTAGTGATTCTCAGGTTTAATTAAAATTAGGGTTTTGAAACCCTAATTTATTTTACTTGGGGGTTCTTGTTGTTGACTCACCCATCCTCTAGACTAAGTGAATCTAGAGATTGGATCCTTTTGCTGGTTGTTGTATAGCGTTGTAAGTCCTTATACTTCCTTTAGTCTCTCCTTTCTTGGCTACTTCTTGGGTTACTGTTGCTTGTTCTGTGGGTGCAAACGGATTGGTTAACACCTTGACCCTCCAGCCACAACTTGCATTTCTGGTAACTCAGATTCTGGGTGTTTTTTTCTTATCTTACTTGTGGTTATTTGATTCTTCATACATGTTTTTTATACTTATCTTGCTTTCTTGGCTTGTTACTTGTTTGATTTATACCTTTTTTGGCTGTGATCTCTCTGCTATTTGTTCTTTTTTGTCTGTTTTTCTTTCTATCTCTTTTATCATGAGTGCTGGTGTTGTTACTGATCCCCTGGTTAACAGGGGGTGGTGGTGTGACTGAACCTATTTTGATTAGTAGTCTTGATATTGGTGATCCTTTACATGTTCAGAACACTGATAGTATTACTTCTGCTTAAATTCCTTTTAAACTGCCTGGTACTGCTAATTATAGAATATGAAACAATGCCATGAAACTTGCTCTTCAAGCTAGAAATAAAATTGGATTTATTAATGGTACTTGTTTAAAGGATACTTATGCTCATAGTAGTGTGTTATCTGCTCAATGGGATAGATGTAATGCCATGGTTTTGACTTGGCTTACGAACTCTGTGTCTCAAGATGTTTATATGGGGTTGGTTTACTCCGAAAATGCTTCTGCTGTTTGGAATTAATTATCTGAAACTTATGATAAGGTAGATGGGTCTGTTGTTTACAAACTTCTCCAAAAGATTAACTCTATGAAGCAAGGAGGCACATCTGTTGTTGAATAGTATCACATGCTTAATTCTTTATGGAGAGAATTTGATGCTTTGACCAAATTACCTAAATGTGTTTGCCCCATTAAATGCTCTTTCCCTGCTAGCACTGAATCTATCTTACATCAGCAGCTTATGAAGCTCGTGTAGTTTCTAATGGGTCTTGATGATTGTTATCAACCTGTTAGAACTGCCCTTCTCACTAGGGACCCTCTCCATGATGTGAAGGATGCTTATGTGATGGTTTCTAGGGAGGAGTTACATAGGGGTATCCCTGAACCCTCTGGTGTGACTAATCCCAAGCTTAATGCCACCTCCTTTGCTGCCAAAACTTTTGGTCAGCAAAGGAAAGGAAAATTTTCTAATTCTAACAAG
Source organism: Glebionis coronaria (assembly GCA_025667525.1). Lineage (NCBI taxonomy): Eukaryota > Viridiplantae > Streptophyta > Magnoliopsida > Asterales > Asteraceae > Glebionis > Glebionis coronaria. The sequence goes on from CM046878.1 coordinate 85,324,344, forward strand.
AATAATTCCAAAGATGGCAATCAGTCTTATCCTAATAGGGGTCCCAATCCTAATCTTAACTGTACCAACTGTGGGATGATTGGTCACACTATGGATAGATGTTATGAGATCATTGGGTACCCCCTGGTTACAAAAGGCCCTCTAATGCTAAATCTTATGCGTCTAAACCTAATTTCAATGCTAATTGTGATACTAAGTTGAATGATGCTAAGATGATCAAGAAACCTACTGCTTGTGATGTCCCCTCTTCCTTCACTTCTGATCAAATGAAGAAACTTCTACATTTGATCAATGACTCTTTTGCTTGGAACATTCATTCCAACATGGCAGGTAGATACTCCTTCAATAACTTCAATGTCTTGTTCAATATTAATTTTTCTAGATACTTTTGTGGAAACTTGAAAGGGTTGGTTAGTACTATTACTCTTGGGTGGATTATAGACTCTGGGTGTAACCAACGCTTGACTGTCTCCAATGTGGGTATGTTTAATGTTGTTGATGTTGGCAATCTCAATCTCACCGTGGGGCATCCTAATGGGATTAGTGCCACCATAAGTCATGTGGGTCACTTGAGACTGTCCAACAATGTTATCTTATATGATGTTCTTGTTGTCCCTCGCTAATGTGTCAGTTTGTTATCTATTAATAAGTTAATAAAAGATAGTAAGTTGTTTGTTGGTTTTGATGAGGATAAATGCTACATTCAGGATTTGACCAAGGGGACTACTCTAGGGACTGGTAGTGAGTCTGAGGGCCTCTACTTGTTTGACCTAGATAAAAACAACAAGTGTGTAGGTAAGTCTAATATGATCTTGTCTTTTAATGTGTCCAAAGACTTGTGGCATTGTAGACTTGGTCATCCTGCTGACCAAGTTCTTTTTGTCCTCAAAACTGACCTCAACCTCACCAAAAACACTTGTGTCTCTGTCTGTGATGTTTGCCATATGGCCAAACAGACAATAGAACCTTTTCCCTTGAGTGATAATAAGTCCACCCATCTGGGTGAACTTGTCCACCTAACTTGTGGGGTCCCTATAGGGTCTCTAATAGAGAGAGATACAAGTATTTCTTGACCATTCTTGATGACTATTCTAGGGCAGTTTGGACTTATCATTTAAAAAATAAATATGAAGTTTTTGACACCTTTGCTAACTACATTAAAATGATCAAAAATCAATTTAACATGTGTATCAAAGTTGTTAGATCTGACAATGGAACTGAATTTATCAACAAGAAAATAGATCTGACAAAGGAACCTTATGTTTCAGGGGGGATTCCTCTGGTGTTTTATTCTGATTGCTACCTAACTGTTGTTTACTTAATCAACAGGCTTCCCTCATCTGTCCTAAAAAGTAAATCACCATATGAAATGGTTTATAACAAAAAACCAAATCTCTCTCACATTAGGTGTTTTGGGTGTCTTTGTTTTTCTACTAATTTAAACAACAACGATAAGCTCACCCCTAGGTCTGAAAAATGTGTTTTGATTGGGTACTCTTCTGGTAAAAAGGCTTACAAGCTCTTAAGTTTGGACACTAGGGGTGTCCTATTCTCTAAGGATGTGAGATTTTATGAAACTGTGTTTCCTTTTAAAATGAAAAACAATAAGGATGGTGATTTGGCTGATGTTGATACAAGTGATGTTGAACACCTTTCTTTCTTTGATAATCCTACTCCTTTAAGATCCAATGATGAGGAGAGAGCAACATCTACTGAGGATGGTAGAAACCCTTCAAGTGATGAGTCTAACACTCAGCAAGCACTTGAAGCGGATTTTGCAACCCAAATAGATGATAAAAATCTATCAGATGGCAATGTTTTAATTACTCTGCCTATTTCTTCTGAACCAGTTCTTAATAATGATAATCCTGTGACTCATGAGGTGTCTGTCCCTATAATAAAGTCTGGTAGAATTACTAAGTTGCCTGCTAAATTGAATGATTATGTTGTTGATAGCAAACTTAGATATGGGATTGAAAAACATGTCAATTACTCCAGACTTAACTCTGTGAATTTGTGCTTTGCTACCACCCTTAACAAATCTGTTGAAACTTGTTCTTTTAATGATGCTAAGAATGACCCTAATTGGATTGAGGCCATGAACAATGAAATAGAAACTCTCATTAGGAACAACACTTAGACCATTACTGACCTGCCCTTGGACAGAGCTCTTGGTTGCAAATGGTTGCACAAAATCAAGTATGGGTCTTCTGGGTTAATAGATAAGTATAAGACTAGGGTTGTGGCAAAAGGGTATGGGCAGAAGGAAGGTATTGATTTTGATGAAACCTTTAGTCCTGTGGTTAAGATGGTTACAGTTAGATGTATAATGTGCCTTGCTATGTCTAATGACTGGCCCTTATGTCAAATGGATGTCAACAATGCTTTCCTTTATGGTGACTTGGAGGAGGATGTCTATATGACTTTACCTCCAAGATTTGATAACCCCAATCCTTCCAAGGTCTGCAAATTGAACAAATCCCTTTATGAACTTAAGCAAGCCCCAAGGCAGTGGAATGCCAAACTTACCACTGCTCTGGCTGAGCATGGCTTTGTTCAAATCAAATTTTACTACTCCCTTTACATTAAACATACTGGCAACATCTTCAGTGTCATTCTTGTGTATGTTGATGACCTGGTGGTCACTGGCAATGATATGTCTGAAATCGAGAAGTTTAAAATCTTTCTCAAAAACAGGTTTATGATTAATGACCTTGGTATTGTGAAGTATTTCCTTGGCATAGAGGTCCTACACAATAGGTCTGGTGTGTGTATTACTCAAAGGAAGTATTGTCTTAATTTTTTCATGAGTTTGGCTTGTTAGCTGCTAAACCTGTCACCACACCCCTACCTGAGAATTGTGTTCTACCTGTAGATGAGAGTGACTCTGATAAATTTCTTATCAATGTGTTTAACTATCAAAAACTTATTGGCAAACTCATTTATTTGACCCACACTAGGCCATATATCTCCTATGTTGTTCAATGTCTGAGTCAGCATATGCGTGCCATTACATTCTCACCTTAAGATTGCCTTACGGGTCATCAGATACCTGAAAGGTGCTCCTGGTTCTGGTATCCAAATTTATAAGGATAAACACCTTAATTTGTCTTGTTATACTGACTCTGATTGGGCTAAGTGTTTGAAGACCAGAAAGTCTGTTTCTGGCTATTGTGTGTTTTTGGGTAACACTCTTGTCTCTTGGAAAAGTAAAAAGCAGCCAACTGTATCTAGATCCTCTGCTGAAGTAGAGTATAGGTGCATGGCTAGTGCTACTTGTGAGGTAATTTGGATTTCTAACTTGCTCAATTATCTAAATATTCCAAGGGTGTTCCATGTGAACATGTATAGTGACAGCTCTTCTGCCATTCAAATTGCTGCCAATCCTGTCTTCCATGAGAGGACTAATCACTTTGAAGTTGATGTTCACCTTATAAGAGAAAAGGTACAGTGTGGCATTATTAAAACTATTAAAGTGGCTTCTGCTGATCAAACAGTATATATGTTTATTAAAGGGCATGGCACTTATCAGCATTCCAAATTGTGTAAACAGTTGGGAATGGTTGACATGTTCAAAAGGTAACCCTACATTAGTGTGTTGGCTCTCTCTCTTCTATCAGCCGTCTGACGCTTGCAACATGGGAGGATCTTCAGGTTATCTTCTTATTGTTATAGTTTAGATTGAGTGTGAGTGAATCTGTAGTGAGGGATACTGGATCAACCTAGTTGGAACAATCTCACAATTCCTTGTATTTGTATGATTAACATCTATTTGGGGACTAATCTTTTATTTTCTATTTGTACTTGAATCTTGTTTTAATAAATCACCAAGGGGTGGATGGTTGTGTGATAAGATCTGGTGTCTCTATTTGTTTTTCATGTTCTTTACAATGATAAATACATAAATCTGATGAACAAGCAAGGCAGAGGCATAATACTACTAGTCAAATGGGATCATTAACGTTTTCGGCGCAGATAATAAGTAACCATCACCACTACTCAATACATCAACTACGGGTCTTTTTCAGTCTTAGCTTGCTGCATCAAAGTTGATTCTATAAATTTCATAAGTGTATTTTTTGAATCTTATTAATCATCATGCATATATTTCTCATGTAACGACTGACGAGAATAAACTAAATTATGAGGCCCAAATAATTTATCAGGCTAACTTGGATTGGGCCTTACCATGTAGCTTTCAGATTTTGAATGGTCAAGTTATTGTCCATTCATGATTGATTTGATACTGAGGATTTTGAGTATATATGCAATGAAGTTGGGTCTGATTTTTTTTTGAACGGTAATTGTATTAAAAAAAACTACTAGCAAAGAGCTAGAAATTACAAGGAAATAAGACGAGGGTTTTTAAGCCACTCATTCAAACTAAATGAACCATTACATCGATACCTACACCAATTAAATGAGTCGCAATTGTTGTAGATCCTGAACCTGTTCAAGAGAACTTTTGAGATGATTTAAGTTGTCACGTGTTGAAAATTCATTGTGTTTCAAGTTGTTCGTCTCTTTAAGGTATCATGTAGGAGGAGTTGTTCGTAAGTTTCTTTTAGGTGTTTGGTTCTATAGGTCGAGGTTTTGTTTGTGTTCGGTGTTTCAGGATGCAATAATGGGACAAATCCAAAACTACTTAGTGGGTGTTTGGATGTGCTTATTGAAAACAAATTATTCATTTTGAAAACTCTATTTAAAAAAATCATCATTTTGAAAACTCCATATTAAAAAATAGTGTTCGGATTTGATATTTCAGCTTGAAATCGCAATAATCAAATAATCACTTTTTTGAGTGTTTGGCAAATTTTATTATTTGATAATATACTCCATTTTGAAAGCTTACTTTTCCAAAACTCCACTTTGAAAATGAAATAAGTAGCTCCTCACTAACTTTTTCAAAACTCCATTTTGAAGCTTTTTTTTTTTGGTAAAGGGGAACAACCCCGGTAAAATACCATTTTGAAACTTTTAAAGGCAAATAATCACTTATCTCCATTTATTACCCAAACACTTTTTTTTAATTTATCTCCATTTTGAAACTGAGATTTGGAGATAATCTCCTCCTAACCGCACATCTAAACACCCCTTTAACAAGTTCAAACAAAAGACGCCTAATAAAGATTACTAGTAACCATGTCTAACACAACAACTTCAAGCATACATAGTAACTACTGACACAACAAGAACAACAATCACGACACATGCAAACGAGCCCATTGCGACCAACACCTTGGATAAGAAGTGGCGGATAAGAAACAATGCCGCAACAAAGAAACACCAAATAAGGTATCAAACTTGAAAGTTAAATCTTCACACTTGAATGTATGAATTAAAATCTATAACAACGAAGATTCAAATACTCTTAAATAAACATTAGAAGATGCAAAGTTTCATACCGTATAGTTTTCATTTCTTTTTCACTTGTTTGATAATGCAACAATAGAAAAGGGAAGATAGATAACTAGTGATTGACAAAAGGTGCAAGTAGTTGGTGTTCATTTAATATAAAAAATAATGGTCAAATAAATTAAAGATCTGTTGTGTTCTTTAATATCAAAAGAAGAATTTATATTAGAGAGATTATTCAAGATCCTGAGTTATTGTTTACAGTAATTAAATCTTACTACTTTATAAAAGGTTTAATACTTATTCTATAATTAAAAGTCTTAAAATTTTCAGCCCAAACATTTCTATATTAAGTAAAAATCTGCTAATCACACCAATTAAAATTAGTTGACCAATTAAATTAAAAAATGTTATAACAACCAAATCAAATATTAATATCAGTTATAAATTGCAAAACAATCCTGGAAATGTTAATACATACGTTTTTTTTTCAAAAGTTAAAACATTCCTATTTAAAATGAAGAAGCTTCCTACAATCTCCACCCCTACACAACCGCCTCCTCACTCTCCAAAAATTGATATGCACAATAAAATAGGGCTAAACATCAGGAAATCATGTCTTAGGGTATTGCAAAATGCCACTATAAATTAAAGGCACATGAAGATGGGAAACCACACCCCAAATACAAACTGGTGTTCCTGCTAAATTATTAGATTATGGCTAACCAAGTTGAAATAGTAATATTCTTGGCATCTTTGTCCCTTGGTCCCAATTTCGACCTTCCAGCAACAACATCAGTAGATGTTGCTGCTCATGCCCCTCTTCCAGCACACATGCACCTCTCTCCCTCCATTTTCCAGATCAAGCTCAAATCAACGGACTTGTGGATGTAACATAGTTTTTGCAATATTTACCGGGTTTAAACCCTTTACCAAAAAAAACATAGTTTTTGCAATTTTTTTTATTTTAACATACCTGCTTAATATAACATCACAAATTACTAACATTTATTTATTTATATTCCAGCTTCACAAGAAACGTAAAAGTTTCGAAAACTTTAATACATGGATTTTTTTAACTTGTGCTTGTAATCGTGTCTTTACCTGATTTGGTTGTTTACCTGATATGGTTGTAATCATTTACAACATCCGAATGAATTAACAAATTTCAAGTAATTGGGATTTGTAATCATTTACCTGATGTGGTTGTTTTTCTTTCGTAGTATATCTTTTATTAGACGTTTATAGATACTCCATGTGTAACACAACTTGTTGACCCAAACATCTGCACATCGTATAAGTTAAGTGTAACAGTGCGGATTTTCTCAATGAACTGTTCAGAAATGATACCTGTACTAGGTGAGCTAAACGGCCCTCACACACGAATGATGCTACAAGATGCTCTAAATACTGCTATTTGATCCTGGCCGCCTGATAACCCCACCGTCGATTTCTTAACTCTTGAGTATTTCCTGGAGTAAGAAAAACACAATATTCTATTATTTAGCTTGTGCAAGCATTCAAGCAAGATGACGTGTGTATAAAGTTACAGACATATACGAATCTCAAGCCTAAAGTCATGTTAAGGTGCGATGAGTGCTTAAATGCACAGCTATGGGCCTATGTGCGAGGTTCACAAGTTTAGTTCATTTTATGAAAACGCCAAACTTTTGAGTGGAGAAAATCAAGATGATTTGATGACCCGTGTGATGAGTTTATTTCGAGATGAAAACGGGAACAAGGAGTTTCCACACAAAAGTGCTTGGCTTCTTTTGAAAGACAAGTATAAATGGAAAAATCCCGATTTAACTAAAACACGTCGTGCCCGAGGGAGAGTAGCCGATGTAGATCCGGATCTTTTTAATGATGATGAAATCCCTCGTCCATCCGGTGTTCCAAGAAAGCCCAAGCTTCAACGCTCCTCAAGTTCATCCGCCACTTCGGGGTCTCAAAAAGAACAATTGGCCGAATTGCTACAACAAATGATTTCGGATCGTGATGCTAAAAAGGAACGATTGGACCGAGAGGTGGCGGCTCGACTAGAAGTGGTTCAACTTCAAAAAAGGAATGAAGAATTGCAAATCCTTCGATTCGACACAACCGGGATGAGTGCCGAAGACGTGACGCGAATTGAAAAGCTCAAGGACGAGGCGTGCGCGAAATATTTTAATTTTTAAGTTGTATTTTTTTTTAAGTTTTTTTATTTCGTGTATTTTTTTCCATGTTTTTTTAACTTCGTAATTGTATTTTTATTTTTATTAATGAAAAAAATTAACTTTTAGTTAATTAATTGTTAAATTAAAAAAAAGTAGTGGGGTCACGATAAACCGAGAAAAGTTGATGTTAACAGAGAGGGGGTTTGGTAGGTTATGGGGTGTTTTTAAGTTATGGGGAAAAAGCTGACGTGACAATACTTTTTGCCCACGGCTCGACTCCCGCAGCTTGACCCAGCCCTCTAAAGCATGACAAGCTTTAATGACTTGGACTTGGACTTGGACTTGGACTTGGCATAGTTAAAGACAAGTATATAAAATTATGGTGCCCAAGAACAAAAATGGGCCCTGTAATATCCATACAACATAGATAGTACGAGTAGTATGTACAGTCATCCTCGTCACTCATAAACCTCTGAGAAAAACCCATTTCATTTTATAAAACCATAAAAAAAACCACACATGTGTTATAAATTTGAGGTGAAAAAAATAATGGAAAAAAGGTTTCACGAAGATGAGTTTACAAAGTTGGTTCTTTCATGGTCTCTTGATGACATTCTCGATCATGACCTCTACTCGAATAAGGTTAATTAACCTCCCTTCTTTTAATTATTAAATATCTCCTTAGTTTTAGCTTATTGGAGGTGTTTCTTGTTTGTGCGCCTGTATCGGCTTATATTTCATAAGCCCTTAATTTTGTGCCTTATTTCGACACTTATGAGCTTATATAAGTTAGGTATCATATACAATAAACTTATATAGGCCCATAACTTTCAAAATAGGCAACACAATTAGAGCCCTTATGAGATATAAGCCAAATTTCGGCTTATACTGTATTTCATAAGCCTCAAATTTATGTGGCTTATTTTGAGACTTATGGGTTTATATAAGTTTACTATATGATACCTAACTTATATAAGCCCATAAGTCTCCAAATAAGCCACAAGTTTGGCGCTTATGATATATAAGCCGAAATGGGCTTATTTGAGCTTATGTGATTTTGGATTATATTTCATAAGGGGGTGTTTGTTTCGGCTTATATGTGGCCGTATGAGCTTATTTGATTTCGGCTTATTTTTCTTAAGCCCCAAATTTCCGGCTTATTTTGAGACACGTGGGCTTATATTGGTTTATTACGAAATGATATATAAGCACATTCATCTTTAAATAAGCCAGAAAATTAGGGCTTATGAAATTTTAGCCGGAATCAAGTAAGCCCATACGCCTTCGTATAAGCCGAAATAAAGAGTCCGGATATTCCGGCTTATCTCGAGACTTATGGAGTTTTGTATGTTCATTATATCATAATAAGCTTATATAAGCCCATAAGTCTCAAAATATGTCAGACATTTACAAGCCAAAATTAAATAAGCTCATAAGCCTACACATTTATTTCTGATATTTTTGAGTATATTTACTTTTGGAATGAAACTTTTTATATGCTCATAACCGATAAGTGTAAACCAATTTAATGAATAGCCAAACTCGCCATAAAATATGCAGAGCTCATTCATGTTTGGAAGTCTAAAGTTTGACCTCTTTAAGCAGATGAGCATGTCCGGACGGAACTTTTCATGATGCTAATATTTGAAAGTAACTACTTAACCATAAGGAAGTAGCCAAACACCCCGTAGAAGGTAAAGTTTTTGTAAGTCACCCATTTGACCTTGAAGTCAACGTTACCGCCCTTTTCATTTGGATTAGAGAAAGTGAAAAAATAAACATGTTAATCTGTTTTTATCTCATTGCCTAGTTTGATTCTTGTTTTGTAATAGTAGCTGTATAAACGCACTGTTCCGTTTAGATAATCATATCTTCATCACATATATATTTCTGATGACTTGATGCATTGATTATAGGTGGATAACATACCCCTTACCTTTAAGTCAAAGGAAGACTATTTCAGCTCATTTGCTTATCCTTTGCTAGAGGAAACACGCTGTGAGCTGGCTTCTTCCATCGAGCTTATTTATGGAGCTCCCTTTGCTGATATTTTATCTATTAACGAGTCCAAAAGTGGTGAAAACATGCTGTATGATGTTACTGTTGGTCCATGGAAAAATCAATCCAGTGAACGTGGCAAATATGACTACCATACGTTACCTGGCGATATGCTTATTTTAGTAGATGGGGAGCCTAAAGCAGTTTCAGATTTGCAGCGTGTGGGAAGAACTTGGGCTTTTTTGGTGGTTAAACATAATGAAGATGATGGTACATCTATGAAAGTCAAAGCATCAAAACCAATTGAATTACAAGACGGGATGTTTTTCGTTTTTGTGATGAATCTAACAACTCAGAAAAGAATATGGGATTCATTGCACATGCATAGAAATCTTAATATTATCAACGGGATTCTTTACTCTGACCCGAAGGTCAGAAATTGGTTTAAAAAATTTCCACTTGTTTACGGAAATATGATAATATTGTTATTAACTATTGATGTTTCGGTATTTACAGGGTAAGGACTGCAACATCTGTCCATTTGGTTGCGATATCATGGAATCGGAAAAACTTGATCTGCATCTTTTGCTAAATTTGAATGAATCCCAGAGGGAAGCAGTTATGACCGCGCTTTGTAAAATACAATGCTCTCGTAATTCATCTAATTCATCTGTGGGACTAATATGGGGACCACCTGGAACGGGGAAAACAATGACAGTGAGTGTTTTGCTTTTCATCCTTCTGCAAATGAATCAAAGGACTCTTACGTGTGCTCCTACGAACGCCGCTATAGTAGATTTTGCCTCACGCTTGTTAAGTTTAGTAAGAGAATCATTCAAATCTACAACTGCAAATGGCGATTATTTTTGTTCAGTTGGAGATTTGCTCTTGTTTGGCAACAATGAGATATTGAAAGTTAGTACTGACATTGAAGAGATGTATCTCGAGCATCGAATTTAGAGGCTTGTAGAGTGCCTAGGCCCAGTGACTGGTTGGAAGCATTGCATACGATCTATGATCGATTTATTGGAAAATTGTGTTTCCGGATATTATAAGTTTATTGAAAATGAATTCTTGAAAGACAAACATCTAAGGAATGGGAATGAAGGGAAAAGAACAATGTTGGAAATAATATCATTCATTGAGTTTGTGCAAGAGCGATTCAATGATTTTGCATCGCCACTTAGAAGGTGCATTGTTACATTTTCTACTCATATCCCGAGAAGTTTCGTGGGGGAATATAATTTCCAATGTTTGATTTCTCTTATGGACAGTTTGAGTTCGTTAGAATATTTGTTGTTTCAAAAGAATCTTGTTTCAGAAGAACTTGAAGACCTTTTCAATTCTAAACCGTTGCAGGATGATTTTGTTAAGTCATGTCTAGCGTTGCTAAAAACTCTTGAAACATCTCTTGAAGGACTCGCTCTTCCATGTTATTCTAACAAGTATGCTATAAAACAATTTTGTTTTGAAAGAGCTGCTGTTATATTTTGCACAACTTCAAGTCTTAAAGTTCCTACAAGTTGCATGCTGTCAATATGGAGCCTTTAAAAATAGTGGTGATAGACGAAGCGTCTCAGTTGAAAGAGGCAGAGTCCACCATTCCCCTTCAAATTCCGGGAATGAAGCATGCTATTCTTGTTGGAGATGAGCGCCAGTTACCTGCAATGGTTTTTAGCAACGTAAGTATACTTATCTGTGTATCTTCAGACTATTGTTTTAATATTAGTTTAAGCTTTATTTTGATAAACTAAATGTTTGACAGGTTTGTGTCATTCTAAGCATCTTCTCAATGTTCAATACAGAATGCACCCATCCATCAGTTTCTTCCCAAATTTGAAGTTTTATCCAAATCAAATCCTAGATGCTAAAAATGTTTTATCTAGAGGTTATGAAAATAGGTATCTTTTAGGACCAATGTTTGGTTCCTATTCATTTATAAATGTCGTTGGTGGAAGAGATGAAAAAGATGATTGCAGACGAAGCCGAAGAAATATGGTTGAGGTGGCTATTGTGATTAAAATTGTAAAAAATCTCTACAGAGGTGAGTATTGTGGTTGTCCTTTATCATTTTAGGTTAAAGCAGTTAAACGTTTTTACCTAAGTTTAACATCTTCACATTTATAGCATGGAAGGACTCAAAGAAGAAGCTCACCATTGGTGTTATATCTCCCTATATTGCCCAAGTTGTTTCGATTCAGCAAAAACTTGCTCACAAGTATGAGAAGCTTGATGGGTTTTCAGTACACGTGAAAACGATTGACGGGTTTCAGGGTGGAGAAGAAGATATTATTATCTTATCGACTGTAAGATCGAATAGTCATGGGTCTGTTGGCTTTATATCTAGTCCTCAAAGGACTAATGTTGCCTTGTCAAGAGCACGGTATGCAATCCTCTCACTTTCTCAACATTTGATCTTTTAAATACTTTCTTTCTGTCAAGAAGTATTATATTGTTTGTAAATACTTTCTTTATGTCAAGAAGTATTATATTGTTTCCCGTTTTTTTGTAGGCATTGTCTTTGGATATTAGGAAATGAAAGAACCTTGACTAAGAGTGAGTCCATATGGAAAGAAATAGTCTCTGATGCAAGGAAACGTCATTGTTTCTTTGATGCTGATGCTGATGAATGCTTAAAGATGACAATTATAGAAGCAAAGGAGGAGTTAGAACAATTTGATGACTTGGTTAACGAGAATAGTGTACTTTTTAAACATGCAAAATGGAAGGTATGTGATTTGAAACCAAAAACTGAGAAATTGTAACACCCATTTGTAGATGTGACAATTTAGACCCATTTACTTACGGATGGGTTGATTTGGGTTATGGATGTTTTGAAAGCTCTCGAGTCGGAGACTCAGGTATATCCAAAAAAAAGCTGCGCGCAGTGTATTTTTATTGCTTACAACCCTGTTTCAACATATTATGTTTCCGTATGTGATTATCTGAGAGAAAAGGGAACTTAAACAACAAAATCAGTAATGTAGTTTAACAAATATTAAGAGAAACAACAGTTCTCTTGAGTGAGGGTTACAGAAAATCGTTTCTGAAAAACCGAACTTGAGGACTGGTTAATGGGAATATAATCTTTATGCAAATTGGAACGTATTTGATTAATCTCTTACGAAAGTGTGTCATAATCTTTGTGCCATCAGGTTCTCTTCAGTGACGACTTCAGAAGATCATTTGGAAAGCTGATGTTCTCTCGCTTAAAGAAGTTGGTTTTAAATCTTTTACTGAAACTTGCGGGTGGATGGCGGCCCAAACACTTTAGAGTAGGCCTATGCTCTGAAAATTCTTTACAAATTATAAAGCATTTTAAAGTTGAAGGGTTCTATGTGATTTGCACTATTGACATCATCAAGGAAGCCAAATACGTACAAGTTTTAAAGGTCTGGGACATATTGGCCTTAGACGAGATTCCAAAACTCACAAAACGCCTTGAGAACATATTTTCTGCATACACAGATGCTTTTATTAGTCGATGCACAGAAAAATGTTTAGAGGGGTATGATCATCTGTTGTCTAGTGAATTTATAATATTCCTTAGATAGTTAGTAGTTATTATGTATGCTAATTCCATTTTCTTTCTACGTTTTAGAAACTTGGAAGTTCCTATGACTTGGCCGGCATCCCATGAGATAATCCGATTTCAATATTTAAGTGACAGTGAAAATGAAAGTAAAGGGGATGTGAATCCTGGTGATGATAGAATTTATGTTGTGAGTGAAAGCTTGTTGCTGATGAAGTTCTACTCATTGTCACGCGAGGTCGTGAGGCATTTGCTTTATGGTACAGAACTTAATCTACCCATGCAAGTTACTGATGAGCAAATGGACATAATTTTGTCTCCCAGAAGTTCATTTATAATTGGGCGATCAGGAACGGGAAAAACCACCATATTATCAACGAAATTGTTCCAATACGAACAAAATTTTCACATTGCTTCTGAAGGGATTTATGAAGGGGAGAACATCCAATTAAAGGAAGCCGAAGTTGCTAATGATCATCAAGATGACAAAATGAGTGTTCTTCGCCAGCTTTTTGTGACCGTCAGCCCAAAATTATGTTACGCTGTGAAACAAAATGTTTCCCACCTTACAAGGTGCGCATATACTCTGTTTTTCCCCTTAGTTTGTTTACATCTTCTATTGTCTTATTCTGACGTTGAGAGTCAATGTATTTGACAGTGTTTCAAGTACTGAGGATTCATCAGCAGAGATCAATCTTGATGACATGGACGTGATAACATCAGAATTCAGTGATATTCCAGACACTTTTACCAACATTCCCGTGAAAAAGTATCCTCTTGTGATAACATTTCAAAAGTTTCTAATGATGTTGGATGGTACATTGGGGAATTCGTTCTTTGAGAGGTTTCGTGAGGTAATAGAAGGTTCTATTGGGAACCGTATAAGTTCAAGATCTATTGCACTGCAAACCTTTATAAGATTAAGGGAGGTCACTTTTGATAGGTTTTGGTCATTTTACTGGCCACACTTTAAATCAAGTCTAACCAAAAAGCTTGATCCCTCAAGGGTATTCACCGAAATTATATCTCATATAAAAGGAGGGCTTCAGTGCATTGATGGAAACTTAAGTTATGAGGATTACTGTTCATTGGCCGAAAGTCGTTCTTCCACTTTAACTACAGAGAAAAGGGGTATTGTTTACAACCTCTTTAAAACCTATGAAAAAAGGAAAATTGAAAGAAGAGAATTTGATTTGGGTGATTTAGTAAATGACATTCATCATCGGCTTAAAAATGGGAATTATGATGTTGACAAGATGGATCTGGTTTATATTGATGAGGTCCAAGATCTTAGTATGAGGCAAATTTCTCTTTTTAAATATATTTGTCAAAATGTCGATGAAGGTTTTACTTTTGCGGGTGACACATCACAGACAATAGCAAGAGGGATTGATTTTAGGTTTCAAGATATACGATCTTTGTTCTATAAGGAGTTCTTAAGTACTAAAACATCTGGTAAACTCGAAAAAGGTCTTGTAACCGAGATTTTTCAACTAAAACAGAATTTCAGAACGCATGCTGCTGTGCTCGATTTAGCTCAGAGTGTCATTGACATTATCTACCATTACTTTATTCACTCAATTGACAAGTTAGAACCTGAAATCAGTCTTATATCTGGTGAAGCTCCTGTATTGCTCGAGTGTGATAGTGATGAAAATGCAATAGTGACAATCTTTGGAGATATAGAAACTAGTGGAAAAATTGTCGGATTTGGTGCTGACCAGGTGATATTAGTACGTGATGATTGTGCAAAATCTGAAATATGTGAATCTGCTGGAAAAAACGCACTTGTTCTCACTATATTGGAGTGTAAGGGTCTTGAGTTCCAGGTCAGACTCGTCTCCTTTGTGTTAAATACTTATCATTCATTAAGTTGTTTCTGTTTCTTAATGTTTTATTCCCATGGGTATTTAGGACGTATTGCTGTACAACTTTTTTGGGACATCCCCGTTGAAAGAACAATGGAGAGTTATATATGAATACATGAAGAATTATGATTGGCTCGACGAGAACCTTCCTCAGTCTTTCCCGACATTCACTGAGGCAAGGCATAGTGTTTTATGTTCTGAATTGAAACAATTATATGTGGCTATAACTCGAACGAGGCAAAGGCTATGGATATGCGAGAACAATGAGGAGCTTTGTAAACCAATGTTTGACTACTGGAAAATGAGGGGACTTGTTCAGATAAGGAAACTGGATGTAACAGTGGCTCAGTCAATGCAGGTTGCTAGCACCCCTCAGGAGTGGCGGGAGCGTGGTAAAAAGGTTGGCTTTTGATCTATACTACTGCTATAATTATATTACTATGATTTTTATTTTTGTTACCTTATTTGACATAAAGCATATATGCTTTTCAGTTTTTTTACGAGAATAGTTTTACGATGGCAATTCTGTGTTTTGAGAGAGCTGGTGACGCAACCTGGGAAAAATTTGCCGAAGCTTCTAGTCTTAGAGCATCTGCCGATCAAATAAGGGGAACAAATCATGAAGCTTTTGTAGGTTATGTTAGAGAAGCAGCCGCAATGTTTGAGTCTATTAGAAAGTTTGAGTCTGCAGCATCATGTTATTGTGATTTGGGGGAGTTTGAAAGAGCTGGTAATTTTTTTTCTTAAACACAGATCCTCGTTTCTAACTAACATATGGACCGTAAACTTATTTATCATTTGAAGAGTCACAGGTTCCACTCATTTACTTATAAATCGTCCGATTTGCCAAGAAAGGCAACAAAAATACAATGTTTGAAAATGTGGGAAAACCATATAATTAGTCAAAATCGAAATTCCTTTCTTTTGGTAATCCTTCATAGAATGATAGTTCTACCAGCATTCATATAAAGCTTACATTTTATTCTAAAAAACACTACAATTTCTTTGTCATAAAATGCCACTCAAAACACACTTTTCGAGTAGCTTCTCCAGGTGAGCTAGTTGTAAAAGTTGTGTGCAAGGCACCCTAGCGCTGATATGACCTGAAAATCCTACGTCGATGAAGACCTGTCAATCTTAGTACGTCGTGCACCTACCCTTAAACACTTCTACAGTTCTACTCGTGTCGTGTGTCGACTTAAACCAAAAAAAAACTTAACAAATTATGCATGCATAGTACCGATTATGAACCAAATTATTAAATGTAAAATGACTTGAATATTGGATGCTATTTACGTAAGCGCTTCAAATATAAGTTACAATATAACTTTAAAAACCTACAATAACAATGTGGCTGTAGTTTAGTGGTAAGAATTCCACGTTGTGGCCGTGGAGACCTGGGCTCGAATCCCAGCAGCCACATATTGTATTAATTTTTTAGTAATTACTTTTACATGACTGTCATTTTTTACTACAGTAGTAAATTTTCCCATTGACATATTCTTTTTACTGTTATTGTTATGTTTTTACTAGCTTTGGAGTATTGGTTAGAAATATTGTAGTATATGAGCTCGATTTTACTGGTTTTGAGTTTCTCTTTAAGAACAATGGAATCAATTTGACTCTGTAAATTAATGTATGCATTCCTAAAAAAATATCATGTACGACCATCTATTCAGTTATACCTCGTGTGTCTGATACTCATTTAGGTGGCCACAGATATGAGCTCTCTAGCCTTCTTGGTTTGGACATTATCAGAATGACATCATGTCCAACCCTCAAAAACAATGTTTTCAGACCCGGGTCGACCCGGCCGGGTCAACCGGTTGAACCGGTTCCGGCCGAAAAAAACGGGTCATATTGACCCGGGTTTCATATTTTCGAAACCCGGCTTGACCCGGCGGGTTTGGGGTGACCCGGGTCAACCCGGTTTTCAAGACCCGGCCGGGTTTCGAATTTTTCGTATTTTTTTTGAGAAAAAAATTTAAATTTTACGTATTTGCGACAAAATTTTATTTTTACATATTATATTGGTTGGTAAATAATTTATATTTTCAATATACGTAAGTTTTTATGGTTTTTATAAGTATAATTTTGTTAATTGTTAAAAATATAAATTTTTTTTTTTTTTAGAAAACCGGGTTAACCCGGGTTGACCCGAGTCGACCCGGGTTGACCCGGACCCGGCGACTCGACCGGGTCGATTTAAGACCCGGGTTTTAAAACATTGCTAAAAAACAAGCATACTGATTAAAAGCTATAAAGCAAATCCTTAATGGCCATACCATAATGAGACAGAACCAAAAGCTATTCACCCTGCAAGACTGTTGACTACATTTCAGAACTACATTTCCGAATTTCTAGCTGTTTTAAAACATTGATAGTACGACTGAGTATGACTTGTTGGAGAATATGCAGCCTACAGATCATAATTGCCACAAAAGTAGTTCAATGTCAAGTTAGAAAATGTAGCCTATAGAATATTTCAGATTCATATCTTTTGGTTACACATAACCGCCCCATTCGCCCCAAAAAGTAGTTCAGCGCCAAGTCAGAATATGTAGCCTTCAGATCATAAAAAATCTTAGAGATCTCTAAATCACCAAATTCTTACTTCTCTGCATTTTTGGAACATATACAACAATGATAACCGCTACAGTCACTGTCCTCTCAATATAGGTAAATAGGGAACAGCATCAGGAAGAACATTCTCCAAATGGATCATCGAAACACCTCTAGGTGAGTTCACCAGAGAATATTAGTACGTAATAAATTAGGAGCTTATAAATGATAACAATTTGACCTTACACAGACTTTCATACCTCATCAACTAAAAGAGCATAACTTTGCCTAAGGGAAAATGTTTCAAAAACCAGAAACTGATAGAATGGTATTCATACTACTAGGGTGAATTGAAAACATAGCTAATCTCGCAAACTCGAACAAACAAATGAAACCATGGAGGATTATTTAGTTGTTATTATTTGTATTGGGTTACGTTTTGTTTTGGGCTCAAGCTCGTATTTCTGATACCACTATATCATTCGAACATTAGTGAATAACAAAAATCAACGAAACTGATAAGAATCTGCTTTATTAATGGAAAGATTGAGATAAATCAAGATCAGTGATTTATTGCAATCCTTTATCTTCAGCAGTGATTTTGACTTATGATTTCTAGTATCTTCTTCTGTATCTATATATTGTAAGTGTAAGGCTAAGAATAAGGCATGGCATAAATTATATACTTTGATGTATTAGGAGTCTGGTCCTCTCTACGGACTAGTTGATTTTGTTGAAGTTTCGGTGTCCAGATTCTGCACCGTTCTTTGATAAATCACACCTATCGTTCTCTATTCAGATTCTATTGAAGTTCTTTGTTCAGATTCTGCATTGTTTCTTCAATAAATCATTCCTATCGTCCTATTTTCATATAACCCTTAGCCTGGTTCTATCATTTGGTTCCATTACTGGGAAATTCGAAATGGTGCAAACCCGGAATAGCGACTTGGGAGGATCATACCTGCTTGCTGGTCCCCAACCTTTCAAGATTCCAACACTCGAAGTGGTGGCCTATCGAGTGGTGGCTTCGACCCAAAGAGCAACTGGTCAATATCCACGATTTTGCCTTGAGGACAAGGAAAGTTTTCAGGGGTGAAGTATTGATAAGAATCTGGTTTATTAATGGAAAGATTGAGATAAATCAGGATCACTGATTTATTGCAATCCCTTATCTTCAGCAGTGATTTTGACTTATGATTTCTAGTATCTTCTTCTGTATCTATATATTGTAAGTGTAAGGCTAAGAATAAGGCATGGCATAAATTATATACTTTGATGTATTAGGAGTCTGGTCCTCTCTACGGACTAGTTGATTTTGTTGAAGTTTCGGTGTCCAGATTCTGCACCGTTCTTTGATAAATCACACCTATCGTTCTCTATTCAGATTCTATTGAAGTTCTTTGTTTAGATTCTGCATTGTTTCTTCAATAAATCATTCCTATCGTCCTATTTTCATATAACCCTTAGCCTGGTTCTATCATTTGGTTCCATTGCCGGGAAATTCGAAATGGTGCAAACCCGGAATAGCGACTTGGGAGGATCATACCTGCTTGTTGGTCCCCAACCTTTCAAGATTCCAACACTCAGAGTGGTAGCCTATGGAGTGGTGGCTTGGATCCGAAGAAGAAAAAAAAAAGGTGCCAACCGTGACCAACATAGCCATGACGAACGAGTTCAAAGTGGTGGCCTATGGAGTGGTGGCTTGGATCCGAAGAAGAAAAAAAAAGGGTGCAACCGTGACCAACATAGCCGTGACCAACGAGTTCGAAGGCCTATGGAGTGGTGGCTTGGATCCGAAGAAAAAGAAAAAAAAAAGGGTGCCAACCGTGACCAACATAGCCGTGACCAACGAGTTCAAAGTGGTGGCCTATGGAGTGGTGGCTTGGATCCGAAGAAAAAAAAAGGGGGTGCCAACCGTGACCAACATAGCCGTGACCAGCGAGCTCGAAGTGGTGGCCTATCGAGTGGTGGCTTCGACCCAAAGAGCAACTGGTCAATATCCACGATTTTGCCTTGAGGACAAGGCAAGTTTTCAGGGGTGAAGTATTGATAAGAATCTGGTTTATTAATGGAAAGATTGAGATAAATCAGGATCACTGATTTATTGCAATCCCTTATCTTCAGCAGTGATTTTGACTTATGATTTCTAGTATCTTCTTCTGTATCTATATATTGTAAGTGTAAGGCTAAGAATAAGGCATGGCATAAATTATATACTTTGATGTATTAGGAGTCTGGTCCTCTCTACGGACTAGTTGATTTTATTGAAGTTTCGGTGTCCAGATTCTGCACCGTTCTTTGATAAATCACACCTATCGTTCTCTATTCAGATTCTATTGAAGTTCTTTGTTCAGATTCTGCATTGTTTCTTCAATAAATCATTCCTATCGTCCTATTTTCATATAACCCTTAGCCTGGTTCTATCAGAAACCCTTACAATCTTACAATAGCTAAGCATGTGAATCAGCAAACACAAAGAGTAGGCCATTGTCCACAAAGACCCGACTGACTGCCCCGCGTTATTGATTTGCCCTCATAGCCACAACCGTTGAGCGAGTCATGTATGCCCCTACATTATGGAAATGAAGCCTATTCTAGGCCTGTTCCGGTCGCCTGTTATTAGCCTTTTTCCCCTAACATGATTGATTTTCATTTTTCTATCATCATACCTAAGCATCGCCTCATTACGATATTAGCAACCAATTGAAAGGTCCTTTTTTCTGCATAACAAACTCACAGGCACACTCATATGCTCACAACCATTTGATAATGAGGATTCGCATATTGAGCGGAAATCACCTCTGTTTTTCATTCCACCACACCATAATCTTCATGATATCATGTCATTTAGACATATATGATATACCCATGTTCATAAATACAGCTAAAGTAGAAATGCTCTAAAATCTTAAACCTCTATTCACTGAACCTGTTATCCAGTGAGCTTCTCATGACCATCGGTATAAGACATCTAAATTTTCGCACTGTATCCTCTACTCACCATGGTAAATCACAATTATTATTGTTAACGCCCAATGCCTCCTTCAAATCAAGTATACTTAAAAGCTAAAAACTCAAGATCCTTCTTACCATTCACTAGCAACAGTGCTTCCGGTATCGCTTTAATCGCCACGTGCAATACTTGGAATCTACCCTCAAATTTATACACTTCACCTTTCAGTTGACATCTCTCGGACACCAAGCCTATTGCACCTCAATTTTTAACTAAACAATTAAACACTACAATTCCCCGTCTACATTAAATACTACCACGAAATTTTGAACTATGTGGACAATATAACGAATAAGATGCATTTCATTTCATTGATAGAGTTGCAAATTGCAATTACACACTACATCCATAAAACGATACATAAAACATCATAAAAAGATAATACAACAAATTGACCTAACCCCCAAAACCATACAAAGTCCTGCCTTGTCTCTTAAGAGCATAAACAACATCCATAGCAGTGACGGTCTTCCTTCTCGCGTGTTCAGTGTAAGTAACAGCATCACGGATGGCGTTCTCCAAAAAGATCTTCAAAACACCTCTGGTCTCTTCGTAGATAAGACCACTGATACGCTTGACACCCCCTCTGCGAGCCAAACGACGAATGGCGGGTTTAGTGATACCTTGAATGTTGTCTCTTAAGACTTTCATGTGATGCTTTGCCCCTCCTTTGCCGAGTCCCTTCCCTCCCTTTCCACGTCCTGACATTACTGATGATTTATTTGATTGAATGAAAGTTGGATGTATTTGGTGAAATGTGGATGTGGGTTTTTATAAAACATAGATTTGGGGATTTTTGAAATTTTGAAATTTAGGGATGTGAAAGAAGCGGGAAAGTGAAAATTTAAATGAAATTGGACGGTTGAGATGTGGATATGTGTGATTGGGTTTGATGGTTGGATCAGTATTTAAAAGGGAGGTTGGATCGCTGACGTGGAATGCTTTGTGTTAGAGTAAAAGGTGTCACGGCGGAGGGGCTCGTCGCTCCGACGTGGCATCCTCGCCGGTGCTCGCCGTGACACCGTTCCCCTTCGTCAATCTTCAACGAGAGGAAACAGAGGAAAAAACGGGCCCCACATGGTTTTTTGTGAGGGGTGTTTAGTTAGTGGGACCCAAGTGAAGATGAGAGAGACTAGTTGTAAGTGAGGGGGCGTTTAGTTGGTTTTTTGTTTTGGTTAGTTGAGATGATGTGGCGCTGAGGTGGCACAAATGAAGAGGAATAAGCTTGTCGTGACACCTTTTGCTCTTAGTACTATTTTTTTTCTTTTTCAAAGCTTTGTGTTAGTATACTACTATTAGTACTATATAAATAAAAGGTGAGGTTTGTCCCTTAGATTATAGTAAAACAATGATGCAAAATAACTCATCTCTTTTCCTATTAACTTTGGTAAAAGTTCAATTAAGGATTTATTTTTCGGCGAGGATGAATAAATTAATCTTAGACGTTCATTATTTAATATCAGATTTTAAGAGGAAAAAAATATGAAAAAGGTATTATTGCCAAAATATACGAAAAAACATAAAAATGGGCGAATGATAACAATTATTAATATGAGGAAGTACTAGTTATCACCGATGATAATATTAAAAAGAATATATATTGAGTATTGTTGGAGCATAGTTTGGCTGGGCCGGTCTGACGACTCTTCTGGGCCGTTCGTCGTCTTCCCGGGTCCGGAGTAATGCTGCAAACAAAGAAGAACCGGTTAGACGTGGACCCGAGGCCGTAGCCCCGGGGTCCACCTCCGACGGTCAAGTTAGTATTGATCGATATATTGTATAAGGGGTGTGGTTAAGAGAGAGAACCTATTGTAGAATGAGACCCCCTGCCCCTGTTTATATAGGCTTAGGGTTTCTTAAAGGATAAGTTAAGGTGTGTGTGGGCCGCGGGCCTGTCGGGTTGTGCCCTTAACCGACTGTACGTCGACATGTCCCCCAGTCTAGTATGATATGGTTCATGATCATGTTATGCTAGACTCATTCGTGTATCATGCTCACTAACAACCGCGTGCGGCTTGCTGCTAGGACATCCTCATGGGTCGTCCGTAACATATGGCTCCACTCGTAATGGGCTATTTTTAGAAAAAAGATGATGGTTTGGGATTACGAATGGTGAGCATAGCCACTATACGTCATCATGTCCCCCCAGTCTAGTATGCGAGGTTATCACCAAGGTTACTAGACTTTACACCATATCCGTTACTTGTAAGCATATCTACGCCGAAAGAACTGGGAAAACATGTATACGTAAGACGGGTGGTTGTGCTCGAATGCTTGGTTTCCCGTGTTTAGACGGTAAGGACCCCGTAAGAAGAAAACGTGTTTCTATAGCCGGGGTAACACTGACATTGGCAAGGTATCAATCTTATTCATCTCTAACGTGAGGATGATAAGAAGGTTTTGTGAAGGTGGAGGTGGAACCCGTATGCTGCATCGTGAACATTTGAAGGCGTACTTCTTATACCCACTAATGACGCAGCATAGCGCGAATATTGCATTCGTCTTAAGGCCAACAAAATTCAACTTCTGTGGCAAATGATGCGGATATTACATCCGTCTTATGGCCACGGCATTTGATAACCACTTCCAAAATTTGTCACAGTTTTTCCTGGATTAAACATAGTTGATCAGGCTCCATCTAATTAAGTATAAACGATGTAAATTTTGGAAATTCACTCTTAGCCAGGCCAAGTAATTCATCCCGGAAGACGTACTTCCGTAACAAAGATATGACCCAACAGAAGACGTACTTCTGTGGGAGAATGAGCCAGTGGAAGGCGTACTTCCACGGCAAAAGATAACAATGCGCCGTGGAAGATACTTCCACAGCGAAAATAATGAGCACGTGGAAGAGACACTTCCACGGCGAAGATAATAAGCACGTGGAAGAGATACTTCCACGACAAAGATAATAAGCCAGTGGAAGAATACTTCCACGACGAAGATAACAAGCACGTGGAAGAGATACTTCCACGGCGAAGATAAGAAGCACGTGGAAGAGGCACTTCCACGGCGAAGATAAGAAGCACGTGGAAGAATACTTCCACGACGAAGATAACGAGCACGTGGAAGAGATACTTCCACGGCGAAGATAAGAAGCACGTGGAAGAGGCACTTCCACGGCGAAGATAATAAGCACGTGGAAGAATACTTCCACGGCGAAGATAAGAAGCACGTGGAAGAGATACTTCCACGGCGAAGATAAGAAGCACGTGGAAGAATACTTCCACGGCGAAGATAAGAAGCACGTGGAAGAGATACTTCCACGGCGAAGATAAGAAGCACGTGAAAGAATACTTCCACGGCGAAGATAACGAGCACATGGAAGAGATACTTCCACGACGAAGATAAGAAGCACGTGGAACAGGCACTTCCACGGCGAAGATAATAAGCACGTGGAAGAATACTTCCATGTTTAAGATAAGAAGCACGTGGAAGTGGCACTTCCACGGCGAAGATAATAAGCACGTGGAAGAATACTTCCATGTTTAAGATAAGAAGCACGTGGAAGTGGCACTTCCACGGCGAAGATAATAAGCACGTGGAAGAATACTTCCACGGCGAAGATAACGAGCACGTGGAAGAGATACTTCCACGACGAAGATAAGAAGCACGTGGAAGAGGCACTTCCACGGCGAAGATAATAAGCACGTGGAAGAATACTTCCACGGCGAAGATAAGAAGCACGTGGAAGAGATACTTCCACGGCGAAGATAAGAAGCACGTGGAAGAATACTTCCACGACGAAGATAAGAAGCACGTGGAAGAGATACTTCCACGGCGAAGATAAGAAGCACGTGGAAGAATACTTCCACGGCGAAGATAACGAGCACATGGAAGAGATACTTCCACGGCGAAGATAAGAAGCACGTAAAAGAGGCACTTCCACGGCAAAGATAATAAGCACGTGGAAGAATACTTCCACGGCGACGATAAGAAGCACGTGGAAGAGGCACTTCCACGACGAAGATAATAAGCACGTGGAAAAATACTTCCACGGCGAAGATAAGAAGCACGTGGAAGAAATACTTCCACGACGAAGATAACGAGCACGTGGAAGAGATACTTCTACGGAGAAGATAAGAAGCGCGTGGAAGAAACACTTCCACGGCGAAGATAATAAGCACGTGGAAGAATACTTCCACGGCGAAGATAAGAAGCACGTGGAAGAGATACTTCCACGGCGAAGATAAGAAGCACGTGGAAGAATACTTCCACGGCGAAGATAACGAGCACATGGAAGAGATACTTCCACGGCAAAGATAAGAAGCACGTGGAAGAGGCACTTCCACGGCGAGGATAATAAGCACGTGGAAGAATACTTCCACGGCGAAGATAAGAAGCACGTGGAAGAGGCACTTCCACGGCGAAGATAATAAGCACGTGGAAGAATACTTCCACGGCGAAGATAAGAAGAACGTGGAAGAAATACTTCCACGGCGAAGATAACGAGCACGTGGAAGAGATACTTCCACGGAGAAGATAAGAAGCGCGTGGAAGAAACACTTCCACGGCGAAGATAATAAGCACGTGGAAGAATACTTCCACGACGAAGATAAGAAGCACGTGGAAGAGATACTTCCACGGCGAAGATAAGAAGCACGTGGAAGAATACTTCCACGGCGAAGATAACGAGCACATGGAAGAGATACTTCCACGGCGAAGATAAGAAGCACGTGGAAGAGGCACTTCCACGACAAAGATAATAAGCCAGTGGAAGAATACTTCCACGGCGAAGATAACGAGCACGTGGAAGAGATACTTCCACGGAGAAGATAAGAAGCGCGTGGAAGAGATACTTCCACGGCGAAAATAATGAGCACGTGGAAGAGATACTTCCACGGCGAAAATACTGAGCACGTGGAAGAGATACTTCCACGACGAAAATAAAACGCGCGTGGAAGAGATACTTCCACGGCGAAAATAATGAGCCCGTGAAAGAGATACTTCCACGGCGAAGATAATAAGCACGTGCAAGAGATACTTCCACGACGAAAATAATGAGCACGTGGAAGAGATACTTCCACGGCAAAAATAATGAGCACGTGGAAGAGATACTTCCACGGCGAAAATAATGAGCACGTGGAAGAGATACTTCCACGGCGAAAATAAGAAGCACGTGGAAGAGATACTTCCACGGTGAAAATAAAACGCGCGTGGAAGAGATACTACCACGGCGAAAATAATGAGCCCGTGAAAGAGATACTTCCACGGTGAAGATAATAAGCACGTGGAAGAGATACTTCCACGGTGAAGATAAGAAACACGTGGAAGAAATACTTCCACGGCGAAGATAATAAGCACGTGGAAGAGATACTTCCACGACGAAGATAATAAGCACGTGGAAGAGATACTTCCACGGCGAAGATATTAAGCGCGTGGAAGAGATACTTCCACGACGCATGAACAAGCCAGCGGAAGAGGTACTTCCGTGGCAGAGGCATAAGCCAATGGAAGAAATACTTCCATTGCAAAGGAATAAACCGGCAGAAGGCGGACTTCTGCGGCAAAGGAATATATCCAAAGATATTTCCGTGACGTGCACATAAATAGTGGTATTAGTATACCCTAGTAGCCCCCCAAGTTTAATGGTGCTATACTAGTTTAGTAGTATTAAACTTAATCAAGTATTCAAAAAATTACGATCACGTAGACCAGCGCGAATGGACGTACCATAGCCGCGTACTAAAGATAGAAATTGGGTTCGAACGTGCGAACCAACACGGATGGGTCTTGCCATAACCGCGAATTGTTATATAGTATAAGACGTATCTTAACTAACTTATGCACTACGTGCGGTGTACCGCATTTACCATAAGGACGGTCAAAGTTTTGACAAAATTTTGTTAGACGTGCACAGTGTGTCTTTTAACAAGTCCGGCTCGGGAGGCACGGTATGTTTTTGAAACTTACTACAACGTCTTGTGAGCAAGGTGTCTAACAAGGATACATGATCCGTGGTTGTTGGGGTTGCATCCCTCTTACACGACAAGTTGAATTATTAGGTTCACTCAATCCTCTTATTCCGCCTGGGAACGATGTGTACATGTACGCCCGTAGGCAGAAGATATCCGAGTGTACAGACTAGCACGGATGGACGTACCATGACCGCCAATGATAAACATATTATATAAAAATATATGTAATACATCTTACCGATTTAAAAGATATATATAATAAAAAAAATATCGGAATATATCCTAAAGACTATCTTGTAGTAATTTAAATGATATGTGTAATATCCGTTATTAATATAAATAATATACCCGAACTTGCGGAATAGTTATGGAAGACGCGGCTCATGACCGCAATGAAAAATAAAATTTGACCGAACATACAAACGAGCGCGACTGGACATACCATAACCGCGAAATGAAAAATAAAATAATTATTGAATGTGCATATAAGTGCGGATGGACGGGCCATGACCGCGAATCACGATATTGCTACGTCGGGTCGCGACATATACGAAAAGTATTTTTAATCAAATTAAAAGATATATGTAATATCTCCTTGACAAAAAATATACGTAATATCTTTTATTAATATAAAAAAATATTTTTAATATTTTTAGATGATATAGGTAATATCTTTTTTTTTAATTTAAAAAACATACATATTATAAATGTAAAACATATTGATGAAATCTTATCAAGAATTAAAAAGATATCGGTAATATCTTTTGATAAAAATATAAAAAATATGTCTTAACAAAAATATGGGGTATGGCGGATTGCCATGACCGTAAAAAATATGGCCCACCCATGACGGAAGTCGGAATTGTCGCCTAATATTCGAAAACTAGCCGTAAAATATACAAATAATCATCCCATTTAGAAGATACAGTAATATATTTATAAAATTATAATGGAGTGATAAATATTTTACCAATTTAAAAAAAATATTGATAATATTACTCCAAATATCTTTAGCAACTTAACCTCTAATTTTCACGGAGGAAACATATGAGATATCTACGGACGCAATATTATATCAAGAAATAAAATATTATTTGTGAAGTCAAGACATGTTGATTCCGTGTATGTTGTTGAATGCTGACACAAAATACTTTATACAGTCAACTCGTAAAACCTTTTATGCAAGATTAAGGGCGCATTAATGAACTCAATAAACAACAATATTCGAGTTGTATTAGATGGAACAAAGTGTTTTTTTTATAAAGACAGAACAAAGTGTTGGAACAATCGTAACTTTCGACGTTCATTGATTTAGTAAATCAATTTATTCGACATGACATAATGCATAAAATAGAAACTCGAGGTTTAGAATTACTGGCTTTCGAAACTGGTGTTTTCTTCCCGGTTGTGTGAGAGCACGAAACATAGTTTAGTCATGGTCCCACGGATGGCGCCAACTTGTTGGAGCATAGTTTGGCTGGGCCGGTCTGACGACTCTCCTGGGCCGTTCGTCGTCTTCCCGGGTCCGGAGTAATGCTGCAAACAAAGAAGAACCGGTTAGACGTGGACCCGAGGCCGTAGCCCCGGGGTCCACCTCCGACGGTCAAGTTAGTATTGATCGATATATTGTATAAGGGGTGTGTTTAAGAGAGAGAACCTGTTGTAGAATGAGACCCCTGCCCCTGTTTATATAGGCTTAGGGTTTCTTAAAGGATAAGTTAAGGTGTGTGTGGGCCGCGGGCCTGTCGGGCTGTGCCCTTAACCGACTGTACGTCGACAAGTATCACTAGTGATATCTTTTATTACTAGTAATAGTACTTTGTCCCTTATTCAAGCGATTTATTTTTCAAGAGTAATTCATCATATTTACGTACAATTTTATTCCCTTTCTCTTTTTACGACTTTTGTATATATTTTCACAAAAATAGTACTTGTGTGTTGTCTTTCCTAAAATCTTATTTCAATTATTGAATGGTTATGATTAGTCCTTTCATCCTTATTTAAAAACAAGGTTTAACTTGACTTAACTTTTACAGTTTTATTGTTCCAACTTTCACTTTAAATTTTTTAGTTTTTTCATATAATAACT
Source organism: Glebionis coronaria (assembly GCA_025667525.1). Lineage (NCBI taxonomy): Eukaryota > Viridiplantae > Streptophyta > Magnoliopsida > Asterales > Asteraceae > Glebionis > Glebionis coronaria. Next base: position 85,352,835 of record CM046878.1, read on the forward strand.
GATAAAAATTATATTAATGAAAATACATTTTAAAACTAATAAATTCATATATTTTTATTAATTGTTATGTAAAACTTTAACTTAAGATCAAAGTTTGAAGAAGAAGACTAAAAATATCAACAAATGATAATAATTTTATGACAAAATAAATATTTAAAAAATGTAAGCTTGAATTTTGAAAACACTGAATTCAAGTGGGTTATGAATAATATATTTATCGATAATTAGCACGGTGCTCACACTTATTGTGGCGACTAGGATCAAGATTAAGCTCACAAAGAAGAAAATAAGAAAAAATTGATTCCGGTTATGCTTGGTTCGCCCTCTTTTGTATCAGTTTTGACCAGGGTCATTTCTGGTTCGTCATCGAACAACTTTTATTACCTAGCCGAACCGAATCTGATTTTGGGTCTTAGTTAAAACCGTTGGTCCGGTCCGATTTATGTATCATCCTCGCCTTAAAGGCGCAACTATTATGATTATTATCGTGTGCACGAGGAAACGAGTATGATATGATATTGTAACTATAAACGAGTATGATATGATATGATATATGATGTATCATCCTCGCCTTAAAGGCGTAACTATTATAAATCTTGGATGATCATTTAGATATTCGTTCCTCAAAGTATGAGTGGGGGGACGGGTTATCAACTGATTTAAATAAGCATGTACTGCAAAGACAAGATGTTTCAGAACTGGGTGTCTATTAGACCTTTGATATTTTATTGGAATTTGTGGAAAGAAAACATTGTGGATATCTTTGAAAATTTAGAAGATTTCCACAATGAAAAACCAAATAAACACGAGGGTCATCTTAATTTTAGTTTAACCTATTTTGGGGGTAAAGAAACTGTGTGTAAATAAATACATAGTTTGTTTGCTAGTACACAAGAATGCATATTGGATAAAAAAACTATTGTCGAAGGGTTAATCATATGGATGGAAAGTTTAAAACTATTGATGGCAAGGAATTGATGTTTGTTATTCGGTCTTATTGGCAGTCGTAACTGCTTTCTGTGGGGATAAAGGTGTTTGACACTCTTTATCATCTTATTTGTAAGTCGAGGTCGAACGGTTCGTCCTTTCACCAAAGCACATCTTTTCATCACATTTTTGAAGTTGCAAAGTTTCTTTTAGACTTCTTCAATAAATAAGCTTCAAGAGTTTCTAGATCTCTATGAGGATTATTTTTATCGTATGTTCCCGGCTTCTCGCGAGACTGGCGTGATTCGGTATCCGAGGATTTAGTTTTTTTTAAGAATAATGATCTTTTTATCAACTTGCTTAATGAGACCATTCTTCACTTTAGTGAATAAAATGTTGAAGCCATGTATCGAGTCTATTCGGTAATCGGGAATGCGATGATAATATGTTTCAATTGCAGACGGCCTTTAGTACTTTTTGAGAAGGTTATGAGGGTAATTGATAGGTGTGTAAACACCCATCCTTTCTACCACTTAATTACAATAATAATCGAGCCAGAACGTGTATTTTATGTCTTTTATGGCGGAATTATGCGTGGTTTGTGTTTTTGTTGTGATTTAGGACGAAAAGGTGGAAAGTGGAGAAAACACGGGCATTCACGGGCTTTTATTGAAGAAAAAGATGAAAGACGAAGTCGAGAAGTCAAGAGTGCAAAAAGAACGGAAGTCCAAGACCAATTCTGAAGATTTATCGAAGAAAAAGTCGAAAGATGGAAGTTTACTTAAAGCCGAAGAACTCAAGTCTATTTTATTGAAGAATTAAAAGACAAGTTCAAAGAAATCCCGAGACAAAACCATCTAAAGTCCAAGATTAATGAAGAATAAAGGCTTAAGGACTAATGGTGCAATTAAAAGAAGATTAAAGAAGGAAGGACTTAATCTTGCAATTAAGAGAAAAGGAAGGAGGGGAGGAAGCTTCCTAATCCTCCCCTATATATAGATTAGTCTTAATCACTTTTCATTTTGTTGGCTAAGGTGAGAATTAGTCTTCCACCATTTTCATATCTTGTCATTTACTTTTCATGTCATTTAAATACATGTTTTACACTTTAATTATCCTTTTAATTTCCAAGTAAGTGTTTTTATTTGAGTTCTTTAAATTTTGTTGCTTTAATCTTTATTCATCTTTGATCAAGTTCTTTTTATCTATCTCATTCTACTCTTCTTTTTGATTCGGTTACAATTTCGGATTAAGCAAGTTTTTGCTTAATCATTTACTTATTTGATTAAAAGTCTTGTCTTTTCTTTTTACTTTTAAGTCTTCATACGAAATAGCCATAAGTTTGACAATCTTATGTGCTTATTTGGTATTTGGCTTAATTGATTTCAAAGCTTTCTTAAAAGTTTTACTTATCAAGTTATTTTCATTAAGTTTCGTTTTTTTTAATTTTGAAAGATTTTAACTTTCTAGCGTTTTGTCTCGCCTTGTTTTCAGTTCATTTAAGTTCTTTGTTACTGCTTATTAGAATTAGCTTATTTGGATTTGAGCTTATTACGAATTTGGTACTCCATCGGAAAGAAAGGTAAACACACATTGCGACGTGCATTCTCCACATTCCGATCGTGACAGGTTTGGACAAAGGATTGCAATCCGATCCGGGATTGTGATAGAAGTAACATCCCCCTCATTCCGATCTGGGATTGCGATCGCACATTCCGACGGCTCTTGAGGTTTACTTAGTCGAAGTGCTGCCCAATTTTCCTAAGCAACATTGCGATCTGAACTGCATTGCGATCTGACACATTGCGATCTGGACCATATTTCGATAGGCGACATTCCGATCAAAGGGGTTGTTTGGTTATTCCGATCTGAAAAGGTGACATATTTCGATCTGGTGTTTTCAATCAACATTCCGATAGGGGGTGTGTGTTCATTCCGATGGTGAGTCTGATCGGAATATATTCCGATTGGGTGTTTGTTTGATGTTTTTATCATTTTTAATTCTTGTCTAATTTTATCGTCACGCTTTAAATTCCCGTCATTTAATTATTTTACTATAAAAAGTTTTTAAATATTGCACCTCTTGCTTAATTAGATTTAGCTTAATGTCATTTTATTCAAACGCCTTTTTACTTTAACGTCATTTACTTTTAAGTCTTTGCACATTTTCATATACTACAACGACACACTTTTGTTTCACCAAAGAACAATAGAGTCACATAGTTAACCAAGATCAATTCGATTAGACCAACACAACGAACTTAATTTTTATACGGGCCAAAAGCCCTGTATTAAATGGCGCCGCTGCCGGCTCTTTTCGTAAAGATTAACGGTTTTATGTGAAAGACACGTTGCTTTTTGGGATCCGTTCACTTGTGAGCGTTATTTTTCTTGCATAAAAAAAAATTCAAAAAATCATAAAAATTAAAAATTGATAAAAATACATAAAAATTAAAAATTTCAAAACTCCAAAAAGATTTTATCTTTATTGTGTATATATATTGTCTTTGTGTTTGGTTTCTTTTTCTTTTACATTTTCAGGTGTATGCGTACTAGATCTTCTAATTATCAAGAGCCCGAGACTCAAGAAGATTTAAGTATGTCAGGTGTTAACAACAACAATGTTCATCCACCGCACCTCAATAATAACAACAATGTTCATCCACCGCCCGATCTTCGGACCATGGAGGAACTTTGTCAACCTACCATGTTTGGACGAGGAGGACCGATTGCGCCGATGCAAATCAACGCTCCTGAGTTTTCGTTGAAGCACCACATGATTCAGCAAGTGCAAACTAACCCATTCCGTGGATTGCCTGATGATGATGCCAACAAACACCTCGACAAGTTCATTACAATCACCCAAAGCATGAAGTTGCCTGGTGCCACAATGGATGTTCTACGCCTACAACTCTTTCCACATACTCTATCACATCATGCCGAGAAATGGTTTGACCGTCTCCCGAAGAATTCTATTCACACTTGGGATGACATGACTCAACGCTTTTTGTCGCGCTACTTTCCACCATCCATGGTCACAAGCCTTCGCAATCAAATCAGCGGTTTCATGCAAGACCCTGATGAATCTCTTTTTGATGCTTGGGAGCGATATAATGTCTTGATTGATCATTGTCCAAACCACAATATGCTCCCTGTGACCTTAATAGATACTTTCTACAACGGTTTGACTTTTCGAGATCGTGATACGATTAATGCAGCCGCCGGTGGCACATTCATGAAAAGGAGACCCGAGGAGTGTAGAGAGCTAATTGAGAACATGACTACTCATCACAAAAATTGGGATTCCTCCGCTTCTTCAAGGAACAATCCGAGAGTAAATGTTTCTTCTACCTCAGCAAACCCTGATATGACCGAACTCACCCGCATGATGGCCGAAATGAGCAAAAGTATCACGCTTCTCGCTTCAAACCAACAACAACAACAAGTTAAAGCGGTTGCTAATCCTTGTGAAACATGCGGTGGTCCTCACTCATACACCGATTGTCCTTCTACTCAAGGAAATCCGGAAAATGTGTATGCAGCTTATGGTAATTATTCACCGGAAAATTACCAAGCTCAACCTCAAGGGGATAGAAATTTGCTGAGTTACCGGTCAAACAACTACCTTTCACCCGGTTTTTCTCCTCAAAACCAAAACCCCGCCAACAACTACAATAGAAGCAACCAAATCCCACCAAGAGCTTCTAATCCTTATCACCCACCCGCCTAACAAACCCCACCCATTAACCCCGATGTTGAAGCCATAATGAGAACCCAAGGTGAGCAAATCAAGAATCTGCAAAGCCAAATTATCAATCTTAAAGGAGATATCACCAAGCAAGGAAATGAGATTAGATCCGAGCTTCGAGATAATATCCAATCCTCCTTCAGCAATCAAACAAATGATTTAAAGAATATGCTTGCTAGTTTCTTGCCCGCAGCTCAACCTTCTACTTTGAGTTCTCTACCTTCAAACACCGTCACCAATCCGCGAGCAAATGTGAGTGCTATTACTACTCGTAGTGGAATTACCATTGTCGATCCACCAATCCCACCCCCATCTTTTACACCTCCTCCACCACCATTTATCCCTACTCCTCCTACACCTAGTATTAGTGCCCCATTACCGTCTCCGCCTCGCCATGACGATGTCTCTAAGAAGGACCCTTCAACATCTTAACCTTTACCTGCTACACCTGCACCTTAGTAACACCCAATGTTGATATTCCGCTGCCTTGTGAAATTGGGGGTGTTACAGATTGGTATCAGAGAACTAGTTATAGTGAACTAGGTCGTTTTCAAAACCTAGACTATAACTGCTCTTTTGTAAAATTGGTTGTTGCCTTACACAGTATCCGCGCGCTCATGGCTCTTAGAAACCAATGTTTGGTTTTGGATTGTGTGATCCTATGTGTATATAGGAATGATTGTATGTATATGTATGTACATGCTATGGTATTTAAAGGCATTGCGGCTGAGGCAATGGTCCACGCATGATTATCGTGCATTTTATAATGCGATTTTATAGATTTTGGCCTCACCGCCAATCACCGATCTCGATAATTAATTTATTATCTGAATACGATTATGAAACTCGTTTGATACCTTGGGTACGTATATATTGTTCCGTAATTGATCACATATTGACTAATTTGAACTCGATTGTTTTTATCGCATCGTGATGTGCCATTTTAGGACATCTACTTTCGAAACGTAATTGATTATTGTGTTATTCGTAATTCCGTTAGTCCCTATGATTTTGAGGCATTATTTCTTCATGGAGACATCTTCTACGTAATATAACGTTTAATTTGATTGTGTATGATTACATTTTATTGACGAAAAGGAGGATGCCAATGTTGGACATAAAATATATATATACCCAATCAACTATATATAATTTGGGTACAACAAAGATATGCTCATAGTAGTCATTAGTTGAGAAATTTAATACTTTGTATTTAAATGGAATGGGACATTTAAATATAATGATTTTAAATCGCCCAACTATGTGTCGTTTAAGGTTTTCTTATTGAAATGGATTGGGACATTTGAATAAGAAAGTTTTAAACCACTGGACCTTAGATTGTCGATGGTTTCTTTATTCAGATGGAATGGGACGTTTGAATATAGAATTCATGGAGTAAGTTTGACACCCTGTACTTTTCTTGGCATTTAATTTAGTTGTGATATCGTGTTCTGTGACTGTATTACTGAGTAGGATGATTTATAATCGTCTTGTTGAAATAAATTGGGACGCCTTTTTATTTGAACAAGGAAGTTATAAGTTCCCGAACCATAAATTTATAAATTCTTTTTTTACATGGATTGGGACGCCTTTGGATGTAAACAAAGATTATAAATAAGTGGGCTCAAGAGTGCTTTACTTGGTTTATGATTATTTTTGTATACGGATGTATTTCTTCGACTCGTGTTTCGTTGGTACAAATCGTTCGTTTTCGTCGTCATTATGGTTATTAGTGATTATCGTCTATGTACGAGTAACCCTGTTAGTCTTCTCTTGAGTTATAATTCGTTTCTATGGACCATTTCTAATGTGTCCTAACTATCGCGAGCATTATAAGCTAATCGTTAAGAACTATTACCTGTTCCGAGAACAGATGACTTGTTTAATCGACATTAGTTGTGTACTTGTGGATTGACTGAGGATTAAGTTATCAACACAACTCCTCGTGAATGAAAAGATTTTGAGATTTTTTTTCTTGTTATTATGGATGGTTCATCGAAGAATTTTTCAAATGTAAAGAGAAATATTTTGGGTATGGATCCGTTTGTGAGCACCCTGTAATATCTTTTGGTTATGAATCCGTTTGTGAGCACCCTGCAATGTCATCTGGGTATGGATCCGTGTGTGAGCACCCTCTAATGACGAAAATATTGTTCTATATGCATCTATGCAATCAAGATCGTGAACATCCATTAACTCGCAAACTTTCCTTTCACTGAACTTTTTTGAAAATCCTATCAAATATTCTTATTTATCATGGCTTGGCTACTTGATTGAACTTATTTGATTTGGCATGGCTTGGCTATTTTGCAAGCATGTCGTAATGTAATTATATGTGCCTAAATATGGCTTTTATATTTGATTTGGATCATAGTTCCTCCGATCGAGTAATGTATATTCCGTACGATTTCCGTGTCGATGAATTCGCTTTTGACGAAATAAGTTTGCATATTCGAGATCAATTCAATTAGGTGATTTTGTATGACTAGTACTAATTACCTCGTCTTGATTATTTTGTAACGTTTCGATGGACTTATGTGTGATCCATGCGATTTTCTTTTACGACGTAATTGTTTTTATCAGACCTGTGGACGAGGTGTGTTTTAATTTGATCAACGTGATCACCAATTGTTTTAAATTGATTGTCGCATTGGAAAATTTCTCAAATGCGCCCAATTCTTTTGTCTCTTCACTTTTCATGAGGAATTTTTCAAACTTATATCGATCGCCACAAGTTTGATAAGCTAGTAGTAATGTACCTTGAATCACTTCTAAAGATTCACGACTTGTTAAGTTTTTGCTTCGAATGGCTTATTCTTCTAGTTATGTATTATCCTTTCCTTATAAGGAATGAAGATACATTTAATCCATTTACTTGTATACGTTAATTATTACCGTTGCTTTGTTGGTCATCCAACCCTCGTTAGAAACCTCGGCAATGACTTGTCCATTCCTCACACCTTCGCCATTAACCGAAGACTATTAAGACGAATTAAGCGCTGGGACATCGCTTCCTAAAGGGGTAGATAAATTTTGTATACAGTTTATAATGGCTATTGGTTCATTATTGGACCTGAGATTGAAATGGACCAAGTGATATGAACATGTAATGAGCTAATAATGGGCCTTAATGGGCTTAATGGTCATAAGGAGACAATACAATGGTAAATTGTCACCAAAAATCTTATAAAAAGTTTTATAAAACTTATGCAATGTCCAAACTTACTAAAGTGAAATATTTACATTTGTGTTTGAATTATGTATAGTCTCGAGCCTAAGACGCGCCTCGTCATTATAGGTCTCGTTCGATCATATGTCGATGGTTGTACATCTCGCTCCCGATTAACGAGCGATTGATATCTCGTGAAGTCGTGTATCGACTATTGGACATTTGTTCCTTGATCTACGTGTAATAGCTATAACAGGTGAGTTCATAGCCTCGCTTTTATTGTTTTATATGTGTTTATAAACCCGCGAGGGGGAATACATGCTCTTGATATAAAAATATGATCTTTATATATATGGTTTTGAGAGAATACATGTTTATGAATAAACATGTGGTTTGCTATATGCTTTGAACGAATACATGTTGTTGTAAATGATTGTAAGATGGCTGTTTAAATGTTTTTGAAAGATGAACACAAGCATTGATAGTATTGATTGGGAACCGCTATTTGCTAAGTGATGTATTGCCAAAATTTGGAAAGTCCCTATAAACCCATGAACCGTTAACTACCTATGATGGGTAGGCGCTGGTACAGACGGATGGATCCATCGGGGATGGCCCCCACCTGGGCAGGTCGCACCTGTGGGTTGGAGGCTCAGCCAGGTGTGTTGTATTAGAAGTAAGGGGGTATTCGACAAAATACCTGACTAGGGCATTATTATACTTAAGGCTTCGGTGTCATGGCTTAGTAGAATAGCGTGGACTTTGGGTATTGCATGTGTTGCACTATCGACAGTGGATGATATTCTTGTGTTCAAAAGCTTTACGGTTTATAACCCATTATTGTTTATTTAAAAACCTATGAATTCACTCAACCGTTGTGTTGACATTTTAGCATGTATTCTCAGGTGTGTAGGTTTAAGAGCAGCTAGAGCATGGAGCCGCGTAGGATAAAGTAAAGGCAAAACAAACAATTTCTATTCGATACATTTGACGAATCTTTATTATTTCTTAAGGTTTGTATAAATTGGTGGGACCTCTTTTTTTAGTTAACTCTGATTTAATAAAATTATCGAATGGTTTATTTTATAAAACGTCTCTTTTGAGGTCGTTTTCTATGACTATGTGTGATGTGCTATGAAGTAACACCCAATGTTGATATTCCGCTGCCTTGTGAAATTGGGGGTGTTACAGATTGGTATCAGAGCACTAGTTATAGTGAACTAGGTCGTTTTCAAAACCTAGACTATAACTGCTCTTTTGTAAAATTGGTTGTTGCCTTACACAGTATCCGCGCGCTCATGGCTCTTAGAAACCAATGTTTGGTTTTGGATTGTGTGATCCCATGTGTATATAGGAATGATTGTATGTATATGTATGTACATGCTATGGTATTTAAAGGCATTGCGGCTGAGGCAATGGTCCACGCATGATTATCGTGCATTTTATAATGCGATTTTATAGATTTTGGCCTCACCGCCAATCACCGATCTCGATAATTAATTTATTATCTGAATACGATTATGAAACTCGTTTGATACCTTGGGTACGTATATATTGTTCCGTAATTGATCACATATTGACTAATTTGAACTCGATTGTTTTTATCGCATCGTGATGTGCCATTTTAGGACATCTACTTTCGAAACGTAATTGATTATTGTGTTATTCGTAATTCCGTTAGTCCCTATGATTTTGAGGCATTATTTCTTCATGGAGACATCTTCTACGTAATATAACGTTTAATTTGATTGTGTATGATTACATTTTATTGACGAAAAGGAGGATGCCAATGTTAGACATAAAATATATATATACCCAATCAACTATATATAATTTGGGTACAACAAAGATATGCTCATAGTAGTCATTAGTTGAGAAATTTAATACTTTGTATTTAAATGGAATGGGACATTTAAATATAATGATTTTAAATCGCCCAACTATGTGTCGTTTAAGGTTTTCTTATTGAAATGGATTGGGACATTTGAATAAGAAAGTTTTAAACCACTGGACCTTAGATTGTCGATGGTTTCTTTATTCAGATGGAATGAGACGTTTGAATATAGAAATCATGGAGTAAGTTTGACACCCTGTACTTTTCTTGGCATTTAATTTAGTTGTGATATCGTGTTCTGTGACTGTATTACTGAGTAGGATGATTTATAATCGTCTTGTTGAAATAAATTGGGACGCCTTTTTATTTGAACAAGGAAGTTATAAGTTCCCGAACCATAAATTTATAAATTCTTTTTTTACATGGATTGGGACGCCTTTGGATGTAAACAAAGATTATAAATAAGTGGGCTCAAGAGTGCTTTACTTGGTTTATGATTATTTTTGTATACGGATGTATTTCTTCGACTCGTGTTTCGTTGGTACAAATCGTTCGTTTTCGTCGTCATTATGGTTATTAGTGATTATCGTCTATGTACGAGTAACCCTGTTAGTCTTCTCTTGAGTTATAATTCGTTTCTATGGACCATTTCTAATGTGCCCTAACTATCGCGAGCATTATAAGCTAATCGTTAAGAACTATTACCTGTTCCGAGAACAGATGACTTGTTTAATCGACATTAGTTGTGTACTTGTGGATTGACTGAGGATTAAGTTATCAACACAACTCCTCGTGAATGAAAAGATTTTGAGATTTTTTTTCTTGTTATTATGGATGGTTCATCGAAGAATTTTTCAAATGTAAAGAGAAATATTTTGGGTATGGATCCGTTTGTGATCACCCTGTAATATCTTTTGGTTATGAATCCGTTTGTGAGCACCCTGCAATGTCATCTGGGTATGGATCCGTGTGTGAGCACCCTCTAATGACGAAAATATTGTTCTATATGCATCTATGCAATCAAGATCGTGAACATCCATTAACTTGCAAACTTTCCTTTCACTGAACTTTTTTGAAAATCCTATCAAATATTCTTATTTATCATGGCTTGGCTACTTGATTGAACTTATTTGATTTGGCATGGCTTGGCTATTTTGCAAGCATGTCGTAATGTAATTATATGTGCCTAAATATGGCTTTTATATTTGATTTGGATCATAGTTCCTCCGATCGAGTAATGTATATTCCGTACGATTTCCGTGTCGATGAATTCGCTTTTGACGAAATAAGTTTGCATATTCGAGATCAATTCAATTAGGTGATTTTGTATGACTAGTACTAATTACCTCGTCTTGATTATTTTGTAACGTTTCGATGGACTTATGTGTGATCCATGCGATTTTCTTTTACGACGTAATTGTTTTTATCAGACCTGTGGACGAGGTGTGTTTTAATTTGATCAACGTGATCACCAATTGTTTTAAATTGATTGTCGCATTGGAAAATTTCTCAAATGCGCCCAATTCTTTTGTCTCTTCACTTTTCATGAGGAATTTTTCAAACTTATATCGATCGCCACAAGTTTGATAAGCTAGTAGTAATGTACCTTGAATCACTTCTAAAGATTCACGACTTGTTAAGTTTTTGCTTCGAATGGCTTATTCTTCTAGTTATGTATTATCCTTTCCTTATAAGGAATGAAGATACATTTAATCCATTTACTTGTATACGTTAAGTATTACCGTTGCTTTGTTGGTCATCCAACCCTCGTTAGAAACCTCGGCAATGACTTGTCCATTCCTCACACCTTCGCCATTAACCGAAGACTATTAAGACGAATTAAGCGCTGGGACATCGCTTCCTAAAGGGGTAGATAAATGCTGGACCCGAATATGATGATAAATGCCTAAGTACCATTGTCTTATGAAGTCCCTGAATTTCATGAACTGTTAATTACCTTGCGAGGTAAACGCTAATACATATGATAGATCTATTTGGTTTGACAGCCTTATCCTAGGGTATGTATCCTTGTGATCACCTGAGAGGGATATTATGTATAAGAGGTCGCTGGTATATGACAATATTACCTGTTGTAGGGGCGCCGTAAGTGACTCGGTTTGACGTGTTGGTTAACATTCAGTTGCATGAGCTTAAGGCATTTATCGATATATATGACTTGTCTGTGTGACAAGTTTGAGAAGATTAAAATTCTTGTGTTCAAATGATAATTTGCAAAACCTATAGACTTGCTCAACCGTTGTGTTGATAATTTTAAGCATGTATTTCAGGTAATCAAGATGGATAGCAGCGGAGCATGCGAGGAGGGAGTTGGTGCTTACTTGTCTAAAGTTTATATTATTTTTCCATCCTTTTAAATGAATAAATGACTTTTAAGTCTTTGATGTATGTGATGTGTTGGTAACGATTTTTGGGACTAAACGCTAGTCTGATTTTATATATTGGGATGGGAAACTATTTTAGACAAGGTCGTATATTATTTTAACGTCTCTTTTGAGGTCGTTGTCTATGATTGTGTGTGATGTGCTATGAGTAGCGCCCCAAAATGGTATTCCGCTGCGTGGTAATTTGGGGGTGTTACATAAAACGCCTCGAAACAATATTGACTTAATATTTTCCGATGGACGGGTCTCGGGTTTCATATAACTTAGTATATAAATAGGTCTCAAATTCTCGATAAGTGGATCCTACCACTTTAGTTTTTATAAAAATGAACAAGTTATATATTTTATTACAATAGTTTAAATTCGACAATTTTACAACATGACTAGATATTTAAGCCGTTTCTCCTGAACCGTATACCGTCTAATTGATTTCTATATAACAAAATGAACATAAGCTAATGTTCTTTACTGATCATATGTCTATATGCCCTCAAATTATATTTATCATAGCCTAAATATCCATTGTACCACTTAGAGGTCATGGCTGCGATTCACAACCAACTTCAGTCCCACCGTTTCGCCCGTCATTTACAAACCGTTTATCCGTAGAAAACCATCCGATTCGTGTGTGCTCTGCATAAGTTTATCTACAACCCATAGTTTTACCTTTTTCAATGGTTCTAGGTTCTAAAATGAGTTCTCAGTCTGTTCATTCAGCATGTTCAGAATCGACACTTTTTACAGTTTTGGCCATATCTAATCCATCGGGTATCGTCACGAGACGAGCAACCTGGCAAACGACCACAAGACATAGGGCTACAACCGGATATCTGTATCTAAATCCCAAGCACTACTGATATACTTGAAAAATTCGTTTTGCTACTGATCAAAAGTCGTAACCATTACAACTTAATCTACGGGCTTGTTTAAGTTGCACATTTGTCTTACAAAATTATATACAATGTCCAATAACTACTCCAATAAACTATTAAACCAATAAACTTAGTAGAAATATGATAACTACATATACATAACAAAAAAAAAAACTTACAAATATGATGATCAACTAGCTTATACATAGGATCTTATTACCAATCCAATCTCCAAGCACCAAAGATAATTTTCTTGATCGACCATCATTCAAGCTACCCAATATATAGTTTACCCATGGTATGATCACATGAAAAATCTTTTATATTCAGCCTCGAAATTTACCCAAGAACTTCTTTTTCAAGCTTGTTTTATAAAGAAACAATATAGAGGTAACAAATAGTATCTAGGCTTCTCTTGTAATCAAATTGTTTAGACCAAAGTTGAGATGAATATAGTGTTGGTGCCTTGTGGTATTCTCGGTAATATAGTGAGAAAAGAAAAGTGATGGGAGTGAATTTCTATGATACTAAAGGATGAGTATTATCTTAGATATTTAGGTACTTATTAGAAAAACCATACACGTGTTATGTTGGTGATAAAATGAAAGATACGAAATCATTTGTTTTGCCGTCCAAGTTGATATGTATAAGGGGTGGGTTTTATATAAAACTTGTCCTATAATTTGCTAAGCGGGTATTATTAAAATCCGATATTTTTAGCGTTACACTTTTTGAAAGATATGTGTAAAACATGAAAAATAAATGCTCAATATAAAATAAACACATTGATATTCGGAGAACATTTATATTTCAATAAATAAAGGAGGGCTTATAATTTAATAAACGTTAACGCATCGCCTAAACGAATGACGCCTAAAAGTTTAACGTAAATTATCAAGAATTCTCATAAAACGAGAAATTAAAACGACGACAATAGAAAATATTTCTATGTCATAACGAGGATATTTACGGTTGATAACGGACATAGACTTTGCTGATAAATAATAAATGACACATATTCGATACGTTAAAACCCTAATCTTGTCGTCTAGTCGAGAAATCAATATTATTCGCCGAACGAACATGACAAATAAAAGTCGATCAATAAATATTGGTCCGAATAATAGAATTAGTATTAGAACTCGGTCTAAATGATTATTTTAAAGTTCGGGTTACTACAACCTTCACCACCCAAACCCAATATCCCTTATCCCTCTCGTTTAGGCAAGACCAAAATGCTAACCAAGGAGGACTTCGAAGTGACACGCTATGCGAAGATGATCTCTCAAATGAACTTCAACATTAGCTTTCTTGAAGCACTTGTCCACATGCCCAAATTTGTTAAAGCATTTAAGGAATTGCTTAACAAGAAGGAGAAGCTGATTGAACTCGCCAACACACGCTTAAATGAAAACTGCTCTGCAGTTATTCTTAAAGAACTTCCGGAAAAGCTTGCAGATCCCGGTCGTTTTGTGTTGCCTTGCCTGTTCAACAAAACTGAAGAATTTACTGCCCTTGCTGATCTCGGGGCCAGTATTAATTTGATGCCTTTGAGTGTTTGGAAAACACTATCATTGCCCGACCTCACTCCAACAAAGATGACTCTTGAACTTGCAAATCGCACTCTCGCTTACCCCGTTGATATAGCCGAAGATGTGTTCATTAAAGTTGGCACATTTACTTTCCCGGTCGACTTTGTCGTTGTTGATTATGAAATGGACCCTCGTATTCCTTTAATACTTGGTCGGCCATTCTTGAGAACCGGACGGGCTTTAGTGGATGTGGCCGAAGGTGAGTTAATCTTACGAGTCGGGGATGATGCACAAGTGTTTAAAATGGGAAAGCTTACAAGTAAATCCTATGGAGGACGAGAATCAGTGAATATGATTAATGTGCATGATGACTTTGTTGTCTACAACAATCCTCTATTCGACTCTTGCATTGATAATCCACTTTTTCATGATGATGTGGATGATTCTCGGCCCAATTCGGAAGCTTCTCCCATTTATGATTCTCCACCGGTCTTTGATGCTTATGATGATGATGATTCTAGCTCAGATTCGGATGGTTATGATGACCTTACTTCTAAGTATCCCGAGCTGCCCACGTATGATGATTTTGATGAGGCCGATACTCTTTCGAGTGATTCTTCACATGATGAAGATCATACGTCATCACTCGATCCTACTTTGGACAATTACTCATTTGAGGAAGACTTCTCTACGTTTCTCAATACTTACTTCCCTCATGAGAGTGATGCTCCTCCTTATGATTTTGAAGATTATCGTCTTGATCCTACTTTGGATTTGAAGAACATTCTTTCGAAGGAGAAGAAACCGGTCGACACCAATATCCGCAGCACATATGATTTAACACCTCTTTGTCCCCCTTCTGAGGACGAGGTTGTGCTTCTTCGCGGATCTTCTTCCCATTCTGCTGAGCCTGAGTGCTATTTTCCCCTAAAGGAAAAGGTGTTCGACCCCGGTATTGATATCCTGCAGCCATCTCAGTATCCACCTGATGAAATAAAAGGAAATATCTTTGGAACTTATGGAAATCTGCTTGCACCACTTCACCCTTGCTTCCACCGTGCTCCATCGCTGCTTAAGGGAACCTTGCCTCTTCTTTGGCTTGCCTTGTTCGCCTTAAGCTTCTGCTACTTGATGGACGAAAACTATGTCTTTGATGCTGGTGGATATGTTTCATGCTTCTTCCGTTGATAATCAAGGTCGAGTCAGGCTCACGACTCGGTTAACAAAAATCAAGCGCTTCTTGGGAGGCAACCCATGCATCTATCTTTTCGCTTTCTTTATCATAAGTGTAGGGGAGACCCTTTGGTTTGCTATTTCCTCTCCTCTCTTAATCAGGGATTCGAGCTTCAATGATCCATTCTTAATGATTCTTGACGACCCATGATTCCGTGTCCACTTCTTCCCGGTTCTATCCTAAACTCTTTTCGATTCACTATTTTATATTTTCTCAATATTAAAATAGGAATCTCGTTAGTTGTCTCTTCCTTAGCGAGATTTAAACAAAGTGCACAATGTCCTAAGTGTAGGGGAGTTTACTCCCACATACTTAAACATTGAGGAAAATGTTTATATTAAGTGTAGGGGGGACTTCTATCGAAGTTAAGTGGCCTTTTCCTTGTATTTGTCCTCATTTTAATCGGAAAATCAATTTTTCGACATTTTTCAAATTTTTTTATCTATTTTGGCCTATTAGTTTTTCCCTTTGTATAGTTATTTTCTTGCCTTATTATAATAAATGTTTAATAAAGTGGTTTTAATTTTCAAACGTTGTGAATCTTTTGACTCAACCCGAGTTTACTTGTCTAAGTTTACTCTAGCTAGTATCCTTAACGTGTTTAAGTCAAGTTTTGCTAGGCTTTTATATAGGGAGCTATAAAACGCGAAAGTCTTAATCTCACGGGTTAAGAACAAGAACTTTTCGCAAGTTCCTATAATTGATCCTAGAGAGTCGTTTATCAAGGGAACTTTAAAACGCGATTTCTAAACTTGAAAGAGTCTAAGAATTTGCAAGATCCTATTGGCGACTCGAAAACCCAAAACCTTGATTTAATAGGCTAAGCATCCACGAGTCTCATTCCTTGAGATTTTAAACTGTGGAGAACGAGAGATGATAGAGCCAATTATAAGTTCGATACTCTTTCGTGATTTTATGTGAGTTAGTTATAAGCCTATTCTCCCATCGCTTGCTAATAAATTTATCTGCAATAAATAAGGTTGTACGATTTGAAAAGTTACTTAGCTTCTAGCGCAAGATCGTTTAAAAGTTGCTCGGTATGGATTAGAGTTCATAGCCAAGACATAACTTATTGAAGCGGGATGCGAAGATTGGCGAGTCCAAAAAGGCCCTAACAAGGCATGAGGGCTATATTTTGTTGCTAAATATCCAAAGTGATGTGAAGAATCATTTATCGAAAATCAATATGAAGGATCGAGACACACGACGAAAAGCAAAAACTCCCCAAAAGTCATGGAGAAGTGTATCCGAAAAGACCCTAGCAAGGTATGAGGATAAATAGATCCAAGTCAAAAAGGAGGCGGATCGTTGTATATCAAAATCCAAAATAAAGATTGGAGAAAAATGAAGAAGTCGTGGTCCAAGTATGAATCTCTCAAAACTTCAAGTGAAGAAATTCCATTATAAAGAGAAGACCATAATTTCATGAACATCTCTCAAGGTTTGAAGTATGAAGTCGCTGCCAAATATCGGTCCGAGAAAGGTCTCAAATCGCGAAGCGAGTTATGCCAAGATATGAACTTTATGAGGTCCTGAGAAGCAGTTTTAAAAGATTTTGTCCTTTAGCTAACTATTGATTAAATCGTTCACTTTATTTTCGGACTAAAATAACTATCGAAATAAGTCAACAATGCATCCTCGTGATCATTCAAGACAAAAATAAAATATAAGAGATACACCTAGGAATAAGGGAGTCTAAGTGAGAAATTGGCCCACATGAGTTCGTGTTGGTTTACTAACTTATAATAACAATGATCTCGTTTTTAAGCTTGGTTTGGAGAAAGTGAAAACTTGAGGATGATGCTTATTCATGACATTTTCAAAACCTAAGGTATGCTTTTGATTTCTTTACTTTGAATGTTTGTAATTCTCTATCTCTTTAATAAAGGCCAACATGGATTAATTATGATTAAAAATGTAATTGATTTGTAACTAATGCATTGCATGAGGACATTGCAATGGTCAAGTGTAGGGGATTTGATAGGTGTGTAAACACCCATCCTTTCTACCACTTAATTACAATAATAATCGAGCCAAAACGTGTATTTTATGTCTTTTATGGCGGAATTATGCGTGGTTTGTGTTTTTGTTGTGATTTAGGACGAAAGGTGGAAAGTGGAGAAAACACGGGCATTCACGGGCTTTTATTGAAGAAAAAGATGAAAGACGAAGTCGAGAAGTCAAGAGTGCAAAAAGAACGGAAGTCCAAGACCAATTCTGAAGATTTATCGAAGAAAAAGTCGAAAGATGGAAGTTTACTTAAAGCCGAAGAACTCAAGTCTATTTTATTGAAGAATTAAAAGACAAGTTCAAAGAAATCCCGAGACAAAACCATTTAAAGTCCAAGATTAATGAAGAATAAAGGCTTAAGGACTAATGGTGCAATTAAAAGAAGATTAAAGAAGGAAAGACTTAATCTTGCAATTAAGAGAAAAGGAAGGAGGGGAGGAAGATTCCTAATCCTCCCCTATATATAGATTAGTCTTAATCACTTTTCATTTTGTTGGCTAAGGTGACAATTAGTCTTCCACCATTTTCATATCTTGTCATTTACTTTTCATGTCATTTAAATACATGTTTTGCACTTTAATTATCCTTTTAATTTCCAAGTAAGTGTTTTTAATTTGAGTTCTTTAAATTTTGTTGCTTTAATCTTTATTCATCTTTGATCAAGTTCTTTTTATCTATCTCATTCTACTCTTCTTTTTGATTCGGTTACAATTTCTGATTAAGCAAGTTTTTGCTTAATCCTTTACTTATTTGATTAAAAGTCTCGTCTTCTCTTTTTACTTTTAAGTCTTCATACGAAATAGCCATAAGTTTGACAATCTTATGTGCTTATTTGGTATTTGGCTTAATTGATTTCAAAGCTTTCTTAAAAGTTTTACTTATCAAGTTATTTTCATTAAGTTTCGTTTTTTTTTAATTTTGAAAGATTTTAACTTTTTAGCTTTTTGTCTCGCCTTGTTTTCAGTTCATTTAAGTTCTTTGTTACTGCTTATTAGAATTAGCTTATTTGGATTTGAGCTTATTACGAATTTGGTACTCCATCGGAAAGAAAGGTAAACACACATTGCGACGGGTGCATTCTCCACATTCCGATCGTGACAGGTTTGGACAAAGGACTGCATTCTGATCCGGGATTGCGATAGAAGTAACATCCCCCTCATTCCGATCTGGGATTGCGATCGCACATTGCGATCGCACATTCCGACGGCTCTTGAGGTTTACTTAGTCGAAGTGCTGCCCAATTTTCCTAAGCAACATTGCGATCTGAACTGCATTGCGATCTGGACCATATTTCGATAGGTGACATTCCGATCAAAGGGGTTGTTTGGTTATTCCGATCTAAAAAGGTGACATATTCCGATCTGGTGTTTTCATTCAACATTCCGATAGGGGGTGTGTGTTCATTCCGATGGTGAGTCTGATCGGAATATATTCCGATTGGGTGTTTGTTTGATGTTTTTATCATTTTTAATTCTTGTCTAATTTTAATTCTCGTCATGCTTTAAATTCACGTCATTTAATTATTTTACTTTAAAAAGTTTTTAAATATTGCACCTCTTGCTTAATTAGATTTAGCTTAACGTCATTTTATTCAAACGCCTTTTTACTTTAACGTCATTTACTTTTAAGTCTTTGCACATTTTCATATACTACAACGACACACTTTTGTTTCACCAAAGAACAATAGAGTCACATAGTTAACCAAGATCAATTCGATTAGACCAACACAACGAACTTAATTTTTATACGGGCCAAAAGCCTTGTATTAGTAATTCAGAGTGATCATAGATGGAAGTCAATTTTCAAAAAATACTAGACTAATGGCAAGAAAGAAACTTATGTTGTTTACGAACTTCGATGTGCTCTGGAAGACACTTATGAGTATGTGTAAAGATTTATAAAACTCAAGAATGAATCTCAATTCAACTTTTATAAATATGAATTCACCACAAATTAAAGCTGATATGGATCTATTATCTAACTTGATAATAGCTTTACAAAATGGAAATAGAAAAACAAGATTACAAAAGATCAAGATGATCTCAATCACCAAGAACATATATCAACCAAACTACGTGTAAACGAGAGAGAGTATATGATGCAAGTTATGAGAAGAAAACGTTGGTTGACCAGCTTAAATACTCCAGCTCCACAGCTTTAGAAACTTGTCACTATTAGCCCTTGAACTCTTTTCTTGTTAGCACTTAAGTCCTCCAGCTTCCAAACAATTGCAACATATGTCCCTGAAACAAATAAACAGAAAAAGAACTTGTATTTCTAGGTTTAGATCATGGATATTTCAACATCCCTCCTTGATCTAAGCCTGGAAGCAATCATACAATCCCAACTGACCAACAAGCTTATCATGTTGCAGCTTGTCTAGACCCTTAGTAAAGATATCAGTAGTTTGATCTACTGAATTAACCTTACAAGTTTTGATCACACCAGCCAAAATCTTGTCTCTCACAAAATGAAGATCAATCTCAAGTTGTTTTGTTCTTTCATGAAAAACAGGATTAGCAGCTATTTTAATAGCAGCTTGACTATCACAAAACAACTTGACAGGTAAAAATGTTCCTATTTTAAGTCCTTTAAAATTTTGAGGACCCAAACAATTTTTGAAGTAGCTGAAGCCATGGCTCTATATTCAGCTTCAGCACTAGACTTAGAAATGGTATTTTGCTTTTTGCTTTTCCAAGATATTAATGACCCATTTAAAAGTAAACAGAAACCAGTGACAGACTTTCTAGTTACAAGACACTTAGCCCAATCAACATCCACAAATGTCTCAAGAGAAACATTAGGACACTTAACAATATGAATACCCTTGCCAGTTGGACCTTTTAGGTATCTCAAAACCTTAAGAGTAATCTTAAGATGATACCTAAGAGGACTAAGGCAATGTACAACATATGAAATATCAAGTCTAGTATGAGTAAGATAGATAAGCTTGCCAATTAATTTTTGATACTCAGTTATATTATCAAGCACATAATCAGAATCAGAATCAGTAGGGTCACTAGAAATAGCAAGATTTTGTTCAAGAGGAGTAACAGAAGGCTTACAAGCAAGCAATCCAAAATCAGGTAACAAATCTAAGCAATACTTTCTTTGACTAAGGCACAACCCATTGTCAGTATCAATAACTTCAATACCCAAAAGTATTTAAATTTACCCAAATCTTTAATCTAAAATTTACTTCTTAAAAACCTTTTAAACTCTTCAATATGAGCCACACTACTACCAGTAACAACAATATCATCCACATAGATAAGTAATGCAAGAAAAACTCCATACTCATTTTTGGTAAATAACGAATAATCACTTTTACTTTGCACAAAACCATGTTCAACAAGAGCATGAGTTAACTTAGCATTCCACTGTCTAGGGGCTTGTTTTAGTCCATACAGAGACTTATTCAACTTATAATCTCTTTTATCATTTTTTATCAAAATATCCATTAGGCAAGACATATACACAGTTTCATCAAGATCACCATACAAAAAAGCATTATTAATATCAAGCTGAAATAAAGGCCAACTTGTTGGAAATACGTTTTTACGTATTTAGAAAGGATCAGTCACTCCAATGATATATTCAAGTATTGGGCTCGTGATCCATTAAGTAAACATATAGTCCATATAGCCCACATGTAGGGTGGGTTATATATACCCCCTCCTAGCATGTTAGGAGGGGTTGCTTGTGTTTCATTTGAAGTTTAATACATTTTCTTATTTTCACACACAACCTTTTCTCTCTCAACTCATCCATGGCTTCCACAACCATCTACCACCCTACTAGACCACCGGATTAGTAAAAAGCAAATCACATGATTGCCTCTATTTTCTCTAAAAATACCAAGACCACGTCTAGAACTAGTTCAAATGACGTTTGCCATAAATCTGGTCTAAGGGATACTAAGCAAAAGACACATGTAAGAGATAGCAATGTCAAACCTAGTCAGATGCCTTCTAGATTACCCAACACTGCTAACCGTAGCATGTCATCACCTAGGAGCATCGATCAATCATCTAGGAATTACTCGGACATTAAATATGCTACTTGTAAAACATGTAGAAAATGTGTCTTTACGGCAAATCATGACTCTTGTGTCAAGAAATTACTTAATGAGGTGAACTCCCGTGCTAGACTTAAATCCCAGTGGATAGCTAAAATCAAACCCATTGGTAAAATGTGGCGCCCCACTGGTAGAACTTTCACTCTTGTAGGAAACGAGTACCCTTTAACTAGGATAGTCTCCGATTCTACTAAGACTGCTGGGGAGGAAATTGAAAAGGATGATACATCACTTAAGCCTGAACTTAAGGTTTTCTATAAACGAAAACGTTTGCCAGCTAAGAAAAGTGAATCATCTACTCAGGTCGCCTCTGGCACAAGGAAAGACAACTGTGAACCCCCACTTGCTTCTAAAATAGATATCGCTAACCCATTTCAAAGCATGCAAATTCCTAATGAGAATGCAGGTACCAAAGTTGATGTTCCAAAAGAACGAAGCGGTCCAATCGTTGTATACCGTTCAACTAAGGACACTCTTAGAGTTTGGTTGCTGAAGAAGCAGATATCGGAGAAACAAGTGTCTCAGGGGATTTATGGTTAAGCTTATCAACAAGGCTTATAGATAGATCACAGTCTGTAACCCGTTCTTCAAAGAAAGGGAAGTTTATCTCGCAATGATAAACTTATCCTCATTAACGAGAAATTAAATTTTCTCGGACACGAGCTTACATTTAAAACTATTCAAAGGTTTTAAGCTCATGTATAAGGACTTATAGTCACATCACAGACTGTAACTCGTTCATCAAAGAAAGGAAAGTTTATCGTCGATGATAAACTTATCCTTACAACGAGAAATTAATTTTTCTCGGGCATGAGCTTTTATAAAAAACATTCGAAGTTTTTTAAGCTCATGCACTTTGGCTCACATTCAAATCACAGTCTGTGACCCGAACTTCAGAGAAAGGGAAGTTTATCTCGTCAACGATAACTTACCCTCAAAACGAGAAATTAATTTTTCTCGGACACGAGCTAAATTTAAAACTATTCAAAAGTTTTAGCTCGTGTAAATGGCTCCTAGTTAAATGACAGACGATGACCCGGACTTCAGAGACAGGGTGTTGGGTCAAAAAGTTGATGTGGCAGAAACTCAAAAACAAAGAAAATATGAAGGCATTTGTCTAAGCGTTGACAAGTGTAATCCAGGCGTTGTCAAGAGTAAATCAGGCGTTGACAGAAGTCAACAAAAGTCAAACACTGTTGGAAGCTTCTACTTAGGATAAGTATGCAGAATATATTTTGTATTAGTTATTTAAATAGAAGATATTCATGTTTATTCATAGTTATCTCTTGTAAAACCCTAATCCTTACACTATAAAAGGAACCAAGGGTTATTAGGTTTTTCATAACTTTCATATATAATGTAAACCTAAAGCGTGTGTCGACTAGGTGTGTGATTCAATATATACACACCTAGTGATTGTTTGTTATTAATATAATGAGCAATCCGTTAGAGTAATTCATGTGTTTTGTGCCTAAACACCTTGTTAATGGTTATTGTTCTAATTCTGCTTTGATTATGTTAATCATATGAACAATGATCATTCCTAGTAGCTAAAAGATCAAAGAAACTTAGGTTTCCATAGTTGGTATCAGAGCCTCGTGGCTCATGATGCTAGGACCAACAAGGTGTTCGTGTTTTGAGAAGAAAAGAAAAATCCGTATAGGTTTTTCTGGGCGTTTTTGTGTGCGCAACAGTATTCAGAAAGCCATAACTTTTTATTGAATCGTTGGATCGCCATGAGATTTTGTGTGTGTGTTCTACACGCATATATCAAGATATACACCGGAGGGATTGTCGAGATCTATCCACAAGAAAAAGTTATTAAGCGTCAAAGTCTGCAGTGGTCATATGCTGTTTTCTGTGAACAGTAATAGTAAAAACGCGATTTCTCCTTGGTTAACCGTTGGATCGTCATGAAATTCGCGCTGTAGGTTCTTGACACTTGTGTCTAGGATCTCACCGAAGGGATCTTCGATCTGAGCTCTAATGAAGAAGATATTTGATGTCGAAGTTCGCTGTAGTTTATGGTTTTTCACATAAAATCATGATTTAGGGTTTATAAAACCCTAGATCAATTAGCCGCTGATGAGTGTTATTTAGACGCTGATAGATGTTGGTGTGACGCTGATAGATATTGGTGTGACGCTGACAAGGCATGGATGAGGCGTTGATGGCCAGGCACTGACAGGTACAAAGTTGGCGCTGACAGGAATAAAGTTGACGCTGACAGGAGGCGTTGACGCTTGTTGTCCGATATATACATTTTCAAACGCTGACAAGTGTTGTCCGATTGGACAACACACAATGTTGATATCTTGGACAAAGGAAGATATTGGACAACAAAAGGAATAGCTGTTGTTTGGAAAATTGATACGATTTTGCCACACAAAAAGAGGTATTTACACACAAAGGTACATGGAATCTCCGTTTTTATACAGAATATCAAGTTGATATTTATGGCTCGGATATTTTTAAAGGGGATTAATGATTTTAATTAAGTTAGCAACAATTCATGAAGAATTTGATGGATATTTTAGATTATGTAATCGGGATATCCTTGTGAAAGACTTATCCAGTCTAACACTTTTACATATGGTATGAAGATGTTATTTCATTAAAATCGTCATGAAGAGGTGTTGGCTTAAGGGGAAGAATTATTATGGTAAGTTTGATGATTGAAGAAGATTTTCGTGAGTTTGTGTTCTATCATATCTTAAAGACGTGCACTTCCAGTCATTGATTTTTAAGATAACTTGTTTGTGCTTTTAATGGTTGGTGACGAAGACTTGTCATAACACTTGAAGGAGTTACATTATCGTGCTCAGTGTCTCACAAAGGATGAGAATATTGACAAGGGATCGAGGTCTACTTATACTTTGTGCCATGAGTATAAGTTCTTTATCACGTGGATAGTACAAGACATGGAACATAGGTTTGGGTTACTCTACTTCTACATCAAGAATATTATATTTGTTTTTCTTCAAAATCATTACACAGAGCCTACGTTTGGAGAATCTTCAAGATTGCATACATTGTTTACTTCCCTGTTGATGTGACAAAAAGGGGAAGACATACATGCTACAATTTGAGGGGAAGCAATTTGAAGATGATGTACAACTTACAAGAGATACACAAAGAGTTTTGCCGACATCAACTAGGGGAAGGTTGTTGGGTCAAAAAGTTGATGTGGCAGAAACTCAAAAACGAAGAAAATATGAAGGCATTTGTCTAAGCGTTGACAAGTGTAATCCAGGCGTCGTCAAGAGTAAATCAGGCGTTGACAGAAGTCAACAAAAGTCAAACACTGTTGGAAGCTTCTATTTAGGATAAGTATGCAGAATATATTCTGTATTAGTTATTTAAATAGAAGATATTCATGTTTATTCATAGTTATCTCTTGTAAAACCCTAATCCTTACACTATAAAAGGAACCAAGGGTTATTAGGTTTTTCATAACTTTCATATATAATGTAAACCTAAAGCGTGTGTCGATTAGGTGTGGGATTCAATGTATACACACCTAGTGATTGTTTGTTATTAATATAATGAGCAATCTGTTAGAGTAATTCATGTGTTTTGTGCCTAAACACCTTGTTAATGGGTATTGTTCTAATTCCGCTTTGATTATGTTAATCATATGAACAATGATCATTCCTAGTAGCTAAAAGATCGAGGAAACTTAGGTTTCCACACAGGGAAGTTTATCTACGCAACGATAACTTACCCCCTTAACGAGAAATTAAGTTTTCTTGGAAAGAGCTTATCCTAAAACCATTCAAAGGTTTTAAGCTCGTGTACAACGCTCATCATTAAATATCAGATGATGACCCGATCTTCAAATAAAGGAAAGTTTATCGCCGATGATAAACTTATCCTCATTAACGAGAAATTAAATTTTCTCGGACGCGAGCTTACATTAAAACTATTCAAAAAGTTTTAAGCTCGTGTAAATGGCGTATAATTATATTTCAGATTATGCCCCGGACTTCAAGGAAAGGAAAGTTTATCACCGATGATAAACTTATCCTTACAACGAGAAATTAATTTTTCTCGGGCATGCGCTAATATTAAAAACATTCGAAGTTTTTAAGCTCATGCACAAAGACTTATAGTTAAATATCAGACTGTAACTCGGATCTAATTTTAGGATATCTCATCTTTAAAGATATCTTATCCTCGTAACGGGAAATTAAATTTTCTCGGTCATGAGCTTGTATTAAAACATTCCAAGTTTTAAGCTCAGAAAGGAAAGTGTATCTTTTAAATAAGAAAACTTTTCCTCATAACGAGAAATTCATCTTTCTCGGTCATGAGCTTTACGTTAAAACATTCAAAGTTTTTCAAGCTCATGAAAACGACTTCTAAGTAAATGTCAACTTAGGACTCGTTCTTCAGTTAAAAGGAAAGTTTATCGCCGATGATAAACTTATCCTTAACAACGGGAAGTTTACAACTTCTAGGACTTGAGCTCGTTTTGTAAGATATTCAACATCTTAAGCTCAAGTAATTGGTTTTCAAAACTTTGAACATAATTTTTCGAGAATTTCTCATAAAGGTTTTTTTCTAAATCTTTCAAAATTGTGTGTTCAAAAATGTTTTGATAAAAAGAGCATGTCTTCTAGAATCGATAATATTTACGAACCTAGAAATGTCATTCAATAATGACATGGGGTTGTAAATAAAGTTCGAGCAGAAGTTCAAATGTCGTTTAAAACATGCTCAAAATGGTTTGCTATTATTTCAGATAGTAACCCGCTTTTCATATTCATGTCAAGCATTTCACCGGAAAGCTTTGACTCAGCAACGGGAATTAATTTTCTCGGGCATGGTTTACTTTATATCCATGTAAGGGATTGTGTTTACGTAATAACACAATCTAACACAAATATATGTACGTGTCAGTGCATTTATTTGTTAAAACAAGAGAAATCTTGTTTTTATGAAGTTATCATCTCCACCAACCGTAGCAATTTACAATTGATATCTACATACTCGACGATGCGACTACTCAAACGGCGACTACAACTCTTTCAATAGAACACGGGTCAACAATTGAGGGGGAGCAATTGTCCAGCATTCAAAATCTTTGACGCCGAAAGTGCCAAGTTCACATGTTGGTGTCAAGACAACGATATCAATTGTACACATGAAATCAAGAGATAACTTCAGACGTGATGAGGCGACCAACATTCATGAACAAGAACCATGTGCTTCTTTCATATGATGTTCTCCATCATTCAGGTCCAACCTCATAAATCGCTAATCTTGTGAATACATTATCATATATGATCTTTGCACGTGATAAATACCTTACACTTGTGTTTAAAAGGTATTTAATTTACGTTTCAAGTACACCCTCATTAATTTTAGGGGGAGCTTGTGTAATTCATGAAGATAATTGACTTTGCATTTTTTTTTCAAATTTTCTTAAAATGCTATTAAATCAACTGATATTAATAACATCGATTGGGTTAATATTTTTAATATGGGGGAGAAAATGTGATTTAATATGGGAAATGATTAATCATAAATGGTTTGACTTAACCTGATAGCTCATCCCGACATGTGCGAAATGTTTTCGGATATCGTAGCATATGTTTAGGGGGAGAAAAATGGATTTGCACTTCAAAATGGATTTCATGGTGACATACACTTACCCAAAACATATCTATTCACGACGGTAAAGATTGTGGTGACATAAGGATGGTAGGATAGGTTAAAGTCCAATGATTCCTCTAGAACCGGAGGAATCTTCCCAAGGACATTCCATAGCTAGAAATAGTAGTCCTTAGGAAAGATGGAGAAAGATTGTGAACGTAGCTGAATGTCGACCAAGTACTTAAGTTAGCACTGGAACAATCACAATAAGGTGCTAGTGATGACGTATTGGTAAGCATTTAAGGGGTTGAAGAATAAAAAAGAATTGTAAAGATAAAGGGTGTAAAGAAAGAAGCTCTCCTTACAACTTAGGCAGAAACCGTGTCAATACATATGCTATTAAGATCATTGCTTAATGATTCTTGATATTGAAGACAGACATCATGGAACCAGTGATGCAAGGCACAACCCATCCCAGCTAACTCATATATCTCTTAAAAGATATTTGTTTTAATCATACGGAGACAACGCATTATCTATTGATTTATTCACTCCGAATAAATTGGTATTGAAAAGGTGGCACTCCTCTCCAACCTCCGATCACTAAAATCCAATGTGCACGATCGAGTCTAGAGCCATTTGAGATCATCAAATATCTCATTAAGACACACTTTCATAATTCCTTGCTTCTTCACACACTGTAAAAAGTAAGAAAGATCTTTAGAGTCCTACGTAAAATCTTCATGATCTTGTCTGAACATCCGAGTAATACGAAAGTAGTTACAATGAAGATGGAAATCCTTCTTGAGCGAATATCAAAAAGCTCATGGTAGGTGACTTGTGCGATTCTTTATGAATCAAACTTGTGATAACTGGAAAGCAACAGTGGTTTAATTCTTAAATGAATTTAAACACGTTACAGGCCTCTACGCAATATCTTAGTGATCTTACCAGAAAACTCAGAGTGATACCTTAGTGTTCACAGTGATGAGTGGAAATCCTTCTAGTGTTAACCTCAAACAACACTTGGTAGGTAACTTGCAAGATTCTATACGAATCAAGCTCGTGACAACTGGAAAGCAACGATGGTGCGGTTCTTAATTGAATTTCACTTGTTCCAGGAACATGAATTGACGGCTTCAAATCATGCGGATATTATTATCCAAATGATTCACTCTTTATGTTCGCAGTCAGCTTTGGACGGTCGAATAAAGAGAACGGGTTTACCCGCGAAATCTTGTCAAGGAGGTTCTTAATTGAAACTACCTGCCACAAGTATGATATTTAATATCATCCAACGGTCTTCACCGACCGGAGGTAAAATGCTACCGAGTTAGAATGAAATGTTCAAGGCCATTTCATCCGTGTATATGTTTTGTTGCTAACTGTCTTATGCAGCGTAACAAGAAGGTGGCATTGCGGTGTACAATCCAGAAGAAGTCGTAAACACATGCTTATGCTTTCTGCACTTAATACTTCAACAAATTTAAGAAAGCCTAAAAGTCAAGTCTTCCACTGTATCAAACTCTAATGCTTTCAAGAATTTTTAAAGGTGTAAGTATGTGGAACATGAAGTCACGAAGAGGCAAATATCACAAGTGATGAATGCACAAGGTCAAGGAAAGGAAACATGCTCAAGACTAAAGTCAAAGATCACATCAAGCATATTCACAAGAACAAGATCGAAGACTCAAGCATAGTATGCTAGGTTTAAGATTTTGTAAAATGGTGTGACCTCCCTTAGGGGGAGATTGTTGGAAATACGTTTTTCCAAGGAAAGTCTCGGTCACATCATTATTAGCATAGATCACGAGCTATAGACTATTTAGGACATTGTAACTTGGAGTGACCTCCCTTTGGGGGAGATTGTTGGAAATACGTTTTTACGTATTTAGAAAGGATCGGTCACTCCAATGATATATTCAAGTATTGAGCTCGTGATCCATTAAGTAAACATATAGTCCATATAGCCCACATGTAGGGTGGGCTATATATACCCCCTCCTAGCATGTTAGGAGGGGTTGCTTGTGTTTCATTTGAATTTTAATACATTTTCTTATTTTCACACACAACCTTTTCTCTCTCAACTCATCCATGGCTTCCACAACCATCTACCACCCTACTAGACCACCGGATTAGTAAAAAGCAAATCCACACAACTATTTTGCACAACCAAATTGATTAAACATCTAACAGTAACATTTTCACAACATGTGAAAAAGTCTTATCAAAATCAATTCCTTCCTTTTGATTATACCCTTTAATCACATATCTAGCCTTATATCTTTCAATCTCACCACTAGACTTGTACTTAATCCTATAAACTCATTTACCATTAATAGATTTCCTATCACTAGGCAAATCAGTAATAGTCTAAGTATTTTTTTATTCAAAGCATCCATTTCTTTATCATAGCATCAACCCAGTGCTCTCTTACTAGCCTCCCAAAAAGTTTTAGGTTCAACACTTTTATTAAGTTCAATAACAAAAAAGAAGTTATCAGACTTAAGTCTAGAATAACTAACAAACTTTTCAAGACCAAATTTAATTTTAGATGCCAATACATAGTCATTATATTTCTTTGGTAAAACAGACACCCTTTTAGATCTTCTAACCATAGGACTCAAAGCATTAGGTATATTTTCATTAATACCCTCAAATTCTTGCTCAATAATAGAAGCAACCATCTCATTCTCTTGTTTAGACTCATTAGATCCCTGAGAGTGCCCCTCCTCACTCTCAATTGGGTCAACTAATGACTCCTCGTTAAGAGAAGAGTTGTTGTCCTTAGAAGGTGAGGCAGAAATATTTTTATCATTGGGTACACCAGGATCTAAATCAACAATAACTTCTAAGAAATTATCTAGACCAAGACCCTGATTATCACTGTTAAGCGTACTATTGTCATTAGTCTTAAAGGGAAAGATATTCTCAAAAAACTTTACATCTCTTGAAAACAAGAACTGACCCTTTTTAAGACTAAACAACTTATACCCTTTCTTAAAACCAGAGTACCCAACCAAAACACCTTTCTCTGACCTACTACCAAACTTATCATTGCTATTAAGGAAGGTAGCAAAACAGAGACAACCAAACATTCTCAAATGTTTTAACCAAGGCTTCTTATTAAACACAATTTGAAAAGGACTTTTTCCTTTCAGCATTGAAGTTGGCAACCTGTTAATCAATTAAGTATCAGTAAGAACACACACAGACCACAAATTTAGAGGCAACCCCCCTAAAACATAAGGGATCTAGCCACATTTAAAAGATGCCTATGTTTCCTCTCTACAATCTCATTTTGTTGAGGAGTATAAGGACATGATGTTTGATGTATAATTCCATTTAGTTCATAAAACTCAACCATATTATGATTAATAAACTCAGTACCATTATCACTTCTAAAAGTTTTAATAGTTTTATTAAACTGGTTTTTAACCAAATAGAAGAAAACTTTTATGCAATCAAACACTTCACCCTCATTCTTCAACAAAAAACCCAAAAACCCTAGAAAAATCATCAACAACAGTTAAGAAGTATCTAAATCCTTCCTTACTGGTAACTTTACAAGGACCCCATAAGTCTAAATGAACAAGTTCACCAAAACTGGTAGAAACACGATCACTTAAAGGAAATAGTTCTCTAGTCTGTTTAGCTTTTTGGAAAATTTCACAAACAAAATCACTTTTAGTTTTCTCAAGAACCAAATCATCTTTTAAGACATCTAGAACTTGGTCTGGAGGGTAACCAAGCCTACAATGCCACATATCTTTACTCAAATAACAAGTGACATCAGGTTTCTCAAAACTAGTACCTTTATAAAAAAAATACAAGCCATCCTTTTGTTTATCAGTCCCCAACAATTTCATCTCCCTCAAACCCCCTCAAACCCTGAGGTAAAATGTAACAGCTAGACTCATCAAAAGCAACTACAAACTTACTATCCTTAGCAATTTTTTGAACAGACATAAGACTAACATAATATTCAGGCACCACCAACACATCATATAAAGTTAAGTCTTTGTTTAAAACCATATTTTCTACCTTAGTAATAAAGGCCCAGTCCCATTAGGACGAGACACTTTAATACCAAGTTTGGAAATATCAGTGACATTAACCAAATACTTATCATCATATGTAAGATGCTGATTAGCAACTGAATCTACAATAAGCCCTTTATTCATAATACTAGGCTTAATTAGTGTAACACCCCACTTGAATAAGTGGACCGTTACTTAGTAATTATGGCGTGTCATCAAAGCATGCAAGGTAAATGTCTAAAACATTAAATGACCATAAAGGAAATCGAAAACAAACATCGGTTCCAAACATAAGCTCCACACACGATGCACAAGTATAAAAATGTATGAAAGGACTAAACAATGTCCATCAAAGCAAAAGTATGTAAATGCATTAAAGAAGTGAAGACAAGGGAGCCTCTATCCAAATGAACGTACTATTGGAGATCCTAGCTTTGCCCTTTAGTACCTGCCGTATTGAGACATAGAAAGAAATACGGCTGAGCAATACACTCAGTGTGCGGATATATGACAATGAAATGTAAAGCATAAACATAAGCAAGAAATGAAATAAAATGAAGTACAGCGGAATAAGTGTAAGTCCTAGAAAACCTAGTGTATGTTTATAAACTGGTTTATATTCTGAAAAGACTTATGTTTATTTATACTAAAAACTGTATTTTAAATATGCCCAGAGTCCATATAGGTCATGAGGTATCAACGTGCATGAATACTTAGAGGGGTGACCTCATCATGCAATTAGAGAGGTTACCTCTAATTAAAATAGTCTAGGTTTGAGGGATCAGCTCTATGTAACGGATGCAAGACACACACCGCAGTTACCATGTAATCTTGCTAAACTTGTCCTAGGATGCACCCATTCACCCCACATGATAATAATAAAATAGGCCAAATAACTGAAAGGGACGCCACAAGCAATCACTCTCACCGCAAAAACGAATGCGGAAGATCACTCCGACTTCACGATAGCTACATAATGAAAGGGACATGAATAAGTTGTTTGTTTTACTTATACATACTTGGTATTAGTTTACTTGATATGTTCTTAACTTGCTTTACGTGTTCTTGTTTTATCATGTGATTATTAATGTTTCATGTGTTTTAGATTAGTGTATTTCATGTTTTAAGTGTTATTGTACTTGTTGTATCATAATGAATAACTTTTGAAAAATAGCAGGTTTCTTTATATAGTAACTTTCTAAAAATAGCAGGTTTCTATAGTTAGTATGTTTTCATACATAGTTTCCATATTCTATATGTTTCCATAATTAGTAATAAGCTTATTTTAAATAAGTCATGATTATTATATAATAATAATATAGTAAAGTTTAATAATATTAATACTTTAGTCTTAACTTATGATTATTAATTAATAATATAATATATGATATTATAAGTATTTATTAATTATTAATATTTCATGATTTTAATAATTAAACTTTACCTTAATGATTAATGTATAATTAATTTAAAGCATGTTAATAATTTAATTAAACCTTGGTTCTAATGTAATTAATTTATTAAGCTAAGTCTTAATTAAATTAATTAATAGACATGTACTTATAACGTAAATAATTATTTCTAATAATTATTATAACATATAGTTTCTTCAGATGGCCATGTTTATTTATCATGATAATTATATTATATAAATATATCCTAAGTCATGGTAATAATCAATTAAATTAAGTCACGGATTAATTAATAAAATTAATTAATAAAATAATACAAAGTATTTGCAAAATGTTTAGCCAAACACACCCCTTCGGTGTGGTCGGTTATACTTGAGCCCCTCAAGGACCCACCGAGACCATGGGAGCTCTCGGTTTCGCCTCGAACATCGTGCATCACCACCGCCTTTCGGCTGTGGTTTATGTCCGACCACCAACAACCAACGCAGACACCACCTGCAGATGGGCTGCCCCCAGCTTAGCCGGGTTCCCGCTGTTAGGCCGAACACCACCCTGCTGGGGTTGGTGTTGCTGCTGACTACGCAGGCAGCCACTCGCTGTTGCCAGTTCCCCCTGCTACGAACAACTACTCACCGAGAGTCACCAGGCTCTCAGTTCCCACTAACCACCAAACGCACCCACTAGTGGGGTGGTTGGTGTTGCAGCTGAAGGAAACAACCAGCCACCGACCCACTGTGGGGTGCGGTGCGGCTGGCCGTGTAAAACACCCACCGAGAGTCAAAGACTCTCGGTTCCCTTGATGAACCCAAACCAAAAACTCGACTTGGCTAATTTAGTACATTCTTTAATCATCATTTAATCATATGATCATACATAAACTTAATTGATTCATGGAATGATAAATAATAAAATAAGATTAATGATTAAAGGTTACAATGGTTAAATGATTCGAAGATAGTGATCACGAACAATTACCCGAACAATTGAGATCAAAAGCTAGATTTCTTCATGATTTTCTTGGTGGCAGTCGACGGTAGAGAGAGAGAGAGAAGGACATATAGGGTTTTTGCTAAATTTTATTAAAAGTGTAACTATGTTTCCCTAGCAATATTTTTGTACAAGTATAATTGGTCATGGGTCGGGCCAAAGCCCACCCTTCCTTTCTCTTTTCCTTGTTGTCCAAACCCCCAAACATATATGTGTTTTCCTTTTGTTTTTCGTGCTTAAATATAAATCGCGTGTGTTCGTATTTTTGGTCGTGTTTTAACCTTGTTACGTTTTAAGTATTATACGTAAATACTTTTCATGTATTATAATTAGTATTAATATACGTAATACTTATCGTATTTAATTAATATACGTAATAATTTTATTAAATGTTAGTGACACGTGTCGTATATAAATTAATCGTAAAGTTTTAATTTGACCGTATTTTCACGCATTTATGATCTAAGGTATTTTTAAAACGGGTTTTACAACTCTTCCCCTCTAAAAGAATAATTCGTCCTCGAATTAGAGATACGATATGGCTGGAAAGGACATGGACGTGACATGGCTGAAGAGAGTATGGAACGTGACGTGGCTGAAACGAACATATTATGGTTATGAAAGAAAAAGAGTATAAGAAGTCCAGATGGACTCCTCCATTTCCAAAGTGTCTTCCCTCTCAGAATGGTTCCTCCAAAGATCTTGATGAACGGAATAATCTTGGTCTTTATGGCCTTCTCCTGACGATACGGAAAGTTTCTGGTTCATCAACGTAAGATAGATCCTCATGAATCTGGTCGAGTGGATAAGGAATAACGTAGGATACATGAACAATACGATACGAAGTGTCCTGAATTACTAATATTAGTAACTTCAGAGTAATGAATACGCGAGGCGTACAGGAACGTAGTACGTGAACAATTGTGAACGTGATACGTGAACAATTGTGAACGTGATACGTGAACAATTGTGAACATGATACATGGAGATATGGTGAATGAAATATGTGGAACACATGGTGAACGCGATACGTGCAACATATCGTGAACGTGATATAAAAAAGTAGGTGAACATGATATGTGAAACATATCGTGGACGTGCAATAATAGAGGAGGTAATGCCAAACGATACGAGATGAGTCGTGAAATGTGACGTGCAACATTTCTCAGAATATGGAAAGTTGTGTTAAACCTGAGTCTGGTCTCCCAAGCTTTCTGCAAAACTTTCCAGAACAAAATTTGAAATGTAAATCGTAGGATGGAATATGATCATGAACGTGAACAATGTCACGAACATGAGTGCGACAAGTAGATCGTGAAATTGAACAAGGACGTGAACGCGTACAAGGTCGTGAACGCGAACGTGAGACGTAATTGTGAGCGTTATCGTAAACGTGAATGTGAACGTGGGAGAAATTTCTAGTTGATATGATCGTAGATGGAATACTGTGAAATCGTACGATTTCTTGCTGAACTCCCTACAGACTTGCTAACTACGTAATTCTTTCGGATTAAAGAAAACGTGTAGGCTAGTTTAAATGGTCGGACGACGGCCCAGATAGCACTATCCTTCTTTTGAGCATGCGGTGGTCCGGTAACAAAATCCATGGAGATATTGTCCACTTCTATTCAGGAATTTCTGATGGTTTAAATAACTACTAGCATGCTGGCGTTCTATCTTAACCTACTGGTAAGTCAGGCTTTTAGATATGAACGTAACTGCATCTTGGTTCATGTCACTCCACCAAAATGTGGTTTGAGATCATGATACATTTATAGAAAATGGATACCTGGAAGTTTTAGAAAAACTATGTGTTTGGGTAGGTTAGACCATCTCCTAGCGTAGGATCCTCTGGAACCCTTAATTTAGTGTAGGATTCTCTCATTATGCGTAAGCTTAGTCATGATAAAATTAACCGTGAGAACAATGCGATTCAGAGTATCACTATAATCAACCCAAAATTCGTACTAGAAAAATTTCATTGTGAAATTTCTTGTGTCGTATAATTTATAACATAATACGAAGATGGTCTTCGTGGTCCTCTCTAGAATGAGAGAAGGTGATAATGTTAACAATGAACAAAATGACGGATTTGTATAGAATTCATGGAAACTCGATTTCTCAAGTCCATAATTACTGTTGGGCATTCGTGAGACCTAAAGACGTAAACAAGAATTCATACTGACCATAACGTGTGCGAAAAGCAGTCACGAAAACGTCATGCTCTTTCACTCGCCACTGATGATAACCTGCATCGTAAATCGATCTTGGAAAGTGTTTAGAGTCTGGTAGTTGATCGGATAGATCATTAATACTTGAGAGGGAATAACTATTATGAATGGTGATTTTGTTCAATTTACGGTAATTGATTTATAACTCCATGCTACCGTCCTTCTTCTTTGACAAACAGAACTTAGCGCCCCCAGGGTGATACACTCGGCGAATAAAATTTCGTCCCAGCAATCTTGTGTTTGTTCCTCTAACTCCTCGAGTTCCATGTCAAACTTCTCTTCAAGAATAGGTGGTGTGCCTGGTAGTTCTTCTGGAATTGCTTCTAGAATTTTTTGGCACAATCGGTCGGTTATGAGTTTAATATCTTTAGAAAATCTCATCATGAAGGGTGGCTAGAAAGTCTTCGTAGCCAGGGGATAATGAAGCATGTGCTCATAAAGTAGAAGTATTTTGTTTAAATTTTCCCGGTATCAAAACATGATGACTGTATTCGGGGACCTGAATATCGCCGAACATGACTTCATGTGAACTGGAAATCAATCTTAGCATGGTGTGCTGCTAGTCAATCCATTTCATGTCTGGATTCATATCGAACTTGCACATACCAAATGGAAAGTGTGTTAGCATAATGGATCTTGTCGTCGAAGTAAGAGGAAAGCCTTGTACCCATTGGTGATACAACGATGTCTTAGATGGGCATGAATGTTTGAAATATGGGATCGAGAAATGAAAGTGTCATGTCAATACATGAAGTGAACATGGCAGATTTCACTGAATGTGTTTCGCCCGTATCACACAGAACGAACACTTCATGTTCAACATGAACAATACGTTAGCGATGGTATTGAGATTTTAGTGGCCTGATTAGTACATGGCACAACAGGATGGGTATACTCCTTGGAGGGTACCCTGAATTACTGAGGCCTAGTTCAATAGTTATGTGTGAGTCGTGTGTCTTGACTCATGTTTTGAGGAAAATACTTTTGACATGTGTCTTGACTGGTGTCTCGACATGTGTCTTCAGATAACGTACGTGAGACATGTGTCTTGACGGGCGTCTTGACATGTGTCATTAGAAAATATACGTGATACATGTGTCTTGACGGATGTCTTGACAAGTGTCTCGAGATACGAAAAATGAATAAAGTTGAAAATTTTGGTCATAATGCCAGAATTGACGGATCGGTTGAACTGCTGACCCTCTGTATGTCTGGTCACGTCCGTTACCAGAGTTTCTGTCGTTTGCAAAGTATATATGGTCACGGTAGTTATCACTACCTTTTCGCCTGTCAGTTCCATGACGGTCATTATTATGACGGTGATTCATGTAACTATTCAACTGAGTGGCTGGCTGATACCGGTTCCCACTCGTATGCTTGAAAAGACAACTGAATGAAGTGTGACGTTTAGCTAAAAAGTTATGGACATGGATTGTGATGGAAATCGTCTGGTGGTGAAGCATCTTCCCCGTCCGATCGTTTCGATCTAACGCCTTTGTCCTCGTCTTGTAGGATCTCCAACTATGAACAACATCAGCATTTTGTAAAATCTCAAACTTATGAGCAGCGTCAACATTTTCTAAAATATCGGCAAGTGGAATATGTCTGAGAGGATTGAGAATCAACTAGCGAATACTCATGGAGTATTGTAAGTGAAATACACATGGATTACGGTATTTGCAATACCCATGGGATACGGTACATGGAGTACACGTAGAGTGCGGTACATGGAGTACACATGGAATGCACATGAGATGATTTGTATGGGTGTCATTCATCTGACATGCTTTTAAAGGAACTAATTGATTAAACGGTTACAAAACCGAACTGAAGCGAGCAACATGATAGCCTAGCCCTTCTGGCGTTGACAAAAATTCTTGTTGCATAGAGAAACGCAAAAGTATGATTAATGAAAACCAACCATGACTATCATGAAAGCAGGAATAAATGTAACCCATCAATGTCTAGCATGAAAGCATAATCAACATGATGAAAACATATTCAACATAGGGAGACATAAAACAAAATCAATATGAATACGAAATCAACATGAGAGTATGAAAACATCGTCGTCACAAGGAACATAAATACTGATGAGACTGCTTTTATACATAGTCTCATCGTCCAAATCGGGCTTAAAATGCATTAATTATCATTAAAACTGCCAAATATATGCTCGTGTTTGTTGCTTGTGTATTTTAGGTACGGATATTGAGGAAATGACAAAAAGATCACAAGAATCAATCAAAAACGAACACGGGAAACGAAGCCGCACAATGAACCGGACCCAAATCAAGAATTTCCAAAAATACCTTGAAGAATTGAAGATTGTCAACATTGGTCCCTCATTTTTGAAGATTTGGCAAGATAAGACCTTGAAGAAATCATCATTTGGCAACAAAGGTCCTCCATGTTTGAAGATATTACAAGAATGGCCCTTGAAGAATGCAAGTTATGCAATTAAAGTCCTTGTTTTAAGTTTGAAAACTTGATTGTGCCAAAAATGACAACTTTGGCAAAGTCTTTACAAAGGAATAAAGATTACTTGCTGTTTATTACAAAGTGAAGACAAAAGGGAACTTGGGGGGGCATTTCTGCCAGACAACCAAACCCATACATCCAACCAGAAGCTGACACCTCACCAATACCCGACCCTACCCATTTTACCCTACCCATTAACCCGTCCAACCCATAACCCAAACCCACCACCTAGTTTATTATTAAACTGGTCAACAATCCAGTCAAACCCCAACGTTTTCCCACTTAACACATTATTTAAAAACTAACCTACCCAAATCAGATTAAACCCCCATTAAACACCCCATAAACCCTAGTATTCCCTAGTCACAATCAAGGTGAAAACAAAGGGGGTTTTCCCCAAAGATTCCAGATGGGTAATTCATCCCATCAACATCTCAACCCACTCACTTATTACTCAACCCACTCACTCCTGGTCCCCAACCAAACTACCCTGCTTACCCAAAAATGGAAAAAGGAGAATCCCAGAGTCATCCAACGTCTCATATCAACTCCTTTTTCCCCAAGGACTAACAAACGGCTAAGATCACAACAGCACAATCGACATGTCACATGTAGCACCTTTTGACCAAATTTTCAAGTCAAGACCAAGGGCATTCAGGGAATTTCAAGGATTAGGGTTTTAGTTCTAGTTTCTTCTATTTACTTGTATAAATACCAGCCGTATGTGGCTGTATTTCGTTGTTCCATTTTCTAGTTTAAACTTTGTAATCCCTTTTTATTTTAATAAAGTTGGTATTTTTCTTGAAGAAATCATAATTCCTTTTGTTTTATAAAAGTTGGTGTGGGTATTAAACTAGAATCTGAGTTCTATAAGTTGTTCATTAGTTCAAGGATTTTTCAAAAAATCATCCTTGTTTTCAAATTTCTGAAAAAGTGATTGTTTTGTAAAATCTTGTTCTGAGTTTGGTTTTCCAAATTTAATAGTGGTTTGTTTAAGTGTTTTGAAAGGAAGAATATTTGAGAAAATTGTTTGAAAAATTTGAGAAAAGGTTCTAAAATCAGAAAAGTTAGATATTTTGTGTGCATTGATCTTAGCAGATTTTTACTTGGAGCTTGTGCTTGTTATCCAAGGATCAGCTCAGGCCCCAGCCTGAAGGAAATGGCATTGCAGCCATAGTGGGGCCCGGATGTGGGTCCCACAAGGTAACCTTCTTATACCTTGTTTTGAGTTTTAAAATACTGTGATTTATGTGATTTGTATGGAAGCTATTTGTTTGCTTGTTGATTGGTTTGATTATGCTCATGTTAGGATGGTATGCATGTTTTGAGCTTGTTTAAGCAGATTTGTGTCAGTTTTGATAGGTTTACTTTGATAAATTTTTAGTTTCAGTATTAAAGGGGTGTTTGGATTAGGTTTTTAACTAGGATTGGTGAAAAGTATTTGGGTTATAACCTGTCTAAATATACTCAATATGGTATTGTTAGGTTGTATGTTAGTTTGGTTTTCAATTTGATAGGGTTTAATAGCAGTTTGCATGTTAAAATTGGTGAGAAGTATAAAAATCAGCAAAGTGCCTTGTGTTGACTGTTTTTGTTGAATTAGCTCATCAAATCTTGATCATTGCTAGATATTAGGTCTGTTTAGGATTGAGTAGGGTTTGTTTGTCATTTGCTTAGTTTGTGTGCAAGTTTTGAGGGTTTAAAATTCGATTTTGTGCAAGTTACATCAACAAAACACTCTCAGACCTTTATAGCCTTAATTAGTAACTTATTTGCCATTTTGTGCTTGAATTTGTGAAAGACTTGTGTGCTTTTTGTGTTGTTATTGACTCCCTATACTCAACTGAGTATAGGGGTGCCTTTTGTTCCAAAAGAAACCAAGCCAAAAGCTTTCCTAAGCTTAAACAATCACCAGACCTGATTTTTACACTAGCAGTGGGAAAAAAGTTACCCCTGCTAGTGTTATTTTTAGTACTGCTATACAAAAGGACAAAAGTCCCCACATGTCACTATCAGATTTCTTAACTTTTTGTCTTTAGTGGGTGAAAACATGAATTAGCTCTTGAAACCAATTTCAATATTTTTCTAATTTTATTTCTGATTTTTCTGTTTAAGTAAAATTTTTATTACTGTTCATTTGCTATTTTTTAGGTTTAATTGCTATTTTAAATACTTTTTATTAATCTGTTTTTGGCATTTAGTGTAAAAAATTATCATTTTTCAGTTTTAAGAATTTTATTGGATTCAGAAAAACATTTTAAGATTTTTAGTCCAAAAATATTTTACTGTTCACTTTTTATTTATTTTTTATAATTAATTTTGTTTAATTAGGGTTTTATTTAAACTGTTTTTGTCTTCTAGTAAAAAATTTTATATTTTTCAAACTTTTTCATTTTTCTACTGTTCATTAGAGTAATTTAGGATTTTTAAAATTGTTAAATTATTTTTGGCATTATTTTATTATTTTTTATAATTATTTTGGTTTAAAAATAGTTTTTAGTGATTTAAAAATAGAAAAATAGTTTTTAAAATTTAAGAAAAATACTTTTTAGTCTTTAGATAATATAATTAAGTTATTTGTTCAATAAAATAATATTTTGGACATTTTGATTAATTATATTTAATTTTAGGGCTTTAATTAGCATTTAAAATTGAATATTTAATTAATAAAAGGTTTTAAAATATTTTTATTGGATTTTTATTCTTATTTATATTATTTTAGACTTACGTTTAGCTTTTGATTAATTTTCAGGTTAAAATTTTTAATTTTGTAGTTTTTACGGTTTTACGTGAACGCCTTTTTCGTCTTAGCTCGATCCGTCTTCGTAACCGTCATTCTCTTCTCACCCCATTTCTATTTTTCTTTTTCTCAATATAATCACAAACATTAATCAATTCATTACACAACGCACTAGCCTCCTCGAGAACGAACTCACTCTTATTTTGGGTCATAACTTGTGGTTTTCCTAACTACTCGTTAATACTTACCCTAATTGCCTTGTTTTCCTAAACAAGTGTGATTTTACAACTATCATTTTGGCGCCGCTGCCGGGGAGGCGTGTTGTGTTTTGATTGCAATTGTTGTTTTTATATACTAACCATAATTAGTATTTGTATTAGTAGCACTCTACTAATACGTATTATCGGTTTTTGGTTTTTGTGTGAATACTATTACTATATTGTATACGTAGAACAATAAATTCACAAGTACTCCAAATACGTGAGAAATCACAACCTTGACTTGGGAGGTCATTACCCAATCATTGTATTCGAATCTCAAACCAAAGAAAAAAAGGCAAAAATAGATAAACACTTTCGTGAAGCTCGATTTTGAAAAATACAAACTATAAGGTGGGTATAAGGCGGTTGTATTTCACGACCTAAAGGAAAAAGACTCTTAAGTGCTTCGCGTCGCCTCGTTTCCTCCGCTTGCTTGTGAGTATTTGATTTTGAGAGCTAATCGAGGGTTTTGCCGCCCAAAGTATTATTAAGTATCATATATATTTTCTTGGTTTCCATTGATTAAACCCTCTTGAACGTTTTGGTGTTCCACCAACGTTCTAAAGTCATCGAAGGCTTTCACTTCACGTGATCGTTTTCATTCCTTGAGGCTTCTTTAATCAAGTGATTTGATTAAGGAGGAGATTTGTAGATTTGTGTCTACTTAATACATTCCACAAATTCCAAAAAGGTTAATACAATCAAAAACCAAAAAACAATTAAAAAATACAAAACACCAAAAAGAATCTTCTTTGCTCGTCCCCTCGTTGTACGTGACGTTTATGCTAACTCGTAATCAAGCGAGACGTGCACGTAAACGAAAGAACAAAACTCCCACTCCAAATCATTCTAGTGAGGAGTCTCCTATTGACGAACCCATTGTAAGAGAAGCACAAACCATGGCGAATCGAACTATGATGGAGTTACTTCAAGCACCCACCGAGGGTTATGGAGAAGCTATCGTGATTTCCGCTATCCTTGCGGAGAATTTTGAGGTGAAAACGGGTTTGTTGTCGATGATCCAAAACAACAAATTCCGTGGTGATGAGAAGGACAATCCACACAACCATATCCGC
This sequence comes from Glebionis coronaria, assembly GCA_025667525.1. Taxonomy (NCBI): domain Eukaryota; kingdom Viridiplantae; phylum Streptophyta; class Magnoliopsida; order Asterales; family Asteraceae; genus Glebionis; species Glebionis coronaria. The sequence continues at coordinate 85,395,466 of CM046878.1, forward strand.
CAATTTAATCATCTTACCGCCACTTGCAAATTTAAGGATGTCTCGAATGACTCGATTAAGATGATGCTTTTTCCGTATTCCTTAGCGGGGCCCGCTAAAATTTGGTTAGAGAAAGAGCCACCCAATTCTATATTGACGTGGAAGGTTCTCGTTTCGAAATTTGTGAACCAATTTTTTCCGCCCTCTAAGACTACGCACTTGAAAAACGAGATTTCAAAGTTTTCACAAGAATCAAATGAAAGTTTTTCAACGGCCTGGAATAGGTTTAAGGAGATGTTACATGAATGTCCTCATCACGGTTTTTCCGACTTGCATCAAATTGACACGTTTTATAATGGACTCAATGATCATGAAAGAGATGATCTAAATGCCGCCGCGGGTGGTAATTTTTTGTGTAAAACGATTGAGGAAGCTTTGGTGATAATTGAAAATAGGTCTAAGGTTTATAGCCCTCGTAACACACCGAGTGTTACCAAATTGGGTTCATCATCGTCACCATCGTCTCGTAGCATTAATGCCTTACAAGATGAGGCAAATGAGGAGAATCGGTTTTTCGATAGGTTTCCAACTCTTATGTCCCATTGGAAAGCTCAAGAAGCTTCGAATTCCGCTTCGGTTAAAGCGGTTGCTAAGAGTTGTTTGTCGTGTGGTGGAGCTCATGATCTTTCCGAGTGTATTACCGCGGATGGTAACACTTCGAGTGCTTATATAACCACGGGAACTTATAACCAAAACGGTCAAGGTTCCCGCCAAAATCAAGCTCCACCAAATCAAAATGCTAATAACTATCGAAACAACAACCAAGGTGGTAATTATCAAGGCATTCAACGTAACTACAACAAGGGTAATTATCAAAGTGGAAATCGGCAAATTTCAAACCAAAACCAAAACCGTGATTTTCAAACTACCACTCAAGGTTTTCAAAATGATCACACCAAAAATCTTCAAGGAGAGTTTTTAAATTATGCTAAGGCAAACGATGCTAAGTTTGACAATATGCAACGTGAAATGGTTAGCTTAAGATCCGAGTTGAAAAACGAGCTTAAAAACGAACTTGCTAATGAACTTAAAATTCATGCTAATAAAATGGAAGGAAATGTTCAACGACTACAACAAAATCAACAAAAAATGGAGCAAGGTCAACATGAGATTAAGCAAGAGTTGTTAAAAGCGGATGCTAGGCAATCTAAGTTTAAAGACCGAATGGGAAAAATGTTTGAAGCTATCATGTGTAAACCTTCGTCTTCGAGTGGTCTTCCTAGTGATACCATCGTGAACCCGAAAGGAGAATTGAAGGTTATTACTACTCGTAGTGGTAAAACTTTCAAAGAACCCACTTCTCGTCCAAGTACTTCTATGGAGAAGGAAAAAGAGAAAGAACCCGAGGTGGTGGTAGAAAAGGAGCAAATTCAAAGCCCATGAAGTACCGCTCAAACCACACCTACGGTTGAACCAATACCAATCATGGAACCCGAGATTCCAAGGCCGATGCCTATGCCTATGCTCCAACCCTCACCACCCTTACCTTACCCTTCAAGACGAGACAAGGAAAAGGCACAAGAACGAAATAATTATCAATTTGAACTTTTTATGAAAATGTTTCGTGACTTGCATTTAATATAAGTTTTGCCGACGCCTTAGTCATGATGCCTCGATTTGCCGCGAACTTCAAAAGTATGTTGAATAACAAAGAGAAATTGCAAAAATCGTCTAGTTGTTCATCGGTTTTTCTTAGCCGCATACCTCAAAAAGTCGGTGATCCCGACAAGTTTTTAATCCCATGTGCTATACAAGACATGGAGGAATGCTACGCCTTGGCCGATCTTGGTGCTAGTATTAATTTGATGCCTCTTGAGATTTTTAAATCGCTCAATCTTCCCAATCTCACTCCTTCAAGAATGTCAATTGAGATGGCCGATCATTCTACGATTCTAGCTTGTGGAGTAGCCGAGGACGTCTTTGTGAAAGTTGGAAAGTTCTTCTATCCCGTAGACTTTGTTGTTGTTGATATTCCCATCGATCCTAAAGTTCCTCTAATTTTAGGTCGATCATTTTTGGATACCTCGAGAGCACTTATCGATGTGCATGCAAGAAAAATCACTCTTCGTTTCAATGAGGAAGAACTCGTCATTAATGCAACTCAAAACTCCACACTTTCTCATGTGTATTCTATCACGTCTTTGTACAATGTCAATCCCATCAAAAACATTTGCAAAAAGATTTCAAAAAGAGTTTTAGAAGTTGTTGATAAAAATGAAGTTCCGTCCCCTCCGCCGGTGGAGGTTAAGAGTGTTAAGCCTACGCTTCCAATTGTGAATGATTCTTCGGATGATGAATATGTTGATCCCGATGGGGGAGTTTTCTTTGTTGACAAACGTTTTGAGAACTTACCACCACCTTTACCAAAACGGTTTTCAAATGTGAGAATTTTTAGTGTGACTAAAATTGCTTTAGAAACACCAAATATTTTTGACATAATTAAGTCGGGTTTTCATAAGGAGAGTTTAAAAGATGAAAAAGGAAAAGATTTTAAATTGGATTTAAAAGATTTTTCTACAATTCTAACTCCGTCATCACCACGTGTATTGAGTACTACAAGCTCGTCTTATCCTTTTGACGATGCTTTGTGTGGACCTAGTGTGGGGGAATCCCCTTATGTTTCCTCCCCTTTCTCCACCGAGGACGAGATATTTGATCCTGGAATTGCTTATAAAGGGAAATCTCGGTCTTCCACCGATGCAATAAATGGAAAATCTTTCTATTTGATTGGTGCGAGTCTACCTCGAGTAGCTCATGGTTTTTATGACTTACCCATTGTCCCACCCTTCTATTTCTTCTCATCTATTTTCTTGAAACCCTTTGGGTTTTTGTTGACTCATGATGTAGTGGCGTTGATTTGTTTTTCCAATGAAAACAAGAACGCCATCTTCGATCCCGGTATTTTGCACCATCAAAGGACTTAGTCCTTAATACCGGTTGTTTTTGGGCCTTGTTTATCATGTAAGCCCCACTAAAAATTGACCATACGATGATTATCCCTAAATGATCACATTTATGGGGATTCGAGTCGAGCTTTTGACTCGGTTATCAAAAACAAGGTGCCTCGTGGGGGAGACCCATGCTTATCCATGTACATATTATTGCTTTATAATTAGTTTAATGTGAGGGGATTTGTGCCCTTCCAACCTTTGTTCTGTGGTTGTTTGTGCATTGTGGTTTTTAGATCATGATCTTCACGATTGGAGCCTCTCGTGTTCGTTTTATGGGAGCACTCGATCGTTGCTTTGAAGACTTTCTCAATATCCAAATGATATATCCTTTGATGTTCTAACCTTAGGTTTATAGCACACTTCATAAACGGCTATTAATTTATTGGTTACACCCTTTCCATGCTAGATTAGGCATTCGACTACATCTCTATTATGGGGGTGTTTGCACCCCTAGACTCGAAACATTGGGGACAATGTTTAACTTAAGTATGGGGGGTGAATAGATACTTGCCTTGCCAAACCTTCACGCTTTCCAAAGTTTATCTTTTTGTTATCGTTTTGTTTCAAAATAAGGCTAAAAATGGCCAAATTTTAAAATTTTTCTCATGTTTTATAAGTGTTTGAAGACACGAATGTAGATTTTCTGATGGCGAGAATAAGAGTAATTTTTGACTTGACCGTGCGTGTTGAGCACTTAGCTTTGATTCCTTAACTTCACATTAGGCTAAGTCTCTTAAATGAGGACGAGAAATGATAGGGTTGATTATAAGTTACTATGCTAAACGTAGAGTACTCGTATTCTTTCAAAAACTCATGTGTTCTCGTTGTTTGCTTATTCTCCCTTCGCATGTAAATATTTTTTGCTTAATAAATATTGACTTAGCGGTTTAGTTAGGATTATTGGGTTTCTAGTCTTTTCCAGTAGCTTCCGTGTAACTAAATTGGGAAGACATTAAGGTATCGCCAGCGTCACGGTTTTGAAGTATTGGCACCCGAATAATCAAAAGCTTCACCCAATAATAAGATTTCAAGTGCTCACCTAAATCTAGCAAACAATTTGAAGCCCCAAGGCCGAAAAATCTATGCAAAATTGAAAGTGAATCAAGCCTTAATCTTCGAAGCTTTAAAGATCCAAAATTCGCTTTAGCGTGAGGATATACGTCTTTGGCTAATAAAACCACCGATGAGGCGGATAATAAAAGGCAAGGCAAGACCAAAGTCATAATAAAAGCTTCATGGCGAAGTTGAATAAAAGATGGAGGTAAACCAAAGATAATAAGGCCCTTCCGTTAGGGGGCGTATAAAAGTCTTGGTAATAAGTCTCATGTTCAAAACCGTTATAAAACCGTGTTTATCGATTCTTCTTGTCAACTTAATTTTTTAACATCGTTGTCTATTAGGAGGGGTTATTGATTTGATGGTCTTGGTTACACCGTTAGGACTCTATTTTTAGACCTAAATCTCTATCATCGCATAAGTCAAACAATGTATCCTCGTGAAACATTCAAGACATAATAAAATATAAGAGATACAACTTAGGAATTATAGGAGGATAAGTACATGATTAGGGCATATGAGTAGTGTTAGCATTACTAACTTATAATGACAATGATCTTGTTGCACGCTTGGCATGGAATTGGGGTGAAAATCGAGGACGATGAAATTATTTATAACGAAGCATTCACGTGTTCTTATTCTATGAACCTAAACGTCCCATTTTGTGATGAAAATCATACATTATGTCTAAAACGCAAGTAGTAGTAATAGTAGTAGTGTAGCTAGTTTATCGTTCAATAAAGTGAATAAAAATGAATTTTGGAGGTGCTACGATACTTTATTCTAGCATTGCGTGAGGGTACGGCAATGGTTTAGTATGGGGGAGTGATGAGACTGCTTTTATACATAGTCTCATCGTCCAAATCGGGCTTAAAATGCATTAAATATCATTAAAACTGCCAAATATATGCTCGTGTTTGTTGCTTGTGTATTTTAGGTACGGATATTGAGGAAATGACAAAAAGATCACAAGAATCAATCAAAAACGAACACGGGAAACGATGCCGCACAATGAACCGGACCCGAATCAAGAATTTCCAAAAATACCTTGAAGAATTGAAGATTGTCAACATTGGTCCCTCATTTTTGAAGATTTGGCAAGATAAGACCTTGAAGAAATCATCATTTGGCAACAAAGGTCCTCCATGTTTGAAGATATTACAAGAATGGCCCTTGAAGAATGCAAGTTATGCAATTAAAGTCCTTGTTTTAAGTTTGAAAACTTGATTGTGCCAAAAAAGACAACTTTGGCAAAGTCTTTACAAAGGAATAAAGATTACTTGCTGTTTATTACAAAGTGAAGACAAAAGGGAACTTGGGGGGGCATTTCTGCCAGACAACCAAACCCACACATCCAACCAGAAGCTGACACCTCACCAATACCCGACCCTACCCATTTTACCCTACCCATTAACCCGTCCAACCCATAACCCAAACCCACCACCCAGTTTATTATTAAACTGGTCAACAATCCAGTCAAACCCCCAACGTATTTCCCACTTAACACATTATTTAAAAACTAACCTACCCAAATCAGATTAAACCCCCATTAAACACCCCATAAACCCTAGTATTCCCCAGTCACAATCAAGGTGAAAACAAAGGGGTTTTCCTCAAAGATTCCAGATGGGTAATTCATCCCATCAACATCTCATCCCACTCACTTATTACTCAACCCACTCACTCCTGGTCCCCAACCAAACTACCCTGCTTACCCAAAAATGTCAAAAGGAGAATCCCACAGTCATCTAACGTCTCATATCAACTCCTTTGTCCCCAAGGACTAACAAACGGCTAAGATCACAACAGCACAACTGGCATGTCACATGTAGCACCTTTTGACCAAATTTTCAAGTCAAGACCAAGGGCATTCAGGGAATTTCAAGGATTAGGGTTTTAGTTCTAGTTTCTTCTATTTACTTGTATAAATACCAGCCGTATGTGGCTGTATTTCGTTGTTCCATTTTCTAGTTTAAACTTTGTAATCCCTTTTTATTTTAATAAAGTTGGTATTTTTCTTGAAGAAATCATAATTCCTTTTGTTTTATAAAAGTTGGTGTGGGTATTAAACTAGAATCTGAGTTCCATAAGTTGTTCATTAGTTCAAGGATTTTTCAAAAAATCATCCTTGTTTTCAAATTTCTGAAAAAGTGATTGTTTTGTAAAATCTTGTTCTGAGTTTGGTTTTCCAAATTTAATAGTGGTTTGTTTAAGTGTTTTGAAAGGAAGAATATTTGAGAAAATTGTTTGAAAAAATTGAGAAAAGGTTCTAAAATCAGAAAAGTTGGATATTTTGTGTGCATTGATCTTAGCAGATTTTCACTTGGAGCTTGTGCTTGTTATCCAAGGATCAGCTCAGGCCCTAGCCTGAAGAAAATGGAATTACAGCCATAGTGGGGCCCGGATGTGGGTCCCACAAGGTAACCTTCTTATACCTTGTTTTGAGTTTTAAAATACTGTGATTTATGTGATTTGTATGGAAGCTGTTTGTTTGCTTGTTGATTGGTTTGATTATGCTCATGTTAGGATGGTATGCATGTTTTGAGCTTGTTTAAGCAGATTTGTGTCAGTTTTGATAGGTTTACTTTGATAAATTTTTAGTTTCAGTATTAAAGGGGTGTTTGGATTAGGTTTTTAACTAGGATTGGTGAAAAGTATTTGGGTTATAACCTGTCTAAATATACTCAATAGGGTATTGTTAGGTTGTATGTTAGTTTGGTTTTCAATTTGATAGGGTTTAATAGCAGTTTGCATGTTAAAATTGGTGAGAAGTATAAAAATCAGCAAAGTGCCTTGTGTTGACTGTTTTTGTTGAATTAGCTCATCAAATCTTGATCATTGCTAGATATTAGGTCTGTTTAGGATTGAGTAGGGTTTGTTTGTCATTTGCTTAGTTTGTGTGCAAGTTTTGAGGGTTTAAAATTCGATTTTGTGCAAGTTACATCAACAAAACACTCTCAGACCTTTATAGCCTTAATCAGTAACTTATTTGCCATTTTGTGCTTGAATTTGTGAAAGACTTGTGTGCTTTTTGTGTTGTTATTGACTCCCTATACTCAACTGAGTATAGGGGTGCCTTTTGTTCCAAAAGAAACCAAGCCAAAAGCTTTCCTAAGCTTAAACAGTCATCAGACCTGATTTTTACACTAGGAGTGGGAAAAAAGTTACCCCTGCTAGTGTTATTTTTAGTACTGCTATACAAAAGGACAAAAGTCCCCACATGTCACTATCAGATTTCTTAACTTTTTGTCTTTAGTGGGTGAAAACATGAATTAGCTCTTGAAACCAATTTCAATATTTTTCTAATTTTATTTCTGATTTTTTGTTTAAGTAAAATTTTTATTACTATTCATTTGCTATTTTTTAGGTTTAATTGCTATTTTAAATACTTTTTATTAATCTGTTTTTGGCATTTAGTGTAAAAAATTATCATTTTTCAGTTTTAAGAATTTTCTTGGATTCAGAAAAACATTTTAAGATTTTTAGTCCAAAAATATTTTACTGTTCACTTTTTATTTATTTTTTATAATTAATTTTGTTTAATTAGGGTTTTATTTAAACTGTTTTTGTCTGCTAGTGAAAAATTTTATATTTTTCAAACTTTTTCATTTTTCTACTGTTCATTAGAGTAATTTAGGATTTTTAAAATTGTTAAATTATTTTTGGCATTACTTTATTATTTTTATAATTATTTTGGTTTAAAAATAGTTTTTAGTGATTTAAAAATAGAAAAATAGGTTTTAAAATTTAGGAAAATAACTTTTTAGTCTTTAGATAATATAATTAAGTTATTTGTTCAATAAAATAATATTTTGGACATTTTGATTAATTATATTTAATTTTAGGGCTTTAATTAGCATTTAAAATTAAATATTTAATTAATAAAAGGTTTTAAAATATTTTTATTGGATTTTTATTCTTATTTATATTATTTTAGACTTAATTTTAGCTTTTGATTAATTTTTAGGTTAAAATTTTTAATTTTGTAGTTTTTACGGTTTTACGTGAACGCTTTTTTCGTCTTAGCTCGATCCGTCTTCGTAACCGTCATTCTCTTCTCACCCCATTTCTATTTTTATTTTTCTCAATATAATCACAAACATTAATCAATTCATTAAACAACGCACTAGCCTCCTAGAGAACGAACTCACTCTTATTTTGGGTCATAACTTGTGGTTTTCCTAAACTACTCGTTAATACTTACCCTAATTGCCTTGTTTTCCTAAACAAGTGTGATTTTACAACTATCAAATACGTAATCACAAAGATTTAACATTGGTTGGTGTGGACTGCTATGGTTCAGTCCACAAAATTCGAAGAAAAGACATGTGACTAAGTATGGATGATTATGGTTCAATCCATTCTTGTCAAATTTCAAGGGAAAAATATCATGGATAGAATTTAACAACATGGGACTAGATATGGATGGCTGGGGTCCAATCCATACTAGTCAAAACATCAATGGAATATGGGCTATCATACATCCATCTGACAGTTTAAAGGAGGAACAACGTAAAATGATTAATCTGCTAGAACATATGTTAAACATAAGAGATGCATGAAATAGTTTATGAAGGCATAGCCGACGAAAATCTGATATGAGCAAGGGTGAACACCTATGGGTTGGTTCACAACACAAAATTTGAATAAGCAAGGTGAACGCCTATGGGTCGGTTCATAATCAAATTTCGAATGAAAAGCACATGCGACTAAATATGGTCAGTCTTGTACCAACCATTACTTAGTGAAAAACTTAACAAAAAAACAATGATACATGAAATAAATGAATAAAAATCAACTGTCAGTTTAGGAAGATCTTAGTGACTACCCACTAGTCACAGGTCAAGTTTTTAGAGCATACATGTCAAAACCTTAGCTCTGATACCATAATTATAACACCCCACTTGGATAAGTGGACCGTTACTTAGTAATTATGGCGTGTCATCAAAGCATGCAAGGTAAATGTCTAAAAAATTAAATGACCATAAAGGAAACCAAAAACAAACATCGGTTCCAAACATAAGCTCCACACACAATGCACAAGTATAGAAATGTATGAAAGGACTAAACAATGTCCAGCAAATCAAAAGTATGTAAATGCATTAAAGAAGTGAAGACAAGGGAGCCTCCATCCAAATGCACGTACTCTTGGAGATCCTAGCTTTGCCCTTTAGTACCTGGCGTATTGGGACGTAGAAAGAAATACGGATGAGCAATACGCTCAGTGTGCGAATATATGACAATGAAATGTAAAGCATAAACATAAGCAAGAAATGAAATAAAATGAAGTACATCGGAATAAGTGTAAGTCTTGGAAAATCTGGTGTATGTTTATAAAGTGGTTTATATTATGAAAATACTTATGTTTATTTTATACTGAAAACTGTATTTTATAGGTCATGAGGTATCAAGGTGCATGAATACTTAGAGGGGTGACCTCATCATGCAATTAGAGGGGTTACCTCTAATTAAAATAGTTTGGGTTGGAGGGATCAGCTCCATGTAACGGATGCAAGGCACACACCGCAGTTACCATGTAATCTTGCTAAACTTGTCCTAGGATGCACTCATTCGCCCCACATGATAATAATAAAATAGGCCAAGTAACTGAAAGGGACGCCGCGAGGAATCACTCTCACCGCGGAAGAGTCATAACACCGATGCCTCCAATGTTATATGGTACCTCCATAACTAGGTGGAACTGGCATGCATGTTTATAGCTCAGGCAAATCTAAAATATTAATCACATAAGTTACTGTTTAGTTTAAAGTATACTACTAGGGAAAACAGATGGTTGTAAACGGGGAAATCTTAAGTATAGGAAGAGAGTGTCCTTACTGAAGGACAGAATATACGTACCTTATGTCCATTAAATGAAGACGAAAATGAATGCAGAAGATCACTCCGACTTCACGATAGCTACATAATGAAAGGGACATGAATAAGTTGTTTGTTTTACTTATACATACTGGTTATTAGTTTACTTGATGTGTTCTTAACTTGTTTTACTTGTTCTTGTTTTATCATGTGATTCTTAATGTTTCATGTGTTTTAGATTAGTGTATTTCATGTTTTATGTGTTATTGTACTTGTTGTATCATAATGAATAACTTTCTAAAAATAACAGATTTCTATATATAGTAACTTTCCAAAAATAGCAGGTTTCCATAATTAGTATGTTTTCATACATAGCATGTTTCCATATTCTATATGTTTTCAAAATTAGTAATAAGCTTATTTAAATAAGTCATGATTATTATATAATAATAATATAGTAAAGTTTAATAATATTAATACTTTAGTTTTAACTTATGATTATCAATTAATAATATAATACATGATTTTATAAGTATTTATTAATTAACAATATTTCATGATTTTATTAATTAAACTTTACCTTAATGATTAATGTATAACTAAATTAAAACATGTTATTAATTTAATTAAACCTTCGTTCTAATGTAATTAATTTATTAAGCTAAGTCTTAATTAAATTAATTAATGGACATGTACTTATAACGTAAATAATTATTTCTAATAATTATTATAACATATAGTTTCTTTAGATGGCCATGTTTATTTATCATGATAATTATATTATATAAATATATCCTAAGTCATGGTATTAATCAATTAAATTAAGTCATGAATTAAATAATAAAATTAAATAATAAAATAATATAAAGTATTTGCAAAATGTTTAGCCAAACACACCCATTCGGTGTGTTCGGTTATACCCGAGCCCCTTAAGGACCAACCGAGACCATGGGAGGTCTCGGATTCGCCTCGAACACCGCGCATCACCACAGCCTTTCGGCTGTGGTTTATGTCCGACCACCAGCAACCAACGTAGCCACCACCTGTAGATGGGCTGCCCTCGACTTAGCCGAGTTCCCACTGCTAGGCCGAACACCACCCTGCTGGGGTTGGTGTTGCTGCTGACTGCGCAGACAGCCACTGGCTGTTGCCAGTTCCCCCTGCTGCGTACAACTACCCACCGAGAGTCACCAGGCTCTCGGTTCCCACTGACCACCAAACACACCCACTGATGGGGTGGTTGGTGTTGCAGCTGAAGGAAACAACCAGCCACTGACCAACTGTGGGGTACGACTGGCCGTGTAAAACACCCATCGAGATTCAAAGACTCTCGGTTCTCTTGATGAACCCGAACCAAAAACTCGACTTGGCTAATTTAGTAAATGCTTTAATCATATGATCATACATAAACTTAACTGATTCATGGAATGATAAATAATAAAATAAGATTAATGATTAAAGGTTACCAATGGTTAAATGACTCGAAGATAGTGATCACAAAAAATTACCCGAACACTTGAGATCAAAAGCTAGATTTTTTCATGATTTTCTTGGTGGCAGTCGACGGCAGAGAGTGAGAAGGACATAGTGTTTTCGCTAAATTTTATTAAAAGTGTAAATATGTTTCCTTGGCAATATTTTTGTACAAGTATAATTGGTCATGGGCCGGGCCAAAGCCGACCCTTCCTTTCTCTTTTCCATGCCGTCCAAACCCCCAAACATATATGTGTTTTCGTTTTGTTTTTCGTGCTTAAATATTAATCGCGTGTGTTCGTATTTTTCTGTCGTGTTTTAATCTTGTTACGTTTTAAGTATTATACGTAAATACTTATCATGTACTATAATTAGTATTAATATACGTAATACTTATCGTAATTAATTAATATACGTAATAATTTTATTAAATGTTCGTGACACGTGTCGTATATAAATTAATCGTAAAGTTTTAATTTGACCGTATTTTTATGCATTTATGATCTAAGGTATTTTTAAAACGGGTTTTACAATTAGACTATTAGAACAAAAGAACTTATGGAAATTTTTGTTAAAAACAGAACTTTGATTCAACACAATCACTACAAGAAAATTGAGAACATGTGACCGGGGTTTCCCCGGCGACAAAATGTCGCCAGGTATAACCCCTTTTCCTTGGCGACTTCGCTGACGTGGCAAAAAAGCTGATATACTTTTTGGTCAAAGTTTGACTAGAGTATCCCTGGCGACATGTCGCCGAGGATTCACCGTCCAAAATCAGATGCCAAAGGAAAAAGTGGGATATTTTCCCTCCCACTTATCCCTAGCGACATGTCGCCAGGGAAACTTCTTCCAACGTAATTAACATTAATCTCTTTTTGATAATAACCTGACAATCTTATCCCTGGCGACATGTCGCCAGGGATACTTCGTCCAACGTAATTAGCTTCAAACTTAAGCAGAAAATCTGTGGCGGGCTTTTGCCCGCCAAATCCCAAAAGTTTCCCCGGCGACATGTCGCCGGGGAAACTCCCTGTCATATATATTATTGGTTTTTGCTTATTATGAAAAATTATTGTTTATTCCATATAATTATTATTTTAACTATCGATCCGATGTTATTTTATTTTCGCGACGTTTATATAATAAAAAATGAGACATCTATAAAAAATGAGACATGTCGCCGGGGAAACTCCCTGTCATATATATTATTAGTTTTGCTTATTATGAAAAATTATTAATTATTCCATATAATTATTATTTTAACTATCCATCCGATGTTATTTTATTTTCGCGACGTTTATATAATAAAAAATGACACATCTATAAAACAAATATTTGTTTATTCCAAATATTACATAAAACCTTTTGTAATATCGCATGGGAGACTTACAGACAGACACTCCTAAACATAATTTTATTCGTCACGGACACTTAAACACGCGCTTAATTAAACATGGATATTACAACGATATTAGACTCGTAAACACGGAAAAAAACACATCACAAACTAGTTCAAACTAAGGTTCCCCATGTCATCGTAAAGGTCGTGAAGTAGTGCAGCTGAATCCATTGTGTGCCTATCGGCATTGCGGTACAACTCTACTGTACTCTCAAGTACCTTTATTTTTCCATTCAAGAGCACACAGTTTGCACACGTTGAAGAGCTTGGAGAAGAAATTGGAGTCCTTGAAGGTCTCGAAGAAGAGCTTGGAGGAGAAAAGCTCGTTGAAGGTCTTGAAGAAGAGCTTGGAGGAGAAAGCTCATTGAACCTCCAAGAGAATTGACAAGTAGTCTGACTCGTTCGTGTTTCCATAAAAAAATCCGCATCCATATGAAACTGGAGGTTCTACCTTTTAACGTGGACAAGCATAGTATTGTCTACTAAAGGTATCATCTTGCCACGATTGTCGAAGAACTACATCTCCACGTCCACCGTACACGAAAAAGCTTCATGCTTCAACATCTTCGTAATAACAATGTGTTTGTGATGATAAGTGTGTGTGATCTGCTGGTGGTTGTGATGATAAGGAGTGTGTGTCGTTCTTCTTTTATGCTAAAAAAGTGAGGGAAATTGTTAACATTTTCTCGCCAATGTTTTCCCTCCAATATTTCCCACCAATGTTTTCCCTCCAATATTTAGCAACTTAATTGACCACCCATCCATCAAATCCATCAGCTGGATAAGAGTTGCATACATAAACCTCATGCATGAGTGCATTTGGATATGGTACGTAAGCAGGCAAAGAGAAAAGTAACATCTGCCGTCGGCCTTACTTTGCATTAATTATTTCATCATTAAAATTTTGAAAAACAGTACCACTCTACTGCTTTAAAGTTAAAAGTCTCTAATTTGAAGTTCAATAGATGAGTCGGTATGCATTGGTTACACGTTAGATGTTCAATGGATGAGTCGGTATGTGTTGGTTACATGTTATATGTTCAATGGATGAGTCGGTATGTCTTGGTTACGCGTTAGATGTTCAAGGGATGAGTCGGCATGTCTTGGTTACACGTTATATGTTCAATGGTGTCTTGGTTAAACGTTAGATGTTCAATGGATGAGTCGGTATGTCTCGGTTACACGTTAAATGTTCAATGTATGAATCAGCATGTCTTGGTTACACGTTAGATGTTCAATGGATAAGTCGGTATGTCTTGGTTACACGTTACATGTTCAATGGATGAGTCGGCATGTCTTGGTTACACGTTATATGTTTAATGGATGAGTCGGTATGTCTTGGTTACATGTTAGATGTTCAGTGGATGAGTCGGCATGTATTGGTTACACGTTATATGTTTAATGGATGAGTCAGTATGTCTTGCTTACTCGTTAGATGTTCAATGGATGAGTCGGCATGTCTTGGTTACAGGTTAGATGTTCAATGGATGAGTCGGCATGTCTTGGTTACACGTTATATGTTCAATGGATGAGTCGGTATGTCTTGGTTACACGTTAGATGTTCAATGGATGAGTCAGTGTGTCTTTGTTACATGTTAGATGTTGAATGGATGAGTCGGCATGTCTTGGTTACACGTTAGATTTTCAATGGATTAGCCGGTATGTCTTGGTTACACGTTAGATTTTCAATGGATGAGTCGGTATGACTTGGTTACACGTTAGATGTTCAATGGATGAGTCGGTATGTCTTGGTTACATGTTAGATGTTCAATGGATGAGTCGATATGTCTTGGTTACATGTTAGATGTTCAATGGATGAGTCGGTATGTCTTCATTACACGTTAAATGTTCAATCGATGAGTCGGCATGTCTTGGTTACATGTTAGATGTTCAATGGATGAGTCGGTATGTCTCGGTTACACGTTAGATATTCAATGGATGAGTCAGCATGTCTTGTTACAAAACATATGTTTAATAGATGAGTCGTATGTCTGGGTTACACGTTAGAAGTTTAATGGATGAGTCGGTATGTCTTGGTTACACGTTATATATTCAATGTATGAGTCGGTATGTCTTGGTTACACGTTAGATGTTCAATAGATGAGTTGGTATGTCTTGGTTACACGTTAGATGTTCAATGGATGAGTCGGTATGTCTTGGTTACACGTTATATGTTCAATGGATTAGTCGGTATGTCTTGGTTACACGTTAGATGTTTAATAGATGAGTCGGCATGTCTTGGTTACACGTTATATGTTCAATGGATGAGTCGGTATGTCTTGCTTACTCGTTAGATGTTCAATGGACGAGTCGGCATGTCTTGGTTACACGTTAGATGTTCAATGGATGAGTCGGCATGTCTTGGTTACACGTTATATGTTCAATGGATGAGTCGGTATGTCTTGGTTACACATTATATGTTCAATGGATGAGTCAGTGCGTCTTGGTTACACATTAGATATTCAATGGATGAGTCGGCATGTCTTGGTTACACGTTAGATGTTCAATGGATGAGTCGGTATGTCTTGGTTACACGTTAGATTTTCAATGGATGAGTCGGTATGACTTGGTTACATGTTAGATGTTCAATGGATGAGTCGGTATGTCTTGGTTACACGTTAGATGTTCAATGGATGAGTCGATATGTCTTGGTTACATGTTAGATGTTCAATGGATGAGTCAGTATGTCTTGGTTACACGTTAGATGTTCAATCGATAAGTCGACATGTCTTGGTTACATGTTAGATGTTCAATGGATGAGTCGGTATGTCTTTGTTACACGTTAGATGTTCAATGGATGAGTCAACATGTCTTGTTACACATTATATGTTTAATACATGAGTCGGTATGTCTTGGTTACACGTTAGAAGTTCAATGGATGAGTCGGTATGTCTTGGTTACACGTTATATATTCAATGGATGAGTCAGCATGTCTTGGTTACACGTTAGATGTTCAATAGATGAGTCGGTATGTCTTGGTTACACGTTAGAAGTTCAAAGGATGAGTCGGTATGTCTTGGTTACAAGTTATATGTTCAATAGATGAGTCGACATGTCTTGGTTACACGCTATATGTTTAATGGATGAGTCGGTATGTCTTGGTTACATGTTAGATGTTCAATGGATGAGTCGATATGTCTTGGTTACACGTTAGATGTTCAATGGATGAGTCGGCATGTATTGGTTACACGTTAGATGTTCAATGGATGAGTCGGTATGTCTTGGTTACACCTTAGATGTTTAATGGATGAGTCGGCATGTCTTGGTTACACGTTAGATGTTCAATGGATGAGTCGGTATGTCTTGGTTACACGTTACATGTTCAATAGATGAGTCGACATGTCTTGGTTACACGCTATATGTTTAATGGATGAGTCGGTATGTCTTGGTTACACATTATATGTTTAATGGATGAGTCGGTATGTCTTGGTTACATGTTAGATGTTCAATGGACGAGTCGGCATGTCTTGGTTACACGTTATATGTTCAATGGATGAGTCGGTATGTCTTGGTTACACGTTAGATGTTCAATGGATGAGTCGGCATGTCTAGGTTACATGTTATATGTTCAATGAATGAGTCGGTATGTCTTGGTTACACGTTAGATGTTCAATAGATGAGTCAGTTTGTCTTGGTTACACATTAGATGTTCAATGGATGAGTCGGCATGTCTTGGTTACACGTTAGATGTTCAATGGATGAGTCGGAATGTATTGGTTACACGTTAGATGTTCAAAGGATGAGTCGGTATGTCTTGGTTACAAGTTATATGTTCAATAGATGAGTCGGTATGTCTTGGTTACACGCTATATGTTCAATGGATGAGTCGGCATGTCTTGGTTACACGTTAGATGTTCAATGGATGAGTCGGTATGTCTTGGTTACACGTTAGATGTTCAATGGATGAGTCCGTATGTCTTGGTTACACGCTAGATGTTCAATGGATGGGTCGACATGTCTTGGTTACACATTATATGTTCAATGGATGAGTCAGTATGTCTTGGTTAAACGTTAGATGTTTAATGGATGAGTCGGCATGTCTTGGTTACACGTTATATGTTTAATGGATAAGTCGGTATGTCTTGGTTACATGTTAGATGTTCAATGGATGAGTCGGCATGTCTTGGTTACACGTTATATGTTCAATGGATGAGTCGGTATGTCTTGGTTACACGGTAGATGTTCAATGGATGAGTCGGCATGTCTTGGTTACATGTTATATGTTCAATGGATGAGTCGGTATGTCTTGGTTACACGTTAGATGTTCAATAGATGAGTCGGTTTGTCTTGGTTACACGTTAGATGTTCAATGGATGAGTCGGCATGTCTTGGTTACACGTTAGATGTTCAATGGATGAGTCGGCATGTCTTGGTTATACGTTAGATGTTCAATGGATGAGTCGGTATGTCTTGGTTACACGTTAGATGTTTAATGGATGAGTCGGTATGTCTTGGTTACACGTT
Source organism: Glebionis coronaria (assembly GCA_025667525.1). Classification (NCBI taxonomy): domain Eukaryota; kingdom Viridiplantae; phylum Streptophyta; class Magnoliopsida; order Asterales; family Asteraceae; genus Glebionis; species Glebionis coronaria. The sequence continues at coordinate 85,412,668 of CM046878.1, forward strand.
AGACATTCAATTGATGAGTCGGTATGTCTTGGTTACACGTTAGATGTTCAATGGATGAGTCGGTACGTCTTGGTTACACGTTAGATGTTCAATGGATGAGTCGGATGTCTTGGTTACACGTTAGATGTTCAATGGATGAGTCGGTATGTCTTGGTTACACGTTAGATGTTTAATGGATGAGTCGGTATGTCTTGGTTACACGTTAGACGTTCAATTGATGAGTCGGTATGTCTTGGTTACATGTTAGATGTTCAATGGATGAGTCGGTATGTCTTGGTTACACGTTAGATGTTCAATGGATGAGTCGGATGTCTTGGTTACACGTTAGATGTTCGATGGATGAGTCGGTATGTCTTGGTTACACGTTAGATGTTCAATGGATGAGTCGGTATGTCTTGGTTACACGTTAGATGTTAAATGGGATGAGTCGGTATGTCTTGGTTACACGTTAGATGTTCAATGGATGAGTCGGATGTCTTGGTTACACGTTAGATGTTCAATGGATGAGTCGGCATGTCTTGGTTACACGTTAGATGTTCAATGGATGAGTCGGTATGTCTTGGTTACACGTTAGATGTTAAATGGGATGAGTCGGTATGTCTTGGTTACACGTTAGATGTTCGATGGATGAGTCGGTATGTCTTGGTTACACGTTAGATGTTCAATGGATGAGTCGGCATGTCTTGGTTACACGTTAGATGTTCAATGGATGAGTCGGTATGTCTTGGTTACACGTTAGATGTTAAATGGGATGAGTCGGTATGTCTTGGTTACACGTTAGATGTTCGATGGATGAGTCGGTATGTCTTGGTTACACGTTAGATGTTCAATGGATGAGTCGGCATGTCTTGGTTACACGTTAGATGTTCAATGGATGAGTCTGTATGTCTTGGTTACACGTTAAATGTTCAATGGATGAGTCAGCATGTCTTGGTTAAACATTATATGTTTAATGGATGAGTCGGGATGTCTTGGTTACACGTTAGAAGTTCAATGGATGAGTCGGCATGTCTTGGTTACACGTTATATATTCAATGGATGAGTCGGTATGTCTTGGTTACACCTTAGATGTTCAATGGATGAGTCGGTATGTCTTGGTTACATGTTAGATGTTCAATGGATGAGTCGGTATGTCTTGGTTACACGTTATATGTTTAATTGATTAGTCGGTATGTCTTGGTTACACGTTATATGTTCAATGGATGAGTCAGCATGTCTTGGTTACACGTTAGATGTTCAATAGATGAGTCGGTATGTCTTGGTTACACGTTAGAAGTTCAAAGGATGAGTCGGTATGTCTTGGTTACAAGTTATATGTTCAATAGATGAGTCGACATGTCTTGGTTACACGCTATATGTTTAATGGATGAGTCGGTATGTCTTGGTTACATGTTAGATGTTCAATGGATGAGTCGGTATGTCTTGGTTACACGTTAGATGTTCAATGGATGAGTCGGCATGTATTGGTTACACGTTAGATGTTCAATGGATGAGTCGGTATGTCTTGGTTACACCTTAGATGTTTAATGGATGAGTCGGCATGTCTTGGTTACACGTTAGATGTTCAATGGATGAGTCGGTATGTCTTGGTTACACGTTACATGTTCAATAGATGAGTCGACATGTCTTGGTTACACGCTATATGTTCAATGGATGAGTCGGCATGTCTTGGTTACACGTTATATGTTTAATGGATGAGTCGGTATGTCTTGGTTACATGTTAGATGTTCAATGGACGAGTCGGCATGTCTTGGTTACACGTTATATGTTCAATGGATGAGTCGGTATGTCTTGGTTACACGTTAGATGTTCAATGGATGAGTCGGCATGTCTTGGTTACATGTTATATGTTCAATGAATGAGTCGGTATGTCTTGGTTACACGTTAGATGTTCAATAGATGAGTCGGTTTGTCTTGGTTACACGTTAGATGTTCAATGGATGAGTCGGCATGTCTTGGTTACACGTTAGATGTTCAATGGATGAGTCGGCATGTATTGGTTACACGTTAGATGTTCAAAGGATGAGTCGGTATGTCTTGGTTACAAGTTATATGTTCAATAGATGAGTCGGTATGTCTTGGTTACACCTTATATGTTCAATAGATGAGTCGGTATGTCTTGGTTACACGTTATATGTTTAATTGATTAGTCGGTATGTCTTGGTTACACATTATATGTTCAATGGATGAGTCAGCATGTCTTGGTTACACGTTAGATGTTCAATAGATGAGTCGGTATGTCTTGGTTACACGTTAGAAGTTCAAAGGATGAGTCGGTATGTTTGGTTACAAGTTATATGTTCAATAGATGAGTCGACATGTCTTGGTTACACGCTATATGTTCAATGGATGAGTCGGTATGTCTTGGTTACATGTTAGATGTTCAATGGATGAGTCGGTATGTCTTGGTTACACGTTAGATGTTCAATGGATGAGTCGGCATGTATTGGTTACACGTTAGATGTTCAATGGATGAGTCGGTATGTCTTGGTTACACCTTAGATGTTCAATGGATGAGTCGGCATGTCTTGGTTACACCTTAGATGTTTAATGGATGAGTCGGTATGTCTTGGTTACACGTTAGACATTCAATTGATGAGTCGGTATGTCTTGGTTACACGTTAGATGTTCAATGGATGAGTCGGTATGTCTTGGTTACACGTTAGATGTTCAATGGATGAGTCGGATGTCTTGGTTACACGTTAGATGTTTAATGGATGAGTCGGTATGTCTTGGTTACACGTTAGACGTTCAATTGATGTGTCGGTATGTCTTGGTTACACGTTAGACGTTCAATGGATGAGTCGGTATGTCTTGGTTACACGTTAGATGTTCAATGGATGAGTCGGTATGTCTTGGTTACACGTTAGATGTTCAATGGATGAGTCGGCATGTCTTGGTTACACGTTAGATGTTCAATGGATGAGTCGGTATGTCTTGGTTACACGTTAGATGTTCAATGGATGAGTCGGTATGTCTTGGTTACACGTTAGATGTTTAATGGATGAGTCGGTATGTCTTGTTTACACGTTAGACATTCAATTGATGAGTCGGTATGTCTTGGTTACACGTTAGATGTTCAATAGATGAGTCGTCATGTCTTGGTTACACGTTAGATGTTCAATGGATGAGTCGGTATGTCTTGGTTACACGTTAGATGTTCAATAGATGAGTCGGTATGTCTTGGTTACACGTTATATGTTCAATGGATGAGTCAGCATGTCTTAGTTACACGCTATATGTTTAATGGATGAGTCGGTATGTCTTGGTTACACGTTAGATGTTCAATGGATGAGTCGGTATGTCTTGGTTACACGTTAGATGTTCAATGGATGAGTCGGCATGTCTTGGTTACACGTTAGATGTTTAATGGATGAGTCGGTATGTCTTGGTTACACGTTAGACGTTCAATTGATGAGTCGGTATGTCTTGGTTACACGTTAGACGTTCAATGGATGAGTCGGTATGTCTTGGTTACACGTTAGATGTTCAATGGATGAGTCGGTATGTCTTGGTTACACGTTAGATGTTCAATGGATGAGTCGGCATGTCTTGGTTACACGTTAGATGTTCAATGGATGAGTCGGTATGTCTTGGTTACACGTTAGATGTTCAATGGATGAGTCGGCATGTCTTGGTTACACGTTATATGTTTAATGGATGAGTCGGTATGTCTTGGTTACACGTTAGATGTTCAATGGATGAGTCGGCATGTCTTGGTTACATGTTATATGTTCAATGGATGAGTCGGTATGTCTTGGTTACACGTTAGATGTTCAATAGATGAGTCGGTTTGTCTTGGTTACACGTTAGATGTTCAATGGATGAGTCGGCATGTCTTGGTTACACGTTAGAAGTTCAATGGATGAGTCGGCATGTCTTGGTTACACGTTATATATTCAATGGATGAGTCGGTATGTCTTGGTTACACGTTAGATGTTTAATGGATGAGTCGGTATGTCTTGGTTACACGTTAGACATTCAATTGATGAGTCGGTATGTCTTGGTTACACGTTAGATGTTCAATGGATGAGTCGGTATGTCTTGGTTACACGTTAGATGTTCAATGGATGAGTCGGATGTCTTGGTTACACGTTAGATGTTCAATGGATGAGTCGGCATGTCTTGGTTACACGTTAGATGTTCAATGGATGAGTCGGTATGTCTTGGTTACACGTTAGATGTTCAATGGGATGAGTCGGTATGTCTTGGTTACACGTTAGATGTTCGATGGATGAGTCGGTATGTCTTGGTTACACGTTAGATGTTCAATGGATGAGTCGGCATGTCTTGGTTACACGTTAGATGTTCAATGGATGAGTCTGTATGTCTTGGTTACACGTTAAATGTTCAATGGATGAGTCAACATGTCTTGGTTACACATTATATGTTTAATGGATGAGTCGGGATGTCTTGGTTACACGTTAGAAGTTCAATGGATGAGTCAGTATGTCTTGGTTACACGTTATATATTCAATGGATGAGTCGGTATGTCTTGGTTACACCTTAGATGTTCAATGGATGAGTCGGTATGTCTTGGTTACATGTTAGATGTTCAATGGATGAGTCGGTATGTCTTGGTTACACGTTATATGTTTAATTGATTAGTCGGTATGTCTTGGTTACACGTTATATGTTCAATGGATGAGTCAGCATGTCTTGGTTACACGTTAGATGTTCAATAGATGAGTCGGTATGTCTTGGTTACACGTTAGAAGTTCAAAGGATGAGTCGGTATGTCTTGGTTACAAGTTATATGTTCAATAGATGAGTCGACATGTCTTGGTTACACGCTATATGTTCAATGGATGAGTCGGTATGTTTAACACCCCCAAATTTGCACGCAACGGAATCCATCTTTGGGTGCTAAACAATGATACAACAACACATAATTTATAAAGAACGACTCGAAAAGAGACGTTTTAGTTTTATCGTTCCTAAAACATTTGTCAGAGTAGCGTAGTCCCAAGTAATCGTTACCAAAAGATAAGTTAAAACAACATATTGGTTTGTTTTAAAAATGGAACGATAAATAAATCAAAGAGTTTGAATAACAAAAGCAGTGCACAACTTCATTCCCGGTGACCTCCAAGCTTCCACTTCTTGATTACCTGAAATACATGTGAGTAAAACAATCAGCAAAAATGCCGAGTGAATCTATAGGTTTATGAAATCAATTTGAACACAAGCAAAGATTATAAGTTTGTGGCATGCTTATAAGCATCAAATAATAATTTGCATCAACAATGATAATTGTATATAGCATAAATTGCAATAAGCTCATGGAACCGAGCCCTTAGACACTCCCATATCAGTCTAATAAGACGAGAGATTTATTAATTGTCGGTTACCTCCAGATTATTGGTACATTGCCGTATACCTGACTTCTCAATACAATATGCTCAAACAGTGTGGAGGTCGGGCCTAAGCTTCTATGACAAGTCCACAAAAACTGAACCGGGGCGGCTTCCCCCATAGATCTATTAATTGTACTAGCGGTTAACCCATCATAGGTTAATTAACGGTCCATAATTGAGGTTTTAACAAAGGCAATCACTTAATGCAATTTAAAGGCAACCACGGGTCCATTCATAGAGGGACAAAGCATACCATAAAAATCTTGTGTTCTAAGTTTATAAAACATGTATTCCCCCTCGCGGGTTTAAAATCATTTAATAACTAGTATAAAGCGAGGCTATAGACTCACGTTGATAATGAAAGGCGGATTATCGGCTACGGGCGTGCTTCGGTCACGGAAACCTATATAAATAATAATCGGTCTTAGACTCTTGTCTAATGACTTTTATCAAAATAACAATATACATATGATGATTTTGTACATATGATGATGATCAAGTGGGTTTATATATCCTTGTTTACTCATTTTAGTGTTTACATATTGGTAACTTTTTACTAGTTTACTAGTTTTACCTACTTACCTATTTTAAGTCCAATAAGCTTAGTATAAGTTCTTTAACTTGTTTTAATCCATTTTATACCTATATTATCAGTATCTATACGTTCAATGTTGGGCCCAAATGGGTTAAGCCCAATAAGTCCTTTTTATAAGTGTTTAACTTATTTAGTCCAATTATTAGTCCAATATGCTTAGTTAGCTCGTTAATGTCCGTATGTCCTATAGTTCGGGTTTTATCGGTTTTTACTTGTATTAGTTACTTATATATATCAGTATATGACTTTTAAAAACTTTACATTAGACGGGTTTGACCGTCTAAGTTTTATTTGGCGAAAAACGTTAATTTTACGGTAATAGCCGAAAAAGTCGTAAAAATCAAGTTTATAGTTTTTATTACTTATAAGTATTATTCCACAACCATTTATATAATTCATCCATTTAATTAACCTTTTACATATTTATATAAATAAGTTTCATAAGTTAGTGGGTTTTTATTTTACATTTTATACAATAAAATTTGAGTGCTTATATAATAATAATAAACATTAATTCTCAAAATCTGATATTTATATTCATGTTCACCATTTTTATCATATCTTGAGTTCTATATTGAATTAGAAGCTCATTTTTGGGTGGCACGATCTTCATATTATGTGCTACATTTAACTTAGTTATAGCTACTGCTCATTTTAAGTTTATCTTGCCTTAACAGTCCCTACAAAACTGCTTATTCAGATTAGAACACCCAACTTGTTTTGATCATATCTCACTCATTATATTGATTCCATTGCATGGCCAACTCTCACATGTGTATAACATCTTGTACTTACTGTAAATGGATTATACCATGCAAGTTTATCAGTTCAAGTTTTAGTTATATACTGTTTTTATCCAGCCAACTAAATAATCATGATTTTAGCCTTATTTCTCATGGTTATTAATATTTTTAAGCATATTTATCAACACTTGATCCCCACACAACATTTTTATAATCATATATACATCATATACATATACAAAATAAAGAAAATACATTTGTTCTTTACAAAAATAACAAGAGAAAATGGAGAGGATGATCTTCTTTACCAACCAAGTGTATTTCTTGTTTTTGGAAGACAAGAACTTGATGAACACCACAAGTAACTCCAAGATCATCAAACACCAAGAACAATAGTTGAGAAATAAGCCCTAGGACACAAGCAAATCACCTCCAATGTTGTTAAAATAGCCACCAAATGATCAAGGCTTCAAGATAACTCCATGATAGAGCTAGTAAACATGTATTTCATGGCTAGAAAAGATCAAAAGGGGTGTTTGTAGCTTCAATATGGATGGCAATGGTGAAGGTTTTTGAGAGAGTTTTGTGTTGGTTTGCATGTAAGTAAATGGTGGAAATGAGTTAGTTGATGGTTTTAGCTAGATAGTGGAAAGAACTAAGCTTAAGGTGTAAGCTTTGTTTACACTTGTAAACACTTAGCTAACATGATGCCACATATGGTTGTGGTGTCATGTTAGTGCCATCCCATATAAGCTAGTGGGGTGGGACAATATATTTTGTCCCATCTCACTAGTTTACGAGTATCCCTCGATTCTAGTTTTCTCGATTTGCGTGCCCTCGGGTCGTTTCACGAAAAACGTTTTTATAAATTATGAATCAACGTCACAAAACGAATCCAATAAAAATTGTCTCATCAAAAACGGAGTTCAAAAACGTAAATACGTAATCCTAAGGTTTCCGGTTTAGTCGTAAGGGACGCTAAATTATGCAAGTAAGCCCAAATTTAAATCCGTAAATTGTGAGTTCGTCAACCAACACAAAAATAAGTTTCAAAATATTATACGAGAAAATATTTCACTACCTGAAAATGCTAGATTGTACTTTTTAAAAGTTTAATCGCACACGAAAAATAATAATATAACGACTCGATACGTAATTGAAACGATATCGTCGAAAGTATTAAATATCGAAAATATTGATAATAAAATATAAAATTTTTGGCATCCGTCGGTATCGCGATCACTAGTAGTCCTCGTTGCTCGTCAAAATATTAAAATATAATATTTAATATCGGTTTCAACTTAAACCGTTAAACATAATAATATTTAACGTTATAAAATACTTCAAAATAATTGAAAATAGAATTAAATTATGACCTTATTTTTACGGTTTTACATCCTCACCACCTTAAGGGAGCGACGTCCCGGCGCTCAACTCGCCTCACTTTCGCCAACGCGCATTAAAGTCTCAATAAACATCGTCGTAGAAAGTCATAAAGATATTACATAATATGTGTTCTACATGATCGGACGTCATCGGATGATGCCGTCTCAAGTTCTCACAACTTACGATCATTTGACTAGATCACATACCACATAAGTACATAAAAATAAAAGGTCGAACAATAACATCAAGTATAGATTTCCATCGTTAATCATCGAGAAAACCTTGAACGAACCCTTGATAATAACCACTTGATCTCCAGAGTCTTTCCACTTGCGGTGTCGGCTTCAACATACTCCTCGAGGTTGTAACGAATTTATTAACTCCATTCATTAAGAGATTCGGTCCTCAATCATTCCACAAGTACACGCATAAATCCTGGTGACACTTATCGTTTCTTCTTATACACTGCTTCCCGAGATTCATTTTAAACTCAGAATAAAATAATGATATTCAATACGAGGAATAGAACGAGATAAAAATAAATTCAATAAACGCATAAACGGACTAGATGTGGTAAAATGATTTAAGGTTGACGACCGACGAGGGATCTCGACTCACGCAACCGTAAAACATAATAATTCACAATACTAGAAAAATGAGAGCGAAGAATAAATTAAATATTAACATTAAAATAACGTTTGTCACAATTATCCGTCCCGGATTTGGTATTACCTTAAGACTCAATTGAGGTACTTTCTTGATAAAGATGATATATTAAAAATAGAAGTTAAATAGCTTCATAATTTATTTTGGTTGTCTTAAGAAACTTTGAAAGAATGACATGAATTTTATAAATTAAACTCATATTGTTGGTTACAATTAGAAGATATAATTTCCAAATTAAATCATTATTAGGAATATAAATTAAACCGGTAATTTCATTACATTAAAAGTAAAGTATGATAAGTCAATTAGTTCAAAAGGTAGAAAATAATTTTATTTTTAAACATTAGTTTTAGTTATACAAAATATGATGTATAAATTTGACATTTTACTTGTAATGGTTATTTCGATAATTGAAAATCATTGAAAAATGTATACGTTGTAGAAATACATAAAGGTGTTTATTATTTCAAAATAAATATGGGATACATTCGGGTTTCGAAATGTGACAAGATAATAAACGAATACGAATGGAAATAATGGTCAACAGTTAATACGAAATCAACGGTACAAAAGAGGACGAAGCAGATGTCGTATGAATTCTTAAAGAGAATAATAAAATAAAGGCGTTGATGGTAAGACGATAAGAAACAGTAGATTAAACAAGTTGTCAATTTTGTTAGTGCGGTCGATGGTTCACTAATATCAGTTCGTTAACTTAGCGGTGGTCGATACATGATCGGAAATAAAATCCATACAAAAATTTTAATCAAAGAAAATTCCTAATAATCACTTGTAATTAAAACAAATCAAATGAAGGATGTTAGTGTTTAAAGAGAGAAGTCAAAGCGCGGTTCACAAGAGTGGATTTCGAGACAAACGAGAGTGACGGACGTCATCCCGGATATACGAAAATCGCTCTAGTGATAATTCATTATTCACGTGAGGAGACATTCCAAAGATCTACCCAGTCGCATAAAAAAGATTGGGCGAGAAGGAAGGATAAAACATTGAGACTTTCAAGTCATTTATCAACAGTCAGTAATTAGACGAACGATCAAAAGAAATCAGTTATAAGATAAAATAAAGTAACAAGTAGAAAAATGATCGTCGAGTAAAAACGTATTCGTAAGCGCGTAATTCATTCAAGAAAAGGTAAGAAAACGTATGCGGATGCATAGAAATTGCGCTACTTGCATAAAATATAAAGGTTTTCAAAACTTCTTTTCACTTTATTTCATTTTATTTATCTTTATCATAAATACAAGTAAAAAGTTGATTATTATCAAGATTTTTAAGGTGACCACTATTCAGCCTAGCATGGCTCCTTCTAAATTAGACATAGGTGATCAGGCCATGTATAATTTAAGGCTAGCAATGCAGTGCTCCATTTCGTCGAAAAGTATTAAGTTTCTTATGTTTATATATAAGCCATGCCATTTGAAAAATGGAATTTAAAAATAGTTTATAAATTTATAGGATACACGTAATTTGTGAGATACTTAATAAGCAACTTTTAATGTTACGAAAAGTATTTTATAAGATCAAAGTAAAAACAATTGGTGAAAATAATCGTAAAACAATATCAGATTTATTTATAATATGACATTATGACAACGTATAAAGTAGTCAAAGTTTTACAAAAAGTGGCAAATAGTAGCTCATAAAACAACCAATGAAATGGTTACAAGTTGTTAAGGTTTCAAAAGGTTATAAGGTTAGACGAAACGCCATGAGACACGCGATAATATCGACGAAGAAGAATGTGAAGGAAAAACTTCAAAACTCAACCCAAATCAGTGGAAGGTTAGAGAAAAATAAAAATAAAAATAAAATAACATCGAATGACAATTGAGTCATATATATAAAAAGAATAAAACAATCCACATGTGTATTCGTTAGTTGTAAAATAATATTTGTTAAAATTTTACGATCTCAAATGAAATCAAAACAGCTTAGAAACATTTAAAACTCATGTTCTGAATTTTCTATCAGATTTAACTTTTAAATATGAGCCGATTAATTGACCCAATAAACGACATCTCCAAGACTCAGAGTCTAAAGCATTTTGATGCAAAACGACGTTTCAGACGACTTTCTAGTTTTACCCGAGACCTGAAACCCAATGTAAAATGACCAAAATACCCCTGCAAGTTCTGTGCAGGTTTAACTGTTTTATTTTAAAAACGAAGGTTTTACTTTTATGTTTTGACCTGTTATACTGCCCCTGCAGTTTCTACAAAAAATGTATTTTTCGACATTTCTTAACGGCTCAAAATATATACATTTATACACACATGTCTTGTGGATTTTATAACAACGAAAAATAAATCTCGTAATGAGCATCAAATAAAATATAACATGATGAATGACAGAAAATGCTTCAAGGTATTCAACACGAAATTTAGGAAGCAAGACGGTGAAAGACGTTCGTAATTTAGATTCCAAAATGCAATGTAGGAAAATCTCCTTGGTGCCACGATTGTCAAAAACACAAAACATAACAAGAAAAGAATGGAACATTAACATGCTACACTCCGGGAGCAAAAAGGTTAATGAAAAACAAATGATACAATTTTATATAAGTAAAATCGTATTCCAATTCTAGTGCCATAATCTAGACGATGATTTATAAAATGACGATGACGTTACCGAGATATAAGTGAACAATACACTTCGGAGTCGATACATATAAATGTCAATAAATAGCGGTTAGTCTATTCCAAGGACACATTGAGCTACACAATGGTCTAGAAATTACGTTAAAAGACGTCCAGGCACAAATAGCCGGAAGACGATTTGGATATCTACGTAGATATCTCAAAGGGTTAAATAATGAAAGTAACGCGCGCAGATGAAGGTATGCAAGGTCATAATATAAAATTTTTGCAATAAAAGCAATTTAAATACTTCAAAAATAAATACAGAAAGATCTTGAAAATTCAATGTATTTATTTAAGTTAATCATTAATAAATGATAAACTTTTATCGAAAAGTTTAACGACATAAATATATATCGATAAAGGATTATAATATTTATTTAGAAATACTTAGCAATAAGGCATACATAATAATGTATACTAAAGTTGTAATCCCAGAAGTAGCTTGAACCTGAAGTCACGCGAAATCATGTGCACCGACTCTTTGAAAAATAAAACCGACAGTTATAGTTTAGGTTTTTAGAAAAAGACCTAGTTCTCTATAACTCATGGCTCTGGTACCAATCTTTAACACCCCCAAATTTGCACGCAACGGAATCCATCTTTGGGTGCTAAACAATGATACAACAACACATAATTTATAAAGAACGACTCGAAAAGAGACGTTTTAGTTTTATCGTTCCTAAAACATTTGTCAGAGTAGCGTAGTCCCAAGTAATCGTTACCAAAAGATAAGTTAAAACAACATATTGGTTTGTTTTAAAAATGGAACGATAAATAAATCAAAGAGTTTGAACAACAAAAGCAGTGCACAACTTCATTCCCGGTGACCTCCAAGCTTCCACTTCTTGATTACCTGAAATACATGTGAGTAAAACAATCAGCAAAAATGCCGAGTGAATCTATAGGTTTATGAAATCAATTTGAACACAAGCAAAGATTATAAGTTTGTGGCATGCTTATAAGCATCAAATAATAATTTGCATCAACAATGATAATTGTATATAGCATAAATTGCAATAAGCTCATGGAACCGAGCCCTTAGACACTCCCATATCAGTCTAATAAGACGAGAGATTTATTAATTGTCGGTTACCTCCAGATTATTGATACATTGCCGTATACCTGACTTCTCAATACAATATGCTCAAACAGTGTGGAGGTCGGGCCTAAGCTTCTATGACAAGTCCACAAAAACTGAACCGGGGCGGCTTCCCCCATAGATCTATTAATTGTACTAGCGGTTAACCCATCATAGGTTAATTAACGGTCCATAATTGAGGTTTTAACAAAGGCAATCACTTAATGCAATTTAAAGGCAACCACGGGTCCATTCATAGAGGGACAAAGCATACCATAAAAATCTTGTGTTCTAAGTTTATAAAACATGTATTCCCCCTCGCGGGTTTAAAATCATTTAATAACTAGTATAAAGCCAGGCTATAGACTCACGTTGATAATGAAAGGCGGATTATCGGCTACGGGCGTGCTTCGGTCACGGAAACCTATATAAATAATAATCGGTCTTAGACTCTTGTCTAATGACTTTTATCAAAATAACAATATACATATGATGATTTTGTACATATGATGATGATCAAGTGGGTTTATATATCCTTGTTTACTCATTTTAGTGTTTACGTATTGGTAACTTTATACTAGTTTACTAGTTTTACCTACTTACCTATTTTAAGTCCAATAAGCTTAGTATAAGTTCTTTAACTTGTTTTAATCCATTTTATACCTATATTATCAGTATCTATACGTTCAATGTTGGGCCCAAATGGGTTAAGCCCAATAAGTCCTTTTTATAAGTGTTTAACTTATTTAGTCCAATTATTAGTCCAATATGCTTAGTTAGCTCGTTAATGTCCGTATGTCCTATAGTTCGGGTTTTATCGGTTTTTACTTGTATTAGTTACTTATATATATCAGTATATGACTTTTAAAAACTTTACATTAGACGGGTTTGACCGTCTAAGTTTTATTTGGCGAAAAACGTTAATTTTACGGTAATAGCCGAAAAAGTCGTAAAAATCAAGTTTATAGTTTTTATTACTTATAAGTATTATTCCACAACCATTTATATAATTCATCCATTTAATTAACCTTTTACATATTTATATAAATAAGTTTCATAAGTTAGTGGGTTTTTATTTTATATTTTATACAATAAAATTTGAGTGCTTATATAATAATAATAAACATTAATTCTCAAAATCTGATATTTATATTCATGTTCACCATTTTTATCATATCTTGAGTTCTATATTGAATTAGATGCTCATTTTTGGGTGGCACGATCTTCATATTATGTGCTACATTTAACTTAGTTATAGCTACTGCTCATTTTAAGTTTATCTTGCCTTAACAGTCCCTACAAAACTGCTTATTCAGATTAGAACACCCAACTTGTTTTGATCATATCTCACTCATTATATTGATTCCATTGCATGGCCAACTCTCACATGTATATAACATCTTGTACTTACTGTAAATGGATTATACCATGCAAGTTTATCAGTTCAAGTTTTAGTTATATACTGTTTTTATCCAGCCAACTAAATAATCATGATTTTAGCCTTATTTCTCATGGTTATTAATATTTTTAAGCATATTTATCAACACTTGATCCCCACACAACATTTTTATAATCATATATACATCATATACATATACAAAATAAAGAAAATACATTTGTTCTTTACAAAAATAACAAGAGAAAATGGAGAGGATGATCTTCTTTACCAACCAAGTGTATTTCTTGTTTTTGGAAGACAAGAACTTGATGAACACCACAAGTAACTCCAAGATCATCAAACACCAAGAACAATAGTTGAGAAATCAGCCCTAGGACACAGGCAAATCACCTCCAATGTTGTTAAAATGGCCACCAAATGATCAAGGCTTCAAGATAACTCCATGATAGAGCTAGTAAACATGTATTTCATGGCTAGAAAAGATCAAAAGGGGTGTTTGTAGCTTCAATATGGATGGCAATGGTGAAGGTTTTTGAGAGAGTTTTGTGTTGGTTTGCATGTAAGTAAATGGTGGAAATGAGTTAGTTGATGGTTTTAGCTAGATAGTGGAAAGAACTAAGCTTAAGGTGTAAGCTTTGTTTACACTTGTAAACACTTAGCTAACATGATGCCACATATGGTTGTGGTGTCATGTTAGTGCCATCCCATATAAGCTAGTGGGGTGGGACAATATATTTTGTCCCATCTCACTAGTTTACGAGTATCCCTCGATTCTAGTTTTCTCGATTTGCGTGCCCTCGGGTCGTTTCACGAAAAATGTTTTTATAAATTATGAATCAACGTCACAAAACGAATCCAATAAAAATTGTCTCATCCAAAACGGAGTTCAAAAACGTAAATACGTAATCCTAAGGTTTCCGGTTTAGTCGTAAGGGACGCTAAATTATGCAAGTAAGCCCAAATTTAAATCCGTAAATTGTGAGTTCGTCAACCAACACAAAAATAAGTTTCAAAATATTATACGAGAAAATATTTCACTACCTGAAAATGCTAGATTGTACTTTTTAAAAGTTTAATCGCACACGAAAAATAATAATATAACGACTCGATACGTAATTGAAACGATATCGTCGAAAGTATTAAATATCGAAACTATTGATAATAAAATATAAAATTTTTGGCATCCGTCGGTATCGCGATCACTAGTAGTCCTCGTTGCTCGTCAAAATATTAAAATATAATATTTAATATCGGTTTCAACTTAAACCGTTAAACATAATAATATTTAACGTTATAAAATACTTCAAAATAATTGAAAATAGAATTAAATTATGACCTTATTTTTACGGTTTTACAGTATGTCTTGGTTACATGTTAGATGTTCAATGGATGAGTCGGTATGTCTTGGTTACACGTTAGATGTTCAATAGATGAGTCGGCATGTATTGGTTACACGTTAGATGTTCAATGGATGAGTCGGTATGTCTTGGTTACACGTTAGATGTTCAATGGATGAGTCGGTATGTCTTGGTTACACGCTAGATGTTCAATGGATGAGTCGACATGTCTTGGTTACACGTTATATGTTCAATGGATTAGTCGGTATGTCTTGGTTACAGGTTAGATGTTCAATGGATGAGTCGGTATGTCTTGGTTACACGTTAGATGTTCAATGGATGAGTCGGTATGTCTTGGTTACACGTTACATGTTCAATAGATGAGTCGACATGTCTTGGTTACACGCTATATGTTCAATGTATGAGTCGGCATGTCTTGGTTACACGTTATATGTTTAATGGATGAGTCGGTATGTCTTGGTTACACGTTAGATGTTCAATGGACGAGTCGGCATGTCTTGATTACACGTTATATGTTCAATGGATGAGTTAGTATGTCTTGGTTACACGTTAGATGTTCAATGGATGAGTCGGCATGTCTTGGTTACATGTTATATGTTCAATGAATGAGTCGGTATGTCTTGGTTACACGTTAGATGTTCAATAGATGAGTCGGTTTGTCTTGGTTACACGTTAGATGTTCAATGGATGAGTCGGCATGTCTTGGTTACACGTTAGATGTTCAATGGATGAGTCGGCATGTATTGGTTACACGTTAGATGTTCAATGGATGAGTCGGTATGTCTTGGTTACACGTTAGATGTTTAATGGATGAGTCGGTATGTCTTGGTTACACGTTAGACGTTCAATTGATGAGTCGGTATGTCTTGGTTACACGTTAGACGTTCAATGGATGAGTCGGTATGTCTTGGTTACATGTTAGATGTTCAATGGATGAGTTGGTATGTCTTGGTTACACGTTAGATGTTCAATGGATGAGTCGGCATGTCTTGGTTACACGTTAGATGTTCAATGGATGAGTCAGTATGTCTTGGTTACACGTTAGGTGTTCAATGGATGAGTCGGTATGTCTTGGTTACACGTTAGATGTTCAATGGATGAGTCGTTATGTCTTGGTTACACGTTAGATGTTCAATGGATGAGTCGGCATGTCTTGGTTACACGTTAGATGTTCAATGGATGAGTCGGTATGTCTTGGTTACACGTTAGATGTTCAATGGATGAGTCGGTATGTCTTGGTTACACGTTAGATGTTCAATGGATGAATCAGTATGTCTTGGTTACATGTTAGATGTTCAATGGATGAGTCGGTATGTCTTGGTTACACGTTATATGTTTAATTGATTAGTCGGTATACTTGGTTACACGTTATATGTTCAATGGATGAGTCAGCATGTCTTGGTTACACGTTAGATGTTTAATAGATGAGTCGGTATGTCTTGGTTACACGTTAGATGTTCAAAGGATGAGTCGGTATGTCTTGGTTACATGTTATATGTTCAATAGATGAGTCGACATGTCTTGGTTACACGCTATATGTTCAATGGATGAGTCGGTATGTCTTGGTTACATATTAGATGTTCAATGGATGAGTCGGTATGTCTTGGTTACACGTGAGATGTTCAATGGATGAGTCGGCATGTATTGGTTACACATTAGATGTTCAATGGATGAGTCGGTATGTCTTGGTTACACGTTAGATGTTCAATGGATGAGTCGGTATGTCTTGGTTACACGCTAGATGTTCAGTGGATGAGTCGACATGTCTTGGTTACACGTTATATGTTCAATGGATTAGTCGGTATGTCTTGGTTACAGGTTAGATGTTCAATGTATGAGTCGGTATGTCTTGGTTACACGTTAGATGTTCAATGGATGAGTCGGTATGTCTTGGTTACACGTTACATGTTCAATAGATGAGTCGACATGTCTTGGTTACACGCTATATGTTTAATGGATGAGTCAGCATGTCTTGGTTACACGTTATATGTTTAATGGATGAGTCGGTATGTCTTGGTTACATGTTAGATGTTCAATGGACGAGTCGGCATGTCTTGGTTACACGTTATATGTTCAATGGATGAGTCGGTATGTCTTGGTTACACGTTAGATGTTCAATGGATGAGTCGGCATGTCTTGGTTACATGTTATATGTTCAATGAATGAGTCGGTATGTCTTGGTTACACGTTAGATGTTCAATAGATGAGTCGGTTAGTCTTGGTTACACGTTAGATGTTCAATGGATGAGTTGGCATGTCTTGGTTACACGTTAGATGTTCAATGGATGAGTCGGCATGTATTGGTTACACGTTAGATGTTCAATGGATGAGTCGGTATGTCTTGGTTACACGTTAGATATTTAATGGATGAGTCGGTATGTCTTGGTTACACGTTAGACGTTCAATTGATGAGTCGGTATGTCTTGGTTACACGTTAGACGTTCAATGGATGAGTCGGTATGTCTTGGTTACACGTTAGACGTTCAATGGATGAGTCGGTATGTCTTGGTTACACGTTAGATGTTCAATGGATGAGTCGGCATGTCTTGGTTACACGTTAGATGTTCAATGGATGAGTCGGTATGTCTTGGTTACACGTTAGATGTTCAATGGATGAGTCGGTATGTCTTGGTTACACGTTAGATGTTCAATGGATGAGTCGGTATCTCTTGGTTACACGTTAGATGTTCAATGGATGAGTCGGCATGTCTTGGTTACACGTTAGATGTTCAATGGATGAGTCTGTATGTCTTGGTTACACGTTAAATGTTCAATGGATGAGTCATCATGTCTTGGTTACACATTATATGTTTAATGGATGAGTCGGGATGTCTTGGTTACACGTGATAAGTTCAATGGATGAGTCGGCATGTCTTGGTTACACGTTATGTATTCAATGGATGAGTCGGTATGTCTTGGTTACACCTTAGATGTTCAATGGATGAGTCTGTATGTCTTGGTTACACGTTAGATGTTCAATGGATGAGTAGGTATGTCTTGGTTACACTTTATATGTTTAATGTATTAGTCGGTATGTCTTGGTTACACGTTATATGTTCAATGGATGAGGCAACATGTCTTGGTTACACGTTAGATGTTCAATAGATGAGTCGGTATGTCTTGGTTACACGTTAGATGTTCAATGGATGAGTCGGTATGTCTTGGTTACACGTTAGATGTTCAATGGATGAGTCGGTATGTCTTGGTTACACGTTAGATGTTTAATGGATGAGTCGGTATGTCTTGGTTACACGTTAGACGTTCAATTGATGAGTCGGTATGTCTTGGTTACACGTTAGATGTTCAATGGATGAGTCGGCATGTCTTGGTTACACCTTAGATGATTAATGGATGAGTCGGTATGTCTTGGTTACACGTTAGACATTCAATTGATGAGTCGGTATGTCTTGGTTACACGTTAGATGTTCAATGGATGAGTCGGTATGTCTTGGTTACACGTTAGATGTTCAATGGATGAGTCGGATGTCTTGGTTACACGTTAGATGTTTAATGGATGAGTCGGTATGTCTTGGTTACACGTTAGACGTTCAATTGATGAGTCGGTATGTCTTGGTTACACGTTAGACGTTCAATGGATGAGTCGGTATGTCTTGGTTACACGTTAGATGTTCAATGGATGAGTCGGCATGTCTTGGTTACACGTTAGATGTTCAATGGATGAGTCGGTATGTCTTGGTTACACGTTAGATGTTCAATGGATGAGTCGGTATGTCTTGGTTACACGTTAGATGTTCAATGGATGAGTCGGTATGTCTTGGTTACACGTTAGATGTTTAATGGATGAGTCGGTATGTCTTGGTTACACGTTAGACATTCAATTGATGAGTCGGTATGTCTTGGTTACACGTTAGATGTTCAATAGATGAGTCGTCATGTCTTGGTTACACGTTAGATGTTCAATGGATGAGTCAGTATGTCTTGGTTACACGTTAGATGTTCAATAGATGAGTCGGTATGTCTTGGTTACACGTTATATGTTCAATGGATGAGTCAGCATGTCTTAGTTACACGCTATATGTTTAATGGATGAGTCGGTATGTCTTGGTTACACGTTAGATGTTCAATGGATGAGTCGGTATGTCTTGGTTACACGTTAGATGTTCAATGGATGAGTCGGCATGTCTTGGTTACACGTTAGATGTTTAATGGATGAGTCGGTATGTCTTGGTTACACGTTAGACGTTCAATTGATGAGTCGGTATGTCTTGGTTAAACGTTAGACGTTCAATGGATGAGTCGGTATGTCTTGGTTACACGTTAGATGTTCAATGGATGAGTCGGTATGTCTTGGTTACACGTTAGATGTTCAATGGATGAGTCGGCATGTCTTGGTTACACGTTAGATGTTCAATGGATGAGTCGGTATGTCATGGTTACACGTTAGATGTTCAATGGATGAGTCGGCATGTCTTGGTTACACGTTATATGTTTAATGGATGAGTCGGTATGTCTTGGTTACACGTTAGATGTTCAATGGATGAGTCGGCATGTCTTGGTTACATGTTATATGTTCAATGGATGAGTCGGTATGTCTTGGTTACACGTTAGATGTTCAATGGGATGAGTCGGTATGTCTTGGTTACACGTTAGATGTTCGATGGATGAGTCGGCATGTATTGGTTACACATTAGATGTTCAATGGATGAGTCGGCATGTCTTGGTTACACGTTAGATGTTCAATGGATGAGTCTGTATGTCTTGGTTACACGCTAGATGTTCAGTGGATGAGTCGACATGTCTTGGTTACACGTTATATGTTCAATGGATTAGTCGGTATGTCTTGGTTACAGGTTAGATGTTCAATGGATGAGTCGGTATGTCTTGGTTACACGTTAGATGTTCAATGGATGAGTCGGTATGTCTTGGTTACACGTTACATGTTCAATAGATGAGTCGACATGTCTTGGTTACACGCTATATGTTTAATGGATGAGTCGGCATGTCTTGGTTACACGTTATATGTTTAATGGATGAGTCGGTATGTCTTGGTTACATGTTAGATGTTCAATGGACGAGTCGGCATGTCTTGGTTACACGTTATATGTTCAATGGATGAGTCGGTATGTCTTGGTTACACGTTAGATGTTCAATGGATGAGTCGGCATGTCTTGGTTACATGTTATATGTTCAATGAATGAGTCGGTATGTCTTGGTTACACGTTAGATGTTCAATAGATGAGTCGGTTAGTCTTGGTTACACGTTAGATGTTCAATGGATGAGTTGGCATGTCTTGGTTACACGTTAGATGTTCAATGGATGAGTCGGCATGTATTGGTTACACGTTAGATGTTCAATGGATGAGTCGGTATGTCTTGGTTACACGTTAGATATTTAATGGATGAGTCGGTATGTCTTGGTTACACGTTAGACGTTCAATTGATGAGTCGGTATGTCTTGGTTACACGTTAGACGTTCAATGGATGAGTCGGTATGTCTTGGTTACACGTTAGACGTTCAATGGATGAGTCGGTATGTCTTGGTTACACGTTAGATGTTCAATGGATGAGTCGGCATGTCTTGGTTACACGTTAGATGTTCAATGGATGAGTCGGTATGTCTTGGTTACACGTTAGATGTTCAATGGATGAGTCGGTATGTCTTGGTTACACGTTAGATGTTCAATGGATAAGTCGGTATCTCTTGGTTACACGTTAGATGTTCAATGGATGAGTCGGCATGTCTTGGTTACACGTTAGATGTTCAATGGATGAGTCTGTATGTCTTGGTTACACGTTAAATGTTCAATGGATGAGTCATCATGTCTTGGTTACACATTATATGTTTAATGGATGAGTCGGGATGTCTTGGTTACACGTGATAAGTTCAATGGATGAGTCGGCATGTCTTGGTTACACGTTATGTATTCAATGGATGAGTCGGTATGTCTTGGTTACACCTTAGATGTTCAATGGATGAGTCTGTATGTCTTGGTTACACGTTAGATGTTCAATGGATGAGTAGGTATGTCTTGGTTACACTTTATATGTTTAATGTATTAGTCGGTATGTCTTGGTTACACGTTATATGTTCAATGGATGAGGCAACATGTCTTGGTTACACGTTAGATGTTCAATAGATGAGTCGGTATGTCTTGGTTACACGTTAGATGTTCAATGGATGAGTCGGTATGTCTTGGTTACACGTTAGATGTTCAATGGATGAGTCGGTATGTCTTGGTTACACGTTAGATGTTTAATGGATGAGTCGGTATGTCTTGGTTACACGTTAGACGTTCAATTGATGAGTCGGTATGTCTTGGTTACACGTTAGATGTTCAATGGATGAGTCGGCATGTCTTGGTTACACCTTAGATGATTAATGGATGAGTCGGTATGTCTTGGTTACACGTTAGACATTCAATTGATGAGTCGGTATGTCTTGGTTACACGTTAGATGTTCAATGGATGAGTCGGTATGTCTTGGTTACACGTTAGATGTTCAATGGATGAGTCGGATGTCTTGGTTACACGTTAGATGTTTAATGGATGAGTCGGTATGTCTTGGTTACACGTTAGACGTTCAATTGATGAGTCGGTATGTCTTGGTTACACGTTAGACGTTCAATGGATGAGTCGGTATGTCTTGGTTACACGTTAGATGTTCAATGGATGAGTCGGCATGTCTTGGTTACACGTTAGATGTTCAATGGATGAGTCGGTATGTCTTGGTTACACGTTAGATGTTCAATGGATGAGTCGGTATGTCTTGGTTACACGTTAGATGTTCAATGGATGAGTCGGTATGTCTTGGTTACACGTTAGATGTTTAATGGATGAGTCGGTATGTCTTGGTTACACGTTAGACATTCAATTGATGAGTCGGTATGTCTTTGTTACACGTTAGATGTTCAATAGATGAGTCGTCATGTCTTGGTTACACGTTAGATGTTCAATGGATGAGTCGGTATGTCTTGGTTACACGTTAGATGTTCAATAGATGAGTCGGTATGTCTTGGTTACACGTTATATGTTCAATGGATGAGTCAGCATGTCTTAGTTACACGCTATATGTTTAATGGATGAGTCGGTATGTCTTGGTTACACGTTAGATGTTCAATGGATGAGTCGGTATGTCTTGGTTACACGTTAGATGTTCAATGGATGAGTCGGCATGTCTTGGTTACACGTTAGATGTTTAATGGATGAGTCGGTATGTCTTGGTTACACGTTAGACGTTCAATTGATGAGTCGGTATGTCTTGGTTACACGTTAGACGTTCAATGGATGAGTCGGTATGTCTTGGTTACATGTTAGATGTTCAATGGATGAGTCGGTATGTCTTGGTTACACGTTAGATGTTCAATGGATGAGTCGGCATGTCTTGGTTACACGTTAGATGTTCAATGGATGAGTCGGTATGTCATGGTTACACGTTAGATGTTCAATGGATGAGTCGGCATGTCTTGGTTACACGTTATATGTTTAATGGATGAGTCGGTATGTCTTGGTTACACGTTAGATGTTCAATGGATGAGTCGGCATGTCTTGGTTACATGTTATATGTTCAATGGATGAGTCGGTATGTCTTGGTTACACGTTAGATGTTCAATGGGATGAGTCGGTATGTCTTGGTTACACGTTAGATGTTCGATGGATGAGTCGGTATGTCTTGGTTACACGTTAGATGTTCAATGGATGAGTCGGCATGTCTTGGTTACACGTTAGATGTTCAATGGATGAGTCTGTATGTCTTGGTTACACGTTAAATGTTCAATGGATGAGTCAGCATGTCTTGGTTACACATTATATGTTTAATGGATGAGTCGGGATGTCTTGGTTACACGTTAGAAGTTCAATGGATGAGTCGGCATGTCTTGGTTACACGTTATATATTCAATGGATGAGTCGGTATGTCTTGGTTACACCTTAGATGTTCAATGGATGAGTCGGTATGTCTTGGTTACATGTTAGATGTTCAATGGATGAGTCGGTATGTCTTGGTTACACGTTATATGTTTAATTGATTAGTCGGTATGTCTTGGTTACACGTTATATGTTCAATAGATGAGTCAGCATGTCTTGGTTACACGTTAGATGTTCAATAGATGAGTCGGTATGTCTTGGTTACACGTTAGAAGTTCAAAGGATGAGTCGGTATGTCTTGGTTACAAGTTATATGTTCAATAGATGAGTCGACATGTCTTGGTTACACGCTATATGTTCAATGGATGAGTCGGTATGTCTTGGTTACATGTTAGATGTTCAATGGATGAGTCGGTATGTCTTGGTTACACGTTAGATGTTCAATAGATGAGTCGGCATGTATTGGTTACACGTTAGATGTTCAATGGATGAGTCGGTATGTCTTGGTTACACGTTAGATGTTCAATGGATGAGTCGGTATGTCTTGGTTACACGCTAGATGTTCAATGGATGAGTCGACATGTCTTGGTTACACGTTATATGTTCAATGGATTAGTCGGTATGTCTTGGTTACAGGTTAGATGTTCAATGGATGAGTCGGTATGTCTTGGTTACACGTTAGATGTTCAATGGATGAGTCGGTATGTCTTGGTTACACGTTACATGTTCAATAGATGAGTCGACATGTCTTGGTTACACGCTATATGTTCAATGTATGAGTCGACATGTCTTGGTTACACGTTATATGTTTAATGGATGAGTCGGTATGTCTTGGTTACACGTTAGATGTTCAATGGACGAGTCGGCATGTCTTGATTACACGTTATATGTTCAATGGATGAGTTAGTATGTCTTGGTTACACGTTAGATGTTCAATGGATGAGTCGGCATGTCTTGGTTACATGTTATATGTTCAATGAATGAGTCGGTATGTCTTGGTTACACGTTAGATGTTCAATAGATGAGTCGGTTTGTCTTGGTTACACGTTAGATGTTCAATGGATGAGTCGGCATGTCTTGGTTACACGTTATATGTTCAATGGATGAGTCGGCATGTATTGGTTACACGTTAGATGTTCAATGGATGAGTCGGTATGTCTTGGTTACACGTTAGATGGTTAATGGATGAGTCGGTATGTCTTGGTTACACGTTAGACGTTCAATTGATGAGTCGGTATGTCTTGGTTACACGTTAGACGTTCAATGGATGAGTCGGTATGTCTTGGTTACATGTTAGATGTTCAATGGATGAGTTGGTATGTCTTGGTTACACGCTAGATGTTCAATGGATGAGTCGACATGTCTTGGTTACACGTTATATGTTCAATGGATTAGTCGGTATGTCTTGGTTACAGGTTAGATGTTCAATGGATGAGTCGGTATGTCTTGGTTACACGTTAGATGTTCAATGGATGAGTCGGTATGTCTTGGTTACACGTTACATGTTCAATAGATGAGTCGACATGTCTTGGTTACACGCTATATGTTCAATGTATGAGTCGGCATGTCTTGGTTACACGTTATATGTTTAATGGATGAGTCGGTATGTCTTGGTTACACGTTAGATGTTCAATGGACGAGTCGGCATGTCTTGATTACACGTTATATGTTCAATGGATGAGTTAGTATGTCTTGGTTACACGTTAGATGTTCAATGGATGAGTCGGCATGTCTTGGTTACATGTTATATGTTCAATGAATGAGTCGGTATGTCTTGGTTACACGTTAGATGTTCAATAGATGAGTCGGTTTGTCTTGGTTACACGTTAGATGTTCAATGGATGAGTCGGCATGTCTTTGTTACACGTTAGATGTTCAATGGATTAGTCGGCATGTATTGGTTACACGTTAGATGTTCAATGGATGAGTCGGTATGTCTTGGTTACACGTTAGATGGTTAATGGATGAGTCGGTATGTCTTGGTTACACGTTAGACGTTTAATTGATGAGTCGGTATGTCTTGGTTACACGTTAGACGTTCAATGGATGAGTCGGTATGTCTTGGTTACATGTTAGATGTTCAATGGATGAGTTGGTATGTCTTGGTTACACGTTAGATGTTCAATGGATGAGTCGGCATGTCTTGGTTACACGTTAGATGTTCAATGGATGAGTCAGTATGTCTTGGTTACACGTTAGGTGTTCAATGGATGAGTCGGTATGTCTTGGTTACACGTTAGATGTTCAATGGATGAGTCGTTATGTCTTGGTTACACGTTAGATGTTCAATGGATGAGTCGGCATGTCTTGGTTACACGTTAGATGTTCAATGGATGAGTCGGTATGTCTTGGTTACACGTTAGATGTTCAATGGATGAGTCGGTATGTCTTGGTTACACGTTAGATGTTCAATGGATGAGTCAGTATGTCTTGGTTACATGTTAGATGTTCAATGGATGAGTCGGTATGTCTTGGTTACACGTTATATGTTTAATTGATTAGTCGGTATACTTGGTTACACGTTATATGTTCAATGGATGAGTCAGCATGTCTTGGTTACACGTTAGATGTTTAATAGATGAGTCGGTATGTCTTGGTTACACGTTAGATGTTCAAAGGATGAGTCGGTATGTCTTGGTTACAAGTTATATGTTCAATAGATGAGTCGACATGTCTTGGTTACACGCTATATGTTCAATGGATGAGTCGGTATGTCTTGGTTACATATTAGATGTTCAATGGATGAGTCGGTATGTCTTGGTTACACGTTAGACGTTCAATTGATGAGTCGGTATGTCTTGGTTACACGTTAGACGTTCAATGGATGAGTCGGTATGTCTTGGTTACATGTTAGATGTTCAATGGATGAGTTGGTATGTCTTGGTTACACGCTAGATGTTCAATGGATGAGTCGACATGTCTTGGTTACACGTTATATGTTCAATGGATTAGTCGGTATGTCTTGGTTACAGGTTAGATGTTCAATGGATGAGTCGGTATGTCTTGGTTACACGTTAGATGTTCAATGGATGAGTCGGTATGTCTTGGTTACACGTTACATGTTCAATAGATGAGTCGACATGTCTTGGTTACACGCTATATGTTCAATGGATGAGTCGGCATGTCTTGGTTACACGTTATATGTTTAATGGATGAGTCGGTATGTCTTGGTTACATGTTAGATGTTCAATGGACGAGTCAACATGTCTTGGTTACACGTTATATGTTCAATGGATGAGTCGGTATGTCTTGGTTACACGTTAGATGTTCAATGGATGAGTCGGCATGTCTTGGTTACATGTTATATGTTCAATGAATGAGTCGGTATGTCTTGGTTACACGTTAAATGTTCAATAGATGAGTCGGTTAGTCTTGGTTACACGTTAGATGTTCAATGGATGATTTGGCATGTCTTGGTTACACGTTAGATGTTCAATGGATGAGTCGGCATGTATTGGTTACACGTTAGATGTTCAATGGATGAGTCGGTATGTCTTGGTTACACGTTAGATATTTAATGGATGAGTCGGTATGTCTTGGTTACACGTTAGACGTTCAATTAATGAGTCGGTATGTCTTGGTTACACGTTAGACGTTCAATGGATGAGTCGGTATGTCTTGGTTACACGTTAGATGTTCAATGGATGAGTCGGTATGTCTTGGTTACACGTTAGATGTTCAATGGATGAGTCAGCATGTCTTGGTTACACGTTAGATGTTCAATGGATGAGTCGGTATGTCTTGGTTACACGTTAGATGTTCAATGGATGAGTCGGTATGTCTTGGTTACACGTTAGATGTTCAATGGATGAGTCGGTATCTCTTGGTTACACGTTAGATGTTCAATGGATGAGTCGGCATGTCTTGGTTACACGTTAGATGTTCAATGGATGAGTCTGTATGTCTTGGTTACACGTTAAATGTTCAATGGATGAGTCATCATGTCTTGGTTACACATTATATGTTTAATGGATGAGTCGGGATGTCTTGGTTACACGTTATAAGTTCAATGGATGAGTCGGCATGTCTTGGTTACACGTTATGTATTCAATGGATGAGTCGGTATGTCTTGGTTACACCTTAGATGTTCAATGGATGAGTCTGTATGTCTTGGTTACACGTTAGATGTTCAATGGATGAGTAGGTATGTCTTGGTTACACTTTATATGTTTAATGTATTAGTCGGTATGTCTTGGTTACACGTTATATGTTCAATGGATGAGGCAGCATGTCTTGGTTACACGTTAGATGTTCAATAGATGAGTCGGTATGTCTTGGTTACACGTTAGATGTTCAATGGATGAGTCGGTATGTCTTGGTTACACGTTAGATGTTCAATGGATGAGTCGGTATGTCTTGGTTACACGTTAGATGTTTAATAGATGAGTCGGTATGTCTTGGTTACACGTTAGACGTTCAATTGATGAGTCGGTATGTCTTGGTTACACGTTAGATGTTCAATGGATGAGTCGGTATGTCTTGGTTACACGTTAGATGTTCAATGGATGAGTCGGTATGTCTTGGTTACATGTTAGATGTTCAATGGACGAGTCAGCATGTCTTGGTTACACGTTATATGTTCAATGGATGAGTCGGTATGTCTTGGTTACACGTTAGATGTTCAATGGATGAGTCGGCATGTCTTGGTTACATGTTATATGTTCAATGAATGAGTCGGTATGTCTTGGTTACACGTTAGATGTTCAATAGATGAGTCGGTTAGTCTTGGTTACACGTTAGATGTTCAATGGATGATTTGGCATGTCTTGGTTACACGTTAGATGTTCAATGGATGAGTCGGCATGTATTGGTTACACGTTAGATGTTCAATGGATGAGTCGGTATGTCTTGGTTACACGTTAGATATTTAATGGATGAGTCGGTATGTCTTGGTTACACGTTAGACGTTCAATTAATGAGTCGGTATGTCTTGGTTACACGTTAGACGTTCAATGGATGAGTCGGTATGTCTTGGTTACACGTTAGATGTTCAATGGATGAGTCGGTATGTCTTGGTTACACGTTAGATGTTCAATGGATGAGTCGGCATGTCTTGGTTACACGTTAGATGTTCAATGGATGAGTCGGTATGTCTTGGTTACACGTTAGATGTTCAATGGATGAGTCGGTATGTCTTGGTTACACGTTAGATGTTCAATGGATGAGTCGGTATCTCTTGGTTACACGTTAGATGTTCAATGGATGAGTCGACATGTCTTGGTTACACGTTAGATGTTCAATGGATGAGTCTGTATGTCTTGGTTACACGTTAAATGTTCAATGGATGAGTCATCATGTCTTGGTTACACATTATATGTTTAATGGATGAGTCGGGATGTCTTGGTTACACGTTATAAGTTCAATGGATGAGTCGGCATGTCTTGGTTACACGTTATGTATTCAATGGATGAGTCGGTATGTCTTGGTTACACCTTAGATGTTCAATGGATGAGTCTGTATGTCTTGGTTACACGTTAGATGTTCAATGGATGAGTAGGTATGTCTTGGTTACACTTTATATGTTTAATGTATTAGTCGGTATGTCTTGGTTACACGTTATATGTTCAATGGATGAGGCAGCATGTCTTGGTTACACGTTAGATGTTCAATAGATGAGTCGGTATGTCTTGGTTACACGTTAGATGTTCAATGGATGAGTCGGTATGTCTTGGTTACACGTTAGATGTTCAATGGATGAGTCGGTATGTCTTGGTTACACGTTAGATGTTTAATGGATGAGTCGGTATGTCTTGGTTACACGTTAGACGTTCAATTGATGAGTCGGTATGTCTTGGATACACGTTAGATGTTCAATGGATGAGTCGGTATGTCTTGGTTACACGTTAGATGTTCAATGGATGAGTCGGTATGTCTTGGTTACACGCTAGATGTTCAGTGGATGAGTCGACATGTCTTGGTTACACGTTATATGTTCAATGGATTAGTCGGTATGTCTTGGTTACAGGTTAGATGTTCAATGGATGAGTCGGTATGTCTTGGTTACACGTTAGATGTTCAATGGATGAGTCGGTATGTCTTGGTTACACGTTACATGTTCAATAGATGAGTCGACATGTCTTGGTTACACGCTATATGTTCAATGGATGAGTCGGCATGTCTTGGTTACACGTTATATGTTTAATGGATGAGTCGGTATTTCTTGGTTACATGTTAGATGTTCAATGGACGAGTCGGCATGTCTTGGTTACACGTTATATGTTCAATGGATGAGTCGGTATGTCTTGGTTACACGTTAGATGTTCAATGGATGAGTCGGCATGTCTTGGTTACATGTTATATGTTCAATGAATGAGTCGGTATGTCTTGGTTACACGTTAGATGTTCAATAGATGAGTCGGTTAGTCTTGGTTACACGTTAGATGTTCAATGGATGAGTCGGCATGTCTTGGTTACACGTTAGATGTTCAATGGATGAGTCGGCATGTATTGGTTACACGTTAGATGTTCAATGGATGAGTCGGTATGTCTTGGTTACACGTTAGATATTTAATGGATGAGTCGGTATGTCTTGGTTACACGTTAGACGTTCAATTGATGAGTCGGTATGTCTTGGTTACACGTTAGACGTTCAATGGATGAGTCGGTATGTCTTGGTTACACGTTAGATGTTCAATGGATGAGTCGGTATGTCTTGGTTACACGTTAGATGTTCAATGGATGAGTCGGCATGTCTTGGTTACACGTTAGATGTTCAATGGATGAGTCGGTATGTCTTGGTTACACGTTAGATGTTCAATGGATGAGTCGGTATGTCTTGGTTACACGTTAGATGTTCAATGGATGAGTCGGTATCTCTTGGTTACACGTTAGATGTTCAATGGATGAGTCGGCATGTCTTGGTTACATGTTAGATGTTCAATGGATGAGTCTTTATGTCTTGGTTACACGTTAAATGTTCAATGGATGAGTCATCATGTCTTGGTTACACATTATATGTTTAATGGATGAGTCGGGATGTCTTGGTTACACGTTATAAGTTCAATGGATGAGTCGGCATGTCTTGGTTACACGTTATGTATTCAATGGATGAGTCGGTATGTCTTGGTTACACCTTAGATGTTCAATGGATGAGTCTGTATGTCTTGGTTACACGTTAGATGTTCAATGGATGAGTAGGTATGTCTTGGTTACACTTTATATGTTTAATGTATTAGTCGGTATGTCTTGGTTACACGTTATATGTTCAATGGATGAGGCAGCATGTCTTGGTTACACGTTAGATGTTCAATAGATGAGTCGGTATGTCTTGGTTACACGTTAGATGTTCAATGGATGAGTCGGTATGTCTTGGTTACACGTTAGATGTTCAATGGATGAGTCGGTATGTCTTGGTTACACGTTAGATGTTTAATGGATGAGTCGGTATGTCGTGGTTACACGTTAGACGTTCAATTGATGAGTCGGTATGTCTTGGTTACACGTTAGATGTTCAATGGATGAGTCGGTATGTCTTGGTTACATGTTAGATGTTCAATGGATGAGTCGGATGTCTTGGTTACACGTTAGATGTTCAATGGATGAGTCGGTATGTCTTGGTTACACGTTAGATGTTCAATGGATGAGTCGGCATGTCTTGGTTACACGTTAGATGTTCGATGGAAGAGTCGGTATGTCTTGGTTACACATTAGATGTTCAATGGATGAGTCGGCATGTCTTGGTTACACCTTAGATGTTCAATGGATGAGTCGGTATGTCTTGGTTACACGTTAGATGTTCAATGGATGAGTCGGTATGTCTTGGTTACACGTTATATGTTTAATGGATTAGTCGGTATGTCTTGGTTACACGTTATATGTTCAATGGATGAGTCAACATGTCTTGGTTACACGTTAGATGTTCAAAAGATGAGTCGGTATGTCTTGGTTACACGTTAGATGTTCAATGGATGAGTCGGCATGTCTTGGTTACACGTTAGATGTTCAATGGATGAGTCGGTATGTCTTGGTTACACGTTAGATGTTCAATGGATGAGTCGGTATGTCTTGGTTACACGTTAGATGTTCAATGGATGAGTCAGTATGTCTTGGTTACACGTTATATATTCAATGGATGAGTCGGTATGTCTTGGTTACACCTTAGATGTTCAATGGATGAGTCGGTATGTCTTGGTTACACGTTAGATGTTCAATGGATGAGTGAGCATGTCTTGGTTACACGTTAGATGTTCAATAGATGAGTCGACATGTCTTGGTTACACGCTATGTGTTCAATGGATGAGTCGGCATGTCTTGGTTACACGTTATATGTTTAATGGATGAGTCGGTATGTCTTGGTTACACGTTAGATGTTTAATGGACGAGTCGGCATGTCTTGGTTACACGTTATATGTTCAATGGATGAGTCGGTATGTCTTGGTTACACGTTAGATGTTCAATGGATGAGTCAGATGTCTTGGTTACACGTTAGATGTTCAATGGATGAGTCGGCATGTCTTGGTTACACGTTAGATGTTCAATGGATGAGTCGGTATGTCTTGGTTACACGTTAGATGTTCAATGGATGAGTCGTTATGTCTTGGTTACACGTTAGATGTTCGATGGATGAGTCGGTATGTCTTGGTTACACGTTAGATGTTCAATGGACGAGTCGGCATGTCTTGGTTACACGTTATATGTTCAATGGATGAGTGGGTATGTCTTGGTTACACGTTAGATGTTCAATGGATGAGTCGGCATGTCTTGGTTACATGTTATATGTTCAATGAATGAGTCGGTATGTCTTGGTTACACGTTAGATGTTCAATAGATGAGTCGGTTTGTCTTGGTTACACGTTAGATGTTCAATGGATGAGTCGGCATGTCTTGGTTACACGTTAGATGTTCATTGGATGAGTCGGCATGTATTGGTTACACGTTAGATGTTTAATGGATGAGTCGGTATGTCTTGGATACACGTTAGACGTTTAATTGATGAGTCGTTATGTCTTGGTTACACGTTAGACGTTCAATGGATGAGTCGGTATGTCTTGGTTACACGTTAGATGTTCAATGGATGAGTCGGTATGTCTTGGTTACACGTTAGATGTTCAATGGATGAGTCGGCATGTCTTGGTTACACGTTAGATGTTCAATGGATGAGTCGGTATGTCTTGGTTACACGTTAGATGTTCAATGGATGAGTCGGTATGTCTTGGTTACACGTTAGATGTTCAATGGACGAGTCTGTATGTCTTGGTTACATGTTAAATGTTCAATGGATGAGTTAGCATGTCTTGGTTACACATTATATGTTTAATGGATGAGTCGAGATGTCTTGGTTACACGTTAGAAGTTCAATGGATGAGTCGGCATGTCTTGGTTACACGTTATATATTCAATGGATGAGTCGGTATGTCTTGGTTACACCTTAGATGTTCTATGGATGAGTCGGTATGTCTTGGTTACACGTTAGATGTTCAATGGATGAGTCGGTATGTCTTGGTTACACGTTATATGTTTAATAGATTAGTCGGTATGTCTTGGTTACACGTTATATGTTCAATGGATGAGTCAGCATGTCTTGGTTACACGTTAGATGTTCAATAGATGAGTCGGTATGTCTTGGTTACACGTTAGATGTTCAATGGATGAGTCGGTATGTCTTGGTTACACGTTATATGTTCAATAGATAAGTCGACATGTCTTGGTTACACGCTATATGTTCAATGGATGAGTCGGTATGTCTTGGTTACATGTTAGATGTTCAATGGATGAGTCGGTATGTCTTGGTTACACGTTAGATGTTCAATGGATGAGTCGGCATGTCTTGGTTACACGTTAGATGTTCAATGGATGAGTTGGTTTCTCTTTGTTACACGTTAGATGTTCAATGGATGAGTCGGCATGTCTTGGTTACACGTTAGATGTTCAATGTATGAGTCGGCATGTCTTGGTTACACGTTAGATGTTCAATGGATGAGTCGGTATGTGTTGGTTACACGTTAGATGTTCAATGGATGAGTCGGTATGTCTTGGTTACACGTTAGATGTTCAATAGATGAGTCGGTATGTCTTGGTTACACGTTAGATGTTCAATAGATGAGTCGGTTTGTCTTGGTTACATGTTAGATGTTCAATGGATGAGTCGACGTGTCTTGGTTACACGTTATATGTTCATTGGATGAGTCGGCATGTATTGGTTACACGTTAGATGTTCAATGGATGAGTCGGTATGTCTTGGTTACACGTTAGATGTTTAATGGATGAGTCGGTATGTCTTGGTTACACGTTAGACGTTCAATTGATGAGTCGGTATGTCTTGGTTACACGTTAGACGTTCAATGGATGAGTCGGTATGTCTTGGTTACACGTTAGATGTTCAATGGATGAGTCGGTATGTCTTGGTTACACGTTAGATGTTCAATGGATGAGTCGGCATGTCTTGGTTACACGTTAGATGTTCAATGGATGAGTCGGTATGTCTTGGTTACACGTTAGATGTTCAATGGATGAGTCGGTATGTCTTGGTTACACGTTAGATGTTCAATGTATGAGTCGGCATGTCTTGGTTACACGTTAGATGTTCAATGGATGAGTCGGTATGTGTTGGTTATACGTTAGATGTTCAATGGATGAGTCGGTATGTCTTGGTTACACGTTAGATGTTCAATAGATGAGTCGGTATGTCTTGGTTACACGTTAGATGTTCAATGGATGAGTCGGTATGTCTTGGTTACACATTAGATGATTAATGGATGAGTCGGTATGTCTTGGTTACACGTTAGATGTGCAATGGATGAGTCGGGATGTCTTGGTTACACGTTATATGTTTAATTTATTAGTCGGTATGTCTTGGTTACACGTTATATGTTCAATGGATGAGTCAGCATGTCTTGGTTACACGTTAGATGTTCAATAGATGAGTCGGTATGTCTTGGTTACACGTTAGATGTTCAAAGGATGATTCGGTATGTCTTGGTTACAAGTTATATGTTCAATAGATGAGTCGACATGTCTTGGTTACACGCTATATGTTCAATGGATGAGTCGGTATGTCTTGGTTACATGTTAGATGTTCTATGGATGAGTCGGTATGTCTTGGTTACACGTTAGATGTTCAATGGATGAGTCGGCATGTATTGGTTACACGTTAGATGTTCAATGGATGAGTCGGTATGTCTGGGTTACACGTTAGATGTTCAATGGATGAGTCGGTATGTCTTGGTTACACGTTAGATGTTCAATGGATGAGTCGACATGTCTTGGTTACATGTTATATGTTTAATTGATTAGTCGGTATGTCTTGGTTACACGTTATATGTTCAATGGATGAGTCAGCATGTCTTGGTTACACGTTAGATGTTCAATAGATGAGTCGGTATGTCTTGGTTACACGTTAGATGTTCAAAGGATGATTCGGTATGTCTTGGTTACAAGTTATATGTTCAATAGATGAGTCGACATGTCTTGGTTACACGCTATATGTTCAATGGATGAGTCGGTATGTCTTGGTTACATGTTAGATGTTCAATGGATGAGTCGGTATGTCTTGGTTACACGTTAGATGTTCAATGGATGAGTCGACATGTATTGGTTACACGTTAGATGTTCAATGGATGAGTCGGTATGTCTTGGTTACACGTTAGATGTTCAATGGATGAGTCGGTATGTCTTGGTTACACGCTAGATGTTCAATGGATGAGTCGACATGTCTTGGTTACACGTTATATGTTCAATGGATGAGTCAGCATATCTTGGTTACACATTATATGTTTAATTGATGAGTCGCGATGTCTTGGTTACACGTTAGAAGTTCAATGGATGAGTCGGCATGTCTTGGTTACACGTTATATATTCAATGGATGAGTCGGATGTCTTGGTTACACCTTAGATGTTAAATGGATGAGTCGGTATGTCTTGGTTACACGTTAGATGTTCAATGGATGAGTCGGTATGTCTTGGTTACACGTTAGATGTTCAATGGACGAGTCGGCATGTCTTGGTTACACGTTATATGTTTAATAGATGAGTGGGTATGTCTTGGTTACACGTTAGATGGTCAATGGATGAGTCGGCATGTCTTGGTTACATGTTATATGTTCAATGAATGAGTCGGTATGTCTTGGTTACACGTTAGATGTTCAATAGATGAGTCGGTTTGTCTTGGTTACACGTTAGATGTTCAATGGATGAGTCGGCATGTCTTGGTTACACGTTAGATGTTCATTGGATGAGTCGGCATGTATTGGTTACACGTTAGATGTTCAATGGATGAGTCGGTATGTCTTGGTTACACGTTAGATGTTTAATGGATGAGTCGGTATGTCTTGGTTACACGTTAGACGTTCAATTGATGAGTCGGTATGTCTTGGTTACACGTTAGACGTTCAATGGATGAGTCGGTATGTCTTGGTTACACGTTAGATGTTCAATGGATGAGTCGGTATGTCTTGGTTACACGTAAGATGTTCAATGGATGAGTCGGCATGTCTTGGTTACACGCTATATGTTCAATGGATGAGTCGGTATGTCTTGGTTACATGTTAGATGTTCTATGGATGAGTCGGTATGTCTTGGTTACACGTTAGATGTTCAATGGATGAGTCGGCATGTATTGGTTACACGTTAGATGTTAAATGGATGAGTCGGTATGTCTTGGTTACACGTTAGATGTTCAATGGATGAGTCGGTATGTCTTGGTTACACGTTAGATGTTCAATGGATGAGTCAACATGTCTTGGTTACATGTTATATGTTTAATTGATTAGTCGGTATGTCTTGGTTACACGTTATATGTTCAATGGATGAGTCAGCATGTCTTGGTTACACGTTAGATGTTCAATAGATGAGTCGGTATGTCTTGGTTACACGTTAGATGTTCAAAGGATGATTCGGTATGTCTTGGTTACAAGTTATATGTTCAATAGATGAGTCGACATGTCTTGGTTACACGCTATATGTTCAATGGATGAGTCGGTATGTCTTGGTTACATGTTAGATGTTCAATGGATGAGTCGGTATGTCTTGGTTACACGTTAGATGTTCAATGGATGAGTCGACATGTATTGGTTACACGTTAGATGTTCAATGGATGAGTCGGTATGTCTTGGTTACACGTTAGATGTTCAATGGATGAGTCGGTATGTCTTGGTTACACGCTAGATGTTCAATGGATGAGTCGACATGTCTTGGTTACACGTTATATGTTCAATGGATGAGTCAGCATATCTTGGTTACACATTATATGTTTAATTGATGAGTCGGGATGTCTTGGTTACACGTTAGAAGTTCAATGGATGAGTCGGCATGTCTTGGTTACACGTTATATATTCAATGGATGAGTCGGATGTCTTGGTTACACCTTAGATGTTAAATGGATGAGTCGGTATGTCTTGGTTACACGTTAGATGTTCAATGGATGAGTCGGTATGTCTTGGTTACACGTTAGATGTTCAATGGACGAGTCGGCATGTCTTGGTTACACGTTATATGTTTAATAGATGAGTGGGTATGTCTTGGTTACACGTTAGATGGTCAATGGATGAGTCGGCATGTCTTGGTTACATGTTATATGTTCAATGAATGAGTCGGTATGTCTTGGTTACACGTTAGATGTTCAATAGATGAGTCGGTTTGTCTTGGTTACACGTTAGATGTTCAATGGATGAGTCGGCATGTCTTGGTTACACGTTAGATGTTCATTAAATGAGTCGGCATGTATTGGTTACACGTTAGATGTTTAATGGATGAGTCGGTATGTCTTGGATACACGTTAGACGTTTAATTGATGAGTCGTTATGTCTTGGTTACACGTTAGACGTTCAATGGATGAGTCGGTATGTCTTGGTTACACGTTAGATGTTCAATGGATGAGTCGGTATGTCTTGGTTACACGTTAGATGTTCAATGGATGAGTCGGCATGTCTTGGTTACACGTTAGATGTTCAATGGATGAGTCGGTATGTCTTGGTTACACGTTAGATGTTCAATGGATGAGTCGGTATGTCTTGGTTACACGTTAGATGTTCAATGGATGAGTCTGTATGTCTTGGTTACACGTTAAATGTTCAATGGATGAGTTAGCATGTCTTGGTTACACATTATATGTTTAATGGATGAGTCGAGATGTCTTGGTTACACGTTAGAAGTTCAATGGATGAGTCGGCATGTCTTGGTTACACGTTATATATTCAATGGATGAGTCGGTATGTCTTGGTTACACCTTAGATGTTCTATGGATGAGTCGGTATGTCTTGGTTACACGTTAGATGTTCAATGGATGAGTCGGTATGTCTTGGTTACACGTTATATGTTTAATGGATTAGTCGGTATGTCTTGGTTACACGTTATATGTTCAATGGATGAGTCAGCATGTCTTGGTTACACGTTAGATGTTCAATAGATGAGTCGGTATGTCTTGGTTACACGTTAGATGTTCAATGGATGAGTCGGTATGTCTTGGTTACACGTTATATGTTCAATAGATGAGTCGACATGTCTTGGTTACACGCTATATGTTCAATGGATGAGTCGGTATGTCTTGGTTACATGTTAGATGTTCAATGGATGAGTCGGTATGTCTTGGTTACACGTTAGATGTTCAATGGATGAGTCGGCATGTCTTGGTTACACGTTAGATGTTCAATGGATGAGTCGGTTTCTCTTTGTTACACGTTAGATGTTCAATGGATGAGTCGGCATGTCTTGGTTACACGTTAGATGTTCAATGTATGAGTCGGCATGTCTTGGTTACACGTTAGATGTTCAATGGATGAGTCGGTATGTGTTGGTTACACGTTAGATGTTCAATGGATGAGTCGGTATGTCTTGGTTACACGTTAGATGTTCAATAGATGAGTCGGTATGTCTTGGTTACACGTTAGATGTTCAATAGATGAGTCGGTTTGTCTTGGTTACATGTTAGATGTTCAATGGATGAGTCGACGTGTCTTGGTTACACGTTATATGTTCATTGGATGAGTCGGCATGTATTGGTTACACGTTAGATGTTCAATGGATGAGTCGGTATGTCTTGGTTACACGTTAGATGTTTAATGGATGAGTCGGTATGTCTTGGTTACACGTTAGACGTTCAATTGATGAGTCGGTATGTCTTGGTTACACGTTAGACGTTCAATGGATGAGTCGGTATGTCTTGGTTACACGTTAGATGTTCAATGGATGAGTCGGTATGTCTTGGTTACATGTTAGATGTTCAATGGATGAGTCGGCATGTCTTGGTTACACGTTAGATGTTCAATGGATGAGTCGGTATGTCTTGGTTACACGTTAGATGTTCAATGGATGAGTCGGTATGTCTTGGTTACACGTTAGATGTTCAATGTATGAGTCGGCATGTCTTGGTTACACGTTAGATGTTCAATGGATGAGTCGGTATGTGTTGGTTATACGTTAGATGTTCAATGGATGAGTCGGTATGTCTTGGTTACACGTTAGATGTTCAATAGATGAGTCGGTATGTCTTGGTTACACGTTAGATGTTCAATGGATGAGTCGGTATGTCTTGGTTACACATTAGATGATTAATGGATGAGTCGGTATGTCTTGGTTACACGTTAGATGTGCAATGGATGAGTCGGGATGTCTTGGTTACACGTTATATGTTTAATTGATTAGTCGGTATGTCTTGGTTACACGTTATATGTTCAATGGATGAGTCAGCATGTCTTGGTTACACGTTAGATGTTCAATAGATGAGTCGGTATGTCTTGGTTACACGTTAGATGTTCAAAGGATGATTCGGTATGTCTTGGTTACAAGTTATATGTTCAATAGATGAGTCGACATGTCTTGGTTACACGCTATATGTTCAATGGATGAGTCGGTATGTCTTGGTTACATGTTAGATGTTCTATGGATGAGTCGGTATGTCTTGGTTACACGTTAGATGTTCAATGGATGAGTCGGCATGTATTGGTTACACGTTAGATGTTCAATGGATGAGTCGGTATGTCTGGGTTACACGTTAGATGTTCAATGGATGAGTCGGTATGTCTTGGTTACACGTTAGATGTTCAATGGATGAGTCGACATGTCTTGGTTACATGTTATATGTTTAATTGATTAGTCGGTATGTCTTGGTTACACGTTATATGTTCAATGGATGAGTCAGCATGTCTTGGTTACACGTTAGATGTTCAATAGATGAGTCGGTATGTCTTGGTTACACGTTAGATGTTCAAAGGATGATTCGGTATGTCTTGGTTACAAGTTATATGTTCAATAGATGAGTCGACATGTCTTGGTTACACGCTATATGTTCAATGGATGAGTCGGTATGTCTTGGTTACATGTTAGATGTTCAATGGATGAGTCGGTATGTCTTGGTTACACGTTAGATGTTCAATGGATGAGTCGACATGTATTGGTTACACGTTAGATGTTAAATGGATGAGTCGGTATGTCTTGGTTACACGTTAGATGTTCAATGGATGAGTCAGTATGTCTTGGTTACACGCTAGATGTTCAATGGATGAGTCGACATGTCTTGGTTACACGTTATATGTTCAATGGATGAGTCAGCATATCTTGGTTACACATTATATGTTTAATTGATGAGTCGGGATGTCTTGGTTACACGTTAGAAGTTCAATGGATGAGTCGGCATGTCTTGGTTACACGTTATATATTCAATGGATGAGTCGGATGTCTTGGTTACACCTTAGATGTTAAATGGATGAGTCGGTATGTCTTGGTTACACGTTAGATGTTCAATGGATGAGTCGGTATGTCTTGGTTACACGTTAGATGTTCAATGGACGAGTCGGCATGTCTTGGTTACACGTTATATGTTTAATAGATGAGTGGGTATGTCTTGGTTACACGTTAGATGGTCAATGGATGAGTCGGCATGTCTTGGTTACATGTTATATGTTCAATGAATGAGTCGGTATGTCTTGGTTACACGTTAGATGTTCAATAGATGAGTCGGTTTGTCTTGGTTACACGTTAGATGTTCAATGGATGAGTCGGCATGTCTTGGTTACACGTTAGATGTTCATTGGATGAGTCGGCATGTATTGGTTACACGTTAGATGTTCAATGGATGAGTCGGTATGTCTTGGTTACACGTTAGATGTTTAATGGATGAGTCGGTATGTCTTGGTTACACGTTAGACGTTCAATTGATGAGTCGGTATGTCTTGGTTACACGTTAGACGTTCAATGGATGAGTCGGTATGTCTTGGTTACACGTTAGATGTTCAATGGATGAGTCGGTATGTCTTGGTTACACGTAAGATGTTCAATGGATGAGTCGGCATGTCTTGGTTACACGCTATATGTTCAATGGATGAGTCGGTATGTCTTGGTTACATGTTAGATGTTCTATGGATGAGTCGGTATGTCTTGGTTACACGTTAGATGTTCAATGGATGAGTCGGCATGTATTGGTTACACGTTAGATGTTAAATGGATGAGTCGGTATGTCTTGGTTACACGTTAGATGTTCAATGGATGAGTCGGTATGTCTTGGTTACACGTTAGATGTTCAATGGATGAGTCGACATGTCTTGGTTACATGTTATATGTTTAATTGATTAGTCGGTATGTCTTGGTTACACGTTATATGTTCAATGGATGAGTCAGCATGTCTTGGTTACACGTTAGATGTTCAATAGATGAGTCGGTATGTCTTGGTTACACGTTAGATGTTCAAAGGATGATTCGGTATGTCTTGGTTACAAGTTATATGTTCAATAGATGAGTCGACATGTCTTGGTTACACGCTATATGTTCAATGGATGAGTCGGTATGTCTTGGTTACATGTTAAATGTTCAATGGATGAGTCGGTATGTCTTGGTTACACGTTAGATGTTCAATGGATGAGTCGACATGTATTGGTTACACGTTAGATGTTCAATGGATGAGTCGGTATGTCTTGGTTACACGTTAGATGTTCAATGGATGAGTCGGTATGTCTTGGTTACACGCTAGATGTTCAATGGATGAGTCGACATGTCTTGGTTACACGTTATATGTTCAATGGATGAGTCAGCATATCTTGGTTACACATTATATGTTTAATTGATGAGTCGGGATGTCTTGGTTACACGTTAGAAGTTCAATGGATGAGTCGGCATGTCTTGGTTACACGTTATATATTCAATGGATGAGTCGGATGTCTTGGTTACACCTTAGATGTTAAATGGATGAGTCGGTATGTCTTGGTTACACGTTAGATGTTCAATGGATGAGTCGGTATGTCTTGGTTACACGTTAGATGTTCAATGGACGAGTCGGCATGTCTTGGTTACACGTTATATGTTTAATAGATGAGTGGGTATGTCTTGGTTACACGTTAGATGGTCAATGGATGAGTCGGCATGTCTTGGTTACATGTTATATGTTCAATGAATGAGTCGGTATGTCTTGGTTACACGTTAGATGTTCAATAGATGAGTCGGTTTGTCTTGGTTACACGTTAGATGTTCAATGGATGAGTCGGCATGTCTTGGTTACACGTTAGATGTTCATTGGATGAGTCGGCATGTATTGGTTACACGTTAGATGTTCAATGGATGAGTCGGTATGTCTTGGTTACACGTTAGATGTTTAATGGATGAGTCGGTATGTCTTGGTTACACGTTAGGCGTTCAATTGATGAGTCGGTATGTCTTGGTTACACGTTAGACGTTCAATGGATGAGTCGGTATGTCTTGGTTACACGTTAGATGTTCAATGGATGAGTCGGTATGTCTTGGTTACACGTAAGATGTTCAATGGATGAGTCGGCATGTCTTGGTTACACGTTAGATGTTCAATGGATGTGTCGGTATGTCTTGGTTACACGTTAGATGTTCAATGGATGAGTCGGTATATCTTGGTTACACGTTAGATGTTCAATGGATGAGTCGGTATGTCTTGGTTACACGTTAGATGTTCAATGGATGAGTCGGCATGTCTTGGTTACACGTTAGATGTTCAATGGATGAGTCTGTATGTCTTGGTTACACGTTAAATGTTCAATGGATGAGTCAGCATGTCTTGGTTACACATTATATGTTTAATGGATGAGTCGGGATGTCTTGGTTACACGTTAGAAGTTCAATGGATGAGTCAGCATGTCTTGGTTACACGTTATATATTCAATGGATGAGTCGGTATGTCTTGGTTACACCTTAGATGTTCAATGGATGAGTCGGTATGTCTTGGTTACACGTTAGATGTTCAATGGATGAGTCGGTATGTCTTGGTTACACGTTATATGTTTAATGGATTAGTCGGTATGTCTTGGTTACACGTTATATGTTCAATGGATGAGTCAACATGTCTTGGTTACACGTTAGATGTTCAATAGATGAGTCGGTATGTCTTGGTTACACGTTAGATGTTCAATGGATGAGTCGGTATGTCTTGGTTACACGTTATATGTTCAATAGATGAGTCGACATGTCTTGGTTACACGCTATATGTTCAATGGATGAGTCGGTATGTCTTGGTTACATGTTAGATGTTCAATGGATGAGTCGGTATGTCTTGGTTACACGTTAGATGTTCAATGGATGAGTCGGCATGTCTTGGTTACACGTTAGATGTTCAATGGATGAGTCGGTTTCTCTTTGTTACACGTTAGATGTTCAATGGATGAGTCGGCATGTCTTGGTTACACGTTAGATGTTCAATGTATGAGTCGGCATGTCTTGGTTACACGTTAGATGTTCAATGGATGAGTCGGCATGTCTTGGTTACACGTTAGATGTTCAATGGATGAGTCGGCATGTCTTGGTTACACGTTAGATGTTCAATGTATGAGTAGGCATGTCTTGGTTACACGTTAGATGTTCAATGGATGAGTCGGCATGTCTTGGTTACACGTTAGATGTTCAATGGATGAGTCGGTTTCTCTTTGTTACACGTTAGATGTTCAATGGATGAGTCGGCATGTCTTGGTTACACGTTAGATGTTCAATGGATGAGTCAGTATGTGTTGGTTACACGTTAGATGTTCAATGGATGAGTCGGTATGTCTTGGTTACACGTTAGATGTTCAATAGATGAGTCGGTATGTCTTGGTTACACGTTAGATGTTCAATAGATGAGTCGGTTTGTCTTGGTTACACGTTAGATGTTCAATGGATGAGTCGGCGTGTCTTGGTTACACGTTAGATGTTCATTGGATGAGTCGGCATGTATTGGTTACACGTTAGATGTTCAATGGATGAGTCGGTATGTCTTGGTTACACGTTAGATGTTTAATGGATGAGTCGGTATGTCTTGGTTACACGTTAGACGTTCAATTGATGAGTCGGTATGTCTTGGTTACACGTTAGACGTTCAATGGATGAGTCGGTATGTCTTGGTTACACGTTAGATGTTCAATGGATGAGTCGGTATGTCTTGGTTACACGTTAGATGTTCAATGGATGAGTCGGCATGTCTTGGTTACACGTTAGATGTTCAATGGATGAGTCGGTATGTCTTGGTTACACGTTAGATGTTCAATGGATGAGTCGGTATGTCTTGGTTACACGTTAGATGTTCAATGGATGAGTCGGTATGTCTTGGTTACACGTTAGATGTTCAATGGATGAGTCGGCATGTCTTGGTTACACGTTAGATGTTCAATGGATGAGTCTGTATGTCTTGGTTACACGTTAAATGTTCAATGGATGAGTCAGCATGTCTTGGTTACACATTATATGTTTAATGGATGAGTCGGGATGTCTTGGTTACACGTTAGAAGTTCAATGGATGAGTCGGCATGTCTTGGTTACACGTTATATATTCAATGGATGAGTCGGTATGTCTTGGTTACACCTTAGATGTTCAATGGATGAGTCGGTATGTCTTGGTTACACGTTAGATGTTCAATGGATGAGTCGGTATGTCTTGGTTACACGTTATATGTTTAATGGATTAGTCGGTATGTCTTGGTTACACGTTATATGTTCAATGGATGAGTCAGCATGTCTTGGTTACACGTTAGATGTTCAATAGATGAGTCGGTATGTCTTGGTTACACGTTAGATGTTCAATGGATGAGTCGGTATGTCTTGGTTACACGTTATATGTTCAATAGATGAGTCGACATGTCTTGGTTACACGCTATATGTTCAATGGATGAGTCGGTATGTCTTGGTTACATGTTAGATGTTCAATGGATGAGTCGGTATGTCTTGGTTACACGTTAGATGTTCAATGGATG
This sequence comes from Glebionis coronaria, assembly GCA_025667525.1. Taxonomy (NCBI): domain Eukaryota; kingdom Viridiplantae; phylum Streptophyta; class Magnoliopsida; order Asterales; family Asteraceae; genus Glebionis; species Glebionis coronaria. The sequence continues at coordinate 85,456,841 of CM046878.1, forward strand.
AGTCGGCATGTCTTGGTTACACGTTAGATGTTCAATGGATGAGTCGGTTTCTCTTTGTTACACGTTAGATGTTCAATGGATGAGTCGGCATGTCTTGGTTACACGTTAGATGTTCAATGTATGAGTCGGCATGTCTTGGTTACACGTTAGATGTTCAATGGATGAGTCGGTATGTGTTGGTTACACGTTAGATGTTCAATGGATGAGTCGGTATGTCTTGGTTACACGTTAGATGTTCAATAGATGAGTCGGTATGTCTTGGTTACACGTTAGATGTTCAATGGATGAGTCGGTATGTCTTGGTTACACATTAGATGATTAATGGATGAGTCGGTATGTCTTGGTTACACGTTAGATGTGCAATGGATGAGTCGGTATGTCTTGGTTACACGTTAGATGTGCAATGGATGAGTCGGCATGTCTTGGTTACACGTTAGATTTTAAATGGATGAGTCGGTATGTCTTGGTTACACGTTAGATGTTCAATGGATGAGTCGGTATGTCTTGGTTACACGTTAGATGTTCAATGGATGAGTCGGTATGTCTTGGTTACACGTTCGATGTTCAATGGATGAGTCGGTATGTCTTGGTTACACGTTAGATGTTCAATGGATGAGTCGGTATGTCTTGGTTACACGTTAGATGTTCAATGGATGAGTCGGTATACATTGGTTACACGTTAGATGTTCAATGGATGAGTCGGTATACATTGGTTACACGTTAGATGTTCAATGGATGAGTCGGTATACATTGGTTACACGTTATATGTTTAATGGATGATTCGGTATGCATTGGTTACACGTTAGATGTTCAAAAGATGAGTCGGTGTGCATTGGTTACACGTTGGATGTTCAATGGATGAGTCGGTGTGCATTGGTTACACGTTAGATGTTCAATGGATGAGTCGGTATGCATTGGTTACACGTTAAATGTTCAATGGATGAGTCGGTATGCATTGTTTACACGTTAGATGTTCAATGGTTACCGAATTAGAATAAATCGAGAAACTAAACAGACTAGACTGGAATGAATTTAGTAATTAAACTGACCGGGATGATATTATTATTTTATAAATAATAATTGTTATTTTATAAATTATAATTATTATTTTATAAATAATAATAATAATAATATTATTTATAACTAATTATAATAATATATAAACGATAATTTTTTTTATTTTGACAATTAATATCCCCGACGACTTTTTGACCTATCCCTGGCGACATGTCGTAAAGGTCGTGAAGTAGTGCAGCTAAATCCATTGTGTGCCTATTGGCATTGCGGTACAACTCTACTATACTCTCAAGTACCTTTATTTTTCCATTCAAGAGCACACAGTTTGCACACGTTGAAGAGCTTGGAGAAGAAATTGGAGTCCTTGAAGGTCTCGAAGAAGAGCTTGGAGGAGAACAGCTCGTTGAAGGTCTTGAAGAAGAGCTTGGAGGAGAAAAGCTCATTGAACCTTCAAGAGAATTGACAAGTAGTCTGACTCGTTCGTGTTTCCATAAAAAAATCCGCATCCATATGAAACTGGAGGTTCCACCTTTGAACGTGGACAAGCATAGTACTGTCTACCAAAGGTATCATCTTGCCACGATTGTCGAAGAACTACATCTCCACGTCCACCGTACACGGAAAAGATTCATGATTCAACATCTTCATAATAACATTTTGTTTGTGATGATAAGTGTGTGTGATCTGCTGGTGGTTGTGATGATAAGGAGTGTGTGTGGTTCTTCTTTTATGCTAAAAAATTGAGGGAAATTGTTCACATTTTCCCGCGCCAATGTTTTCCCTCCAATATTTTCCCGCCAATGTTTTCCCTCCAATATTTAGCAACTCAATTGACCACCCATCCATCAAATCCATCAGATGGACAAGTGTTGCATACTAAAACCTCATGCATGAGTGTATTTGGATATGGTACGTATAGCTATTTCAGATTTGGTACGTAGGCAGGCAAATAGAAAAGTAACAACTGCCGTCGGCCTTACTTTGCAAATTTTGAAAAACAGTACCACTTCACTTCTTTAAAGTTAAAAGTCTCTAATTTGAAGTTCAATGGATGAGTCGGTATGCATTGGTTACACGTTAGATGTTCAATGGATGAGTCGGTATGTGTTGGTTACACGTTATATGTTCAATGGATGAGTCAGTATGTCTTGGTTACACGTTAGATGTTCAATGGATGATTCGGCATGTATTGGTTACACGTTATATGTTCAATGGATGAGTCGGTATGTCTTGGTTACACGTTAGATGTTCAATGGATGAGTCGGTATGTCTTGGTTACACGTTAGATGTTGAATGGATGAGTCGGCATGTCTTGGTTACACATTAGATGTTCAATTGTTGGAACTACGTTTTTTGTATTAAGAAAGTCTCGGTCACTCCAACAATATAGTTATAGGCTCGTAGTATAAGTTTAATTGTTATTTACATTAGCCCGACCCATGAGCATGTTCATGGGCCGGAGGCCCAAGTCCACTAAGGGACTTGGTATATAAACCCCTTTCCACAATGGAAAGGGGTGTTGGTTGTTTACTTTGATATTATCATAATACAAGTTTTCTTTCTTTCTCTCTCTAGTTTCTCTCTCTAGAAAAACAACAACCCTCTTGATTAGATCTAAGATTATCATTATTCTACAATTGGTATCAAGAGCAATGGGGTGATTTATGATTTTATTAGTGTTGCACAAGTTTTCACAACAAGGTGCTAGTGATGATGTATTGGTAAGCATTGAACTCACTCTTATTTTGGGTCATAACTTGTGGATGGAGGCTCCCTTGTCTACACGTTAGATGTTCCAGTAGACAAGGGACTCATCCATTACACTTTAGACAACCCTTTCATCCGCATCGACAATGATTTTGTTAGCATCCGTTAATTCATGAAACAACCTTGGCCGCGTCACATTGTCGACAGTAACTTCTCCCCAATCGAGACCTTTCTCAATGGATTGAACCATAAGTCTCCCATTGGGTTTACCCATAATGTAAGTTCTCATGCGGCCTTGCCATGCTTCAAATAAGTCTTTGATGAGTAACGGTGGGCGGGTATCGGTACCCGAGATGATTGAAATATCAGTAAGCGATGTCATTGTCGGCATAAATGAATGAGGATTCATTGTTGAACACTTGATGGAAAAAAGATTATCTTTTGATCGAGCAATGAAATAAAGTTGTGAAACAGTGTTGTTGTTGTTAGTTTTTGGGTGTTGAGAAACTTTGGTAACAATTGATATTGTGGAGCTTTCGTAACCATTGATACTAAAACTTTTCGTAACTGATGAAAGTTTTCGTAACATATTTCCTTTGTAACTTGAAACATTCGTAACAAAATTCTTTCTTGAAGCTTTCGTAACAAAAATCCTTTCATAACAAATTCCTTTCGTAACAATTCCTTTCGTAACTAAGTCCTTTCGTAACTTGAAGATTTCGTAACAAAGACCTTTCGTAACAATTCTGAAAGCTTTCGTAAGAAAATTCCTTTCGTAAGAAGATCCTTTCGTAAATATTCCTTTCGTAACTGTCATAACAAACTGACGGCTTTCGTAACAAAATTCTTTTCGTAAGAATATCCTTTTGTAACTATTCCTTTCGTAACAAACTGAAGGCTTTCGTAACAAAATTCTTTTCTAAGAATATCCTTTCGTAACTATTCCTTTCGTAACAAACTGCAGGCTTTCGTAACAAAATTCTTTTCGTAAGAATATCCTTTCGTAACTAATCAAGCCCTTTTTACAAAACCCTTTTACGAAACCAAACTTTCAGACTAATCCTAAAACCCTTTTACGATAGGCCACTTTTGGAAGTATTCCTAAAACCCTTTTACGAAAAGATTAAACAGTACGGTTAACAGTAACTCAAATATCTCAAATGAATACCACTAAAACACCGCTCGAATCGGAAAAATTTGTGATTTCTTTTAAAAACACGTAAACCAAATCAATACAACTTTGTAGATGATTTGTTTACAAACCTAAACCATAAACTCACAAAAAATTTCAAGATTTGAGATAAACTAGCCTAAAACCCACTAATACAATCAAAAACTAAATAACAACACTAATCAATTCTTAAATCACCCCATTGCTCTTGATACCAATTGTAGAATAATGATAATCTTAGATCTAATCAAGAGGGTTGTTGTTTTTATAGAGAGAGAAACTAGAGAGAGAAAGAAAGAAAACTTGTATTATGATAATATCAAAGTAAACAACCAACACCCCTTTCCATGGTGGAAAGGGGTTTATATACCAAGTCCCTTAGTGGACTTGGGCCTCCGGCCCATGAACATGCTCATGGGTCGGGCTAATGTAAATAACAATTAAACTTATACTACGAGCCTATAACTATATTGTTGGAGTGACCGAGACTTTCTTAATACAAAAAACGTATTTCCAACAATTGAACATCTAATGTGTAACCAAGACATGCCGACTCATCCATTCAACATCTAACGTGTAACCAAGACATACCGACTCATCCATTGAACATCTAACGTGTAACCAAGACATACCGTCTCATCCATTGAACATATAACGTGTAACCAATACATGCCGAATCATCCATTGAACATCTAACGTGTAACCAAGACATACCGACTCATCCATTGAACATATAACATGTAACCAACACATACCGACTCATCCATTGAACATCTAACGTGTAACCAATGCATACCGACTCATCCATTGAACTCCAAATTAGAGACTTTTAACTTTAAAGCAGTGGAGTGGTACTGTTTTTCAAAATTTGCAAAGTAAGGCCGATGGTAGTTGTTACTTTTCTATTTGCCTGCCTACGTACCAAATCTGAAATAGCTATACGTACCATATCCAAATACACTCATGCATGAGGTTTCAGTATGCAACACTTGTCCATCTGATGGATTTGATGGATGGGTGGTCAATTGAGTTGCTAAATATTGGAGGGAAAACATTGGCGGGAAAATATTGGAGGGAAAACATTGGCGGGAAAATGTTAACAATTTCCCTCACTTTTTTAGCATAAAAGAAGAACCACACACACTCCTTATCATCACAACCACCAGCAGATCACACACACTTATCATCACAAACAAAATGTTATTATGAAGATGTTGAATCATGACGCTTTTTCGTGTACGGTGGACGTGGAGATGTAGTTCTTCGACAATCGTGGCAAGATGATACCTTTGGTAGACAGTACTATGCTTGTCCACGTTCAAAGGTGGAACCTCCAGTTTCATATGGATGCGGATTTTTTTATGGAAACACGAACGAGTCAGACTACTTGACAATTCTCTTGAAGGTTCAATGAGCTTTTCTCCTCCAAGCTCTTCTTCAAGACCTTCAACGAGCTGTTCTCCTCCAAGCTCTTCTTCGAGACCTTCAAGGACTCCAATTTCTTCTCCAAGCTCTTCAACGTGTGCAAACTGTGTGCTCTTGAATGGAAAAATAAAGGTACTTGAGAGTACAGTAGAGTTGTACCGCAATGCCGATAGGCACACAATGGATTTAGCTGCACTACTTCATGACCTTTATGACATGTCGCCAGGGATAGGTCAAAAAGTCGTCGGGGATATTAATTGTCAAAATAAAAAAAATTATCGTTTATATATTATTATTATTAGTTATAAATATTATTATTATTATTATTATTTATGAAATAATAATTATAATTTATAAAATAACAATTATTATTTATAAAATAATAATATCATCCCGGTCAGTTTAATTACTAAATTCATTCCAGTCTAGTCCGTTTAGTTTCTCGATTTATTCTAATTCGGTAACCATTGAACATCTAACGTGTAAACAATGCATACCGACTCATCAATTGAACATTTAACGTGTAACCAATGCATACCGACTCATCCATTGAACATCTAACGTGTAACCAATGCACACTGACTCATCCATTGAACATCCAACGTGTAACCAATGCACACCGACTCATCTTTTGAACATCTAACGTGTAACCAATGCATACCGAATCATCCATTAAACATATAACGTGTAACCAATGTATACCGACTCATCCATTGAACATCTAACGTGTAACCAATATATACCGACTCATCCATTGAACATCTAACGTGTAACCAATCCATACCGACTCATCCATTGAACATCTAACGTGTAACCAATGTATACCAACTCATCCATTGAACATCTAACGTGTAACCAATGTATACCGACTCATCCATTAAACATCTAACGTGTAACCAAGACATACCGACTCATCCATTGAACATCTAACGTGTAACCAAGACATATCGACTCATCCATTGAACATCTAACGTGTAACCAAGACATACTGACTCATCCATTGAACATCTAACGTGTAACCAAGACATACCGACTCATCCATTGAAAATCTAACGTGTAACCAAGACATGCCGACTCATCCATTGCACATCTAATGTGTAACCAAGACATACCTACTCATCCATTGCACATCTAACGTGTAACCAAGACATACCGACTCATCCATTGAACATCTAATGTGTAACCAAGACATACCGACTCATCCATTGAACATCTAACGTGTAACCAAGACATACCGACTCATCTATTGAACATCTAACGTGTAACCAAGACATACCGACTCATCCATTGAACATCTAACGTGTAACCAACACATACCGACTCATCCATTGAACATCTAACGTGTAACCAAGACATGCCGACTCATACATTGAACATCTAACGTGTAACCAAGACATGCCGACTCATCCATTGAACATCTAACGTGTAACAAAGAGAAACCGACTCATCCATTGAACATCTAACGTGTAACCAAGACATGCCGACTCATCCATTGAACATCTAACGTGTAACCAAGACATATCGACTCATCCATTGAACATCTAACATGTAACCAAGACATACCGACTCATCCATTGAACATATAGCGTGTAACCAAGACATGTCGACTCAACTATTGGACATATAACGTGTAACCAAGACATACCGACTCATCCATTGAACATCTAACGTGTAACCAAGACATACCGACTCATCTATTGAACATCTAACGTGTAACCAAGACATGCTGACTCATCCATTGAACATATAACGTGTAACCAAGACATACCGACTAATCCATTAAACATATAACGTGTAACCAAGACATACTGACTCATCCATTGAACATCTAACGTGTAACCAAGACATACCGACTCATCTATTGAACATCTAACGTGTAACCAAGACATGCTGACTCATCCATTGAACATATAACATGTAACCAAGACATACCGACTAATCCATTAAACATATAACGTGTAACCAAGACATACCGACTCATCCATTGAACATCTAACGTGTAACCAAGACATACCGACTCATCCATTAAACATCTAACGTGTAACCAAGACATACAGACTCTTCCATTGAACATCTAACGTTAACCAAGACATGCCGACTCATCCATTGAACATCTAACGTGTAACCAGGGCATACCGACTCATCCATTGAACGTCTAACGTGTAACCAAGACATACCGACTCATCAATTGAACGTCTAACGTGTAACCAAGACATACCGACTCATCCATTAAACATCTAACGTGTAACCAAGACATACCGACTCATCCATTGAACATCTAACGTGTAACCAATACATGCCGACTCATCCAATGAACATCTAACGTGTAACCAAGACATGCCGACTCATCCATTGAACATCTAACGTGTAACCAAGACAAACCGACTCATCTATTGAACATCTAACGTGTAACCAAGACATACCGACTCATTCATTGAACATATAACATGTAACCAAGACATGCCGACTCATCCATTGAACATCTAACGTGTAACCAAGACATACCGACTCATCCATTGAACATATAACGTGTAACCAAGACATGCCGACTCGTCCATTGAACATCTAACGTGTAACCAAGATATACCGACTCATCCATTAAACATATAACGTGTAACCAAGACATGCCGACTCATCCATTGAACATATAGCGTGTAACCAAGACATGTCGACTCATCTATTGAACATGTAACGTGTAACCATGACATACCGACTCATCCATTGAACATCTAACGTGTAACCAAGACATACCGACTCATCCATTGAACATCTAACCTGTAACCAAGACATACCGACTAATCCATTGAACATATAACGTGTAACCAAGACATGTCAACTCATCCATTGAACATCTAGCGTGTAACCAAGACATACCGACTCATCCATTGAACATCTAACGTGTAACCAAGACATACCGACTCATCCATTGAACATCTAACGTGTAACGAATACATGCCGACTCATCCATTGAACATCTAACGTGTAACCAAGACATACCGACTCTACCATTGAACATCTAACATGTAACCAAGACATACCGACTCATCCATTGAACATATAGCGTGTAACCAAGACATGTCGACTCATCTATTGAACATATAACTTGTAACCAAGACATACCGACTCATCCTTTGAACACCTAACGTGTAACCAAGACATACCGACTCATCTATTGAACATCTAACGTGTAACCAAGACATGCTGACTCATCCATTGAACATATAACGTGTAACCAAGACATACCGACTAATCAATTAAACATATAACGTGTAACCAAGATATACCGACTCATCCATTGAACATCTAACATGTAACCAAGACATACCGGCTCATCCATTGAACATCTAAGGTGTAACCAAGACATACCGACTCATCCATTGAATATATAACGTGTAACAAAGACATGCCGACTCATCCATTGAACTTCTAACGTGTAACTAAGACATCCCGACTCATCCATTAAACATATAATGTGTAACCAAGACATGCTGACTCATCCATTGAACATTTAACGTGTAACCAAGACATACAGACTTATCCATTGAACATCTAACGTGTAACCAAGACATGCCGACTCATCCATTGAACATCTAACGTGTAACCAAGACATACCGACTCATCCATCGAACATCTTACGTGTAACCAAGACATACCGACTCATCCATTGAACATCTAACGTGTAACCAAGACATACCGACTAATCCATTGAACATCTAACGTGTAACCAAGACATGCCGACTCATCCATTGAACACTTAACGTGTAACCAAGACATCCGACTCATCCATTGAACATCTAACGTGTAACCAAGACATACCGACTCGTCCATTGAACATCTAACGTGTAACCAAGACATACCGACTCATCCATTGAACATCTAACGTGTAACCAAGACATGCCGACTCATCCATTGAACATCTAACGTGTAACCAAGACATACCGACTCATCTATTGAACATCTAACGTGTAACCAAGACATGCTGACTCATCCATTGAACATATAACGTGTAACTAAGACATACCGACTAATCCATTAAACATATAACGTGTAACCAAGACATACTGACTCATCCATTGAACATCTAACGTGTAACCAAGACATACCGACTCATCCATTGAACTTCTAAGGTGTAACCAAGACATACCGACTACGAGTTGTCTTGGTTACCCCTTTTCGTAAACTCGTAGTCACATTGTCGTAAACTTTTCGTAAACTTTTCGTAACTTTTCGTAACCCTTAATTTACTTTGATATTATCATAATACAAGTTTTCTTTCTTTATCTCTCTAGTTTCTCTCTCTAGAAAAACAACAACCCTCTTGATTAGATCTAAGTGAGTTTTCAAGGATTTTTCATGGTGACAAGTACTTACCCAAAACACACTTAATTCACGACGGATGTGGTGACAAAAGGGTGGTAGGATTAGGTGCTAGTCGAATGATTCTTCCAGGAATATCTATCCAAGACAGATCCCTGGTCGGAGCTTACCCTCCCAAGGACAATTCCATAGTTAGAAACTAGAAGTCCTTAGGAAAGTTGGAGAATGGTTTGTGAACGTAGCTAAATGCCAACCAAGTACTGATGCTAGCACTGGAACAATCACAACAAGGTGCTAGTGATGATGTATTGGTAAGTATTGAACTCACTCTTATTTTGGGTCATAACTTGTGGATGGAGGCTCCCTTGTCTACACGTTAGATGTTCCAGTAGACAAGGGACTCATCCATTACACGTTAGACAGCCCTTTCATCCGCATCGACAATGATTTTGTTAGCATCCGTTAATTCATGAAACAACCTTGGCCGTGTCACATTGTCGACAGTAACTTCTCCCCAATCGAGACCTTTCTTAATGGATTGAACCATAAGTCTCCCATTGGGTTTACCCATAATGTAAGTTCTCATGCGACCTTGCCATGCTTCAAATAAGTCTTTGATGAGTAACGGTGGGCGGGTATCGGTACCCGAGATGATTGAAATATCAGTAAGCGATGTCATTGTCGGCATAAATGAATGAGGATTCATTGTTGAACACTTGATGGAAAAAAGATTATCTTTTGATCGAGCAATGAAATAAAGTTGCGAAACAGTGTTGTTGTTGTTAGTTTTTGGGTGTTGAGAAACTTTGGTAACAATTGATATTGTGGAGCTTTCGTAACCATTGATACTGAAAATTTTCGTAAACTCGTAACCATTGATACGAAAAGTTTCATAACTCATAAACTCGTAGTCCAGTTGAACCAGCGCAGACAAAATTCAAAATGTATAGAGAACATGAAAACATAATCAGTTATAAGTCATGTCGCCCGTAAGAGTGGAAACAACTTAAAACCCTTCATATCCACCTACTCCTAGTAACTCGAACCACCACACGATTCTTAGGGAACATGACTTAAACATCAAAAGAAAAATAACATACCTCAGGTATGTAAAATAACTTGATAAAAGATAGAAACTACCTTATACTAAATTATGTACTATAATGTACAATTTAAGCAAAATACAACAGTGACTAGCGTGGACGATTATGGTTCAACCCACACGAGTCACAAACCTGAAAAGAAAATAACATGTGGCTAAGTATGAACTTACTACTGTTCCATTCATACTAGTTAAAACATCACAATAAATAACATCCAAACACATCAAATAATATAAAATGCACACATACTCCTATGACGCCTATATACAGGGACCCTTAAGCTATAGACTAGGCTACACGACTAGGCAACCTAATTCTCTATAACCATTGTCTCTGATACCATTCTGTCACACCCCACCATGGCGGAATATGGGGCGCGACGTATGGATATCATCACAACAATAGCGTGTCTATAGAGTTAACTAAATGAAATAGAAATTTCATAAAAAGGTGACACAATGTCATGACAATATCTCAAACAATGCAGGCGTCTAGGTAAGTAGGTAACAGACCTACCTCTTACCAAAGATAAACAAATAAACAAACATCAAACATATAGGTGTCTAAAATGTACCACTTATTAAAAAATTAAATAAATACTAAGAGGAAAGGGATTCCTCCTAATGCAATCCTAGAAGCCTCTAGACTCTAGCCACTTCTAACATCATCCTTCTCAACTATCTCACCTGAAAATGACACTAAAATCTGTCAACATAAAGTTGGTGAGAACATAGGTTTAAGTTATCAAAATATCTTAAGAAACCTTGTCAACCGCTGTAAATAAGTTGAAGAGAACAAGTTAAAGCAATGGACCATAATGTGATAATCATGTTACATACAACTACAATCAAAGCACAATTATAACAATCTAGAACACAAAATAAGAATAATGCACCACACTATTAACAATCAAGAAGTATCCCGTCACACACACAAGAACACACCACACTATCCGGATCTTTCCCACACCACCAGTGGAAGATGAACTATATCCCCGTCGAGATATCTTGCCTCCAAAGAGACGATGCACAAGTACTCAGGACGGATCATGCCCCACGCTCCACACACATCACAACTGGTCCCATAGACCCCCATACATCTATGTACCAAAGCCAATCACAACGCAAACAAGATTCACATAACAGAACACATATCAAAGTACGTATGAGAACACATCAGCACGCATGTCACATGATAACACATCTATGTACAAACATTTATAAAAATATAGTACCAAAAGATTTTAAGAACACCACAAGTGTCATCTCCATCCCATACTAGAAGAAAACATTTAAAAACTCAGTAAAAATGGGACTATGAACTCACCTGAATGCTTCTTCACAAGTCCTCGCTCTAGCAACAAGCTAACAAACCAAAAATACGCAATCAATACATGAACCAATCACTAAGATGGCTCATCAACCTATGATGGACATCTAGCCTATTCCCATACAAATACCTCATTGATAAGCTCCAATCACCCCATTACACGTTAGATGTTCAATGGATGAGTCTGTATGTCTTGGTTACACGTTAAATGTTCAATGGATGAGTCAGCATGTCTTGGTTACACATTATATGTTTAATGGATGAGTCGGGATGTCTTGGTTACACGTAAGAAGTTCAATGGATGAGTCGGCATGTCTTGGTTACACGTTATGTATTCAATGGATGAGTCGGTATGTCTTGGTTACACCTTAGATGTTCAATGGATGAGTCGGTATGTCTTGGTTACACGTTAGATGTTCAATGGATGAGTCGGTATTGAACATGTAACGCTTTTCCGCCCTTAGTCTTGACTTGAAAATTCACGTTATATGTCTTTTTCCTTTCCCCGTTTACAGCCTCCTCGAGAACGAACTCACTCTTATTTTGGGTCATAACTTGTGGTTTTCCTAAACTACTCGTTAATACTTACCCTAATTGCCTTGTTTTCCTAAACAAGTGTGATTTTACAACTATCATAAACAGACCTTTTATTAATTGCCTTGTTTTCCTAAACAAGTGTGATTTTACAACTATCATCTTACCCTAATTGCCTTGTTCACATCGATAAGTGCTCTCGAGGTATCCTAAACAGACCTTTTATTAATTAAATATTCAAAGGATGAGTCGGTATGTCTTTTCTACTTGGTGGTAAGAAATCTTCAGAATTGGTCTTGGATTCAGAAAAACATTTTAAGATTTTTAGTCCAAAAATATTTTACTGTTCACTTTTTATTTATTTTTTATAATTAATTTTGTTTAATTAGGGTTTTATTTAAACTGTTTTGTCTTCTAGTGAAAAATTTTATATTTTTCAAACTTTTTCATTTTTCTACTGTTCATTAGAGTAATTTAGGATTTTTAAAATTGTTAAATTATTTTTGGCATTACTTTATTATTTTTTATAATTATTTTGGTTTAAAAATAGTTTTTAGTGATTTATAAATAGAAAAATAGTTTTTAAAATTTAGGAAAAATACTTTTTAGTCTTTAGATAATATTATTAAGTTATTTGTTCAATAAAATAATATTTTGGACATTTTGATTAATTATATTTAATTTTAGGGCTTTAATTAGCATTTAAAATTGAATATTTAATTAATAAAAGGTTTTAAAATATTTTTATTGGATTTTTATTCTTATTTATATTATTTTAGACTTACTTTTAGCTTTTGATTAATTTTTAGGTTAAAATTTTTAATTTTGTAGTTTTTACGGTTTTACGTGAACGCCTTTTTCGTCTTAGCTGGATCCGTCTTCGTAACCGTCATTCTCTTCTCACCCTATTTCTATTTTTCTTTTTCTCAATATAATCACAAACATTAATCAATTCATTACACAACGCACTAGCCTCTTCGAGAACAAACTCACTCTAATTTTGGGTCATAACTTGTGGTTTTCCTAAACTACTCGTTAATACTTACCCTAATTGCCTTGTTTTCCTAAACAAGTGTGATTTTACAACTATCAAATACGTAATCACAAAGATTTAACATTGGTTGGTGTGGACTGCTATGGTTCAGTCTACAAAATTCGAAGAAAAGACATTTGACTAAGTATGGATGATTATGGTTCAATCCATTCTTGTCAAATTTCAAGGGGAAAATATCATGGATAGAATTTAACAACATGGGACTAGATATGGATGGCTGGGGTCCAATCCATACTAGTCAAAACTTCAATGGAATATGGGCTATCATACATCCATCTGACAGTTTAAAGGAGGAACAACGTAAAATGATTAATCTGCTAGAACATATGATAAACATAAGAGATGCATGAAATAGTTTATGAAGGCATAGCCGACGAAAATCTGATATGAGCAAGGGTGAACACCTATGGGTTGGTTCACAACACAAAATTTGAATAAGCAAGGTGAACGCCTATGGGTCGGTTCATAATCAAATTTCGAATGAAAAGCACATGCGACTAAATATGGTCAGTCTTGTACCAACCATTACTTAGTGAAAAACTTAACAAAAAAACAATGATACATGAAATAAATGAATAAAAATCAACTGTCAGTTTAGGAAGATCTTAGTGACTACCCACTAGTCACAGGTCAAGTTTTTAGAGCATACAGGTCGAAACCTTAGCTCTGATACCATAATTATAACACCCCACTTGGATAAGTGGACCGTTACTTAGTAATTATGGCGTGTCATCAAAGCATGCAAGGTAAATGTCTAAAAAATTAAATGACCATAAAGGAAACCAAAAACAAACATCGGTTTCAAACATAAGCTCCACACACAATGCACAAGTATAGAAATGTATAAAAGGACTAAACAATGTCCAGCAAATCAAAAGTATGTAAATGCATTTAAGAAGTGAAGACAAGGGAGCCTCCATCCAAATGCACGTACTCTTGGAGATCCTAGCTTTGCCCTTTAGTACCTGGCGTATTGGGACATAGAAAGAAATACGGCTGAGCAATACGCTCAGTGTGCGAATATATGACAATGAAATGTAAAGCATAAACATAAGCAAGAAATGAAATAAAATGAAGTACATCGGAATAAGTGTAAGTCTTGGAAAATCTGGTGTATGTTTATAAAGTGGTTTATATTATGAAAATACTTATGTTTATTTTATACTGAAAACTGTATTTTATAGGTCATGAGGTATCAAGGTGCATGAATACTTAGAGGGGTGACCTCATCATGCAATAAGAGGGGTTACCTCTAATTAAAATAGTTTGGGTTGGAGGGATCAGCTCCATGTAACGGATGCAAGGCACACACCGCAGTTACCATGTAATCTTGTTAAACTTGTCCTAGGATGCACTCATTCGCCCCACATGATAATAATAAAATAGGCCAAGTAACTGAAAGGGACGCCGCGAGCAATCACTCTCACCGCGGAAGAGTCATAACACCGGTGCCTCCAATGTTATATGGTACCTCCATAACTAGGTGGAACTGGCATGCATGTATATAGCTCAGGCAAATCTAAAATATTAATCACATAAGTTACTGTTTAGTTTAAAGTATACTACTAGGGAAAACAGATGGCTGTAAACGGGGAAATCTTAAGTATAGGAAGAGAGTGTCCTTACTGAAGGACAAAATATACGTACCTTATGTCCATTAAATGAAGACGAAAATGAATGCGGAAGATCACTCCGACTTCACGATAGCTACATAATGAAAGGGACATGAATAAGTTGTTTGTTTTACTTATACATACTGGTTATTAGTTTACTTGATGTGTTCTTAACTTGTTTTACTTGTTCTTGTTTTATCATGTGATTCTTAATGTTTCATGTGTTTTAGATTAGTGTATTTAATGTTTTATGTGTTATTGTACTTGTTGTATCATAATGAATAACTTTCTAAAAATAACAGGTTTCTATATATAGTAACTTTCCAAAAATAGCAGGTTTCCATAATTAGTATGTTTTCATACATAGCATGTTTCCATATTCTATATGTTTTAAAAATTAGTAATAAGCTTATTTAAATAAGTCATGATTATTATATAATAATAATATAGTAAAGTTTAATAATATTAATACTTTAGTTTTAACTTATGATTATTAATTAATAATATAATACATGATTTTATAAGTATTTATTAATTAATAATATTTCATGATTTTGTTAATTAAACTTTACCTTAATGATTAATGTATAACTAAATTAAAACATGTTATTAATTTAATTAAACCTTCGTTTTAATGTAATTAATTTATTAAGCTAAGTCTTAATTAAATTAACTAATGGACATGTACTTATAACGTAAATAATTATTTCTAATAATTATTATAACATATAGTTTCTTTAGATGGCCATGTTTATTTATCATGATAATTATTTTATATAAATATATTCTAAGTCATGGTATTAATCAATTAAATTAAGTCATGAATTAAATAATAAGATTAATTAATAAAATAATATAAAGTATTTGCAAAATGTTTAGCCAAACACACCCATTCGGTGTGTTCGGTTATACCCGAGCCCCTTAAGGACCAACCGAGACCATGGGAGGTCTCGGATTCGCCTCGAACACCGCGCATCACCACAGCCTTTCGGCTGTGGTTTATGTCCGACCACCAGCAACCAACGTAGCCACCACCTGTAGATGGGCTGCCCTCGACTTAGCCGGGTTCCCACTGCTAGGCCGAACACCACCCTGCTGGGGTTGGTATTGCTGCTGACTGCGCAGACAGCCACTGGCTGTTGCCAGTTCCCCCTGCTGCGTACAACTACCCACCGAGAGTCACCAGGCTCTCGGTTCCCACTGACCACCAAACACACCCACTGATGGGGTGGTTGGTGTTGCGGCTGAAGGAAACAACCAGCCACCGACCCACTGTGGGGTACGACTGGCCGTGTAAAACACCCATCGAGATTCAAAGACTCTCGGTTCTCTTGATGAACCCGAACCAAAAACTCGACTTGGCTAATTTAGTACATGCTTTAATCATATGATCATACATAAACTTAACTGATTCATGGAATGATAAATAATAAAATAAGATTAATGATTAAAGGTTACCAATGGTTAAATGACTCGAAGATAGTGATCACAAAAAATTACCCGAACACTTGAGATCAAAAGCTAGGTTTTTTCATGATTTTCTTGGTGGCAGTCGGCGGCAGAGATTGAGAAGGACATATAGTGTTTTCGCTAAATTTTATTAAAAGTGTAAATATGTTTCCTTGGCAATATTTTTGTACAAGTATAATTGGTCATGGTCCGGGCCAAAGCCGACCCTTCCTTTCTCTTTTCCATGTCGTCCAAACCCCCAAACATATATGTGTTTTCGTTTTGTTTTTCGTGCTTAAATATTAATCGCGTGTGTTCGTATTTTTCTGTCGTGTTTTAATCTTGTTACGTTTTAAGTATTATACGTAAATACTTATCATGTACTATAATTAGTATTAATATACGTAATACTTATCGTAATTAATTAATATACGTAATAATTTTATTAAATGTTCGTGACACGTGTCGTATATAAATTAATCGTGAAGTTTTAATTTGACCGTATTTTTATGCATTTATGATCTAAGGTATTTTTAAAACGGGTTTTACAATTAGACTATTAGAACAAAAGAACTTATGGAAATTTTTGTTAAAAACAGAACTTCGATTCAACACAATCACTACAAGAAAATTGAGAACATGTGACCGGGGTTTCTTCGGCGACAAAATGTCGCCAGGGATAACCCCTTTTCCTTGGCGACTTCGCTGACGTGGCAAAAAAGCAGATATACTTTTTGGTCAAAGTTTGACTAGAGTATCCCTGGCGACATGTCACCGGGGATTCACCGTCCAAAATCAGATGCCAAAGGAAAAAGCAGGATATTTTCCCTTCCACTTATCCCTAGCGACATGTCGCCAGGGAAACTTCGTCCAACGTAATTAACATTAATCTCTTTTTGATAATAACCTGACAATCTTATCCCTGACGACATGTCGCCAGGGATACTTCGTCCAACGTAATTAGCTTCAAACTTAAGCAGAAAATCTGTGGCGGGCTTTTGCCCGCCAAATCCCAAAAGTTTCCCCGGCGACATGTCGTCGGGGAAACTCCCTGTCATATATATTATTGGTTTTTGCTTATTATGAAAAATTATTATTTATTCCATATAATTATTATTTTAACTATCGATCCGATGTTATTTTATTTTCGCGACGTTTATATAATAAAAAATGAGACATCTATAAAAAATGAGACATGTCGCCAGGGAAACTCCCTGTGATATATATTATTAGTTTTGCTTATTATGAAAAATTATTAATTATTCCATATAATTATTATTTTAACTATCGATCCGATGTTATTTTATTTTCGCGACGTTTATATAATAAAAAATGACACATCTATAAAACAAATATTTGTTTATTCTAAATATTACATAAAACCTTTTGTAATATCACATGGGAGACTTACAGACAGACACTCCTAAACATAATTTTATTCGTCACGGACACTTAAACACGCGCTTAATTAAACATGGATATTACAACGATATTAGACTCGTAAACACGGAAAAAAACACATCACAAACTAGTTCAAACTAAGGTTCCCCATGTCATCATAAAGGTCGTGAAGTAGTGCAGCTGAATCCATTGTGTGCCTATCGGCATTGCGGTACAACTCTACTGTACTCTCAAGTACCTTTATTTTTCCATTCAAGAGCACATAGTTTGCACACATTAAAGAGCTTGGAGAAGAAATTGGAGTCCTTGAAGGTCTCGAAGAAGAGCTTGGAGGAGAAAAGCTCGTTGAAGGTCTTGAAGAAGAGCTTGGAGGAGAAAGCTCATTGAACCTCCAAGAGAATTGACAAGTAGTCTGACTCGTTCGTGTTTCCATAAAAAAATCCGCATCCATATGAAACTGGAGGTTCTACCTTTTAACGTGGACAAGCATAGTACTGTCTACTAAAGGTATCATCTTGCCACGATTGTCGAAGAACTACATCTCCACGTCCACCGTACACGGAAAAGCTTCATGCTTCAACATCTTCATAATAACAATGTGTTTGTGATGATAAGTGTGTGTGATCTACTGGTGGTTGTGATGATAAGGAGTGTGTGTGGTTCTTCTTTTATGCTAAAAAAGTGAGGGAAATTGTTAACATTTTCCCGCTAATGTTTTCCCTCCAATATTTCCCGCCAATGTTTTCCCTCCAATATTTAGCAACTCAATTGACCACCCATCCATCAAATCCATCAGCTGGATAAGAGTTGCATACTGAAACCTCATGCATGAGTGTATTTGGATATGGTACGTAGGCAGGCAAAGAGAAAAGTAACATCTGCCGTCGGCCTTACTTTGCATTAATTATTTCATCATTAAAATTTTGAAAAACAGTACCACTCTACTGCTTTAAAGTTAAAAGTCTCTAATTTGAAGTTCAATAGATGAGTCGGTATGCATTGGTTACACGTTATATGTTCAATGGATGAGTCGGTATGTGTTGGTTACACGTTATATGTTCAATGGATGAGTCGGTATGTCTTGGTTACGCGTTAGATGTTCAAGGGATGAGTCTACATGTCTTGGTTACACGTTATATGTTCAATGGTGTCTTGGTTACACGTTAGATGTTCAATGGATGAGTTGGTATGTCTTGGTTACACGTTAGATGTTCAATGGATGAATCAGCATGTCTTGGTTACACGTTAGATGTTCAATGGATAAGTCGGTATGTCTTGGTTACACGTTACATGTTCAATGGATGAGTCGACATGTCTTGGTTACACGTTATATGTTTAATGGATGAGTCGGTATGTCTTGGTTACACGTTAGATGTTCAGTGGATGAGTCGGCATGTCTTGGTTACACATTATATGTTCAATGGATGAGTCAGTATGTCTTGCTTACTCGTTAGATGTTCAATGGATGAGTCGCCATGTCTTGGTTACACGTTAGATGCTCAATGGATGAGTCGGCATGTCTTGGTTACATGTTATATGTTCAATGGATGAGTCGGTATGTCTTGGTTACACGTTAGATGTTCAATGGATGAGTCAGTGTGTCTTGGTTACACATAAGATGTTGAATGGATGAGTCGGCATGTCTTGGTTACACGTTAGATTTTCAATGGATTAGTCGGTATGTCTTGGTTACACGTTAGATGTTCAATGGATGAGTCGGTATGACTTGGTTACACGTTAGATGTTCAATGGATGAGTCGGTATGTCTTGGTTACACGTTAGATGTTCAATGGATGAGTCGATATGTCTTGGTTACATGTTAGATGTTCAATGGATGAGTCGGTATGTCTTCGTTACACGTTAAATGTTCAATTGATGAGTCGGCATGTCTTGGTTACATGTTAGATGTTCAATGGATGAGTCGGTATGTCTCGGTTACACGTTAGATATTCAATGGATGAGTCAGCATGTCTTGTTACACATTATATGTTTAATAGATGAGTCGTTATGTCTTGGTTACACATTAGAAGTTCAATGGATGAGTCGGTATGTCTTCGTTACACGTTATATATTCAATGGATGAGTCGATATGTCTTGGTTACACGTTATATGTTCAATAGATGAGTTGGTATGTCTTGGTTACACGTTAGATGTTCAATGGATGAGTCGGTATGTCTTAGTTACACGTTATATGTTCAATGGATTAGTCGGTATGTCTTGGTTACACGTTAGATGTTCAATGGATGAGTCGGCATGTCTGGGTTACACGTTATATGTTCAATGGATGAGTCGGTATGTCTTGCTTACTCGTTAGATGTTTAATGGATGAGTCGGCATGTCTTGGTTACACGTTAGATGTTCAATGGATGAGTCGGCATGTCTTGGTTACACGTTATATGTTCAATGGATGAGTCGGTATGTCTTGGTTACATGTTAGATGTTCAATGGATGAGTCAGTGTGTCTTGGTTACACATTAGATGTTCAATGGATGAGTCGGCATGTTTTGGTTACACGTTAGATGTTCAATGGATGAGTCGGTATGTCTTGGTTACACGTTAGATGTTCAATGGATGAGTCGGTATGACTTGGTTACATGTTAGATGTTCAATGGATGAGTCAGTATGTCTTGGTTACACGTTAGATTTTCAATGGATGAGTCGATATGTCTTGGTTACATGTTAGATGTTCAATGGATGAGTCGGTACGTCTTGGTTACACGTTAGAGGTTCAATCGATGAGTCGACATGTCTTGGTTACATGTTAGATGTTCAATGGATGAGTCGGTATGTCTTGGTTACACGTTAGATGTTCAATGGATGAGTCAACATGTCTTGTTACACATTATATGTTTAATGGATGAGTCGGTATGTCTTGGTTACACGTTAGAAGTTCAATGGATGAGTCAGTATGTCTTGGTTACACGTTATATATTCAATGGATGAGTCGGTATGTCTTGGTTACACGTCAGATGTTCAATGAGTGAGTCGGTATGTCTTGGTTACACGTTAGATGTTCAATGGATGAGTCGGTATGTCTTGGTTACACGTTATATTTTCAATGGATTAGTCGGTATGTCTTGGTTACACGTTAGATGTTCAATAGATGAGTCGACATGTCTTGATTACACGTTAGATGTTCAATGGATGAGTCGGTATGTCTTGGTTACACGTTAGATGTTCAATAGATGAGTCGGTATGTCTTGGTTACACGTTTTATGTTCAATGGATGAGTCGGCATGTCTTAGTTACACGCTATATGTTCAATGGATGAGTCGGTATGTCTTGGTTACACGTTAGATGTTCAATGGATGAGTCGGTATGTCTTGGTTACACGTTAGATGTTCAATGGATGAGTCGGCATGTCTTGGTTACACGTTAGATGTTCAATGGATGAGTCGGTATGTCTTGGTTACACGTTAGATGTTCAATGGATGAGTCGGTATGCCTTGGTAACACGCTAGATGTTCAATGGATGTGTCGACATGTCTTGGTTACACGTTATATGTTCAATGGATGAGTCAGTATGTCTTGGTTAAACGTTAGATGTTCAATGGATGAGTCGGCATGTCTTGGTTACACGGTATATGTTTAATGGATGAGTCGGTATGTCTTGGTTACATGTTAGATGTTCAATGGATGAGTCGGCATGTCTTGGTTACACGTTATATGTTCAATGGATGAGTCGGTATGTCTTGGTTACACGTTATATGTTCAATGGACGAGTCGGCATGTCTTGGTTACATGTTATATGTTCAATGGATGAGTCGGTATGTCTTGGTTACACGTTAGATGTTCAATAGATGAGTCGGTTTGTCTTGGTTACACGTTAGATGTTCAATGGATGATTCGGCATGTCTTGGTTACACGTTAGATGTTCAATGGATGAGTCGGCATGTCTTGGTTACACGTTAGATGTTCAATGGATGAGTCGGTATGTCTTGGTTACACGTTAGATGTTTAATGGATGAGTCGGTATGTCTTGGTTACACGTTAGACGTTCAATTGATGAGTCGGTATGTCTTGGTTACATGTTAGATGTTCAATGGATGAGTCGGTATGTCTTGGTTACACGTTAGATGTTCAATGGATGAGTCGGATGTCTTGGTTACACGTTAGATGTTCAATGGATGAGTCGGCATGTCTTGGTTACACGTTAGATGTTCAATGGATGAGTCGGTATGTCTTGGTTACACGTTAGATGTTCAATGGATGAGTCGGTATGTCTTGGTTACACGTTAGATGTTCGATGGATGAGTCGGTATGTCTTGGTTACACGTTAGATGTTCAATGGATGAGTCGGCATGTCTTGGTTACACGTTAGATGTTTAATGGATGAGTCTGTATGTCTTGGTTACACGTTAAATGTTCAATGGATGAGTCAGCATGTCTTGGTTACACATTATATGTTTAAAGGATGAGTCGGGATGTCTTGGTTACACGTTAGAAGTTCAATGGATGAGTCGGCAGGTCTTGGTTACACGTTATATATTCAATGGATGAGTCGGTATGTCTTGGTTACACCTTAGATGTTCAATGGATGAGTCGGTATGTCTTGGTTACATGTTAGATGTTCAATGGATGAGTCGGCATGTCTTGGTTACACGTTATATGTTTAATTGATTAGTCGGTATGTCTTGGTTACACGTTATATGTTTAATGGATGAGTCAGCATGTATTGGTTACACGTTAGATGTTCAATAGATGAGTCGGTATGTCTTGGTTACACGTTAGATGTTCAAAGGATGAGTCGGTATGTCTTGGTTACAAGTTATATGTTCAATAGATGAGTCGACATGTCTTGGTTACACGCTATATGTTCAATGGATGAGTCGGTATGTCTTGGTTACATGTTAGATGTTCAATGGATGAGTCGGTATGTCTTGGTTACACGTTAGATGTTCAATGGATGAGTCGGCATGTATTGGTTACACGTTAGATGTTCAATGGATGAGTCGGTATGTCTTGGTTACACGTTAGATGTTCAATGGATGAGTCGGTATGTCTTGATTACACGCTAGATGTTCAATGGGTGAGTCGACATGTCTTGGTTACACGTTATATGTTCAATGGATTAGTCGGTATGTCTTGGTTACAGGTTAGATGTTCAATGGATGAGTCGGTATGTCTTGGTTACACGTTAGATGTTCAATCGATGAGCCGACATGTCTTGGTTACATGTTAGATGTTCAATGGATGAGTCGATATGTCTTGGTTACACGTTAGATGTTCAATGGATGAGTCAACATGTCTTGTTACACATTATATGTTTATTGGATGAGTCGGTATGTCTTGGTTACACGTTAGAAGTTTGATGAGACTGCTTTTATACATAGTCTCATCTTCCAAATAGGGCTTAAAATGCATTAAATATCATCAAAATACCCAAATATATGCTTGTGTTTGTTGCTTGTGTATTTTAGGTACGGATATTGAGATAATGACAAAAGATCACAAGAATCATGCAAAAACGAACACGGGAAACGAAGCCGCACAATGAACAATGCCCTAGTGAAGACTTTCCCAAGATCAACCCTTGAAGATTTGAAGAATTATGAAGAAGGTTCCTCCAATTATGAAGAATTGACACTTTATTCCCATGTATCCTCATAATTACAAGTTTGGTCCCTAAAGTTTGTCAAAATTACCAAAAGGGCCCTTAACTTTGAAGAATTGGCAAGTTTAGCCCCTCAACAAAGCTAAATTGTCAACCAAAATCATCCACAAAGTCAAATACATCATGAAGTCCTTCAAAATACAAGAAATGACAAGTTTGGTCCTTTGAAAAATCCAAAATTACACAAAGGACCCTCAACTTTCAACAATTGGCAAAAATGGTCCCTCATTTATCAAGACTTGGCAATTTCAGTCCTCCAAGATGACAATCATACAAGTCAAGACCATTACCTTTGAAGAAATTACCAAACCATCCCTTGAAGAATGCAAATATGGCAAGAAATACCCCTGAATTTACTTTATGAAACTTTATGGGGCAAAAGTGTGAAGTTTGAAACTTCAAATACAAAGGAAACGAGTTTTTGGCTAAATATTTACAAAGTGGCAAGTTTCTGAAAGAAAGGGGGTAATAATGGGCCAGACAAAGAAGTTACCTAGACCAACCAGCTCTTGCCACGTGCCCCACTATCTCCTTTCAACCAATGGCAACTCACCTTTCCTCCATGTCACCATCCCACTTAGCTGAATTAAGATTAAATTAATCTTGGCGCCATTAACACTTATTTAAACTTAATCCAACTCAAAAATAAATCAAACCAGGTGTTCATCAGCTCAAGAACACAATTAGGCATTCCTTAATCATTGTGAATTAAAGGCTAATTCTTTCCAGAATAATGATTAAGGGTCCTATAATCACAACCCAACCTTAAAACTTGACACCTCACCACCCCATTTGTCTCCTAGTGTCTCCCCTACTCCACACCCATGCATACTGCCAAAAAGATGGCAGCAATCCAACGTTTGAGAAACATGCTTACTTTCTAAGCTTCATCTACACCTTTGGATGCTCTCACACATGCCAGCTGCCACTACACAACAAGAAAAGTCACATGATTCTCCAAGGCATTCAAACCTCATAAGGGCATTTTTGGAAGATCAGACAGCTAGGGTTTACGCTTTCCTTTGCTTTCTAGATACATTGTAAGGCTATATAAAGCCACTTAGGCCTTCACATTTCAGTTTGCTTTTGGTTTTTCCTTAGTTCAAACACTTGTAAATCCTTTTTCAGTTTAATGAATTTGAGTTAAGTGCTTTGAAGAAAGACCAAGTGCCATCTTTATTCTGTTGTTTATGTTCTTAGTTTACTGCTTTTGAAGTTAAAAACCTGTTTTCAAAAGAGGAGTGTGCACAAGTTTGCATAGTTTCCTCATTTTCTTGATATTTTGCTAAGTCTTGTTCCAATCTTGGAATTCTTGGGCTATAGGGCTGATCATAGCATCCTAACTGAGTTGGTTAAGGTGTGGTGAGGCTTATAACTTGGGGATAATCAAGTATGGGGTAACAAGTTTGCATCAATCAAGATTTTTCCAAGTTTCTGATTTTTCATGTTATTGTGCTTAACCCTTGTTGAATCTTAGCAGGCTTTTGTGGAAGCTTGTGCTTGTTCTTGCTAGCACATAAGCTCAAAATTCGTGGGTGTGGATGTACATCCATGAGGTTTGCTTACTTAATATCCAAATCTGCATAAATTGTGATTTTTGGTGATATTTGTATGAAACTGTTGTTCTTGTGAATTTTGTGGCTTGTTCTTGCTTGAATCTGTTTATTAGACTTGTTTAAGTGTTAATTGATGCTTGGTTGGCCTGAAATCTTGTTTTGCTTTTGAAAATCTTGATTTGAAAAGGTTAAAGGGGTGTTTGGGTCTACTGGTTTATGCTTGTAATCTGATTTTGTGTTAAGAGAAAGTGTTGTTTATGCCTTGTATCTGATATATCTTTGTTTGAGAGTGTTTTGCTGCAAGTTATTGGGTTTGAACACTTGAATCAATCAATCTGCTATATAGGCCTTGTTTCTGCTTGTTTTGACCTAGGATTTTGGGAACACTTAGTGTGTATGAATGCTTAGGGATAAAAGTGGTTTAAACAAAGTTAACATAACCTGTTTGAAAGATTTGAGGTGTTGAAATTGGCTTGTGTGTCAAATACATCAGAAAAAGTAGAAATCTGCATGTGTAGTGTTCATCAGTAACTTTCATAGCTTGGATCTTGCTTAATTCTTTGAACCAGTGCATGAAACCTGTTTATACTTGCTTATTGGAGTTTATTATAGCTTGTGTATGCATTTGGTTGAATTTGGTTGGCTGATTTGTGCTAAAACTGCTTTTGAATGCTAAACTGCTTATTGTTCATGTCTGTGCAATGTCTGGTGATTAATTGATTAAACTGTATCAATTGGCTGTTTGTGATTGTGTTATTTTGATTGTTATTGACTCCTTTTGATCCAAAGATCAATTGGGTGCCTTTGTGAAATCTGAATCCAAAAAAAAGTCACTAAAGACAACAAGTCAAAATAGTCAAGCAGTGGGAAAAGTTCCCACTGCTCAACATCCAAAACTAGCCCCTGCTAGTGCAATTTTATCATCAGCTTATTAATAAGCTATTCTAGCTTATTCTGACTTGCAACAACTTATTTTTTGTAATAGATCTTCATTATTTGACCCATTTAAGTGAACTGGAGCTTATCAGACTTTGACTTTGACTTTTCACTAGAAAACCAACTTGTTTGACTTTTAAGATAAGTGCTTATTTGATTTTCCAGCTTATTGAGTGTGCTTATTTGAAAGTTCTTTGGTTATTAAGCTTAGTTTTGTCAAAAGAAACATTTTACAACTTGAATCAGCTTCTGAGGTGGTCTAGATCATAAAAACGACTATTTTGTCGTTTTGTGAATAAGTTGTTGACTTGTTTCTGGCTTATTAAGTGGTCTTATTTGAAAATTCTTTTTGCAGAAGTCTTTGTTAGGTCAAAAGAAGGTTGTGTGTTAAATTTTAGCTTATGGCATCAGCTTATGGCTTAATGGGCCAAAAAGCCCATTAAGAATAAGCTGCTTATTATAAGTTAGCTTATTTCACATTTTCAGCTTTTGGGCCTTTGGAAAAAGTTGTTTAAAATCAAATTTTGAGTCAACCTGTGCTTTTTGAGCTTATTTTGAGCACTTTTTCTTATTGGGCCTTAATTAAGCCCAATAAGGGACTGTTTTGGGTTTGGCCCATTTTCTAGGCCCAATAGGGGTATTTAGGTAATTTCACTTTCATTTCTGAGTTATTTAGGTTAAATTAAGCTAGTTTGCAAGTTTTTAGAATTTTTTATAATTTTTGGATTTTTAATATTATTTTATTATTATTTTATTATTAAAAATTAAAAGTCTGATTTTCTAGGTTTTTATATTTTTCCTAGGTTCTAAATACTTAATTAGGATTTTTGCAACTTTCCAAATATTTTTTTAGGTCTTTTAGTTATTTGTTATAATTAATTTAAGATTTAATTGATTTTAGGAGTTTTTAATTATTTAAAAATAGTTTTAATTGGTTTTAAAATTTTGAAAAATAGTTTTTAGCTTAATTAGAGTATTTTTGAGGTTTACAAACTTGAAAATCTTGTTTACGGCTTTTTAATAATTAATTTTGATTTTTAGGGCTTTAATTAGCATTAAAAAGTCATTATCTAATTAATTAAAAGGTTTTTGCAAGTTTTGATTTTTTGTAAACTCTTAGAATATTATTAAGGATTTTTGGTGATTTTTAGGAATTTTTAGGTATTAATTTTAATTTTGGTGGTTTTTACAACTTTACGTGTACGCCTTTTTAGACTTAGTTAAATCCGTCTTCATAACCGTCACTCTCTTCTAATCCCCTTTCTATTCTTCTTTTTCAAATATAATCACAAATTAATCCAAATCATTACACACATAACACACTAGCCTCCTTGAGAACGAACTTAATTGGGTCATTCACACACGGTTTTCCTAAATCGTCGTGCTCACTTGCCCTATTTATTGCATCCTTTTCCTAAAGGGTTGCAAAACCTCAACATCATTTTGGCGCCGCTGCCGGGGAGGCGTGTTGTGTTTTGATTTGGCATTGTTGTTTTTATACTAACCATAATTAGTATTTTTGAATTAGTAGCACTCTACTAATACGTATTATCGTTTTTCGGTTTTTGTGTGAATATTATTACTATATTGTATACGTAGAACAATAAATACACAAGTACTCCAAATACGTGAGCAATCACAACCTTGACTTGGGAGGTCATTACCCAATCATTGTATTCGAATCTCAAACCAAAGAAAAAGGCAAAAATAGATAAATACTTTCGTGAAGCTTAATCTTGAAAATACAAACTATAAGGTGGGTATAAGGCGGATATTATAAAATATATCCTAAGGAAAAAGGCTCTAAAGTGCTTCGCGCCGCCTCGTTTCCCCGCTTGCTTGTGAGTATTTGATTGTGAGAGTGAATCGAGGGTTTTGCCGCCCAAAGTATTACTAATTATCATATATATTTTCTTGGTTTCAATTTGATTAAACCCTCTTGAACGATTTGGTGTTCCACCATCGTTCTAAAGTCATCGAAGGCGTTCACTCCACGTGTTCGTTTTCATTCCTTGAGGCTTCGTTAATCAAGAGATTTGATTAGTGAGGAGATTTGTGGACTTTTTGTCTACCTAATACATTTCACCAAGTTCCAAAAAAAGTTAATACAATCAAAAACCACAAAAAAAAATTAAAAAATACAAAACACCAAAAAGAATCTTCTTTGCTCGTCCCCTCGTTGTACGTGACGTTTATGCTAACTCGAAATCAAGCAAGACGTGCTCGTAAACGAAAAAACAAATCCATCACTCCAAACAATTCTAGTGAGGAGTCTCCTATTGACGAACCCATTGTAAGAGAAGCACCAACCATGGCGAATCGAACTATGATGGAGTTACTTCAAGCACCCACCGAGGGTTATGGAGAGGCTATTGTGATTCCCGCTATCCTTGCGGAGAATTTTGAGGTTAAGACGGGTTTGTTGTCCATGATTCAAAACAACAAATTCCGTGGTGATGAGAAGGACAATCCACACAACCATATCCGCCAATTCAATCGTCTTACCGCTACTTGCAAGTTTAAGGATGTATCTAACGACTCGATTAAGATGATGCTTTTTCCGTATTCCTTAGCGGGGCCCGCAAAAATTTGGTTAGAGAAAGAGCCACCCAATTCTATATTGACGTGGAAGGATCTCGTGTCTAAGTTTGTGAACCAATTTTTTCCGCCCTCTAAGACTACGCACTTGAAAAACGAGATTTCAAAGTTTTCACAAGAATTTAATGAAAGTTTTTCAACGGCTTGGAATAGGTTTAAGGAAATGTTACATGAATGTCCTCATCACGGTTTTTCCGATTTGCATCAAATTGACACGTTTTACAATGGACTTAATGATCATGAAAGGGATTATTTGAATGCCGCCGCGGGTGGTAATTTTTTGTGTAAAACGGTTGAGGAAGCTTTGGTGATTATTGAAAATAGATCTAAGGTGTATAGTCCTCGTAGCACGTCTAGTGTTCGTAAGGCTTCGTCTTCGGCTTCACCTTCTTTGTCTAATACCATCGATGCTTGCCAAATTGAGGCGAACTTGGAAAACAAGATTTTTGATAAGTTGAAAGGACTTTTGATTGAGTTTAAAGTTGGTGAACCAAGTGCTCCCGCTACGGTTAAAGCGGTTGAGGTTTCTTGCATGTATTGTGGTGGAGGTCATGATTTCTCCGAGTGCATTACCAACGGTGGTAACACTTCGAGTGCCTTTGCGGCCACGGGAAATTACAACCAAAACGGTCAAGTTTCCCGCTCTACTCAAATGACTCCACCGGGTTTTGGATCAAATCAAAATGCTAACAACTATCGCAACAATCAAGTTGGTTTTAAGAACAATTATAACAAGGGAAATTATGAGAATCAAGGGGCTAATAATCAAGTTTCAAACAAAAATGATTTTCAAAATAACAACAAAAGTTTGCAAACATTGAAAGATCTTCCAAGTGAGTTTGTTGAGTATGCTAGTGGGAATGATGCTAGGTTTGACAACATTCAAAGAGAAATAATTAGCCTAAGATCCGAGTTCAAAAACGACTTGAAGAAAGAGTTGAAAAATGAGTTAGCTAATGAACTTAAAATCCACACCAACAAGATGGAAGGAAATGTCACTAGGTTGCAACAAAACCAACAAAAGATGGAACAAGGGCAACATGAGATTAAACAAGAGATGCTTAAGGCCGAGAAAAGGCAAACCGAAGCCGTTTTGAGGAAATCTAATTTTGAAGATAAAATCTCGTCTATGTTTGAGGCAATAATGTGTAAACCGTCGTCAAGTGGTCTTCCTAGTAACACCATATCCAACCCTAAGGGTGAGATGAAAGTGATTACCACACGTAGTGGTAAGACACTTAAGGAGCCGATTCCTCAACCAATTGCTCCTACGGAGGAAGCAATTGAGGAAGAACCCGAGGTGGTGGTCCAAAAGGAGCATGTCCCAATCCCACGAAGTACCGCTCGTACCACACCTACGGTTGACCCATTACCATCATTGGAACCCGAGATTCCAAAGGCTATGCCTACTATGCCTCAACCCACACCACCTTTGCCCTATCCATCGAGACTTAGGAAGGAGAAACGTCAAGAGCGCGACAATTACCAATTTGAGCTTTTTATGAAAATGTTTCGTGATTTGCACCTTAATGTGAGTTTTGCCGATGCCTTGGTCATGATGCCTCGATTTGCCGCTAACTTTAAGAGTATGTTGAACAACAAGGAGAAATTGCACCAATTGTCTAGTTGTTCGTCGGTTTATCTTAATCGCATACCTCAAAAAGTCGGTGATCCCGGTAAATTTTTGATTCCTTGTGCAATCCAAGACATGGAAGAATGCTTCGCCTTGGCCGATCTTGGTGCTAGCATTAACTTGATGCCACTTGCAATCTTCAAGTCGCTCAATCTTCCTAATCTTACTCCTTCACTAATGTCTATCGAGTTGGCCGACCATTCCACAATTCCCGCATGTGGTTTGGCGGAAGACGTTTTTGTGAAAGTGGGGAAGTTCTACTATCCCGTAGACTTCATTGTTGTTGACATCCCCACGGATCCTCAAGTTCCTCTTATTTTAGGTCGTTCATTTTTAGATACGTCTATGGCTTTGATCGATGTGCATGCTAGAAAGATCACCTTACGTTTCAACGACGAGGAACTTGTTATAAACGCAACTCAAAACTCTCAAATTTCTCATGTTTATTCCGTTGCAACCATAAACCTCGTTGATATGATTGACGTGGTTTGCGAGGAATTTTCACAAGAAGTTCTAGGTTTTGGTGATGAAGAAACTAGTGGCAATCCCACTATGTTGGATCCAATTCTTGATAACTCGACACCAACCTTCACTCCTTTTGAAGGTGGTGGTTTTACGTTGGAAGAATGCAATGTTCCACGTACTTGTGACGAAGACCTCGACAACGATGAGGACTTCTCGATTATCAAGGATTTTCTTAACGATTACCCATTTCCTCCACCCGAGGAGGTTATGAGTATCGAGCCCAAATCTTCACTTGAGGAACCACCCATTCTCAAGTTGAAAGATTTACCTCCTCACCTCGAGTATGTCTATTTGGAGGAGGACGACAAGTTGCCGGTTATTATTGCGAAGGAACTTTCGAATGATGAAAAAACCGCACTTGTCGATGTTCTTAAGGCTCACAAAGGGGCGATTGCGTGGAAGTTATCCGACATTAAGGGAATCGATCCCAAATTTTGTACACACAAAATATTAATGGAGGAGGATTTCAAGCCAACAATCCAAAGTCAAAGGAGGGTGAACCCCAAAATTCACGACGTCATCAAAAAGGAGGTCCTTAAACTCCTTGACGCGGGAATGATTTACCCTATATCCGATAGCCCTTGGGTGAGTCCTATTCATTGTGTCCCTAAAAAGGGAGGGATGACCGTTGTGCCAAACGATGCCAACGAGTTGATTCCCACGAGACTCGTGACCGGATGGAGAGTGTGCATTGACTATCGAAAGTTGAATGAAGCCACTCGAAAAGACCATTTTCCCTTGCCCTTCATGGACCAAATGTTGGAGCGTCTTGCGGGAAACGATTTCTATTGCTTTTTAGATGGTTTTTCCGGTTACTTCCAAATTCCCATCGATCCTCGTGATCAAGAAAAAACTACGTTTACGTGTCCATATGGAACGTTTGCCTATCGTAGAATGCCATTCGGACTTTGTAATGCACCGGGAACTTTTCAACGATGCATGATGGCTATTTTTCATGATATGATCGAGAAGACGATGGAAGTCTTCATGGATGACTTTTCCGTGTTTGGTGATTCCTTTACTTCGTGTTTGTCGAACCTTGAGAGAATGTTAAAACGTCGCGAGGAAACCAACCTTGTGCTCAATTGGGAAAAGTGTCATTTTATGGTTAGAAGTGGAATCGTCTTAGGGCACAAGGTCTCGAAAGCGGGGATTGAGGTAGATCAAGCTAAGGTAGACGTCATCGCCAAATTACCTCATCCCAAAACCGTCAAGGGAGTTAGGAGTTTCCTAGGCCACGCGGGCTTTTATCGACGATTCATCAAGGATTTCTCGAAGATTTCTCGACCCATTACACATCTTCTTGAAAAAGAGGCACGTTTTGTCTTTGACGAAGATTGTGTACGAGCCTTTGAGATCCTTAAGAGGAAACTTACCGAAGCTCCCATTCTTGTTGCCCCAAATTGGAACCTCCCCTTTGAACTTATGTGTGATGCAAGTGATTACGCTATTGGGGCCGTTTTGGGGCAACGTCATGAAAAGCACTTCTTGCCTATCCACTATGCTAGCAAGACGATGACCGAGGCTCAACTTAAATACACTACAACGGAAAAGGAGTTCCTTGCCGTGGTGTATGCATTTGAGAAATTCCGACCTTATCTCGTCTTGACTAAATGCATAGTGTATACGGACCATTCAGCTATCAAGTATCTCATGGCTAAAAAAGATGCAAAGCTGAGATTACTTCGTTGGATTCTCCTCCTTCAAGAATTTGATCACACCATTGTTGACAAAAAAGGAGCCGAGAATCTAACGGCCGATCATCTCTCTCGTTTGGAAGATCCGCACCAAAGTGTTTACGAGCCCAAGGAAATCACCGAAACATTTCCGCTCGAGACACTTGGTTTAGTGAATTCCAAACTTGATTCTTCTACCCCATGGTTTGCGGATTTTACAAATTACCATGCGGGTAACTTCATCATTAAGGGTATGACAACTCAAGAAAAACGAAAATTCTTTCGTGATGTCAAGTTCTATTTTTGGAACGACCCTTACTTGTTTCGAACTTGTGCGGATCAAATCATCCGACGATGTGTTTTTGGCACCGAAGCTTCTAATATCCTTAGAGCTTGCCATGAGGGGCCCACGGGTGGTCACCACGGTGCTAATCTCACGGCTAAGAAGGTGTTTGATGCCGGCTTCTTTTGGCCTACTATTTACCGAGATGCACAAATTCTTGTGAAGTCTTGTGATGCATGCCAACGACAAGGAAAAGCCTCACAAAAAGATGAAATGCCACAAAACATCATTCAAGTATGTGAGATCTTTGAC
This sequence comes from Glebionis coronaria, assembly GCA_025667525.1. Classification (NCBI taxonomy): domain Eukaryota; kingdom Viridiplantae; phylum Streptophyta; class Magnoliopsida; order Asterales; family Asteraceae; genus Glebionis; species Glebionis coronaria. The sequence goes on from CM046878.1 coordinate 85,490,094, forward strand.
GTTTGGGGTATAGATTTTATGGGGCCATTCCCATCATCTCGTGGTAATAAGTACATCCTTGTTGCGGTTGACTACCTATCTAAGTGGGTGGAGGCGAAGGCCTTGCCCACTAATGATGCTCGTGTGGTAGTTAAGTTCTTGAAAAGTTTGTTTGCTAGGTTTGGAACCCCTCGTGCGATCATAAGCGATCGTGGAACCCATTTTTGTAATGACCAATTCGAAAGGGTTCTAAGGAAATATGGGGTTACACATCGTCTTTCTACGGCTTATCACCCACAAACTAGTGGGCAAGTCGAGGTTTCAAACCGAGCATTAAAGAGGATCTTGGAGAGATCCGTGGGGGAAAACCGACAATGTTGGTCGGATAAGTTAGACGATGCTTTATGGGCCTTTAGGACCGCTCATAAGACGCCCATTGGGTGCACTCCCTATAAGCTTGTGTATGGAAAGAATTGTCATTTGCCTATCGAGTTAGAACACAAGGCTTATTGGGCCCTAAAGCATTGTAATGATGATATAGAGACCGCGGGGAAACACCGGAAAATGCAATTAAATGAATTGGATGAATTGAGAGACATTGCTTATGAAAATTCATTGATTTACAAAGAGAAAACTAAAAAGTTGCATGATTCAAAAATTAAAAACCGGGTCTTTAACATTGGGGATCAAGTTTTACTTTTTAATTCAAGAGTTAAAATCTTTTCCGGTAAATTGAAATCCCGTTGGTCCGGTCCATTCACCGTGACTCAAGTGTTTCCTTATGGGACCATCGAGCTAGCTCAAGATGATGGTCCTAACTTCAAGGTGAATGGACATAGGTTGAAGCACTACTTTGGTGGGGAAGTTCCATCCTTGAACTACCTCGACCAAGTCACCTTCCCCAATGATAATTAGTGTTGAGGGGATCGAGTCGAGCTCATGACTCGGTAATCAAAAACGAGGAGCCTCGTGGGGGAGTCCCATGCTTATCCTATGTACATATTATCGCTTTCTTAGTCTAATGTAGCTTACGTGTGGGGATTTGTGCCCTTCCAACCTTTGTTCCGTGGTTGTTTGTGATATGTGGTTTTTAGATCATGATCTTCACGATTGGAGCCTCTCGTGTTCGTTTTATGGGAGCACTCGATCGTTTGCTTTGGAGACATTTCTCAATATCCATGATATATCCTTTATTGTTCTAACCTTAGGTTTTTAGCACACTTCATAAACGGCTATTAATTTAATGGTTACACCCTTTCCATGCTAGATTAGGCATTCGACTACGTCTCTAGTATGGGGGTGTTTGCACCCCTAGACTCGAAACATTGAGGGCAATGTTTAACTTTAGTATGGGGGGGGGGGGGGTGAATAGATACTTGCCTTGCCAAACCTTCACGCTTTCCAAAGTTTATCTTTTTGTTTATCGTTTTTGTTGCAAAATAAGGCTAAAAATGGCCAAATTTTAAAATTTTTCTCATGTTTTATAAGTGTTTGAAGACACGAATGTAGATTTTCCGATGGCGAGAATAAGAGTAATTTTTGACTCGACCGTGCGTGTTGAGCACTTAGCTTTGATTCCTTAACTACACATTAGGCTAAGTCTCTTAAATGAGGACGAGAAATGATAGGGTTAATTATAAGTTACTATGCTAAACGTAGAGTACTCATATTCTTTCAAAAACTCATGTGTTCTCGTTGTTTGCTTATTCTCCCTTCGCATGTAAATATTTTTTGCTTAATAAATATTGACTTAGCGGTTTAGTTGGGATTGTTGGGTTTCTAGTCTTTTTTAGTAGCTTCCGTGTAATTAAATTGGGAAGACATTAAGGTATCGCCAGCGTCACGATTTTGAAGTATTGGCACCCCAATAATCGAAAGCTTCACCCAATAATAAGATTTTAAGTGCTCACCTAAATCAAGCAAACAATTTGAAGCCTCACAAGGCCGAAAAATCTATGCAAAAATTGAAAGTGAATCAAGCCTTAATCTTCGAAGCTTTAAAGATCCAAAATTCGCCTTAGCGTGAGGATATACGTCTTTGGCTAATAAAACCACCGATGAGGCGGATAATAAAAGGCAAGGCAAGACCGAAGTCATAATAAAAGCTTCATGGCGAAGTTGAATAAAAGATGGAGGTAAACCAAAGATAATAAGGCCCTTCCGTTAGGGGGCGTATAAAAGTCTTGGTAATAAGTCTCATGTTCAAAACCGTTATAAAACCGTATTTATCGATTCTTCTTGTCAACTTAATTTTTTAACATCGTCGTCTATTAGGAGGGGTTATTGATTTGATGGTCTTAGTTACACCGTTAGGACTCTATTTTTAGACCTAAATCTCTATTATCGCATAAGTCAAACAATGTATCCTCGTGAAACATTCAAGATAAAATAAAATATAAGAGATACAACTTAGGAATAATGGGAGAATAAGTACGTGATTAGGGCAGATGAGTAGTGTTAGCATTACTAACTTATAATGACAATGATCTCGTTGCACGCTTAGCATGAAATTAGAGTGAAAATCGAGGACGATGAAATTATTTCTAACGAAGCATTCACGTGTTCTTATTCTATGAACCTAAACGTCCCATTTTGCGATGAAAATCATACATTATGTCTATAACACAAGTAGTAGCAATAGTAGTAGAGTAGCTAGTTTATCATTCAATAAAGTGAATAAAATGAATTTTGGAGATGCTTTGATACTTTATTCTAGCATTGCGTGAGGGCACGGCAATGGTTTAGTATGGGGGAGTGATGAGACTGCTTTTATACATAGTCTCATCTTCCAAATAGGGCTTAAAATGCATTAAATATCATCAAAATACCCAAATATATGCTTGTTTTTGTTGCTTGTGTATTTTAGGTACGGATATTGAGATAATGACAAAAGATCACAAGAATCATGCAAAAACGAACACGGGAAACGAAGCCGCACAATGAACAATGCCCTAGTGAAGACTTTCCCAAGATCAACCCTTGAAGATTTGAAGAATTATGAAGAAGGGTCCTCCAATTATGAAGAATTGACACTTTATACCCTTGTATCCTCATAATTATAAGTTTGGTCCCTAAAGTTGGTCAAAATTACCAAAAGGGCCCTTAACTTTGAAGAATTGGCAAGTTTAGCCCCTCAACAAAGCTAAATTGTCAACCAAAATCATCCACAAAGTCAAATACATCATGAAGTCCTTCAAAATACAAGAAATGACAAGTTTGGTCCTTTGAAAAATCCAAAATTACACAAAGGACCCTCAACTTTCAACAATTGGCAAAAATGGTCCCTCATTTATCAAGACTTGGCAATTTCAGTCCTCCAAGATGACAATCATACAAGTCAAGACCATTACCTTTGAAGAAATTACCAAACCATACCTTGAAGAATGCAAATATGGCAAGAAATACCCCTGAATTTACTTTATGAAACTTTATGGGGCAAAAGTGTGAAGTTTGAAACTTCAAATACAAAGGAAACGAGTTTTTGGCTAAATATTTACAAAGTGGCAAGTTTCTGAAAGAAAGGGGGTAATAATGTGCCAGACAAAGAAGTTACCTAGACCAACCAGCTCTTGCCACGTGCCCCACTATCTCCTTTCAACCAATGGCAACTCACCTTTCCTCCATGTCACCATCCCACTCAGCTGAATTAAGATTAAATTAATCTTAGCGCCATTAACACTTATTTAAACTTAATCCAACTCAAAAATAAATCAAACCAGGTGTTCATCAGCTCAAGAACACAATTAGGCATTCCTTAATCATTGTGAATTAAAGGCTAATTCTTTCCAGAATAATGATTAAGGGTCCTATAATCACAACCCAACCTTAAAACTTGACACCTCACCACCCCATTTGTCTCCTAGTGTCTCCCCTGCTCCACACCCATGTATACTGCCAAAAAGATGGCAGCAATCCAACGTTTGAGAAACATGCTTACTTTCTAAGCTTCATCTACACCTTTGGATGCTCTCACACATGCCAGCTGCCACTACACAACAAGAAAAGTCACATGATTCTCCAAGGCATTCAAACCTCATAAGGGCATTTTTGGAAGATCAGACAGCTAGGGTTTACGTTTTCCTTTGCTTTCTAGATACATTGTAAGGCTATATAAAGCCACTTAGGCCTTCACATTTCAGTTTGCTTTTGGTTTTTCCTTAGTTCAAACACTTGTAAATCCTTTTTCAGTTTAATGAATTTGAGTTAAGTGCTTTGAAGAAAGACCAAGTGCCATCTTTATTCTGTTGTTTATGTTCTTAGTTTACTGCTTTTGAAGTTAAAAACCTGTTTTCAAAAGAGGAGTGTGCACAAGTTTGCATATTTTCCTCATTTTCTTGATATTTTGCTAAGTCTTGTTCCAATCTTGGAATTCTTGGGCTATAGGGCTGATCATAGCATCCTAACTGAGTTGGTTAAGGTGTGGTGAGGCTTATAACTTGGGGATAATCAAGTGTGGGGTAACAAGTTTGCATCAATCAAGATTTTTCCAAGTTTCTGATTTTTCATGTTATTGTGCTTAACCCTTGTTGAATCTTAGCAGGCTTTTGTGGAAGCTTGTGCTTGTTCTTGCTAGCACATAAGCTCAAAATTCGTGGGTGTGGATGTACATCCATGAGGTTTGCTTACTTAATATCCAAATCTGCATAAATTGTGATTTTTGTTGATATTTGTATGAAACTGTTGTTCTTGTGAATTTTGTTGCTTGTTCTTGCTTGAATCTGTTTATTAGACTTGTTTAAGTGTTAATTGATGCTTGGTTGGCCTGAAATCTTGTTTTGCTTTTGAAAATCTTGATTTGAAAAAGTTAAAGGGGTGTTTGGGTCTACTGGTTTATGCTTGTAATCTGATTTTGTGTTAAGAGAAAGTGTTGTTTATGCCTTGTATCTGATATACCTTTGTTTGAGAGTGTTTTGCTGCAAGTTATTGGGTTTGAACACTTGAATCAATCAATCTGCTATATAGGCCTTGTTTCTGCTTGTTTTGACCTAGGATTTTGGGAACACTTAGTGTGTATGCATGCTTAGGGATAAAAGTGGTTTAAACAAAGTTAACATAACCTGTTTGAAAGATTTGAGGTGTTGAAATTGGCTTGTGTGTCAAATACATCAGCAAAAGTAGAAATCTGCATGTGTAGTGTTCATCAGTAACTTTCATAGCTTGGATCTTGCTTAATTCTTTGAACCAGTGCATGAAACCTGTTTATACTTGCTTATTGGAGTTTATTATAGCTTGTGTATGCATTTGGTTGAATTTGGTTGGCTGATTTGTGCTAAAACTGCTTTTGAATGCTAAACTGCTTATTGTTCATGTCTGTGCAATGTCTGGTGATTAATTGATTAAACTGTATCAATTGGCTGTTTGTGATTGTGTTATTTTGATTGTTATTGACTCCTTTTGATCCAAAGATCAATTGGGTGCCTTTGTGAAATCTGAATCCAAGAAAAAGTCACTAAAGACAACAAGTCAAAATAGTCAAGCAGTGGGAAAAGTTCCCACTGCTCAACATCCAAAACTAGCCCCTGCTAGTGCAATTTTATCATCAGCTTATTAATAAGCTATTCTAGCTTATTCTGACTTGCAACAACTTATTTTTTGTAATAGATCTTCATTATTTGACCCATTTAAGTGAACTGGAGCTTATCAGACTTTGACTTTGACTTTTCACTAGAAAACCAACTTGTTTGACTTTTATGATAAGTGCTTATTTGATTTTCCAGCTTATTGAGTGTGCTTATTTGAAAGTTCTTTGGTTATTAAGCTTAGTTTTGTCAAAAGAAACATTTTACAACTTGAATCAGCTTCTGAGGTGGTCTAGATCATAAAAACGACTATTTTGTCGTTTTGTGAATAAGTTGTTGACTTGTTTCTGGCTTATTAAGTGGTCTTATTTGAAAATTCTTTTTGCAGAAGTATTTGTTAGGTCAAAAGAAGGTTGTGTGTTAAATTTTAGCTTATGGCATCAGCTTATGGCTTAATGGGCCAAAAAGCCCATTAAGAATAAGCTGCTTACTATAAGTTAGCTTATTTCACATTTTCAGCTTTTGGGCCTTTGGAAAAAGTTGTTTAAAATCAAATTTTGAGTCAACCTGTGCATTTTGAGCTTATTTTGAGCACTTTTTCTTATTGGGCCTTAATTAAGCCCAATAAGGGACTGTTTTGGGTTTGGCCCATTTTCTAGGCCCAATAGGGGTATTTAGGTAATTTCACTTTCATTTCTGAGTTATTTAGGTTAAATTAAGCTAGCTTGCAAGTTTTTAGAATTTTTTATAATTTTTGGATTTTTAATATTATTTTATTATTATTTTATTATTAAAAATTAAAAGTCTGATTTTCTAGGTTTTTATATTTTTCCTAGGTTCTAAATACTTAATTAGGATTTTTGCAACTTTCCAAATATTTTTTAGGTCTTTTAATTATTTGTTATAATTAATTTAAGATTTAATTGATTTTAGGAGTTTTTAATTATTTAAAAATAGTTTTAATTGGTTTTAAAATTTTGAAAAATAGTTTTTAGCTTAATTAGAGTATTTTTGAGGTTTGCAAACTTGAAAATCTTGTTTACGGCTTTTTAATAATTAATTTTGATTTTTAGGGCTTTAATTAGCATTAAAAAGTCATTATCTAATTAATTAAAAGGTTTTTGCAAGTTTTTATTTTTTGTAAACTCTTAGAATATTATTAAGGATTTTTGGTGATTTTTAGGAATTTTTAGGTATTAATTTTAATTTTGGTGGTTTTTACAACTTTACGTGTACGCCTTTTTAGACTTAGTTAAATCCGTCTTCATAACCGTCACTCTCTTCTAATCCCCTTTCTATTCTTCTTTTTCAAATATAATCACAAATTAATCCAAATCATTACACACATAACACACTAGCCTCCTTGAGAACGAACTTAATTGGGTCATTCACACACGGTTTTCCTAAATCGTCGTGCTCACTTGCCCTATTTATTGCATCCTTTTCCTAAAGGGTTGCAAAACCTCAACATCAAAGTTCAATGGATGAGTCAGTATGTCTTGGTTACACGTTATATATTCAATGGATGAGTCGGTATGTCTTGGTTACACGTCAGATGTTCAATGAGTGAGTCGGTATGTCTTGGTTACACGTTAGATGTTCAATGGATGAGTCGGTATGTCTTGGTTACACGTTATATTTTCAATGGATTAGTCGGTATGTCTTGGTTACACGTTAGATGTTCAATAGATGAGTCGACATGTCTTGGTTACACGTTAGATGTTCAATGGATGAGTCGGTATGTCTTGGTTACACGTTAGATGTTCAATAGATGAGTCGGTATGTCTTGGTTACACGTTTTATGTTCAATGGATGAGTCGGCATGTCTTAGTTACACGCTATATGTTCAATGGATGAGTCGGTATGTCTTGGTTACACGTTAGATGTTCAATGGATGAGTCAGTATGTCTTGGTTACACGTTAGATGTTCAATGGATGAGTCGGCATGTCTTGGTTACACGTTAGATGTTCAATGGATGAGTCGGTATGTCTTGGTTACACGTTAGATGTTCAATGGATGAGTCGGTATGTCTTGGTTACACGCTAGATGTTCAATGGATGGGTCGACATGTCTTGGTTACACGTTATATGTTCAATGGATGAGTTAGTATGTCTTGGTTAAATGTTAGATGTTCAATGGATGAGTCGGCATGTCTTGGTTACACGTTATATGTTTAATGGATGAGTCGGTATGTCTTGGTTACACGTTAGATGTTCAATGGATGAGTCGGCATGTCTTGGTTACACGTTATATGTTCAATGGATGAGTCGGTATGTCTTGGTTACACGTTAGATGTTCAATGGATGAGTCGGCATGTCTTGGTTACATGTTATATGTTCAATGGATGAGTCGGTATGTCTTGGTTACACGTTAGATGTTCAATAGATGAGTCGGTTTTTCTTGGTTACACGTTAGATGTTCAATGGATGAGTCGGCATGTCTTGGTTACACGTTAGATGTTCAATGGATGAGTCGGCATGTCTTGGTTACACGTTAGATGTTCAATGGATGAGTCGGTATGTCTTGGTTACACGTTAGATGTTTAATGGATGAGTCGGTATGACTTGGTTACACGTTAGACGTTCAATTGATGAGTCAGTATGTCTTGGTTACACGTTAGATGTTCAATGGATGAGTCGGTATGTCTTGGTTACACGTTAGATGTTCAATGGATGAGTCAGATGTCTCGGTTACACGTTAGATGTTCAATGGATGAGTCGGCATGTCTTGGTTACACGTTAGATGTTCAATGGATGAGTCGGTATGTCTTGGTTACACGTTAGATGTTCAATGGATGAGTCGGTATGTCTTGGTTACACATTAGATGTTCGATGGATGAGTCGGTATGTCTTGGTTACACGTTAGATGTTCAATGGATGAGTCGGCATGTCTTGGTTACACGTTAGATGTTCAATGGATGAGTCTGTATGTCTTGGTTACACGTTAAATGTTCAATGGATGAGTCAGCATGTCTTGGTTACACATTATATGTTTAAAGGATGAGTCGGGATGTCTTGGTTACACGTTAGAAGTTCAATAGATGAGTCGGCATGTCTTGGTTACACGTTATATATTCAATGGATGAGTCGGTATGTCTTGGTTACACCTTAGATGTTCAATGGATGAGTCGGTATGTCTTGGTTACATGTTAGATGTTCAATGGATGAGTCGGCATGTCTTGGTTACACGTTATATGTTTAATTGATTAGTCGGTATGTCTTGGTTACACGTTATATGTTCAATGGATGAGTCAGCATGTCTTGGTTACACGTTAGATGTTCAATAGATGAGTCGGTATGTCTTGGTTACACGTTAGATGTTCAAAGGATGAGTCGGTATGTCTTGGTTACAAGTTATATGTTCAATAGATGAGTCGACATGTCTTGGTTACACGCTATATGTTCTATGAATGAGTCGGTATGTCTTGGTTACATGTTAGATGTTCAATGGATGAGTCGGTATGTCTTGGTTACACGTTAGATGTTCAATGGATGAGTCGGCATGTATTGGTTACACGTTAGATGTTCAATGGATGAGTCGGTATGTCTTGGTTACACGTTAGATGTTCAATGGATGAGTCGGTATGTCTTGATTACACGCTAGATGTTTAATGGATGAGTCAGTATGTCTTGGTTACACGTTAGACGCTCAATTGATGAGTCGGTATGTCTTGGTTACACGTTAGACGTTCAATGGATGAGTCGGTATGTCTTGGTTACACGTTAGATGTTTAATGGATGAGTCGGTATGTCTTGGTTACACGTTAGATGTTCAATGGATGAGTCGGCATGTCTTGGTTACATGTTATATGTTCAATGAGTGAGTCGGTATATCTTGGTTACACGTTAGATGTTCAATAGATGAGTCGGTTTGTCTTGGTTACACGTTAGATGTTCAATGGATGAGTCGGCATGTCTTGGTTACACGTTAGATGTTCAATGGATGAGTCGGCATGTCTTGGTTACACGTTATATGTTCAATGGATGAGTCGGTATGTCTTGGTTACATGTTAGATGTTCAATGGATGAGTCAGTGTGTCTTGGTTACACATTAGATGTTCAATGGATGAGTCGGCATGTCTTGGTTACACGTTAGATGTTCAATGGATGAGTCGGTATGTCTTGGTTACACGTTAGATGTTCAATGGATGAGTCAATATGACTTGGTTACATGTTAGATGTTCAATGGATGAGTCGGTATGTCTTGGTTACACGTTAGATTTTCAATGGATGAGTCGATATGTCTTGGTTACATGTTAGATGTTCAATGGATGAGTCGGTACGTCTTGGTTACATGTTAGATGTTCAATCGATGAGTCGACATGTCTTGGTTACATGTTAGATGTTCAATGGATGAGTCGGCATGTCTTGGTTACACGTTATATGTTCAATGGATGAGTCGGTATGTCTTGGTTACACGTTAGATGTTCAATGGATGAGTCGGCATGTCTTGGTTACATGTTATATGTTCAATGGATGAGTCGGTATGTCTTGGTTACACGTTAGATGTTCAATAGACGAGTCGGTTTTTCTTGGTTACACGTTAGATGTTCAATGGATGAGTCGGCATGTCTTGGTTACACGTTAGATGTTCAATGGATGAGTCGGCATGTCTTGGTTACACGTTAGATGTTCAATGGATGAGTCGGTATGTCTTGGTTACACGTTAGATGTTTAATGGATGAGTCGGTATGACTTGGTTACACGTTAGACGTTCAATTGATGAGTCAGTATGTCTTGGTTACACGTTAGATGTTCAATGGATGAGTCGGTATGTCTTGGTTACACGTTAGATGTTCAATGGATGAGTCCGATGTCTCGGTTACACGTTAGATGTTCAATGGATGAGTCGGCATGTCTTGGTTACACGTTAGATGTTCAATGGATGAGTCGGTATGTCTTGGTTACACGTTAGATGTTCAATGGATGAGTCGGTATGTCTTGGTTACACGTTAGATGTTCGATGGATGAGTCGGTATGTCTTGGTTACACGTTAGATGTTCAATGGATGAGTCGGCATGTCTTGGTTACACGTTAGATGTTCAATGGATAAGTCTGTATGTCTTGGTTACACGTTAAATGTTCAATGGATGAGTCAGCATGTCTTGGTTACACATTATATGTTTAAAGGATGAGTCGGGATGTCTTGGTTACACGTTAGAAGTTCAATAGATGAGTCGGCATGTCTTGGTTACACGTTATATATTCAATGGATGAGTCGGTATGTCTTGGTTACACCTTAGATGTTCAATGGATGAGTCGGTATGTCTTGGTTACATGATAGATGTTCAATGGATGAGTCGGCATGTCTTGGTTACACGTTATATGTTTAATTGATTAGTCGGTATGTCTTGGTTACACGTTATATGTTCAATGGATGAGTCAGCATGTCTTGGTTACACGTTAGATGTTCAATAGATGAGTCGGTATGTCTTGGTTACACGTTAGATGTTCAAAGGATGAGTCGGTATGTCTTGGTTACAAGTTATATGTTCAATAGATGAGTCGACATGTCTTGGTTACACGCTATATGTTCTATGAATGAGTCGGTATGTCTTGGTTACATGTTAGATGTTCAATGGATGAGTCGGTATGTCTTGGTTACACGTTAGATTTTCAATGGATGAGTCGGCATGTATTGGTTACACGTTAGATGTTCAATGGATGAGTCTGTATGTCTTGGTTACACGTTAGATGTTCAATGGATGAGTCGGTATGTCTTGATTACACGCTAGATGTTTAATGGATGAGTCGGTATGTCTTGGTTACACGTTAGACGCTCAATTGATGAGTCGGTATGTCTTGGTTACACGTTAGACGTTCAATGGATGAGTCGGTATGTCTTGGTTACACGTTAGATGTTTAATAGATGAGTCGGTATGTCTTGGTTACACGTTAGATGTTCAATGGATGAGTCGGCATCTCTTGGTTACATGTTATATGTTCAATGAGTGAGTCGGTATATCTTGGTTACACGTTAGATGTTCAATAGATGAGTCGGTTTGTCTTGGTTACACGTTAGATGTTCAATGGATGAGTCGGCATGTCTTGGTTACACGTTAGATGTTCAATGGATGAGTCGGCATGTCTTGGTTACACGTTATATGTTCAATGGATGAGTCGGTATGTCTTGGTTACATGTTAGATGTTCAATGGATGAGTCAGTGTGTCTTGGTTACACATTAGATGTTCAATGGATGAGTCGGCATGTCTTGGTTACACGTTAGATGTTCAATGGATGAGTCGGCATGTCTTGGTTACACGTTAGATGTTCAATGGATGAGTCGGTATGTCTTGGTTACACGTTAGATGTTTAATGGATGAGTCGGTATGACTTGGTTACACGTTAGACGTTCAATTGATGAGTCAGTATGTCTTGGTTACACGTTAGATGTTCAATGGATGAGTCGGTATGTCTTGGTTACACGTTAGATGTTCAATGGATGAGTCAGATGTCTCGGTTACACGTTAGATGTTCAATGGATGAGTCGGCATGTCTTGGTTACACGTTAGATGTTCAATGGATGAGTCGGTATGTCTTGGTTACACGTTAGATGTTCAATGGATGAGTCGGTATGTCTTGGTTACACATTAGATGTTCGATGGATGAGTCGGTATGTCTTGGTTACACGTTAGATGTTCAATGGATGAGTCGGCATGTCTTGGTTACACGTTAGATGTTCAATGGATGAGTCTGTATGTCTTGGTTACACGTTAAATGTTCAATGGATGAGTCAGCATGTCTTGGTTACACATTATATGTTTAAAGGATGAGTCGAGATGTCTTGGTTACACGTTAGAAGTTCAATAGATGAGTCGGCATGTCTTGGTTACACGTTATATATTCAATGGATGAGTCGGTATGTCTTGGTTACACCTTAGATGTTCAATGGATGAGTCGGTATGTCTTGGTTACATGTTAGATGTTCAATGGATGAGTCGGCATGTCTTGGTTACACGTTATATGTTTAATTGATTAGTCGGTATGTCTTGGTTACACGTTATATGTTCAATGGATGAGTCAGCATGTCTTGGTTACACGTTAGATGTTCAATAGATGAGTCGGTATGTCTTGGTTACACGTTAGATGTTCAAAGGATGAGTCGGTATGTCTTGGTTACAAGTTATATGTTCAATAGATGAGTCGACATGTCTTGGTTACACGCTATATGTTCTATGAATGAGTCGGTATGTCTTGGTTACATGTTAGATGTTCAATGGATGAGTCGGTATGTCTTGGTTACACGTTAGATGTTCAATGGATGAGTCGGCATGTATTGGTTACACGTTAGATGTTCAATGGATGAGTCGGTATGTCTTGGTTACACGTTAGATGTTCAATGGATGAGTCGGTATGTCTTGATTACACGCTAGATGTTTAATGGATGAGTCAGTATGTCTTGGTTACACGTTAGACGCTCAATTGATGAGTCGGTATGTCTTGGTTACACGTTAGACGTTCAATGGATGAGTCGGTATGTCTTGGTTACACGTTAGATGTTTAATGGATGAGTCGGTATGTCTTGGTTACACGTTAGATGTTCAATGGATGAGTCGGCATGTCTTGGTTACATGTTATATGTTCAATGAGTGAGTCGGTATATCTTGGTTACACGTTAGATGTTCAATAGATGAGTCGGTTTGTCTTGGTTACACGTTAGATGTTCAATGGATGAGTCGGCATGTCTTGGTTACACGTTAGATGTTCAATGGATGAGTCGGCATGTCTTGGTTACACGTTATATGTTCAATGGATGAGTCGGTATGTCTTGGTTACATGTTAGATGTTCAATGGATGAGTCAGTGTGTCTTGGTTACACATTAGATGTTCAATGGATGAGTCGGCATGTCTTGGTTACACGTTAGATGTTCAATGGATGAGTCGGTATGTCTTGGTTACACGTTAGATGTTCAATGGATGAGTCAATATGACTTGGTTACATGTTAGATGTTCAATGGATGAGTCGGTATGTCTTGGTTACACGTTAGATTTTCAATGGATGAGTCGATATGTCTTGGTTACATGTTAGATGTTCAATGGATGAGTCGGTACGTCTTGGTTACATGTTAGATGTTCAATCGATGAGTCGACATGTCTTGGTTACATGTTAGATGTTCAATGGATGAGTCGGCATGTCTTGGTTACACGTTATATGTTCAATGGATGAGTCGGTATGTCTTGGTTACACGTTAGATGTTCAATGGATGAGTCAGCATGTCTTGGTTACATGTTATATGTTCAATGGATGAGTCGGTATGTCTTGGTTACACGTTAGATGTTCAATAGACGAGTCGGTTTTTCTTGGTTACACGTTAGATGTTCAATGGATGAGTCGGCATGTCTTGGTTACACGTTAGATGTTCAATGGATGAGTCGGCATGTCTTGGTTACACGTTAGATGTTCAATGGATGAGTCGGTATGTCTTGGTTACACGTTAGATGTTTAATGGATGAGTCGGTATGACTTGGTTACACGTTAGACGTTCAATTGATGAGTCAGTATGTCTTGGTTACACGTTAGATGTTTAATGGATGAGTCGGTATGTCTTGGTTACACGTTAGATGTTCAATGGATGAGTCCGATGTCTCGGTTACACGTTAGATGTTCAATGGATGAGTCGGCATGTCTTGGTTACACGTTAGATGTTCAATGGATGAGTCGGTATGTCTTGGTTACACGTTAGATGTTCAATGGATGAGTCGGTATGTCTTGGTTACACGTTAGATGTTCGATGGATGAGTCGGTATGTCTTGGTTACACGTTAGATGTTCAATGGATGAGTCGGCATGTCTTGGTTACACGTTAGATGTTCAATGGATGAGTCTGTATGTCTTGGTTACACGTTAAATGTTCAATGGATGAGTCAGCATGTCTTGGTTACACATTATATGTTTAAAGGATGAGTCGGGATGTCTTGGTTACACGTTAGAAGTTCAATAGATGAGTCGGCATGTCTTGGTTACACGTTATATATTCAATGGATGAGTCGGTATGTCTTGGTTACACCTTAGATGTTCAATGGATGAGTCGGTATGTCTTGGTTACATGTTAGATGTTCAATGGATGAGTCGGCATGTCTTGGTTACACGTTATATGTTTAATTGATTAGTCGGTATGTCTTGGTTACACGTTATATGTTCAATGGATGAGTCAGCATGTCTTGGTTACACGTTAGATGTTCAATAGATGAGTCGGTATGTCTTGGTTACACGTTAGATGTTCAAAGGATGAGTCGGTATGTCTTGGTTACAAGTTATATGTTCAATAGATGAGTCGACATGTCTTGGTTACACGCTATATGTTCTATGAATGAGTCGGTATGTCTTGGTTACATGTTAGATGTTCAATGGATGAGTCGGTATGTCTTGGTTACACGTTAGATTTTCAATGGATGAGTCGGCATGTATTGGTTACACGTTAGATGTTCAATGGATGAGTCGGTATGTCTTGGTTACACGTTAGATGTTCAATGGATGAGTCGGTATGTCTTGATTACACGCTAGATGTTTAATGGATGAGTCGGTATGTCTTGGTTACACGTTAGACGCTCAATTGATGAGTCGGTATGTCTTGGTTACACGTTAGACGTTCAATGGATGAGTCGGTATGTCTTGGTTACACGTTAGATGTTTAATAGATGAGTCGGTATGTCTTGGTTACACGTTAGATGTTCAATGGATGAGTCGGCATCTCTTGGTTACATGTTATATGTTCAATGAGTGAGTCGGTATATCTTGGTTACACGTTAGATGTTCAATAGATGAGTCGGTTTGTCTTGGTTACACGTTAGATGTTCAATGGATGAGTCGGCATGTCTTGGTTACACGTTAGATGTTCAATGGATGAGTCGGCATGTCTTGGTTACACGTTATATGTTCAATGGATGAGTCGGTATGTCTTGGTTACATGTTAGATGTTCAATGGATGAGTCAGTGTGTCTTGGTTACACATTAGATGTTCAATGGATGAGTCGGCATGTCTTGGTTACACGTTAGATGTTCAATGGATGAGTCGGTATGTCTTGGTTACACGTTAGATGTTCAATGGATGAGTCAATATGACTTGGTTACATGTTAGATGTTCAATGGATGAGTCGGTATGTCTTGGTTACACGTTAGATTTTCAATGGATGAGTCGATATGTCTTGGTTACATGTTAGATGTTCAATGGATGAGTCGGTACGTCTTGGTTACATGTTAGATGTTCAATCGATGAGTCGACATGTCTTGGTTACATGTTAGATGTTCAATGGATGAGTCGGTATGTCTTGGTTACACGTTAGATGTTCAATGGATGAGTCAACATGTCTTGTTACACATTATATGTTTAATGGATGAGTCGGTATGTCTTGGTTACACGTTAGAAATTCAATGGATGAGTCAGTATGTATTGGTTACACGTTATATATTCAATGGATGAGTCGGTATGTCTTGGTTACCCATCAGATGTTCAATGAGTGAGTCGGTATGTCTTGGTTACACGTTAGATGTTCAATGGATGAGTCGGTATGTCTTGGTTACACGTTATATTTTCAATGGATTAGTCGGTATGTCTTGGTTACACGTTAGATGTTCAATAGATGAGTCGACATGTCTTGGTTACACGTTAGATGTTCAATGGATGAGTCGGTATGTCTTGGTTACACGTTAGATGTTCAATAGATGAGTCAGTATGTCTTGGTTACACGTTTTATGTTCAATGGATGAGTCGGCATGTCTTAGTTACACGCTATATGTTCAATGGATGAGTCGGTATGTCTTGGTTACACGTTAGATGTTCAATGGATGAGTCGGTATGTCTTGGTTACACGTTAGATGTTCAATGGATGAGTCGGCATGTCTTGGTTACACGTTAGATGTTCAATGGATGAGTCGGTATGTCTTGGTTACACGTTAGATGTTCAATGGATGAGTCGGTATGTCTTGGTTACACGCTAGATGTTCAATGGATGTGTCGACATGTCTTGGTTACACGTTATATGTTCAATGGATGAGTCAGTATGTCTTGGTTAAACGTTAGATGTTCAATGGATGAGTCGGCATGTCTTGGTTACACGTTATATGTTTAATGGATGAGTCGGTATGTCTTAGTTACACGTTAGATGTTCAATGGATGAGTCGGCATGTCTTGGTTACACGTTATATGTTCAATGGATGAGTCGGTATGTCTTGGTTACACGTTAGATGTTCAATGGATGAGTCGGCATGTCTTGGTTACATGTTATATGTTCAATGGATGAGTCGGTATGTCTTGGTTACACGTTAGATGTTCAATAGATGAGTCGGTTTGTCTTGGTTACACGTTAGATGTTCAATGGATGAGTCGGCATGTCTTGGTTACACGTTAGATGTTCAATGGATGAGTCGGCATGTCTTGGTTACACGTTAGATGTTCAATGGATGAGTCGGTATGTCTTGGTTACACGTTAGATGTTTAATGGATGAGTCGGTATGTCTTGGTTACACGTTAGACGTTCAATTGATGAGTCGGTATGTCTTGGTTACATGTTAGATGTTCAATGGATGAGTCGGTATGTCTTGGTTACACGTTAGATGTTCAATGGATGAGTCGGATGTCTTGGTTACACGTTAGATGTTCAATGGATGAGTCGGCATGTCTTGGTTACACGTTAGATGTTCAATGGATGAGTCGGTATGTCTTGGTTACACGTTAGATGTTCAATGAATGAGTCGGTATGTCTTGGTTACACGTTAGATGTTCGATGGATGAGTCGGTATGTCTTGGTTACACGTTAGATGTTCAATGGATGAGTCGGCATGTCTTGGTTACACGTTAGATGTTCAATGGATGAGTCTGTATGTCTTGGTTACACGTTAAATGTTCAATGGATGAGTCAGCATGTCTTGGTTACACATTATATGTTTAAAGGATGAGTCGGGATGTCTTGGTTACACGTTAGAAGTTCAATGGATGAGTCGGCATGTCTTGGTTACACTTTATATATTCAATGGATGAGTCGGTATGTCTTGGTTACACCTTAGATGTTCAATGGATGAGTCGGTATGTCTTGGTTACATGTTAGATGTTCAATGGATGAGTCGGCATGTCTTGGTTACATGTTATATGTTTAATTGATTAGTCGGTATGTATTGGTTACACGTTATATGTTTAATGGATGAGTCAGCATGTATTGGTTACACGTTAGATGTTCAATAGATGAGTCGGTATGTCTTGGTTACACGTTAGATGTTCAAAGGATGAGTCGTTATGTCTTGGTTACAAGTTATATGTTCAATAGATGAGTCGACATGTCTTGGTTACACGCTATATGTTCAATGGATGAGTCGGTATGTCTTGGTTACATGTTAGATGTTCAATGGATGAGTCGGTATGTCTTGGTTACACGTTAGATGTTCAATGGATGAGTCGGCATGTATTGGTTACACGTTAGATGTTCAATGGATGAGTCGGTATGTCTTGGTTACACGTTAGATGTTCAATGGATGAGTCGGTATGTCTTGATTACACGCTAGATGTTCAATGGATGAGTCGACATGTCTTGGTTACACGTTATATGTTCAATGGATTAGTCGGTATGTCTTGGTTACAGGTTAGATGTTCAATGGATGAGTCGGTATGTCTTGGTTACACGTTAGATGTTCAATCGATGAGTCGACATGTCTTGGTTACATGTTAGATGTTCAATGGATGAGTCGGTATGTCTTGGTTACACGTTAGATGTTCAATGGATGAGTCAACATGTCTTGTTACACATTATATGTTTAATGGATGAGTCGGTATGTCTTGGTTACACGTTAGAAGTTCAATGGATGAGTCAGTATGTCTTGGTTACACGTTATATATTCAATGGATGAGTCGGTATGTCTTGGTTACACGTCAGATGTTCAATGAGTGAGTCAGTATGTCTTGGTTACACGTTAGATGTTCAATGGATGAGTCGGTATGTCTTGGTTACACGTTATATTTTCAATGGATTAGTCGGTATGTCTTGGTTACACGTTAGATGTTCAATAGATGAGTCGACATGTCTTGGTTACACGTTAGATGTTCAATGGATGAGTCAGTATGTCTTGGTTACACGTTAGATGTTCAATAGATGAGTCGGT
This sequence comes from Glebionis coronaria, assembly GCA_025667525.1. Taxonomy (NCBI): domain Eukaryota; kingdom Viridiplantae; phylum Streptophyta; class Magnoliopsida; order Asterales; family Asteraceae; genus Glebionis; species Glebionis coronaria. The sequence goes on from CM046878.1 coordinate 85,508,682, forward strand.
ATGTCTTGGTTACACGTTTTATGTTCAATGGATGAGTCGGCATGTCTTAGTTACACGCTATATGTTCAATGGATGAGTCGGTATGTCTTGGTTACACGTTAGATGTTCAATGGATGAGTCGGTATGTCTTGGTTACACGTTAGATGTTCAATAGATGAGTCGGTTTTTCTTGGTTACACGTTAGATGTTCAATGGATGAGTCGGCATGTCTTGGTTACACGTTAGATGTTCAATGGATGAGTCGGCATGTCTTGGTTACACGTTAGATGTTCAATGGATGAGTCGGTATGTCTTGGTTACACGTTAGATGTTTAATGGATGAGTCGGTATGACTTGGTTACACGTTAGACGTTCAATTGATGAGTCAGTATGTCTTGGTTACACGTTAGATGTTCAATGGATGAGTCGGTATGTCTTGGTTACACGTTAGATGTTCAATGGATGAGTCAGATGTCTCGGTTACACGTTAGATGTTCAATGGATGAGTCGGCATGTCTTGGTTACACGTTAGATGTTCAATGGATGAGTCGGTATGTCTTGGTTACACGTTAGATGTTCAATGGATGAGTCGGTATGTCTTGGTTACACATTAGATGTTCGATGGATGAGTCGGTATGTCTTGGTTACACGTTAGATGTTCAATGGATGAGTCGGCATGTCTTGGTTACACGTTAGATGTTCAATGGATGAGTCTGTATGTCTTGGTTACACGTTAAATGTTCAATGGATGAGTCAGCATGTCTTGGTTACACATTATATGTTTAAAGGATGAGTCGGGATGTCTTGGTTACACGTTAGAAGTTCAATAGATGAGTCGGCATGTCTTGGTTACACGTTATATATTCAATGGATGAGTCGGTATGTCTTGGTTACACCTTAGATGTTCAATGGATGAGTCGGTATGTCTTGGTTACATGTTAGATGTTCAATGGATGAGTCGGCATGTCTTGGTTACACGTTATATGTTTAATTGATTAGTCGGTATGTCTTGGTTACACGTTATATGTTCAATGGATGAGTCAGCATGTCTTGGTTACACGTTAGATGTTCAATAGATGAGTCGGTATGTCTTGGTTACACGTTAGATGTTCAAAGGATGAGTCGGTATGTCTTGGTTACAAGTTATATGTTCAATAGATGAGTCGACATGTCTTGGTTACACGCTATATGTTCTATGAATGAGTCGGTATGTCTTGGTTACATGTTAGATGTTCAATGGATGAGTCGGTATGTCTTGGTTACACGTTAGATGTTCAATGGATGAGTCGGCATGTATTGGTTACACGTTAAATGTTCAATGGATGAGTCGGTATGTCTTGGTTACACGTTAGATGTTCAATGGATGAGTCGGTATGTCTTGATTACACGGTAGATGTTTAATGGATGAGTCAGTATGTCTTGGTTACACGTTAGACGCTCAATTGATGAGTCGGTATGTCTTGGTTACACGTTAGACGTTCAATGGATGAGTCGGTATGTCTTGGTTACACGTTAGATGTTTAATGGATGAGTCGGTATGTCTTGGTTACACGTTAGATGTTCAATGGATGAGTCGGCATGTCTTGGTTACATGTTATATGTTCAATGAGTGAGTCGGTATATCTTGGTTACACGTTAGATGTTCAATAGATGAGTCGGTTTGTCTTGGTTACACGTTAGATGTTCAATGGATGAGTCGGCATGTCTTGGTTACACGTTAGATGTTCAATGGATGAGTCGGCATGTCTTGGTTACACGTTATATGTTCAATGGATGAGTCGGTATGTCTTGGTTACATGTTAGATGTTCAATGGATGAGTCAGTGTGTCTTGGTTACACATTAGATGTTCAATGGATGAGTCGGCATGTCTTGGTTACACGTTAGATGTTCAATGGATGAGTCGGTATGTCTTGGTTACACGTTAGATGTTCAATGGATGAGTCAATATGACTTGGTTACATGTTAGATGTTCAATGGATGAGTCGGTATGTCTTGGTTACACGTTAGATTTTCAATGGATGAGTCGATATGTCTTGGTTACATGTTAGATGTTCAATGGATGAGTCGGTACGTCTTGGTTACATGTTAGATGTTCAATCGATGAGTCGACATGTCTTGGTTACATGTTAGATGTTCAATGGATGAGTCGGCATGTCTTGGTTACACGTTATATGTTCAATGGATGAGTCGGTATGTCTTGGTTACACGTTAGATGTTCAATGGATGAGTCGGCATGTCTTGGTTACATGTTATATGTTCAATGGATGAGTCGGTATGTCTTGGTTACACGTTAGATGTTCAATAGACGAGTCGGTTTTTCTTGGTTACACGTTAGATGTTCAATGGATGAGTCGGCATGTCTTGGTTACACGTTAGATGTTCAATGGATGAGTCGGCATGTCTTGGTTACACGTTAGATGTTCAATGGATGAGTCGGTATGTCTTGGTTACACGTTAGATGTTTAATGGATGAGTCGGTATGACTTGGTTACACGTTAGACGTTCAATTGATGAGTCAGTATGTCTTGGTTACACGTTAGATGTTCAATGGATGAGTCGGTATGTCTTGGTTACACGTTAGATGTTCAATGGATGAGTCCGATGTCTCGGTTACACGTTAGATGTTCAATGGATGAGTCGGCATGTCTTGGTTACACGTTAGATGTTCAATGGATGAGTCGGTATGTCTTGGTTACACGTTAGATGTTCAATGGATGAGTCGGTATGTCTTGGTTACACATTAGATGTTCGATGGATGAGTCGGTATGTCTTGGTTACACGTTAGATGTTCAATGGATGAGTCGGCATGTCTTGGTTACATGTTAGATGTTCAATGGATGAGTCTGTATGTCTTGGTTACACGTTAAATGTTCAATGGATGAGTCAGCATGTCTTGGTTACACATTATATGTTTAAAGGATGAGTCGGGATGTCTTGGTTACACGTTAGAAGTTCAATAGATGAGTCGGCATGTCTTGGTTACACGTTATATATTCAATGGATGAGTCGGTATGTCTTGGTTACACCTTAGATGTTCAATGGATGAGTCGGTATGTCTTGGTTACATGTTAGATGTTCAATGGATGAGTCGGCATGTCTTGGTTACACGTTATATGTTTAATTGATTAGTCGGTATGTCTTGGTTACACGTTATATGTTCAATGGATGAGTCAGCATGTCTTGGTTACACGTTAGATGTTCAATAGATGAGTCGGTATGTCTTGGTTACACGTTAGATGTTCAAAGGATGAGTCGGTATGTCTTGGTTACAAGTTATATGTTCAATAGATGAGTCGACATGTCTTGGTTACACGCTATATGTTCTATGAATGAGTCGGTATGTCTTGGTTACATGTTAGATGTTCAATGGATGAGTCGGTATGTCTTGGTTACACGTTAGATGTTCAATGGATGAGTCGGCATGTATTGGTTACACGTTAGATGTTCAATGGATGAGTCGGTATGTCTTGGTTACATGTTAGATGTTCAATGGATGAGTCGGTATGTCTTGATTACACGCTAGATGTTTAATGGATGAGTCGGTATGTCTTGGTTACACGTTAGACGCTCAATTGATGAGTCGGTATGTCTTGGTTACACGTTAGACGTTCAATGGATGAGTCGGTATGTCTTGGTTACACGTTAGATGTTTAATAGATGAGTCGGTATGTCTTGGTTACACGTTAGATGTTCAATGGATGAGTCGGCATCTCTTGGTTACATGTTATATGTTCAATGAGTGAGTCGGTATATCTTGGTTACACGTTAGATGTTCAATAGATGAGTCGGTTTGTCTTGGTTACACGTTAGATGTTCAATGGATGAGTCGACATGTCTTGGTTACACGTTAGATGTTCAATGGATGAGTCGGCATGTCTTGGTTACACGTTATATGTTCAATGGATGAGTCGGTATGTCTTGGTTACATGTTAGATGTTCAATGGATGAGTCAGTGTGTCTTGGTTACACATTAGATGTTCAATGGATGAGTCGGCATGTCTTGGTTACACGTTAGATGTTCAATGGATGAGTCGGTATGTCTTGGTTACACGTTAGATGTTCAATGGATGAGTCAATATGACTTGGTTACATGTTAGATGTTCAATGGATGAGTCGGTATGTCTTGGTTACACGTTAGATTTTCAATGGATGAGTCGATATGTCTTGGTTACATGTTAGATGTTCAATGGATGAGTCGGTACGTCTTGGTTACATGTTAGATGTTCAATCGATGAGTCGACATGTCTTGGTTACATGTTAGATGTTCAATGGATGAGTCGGTATGTCTTGGTTACACGTTAGATGTTCAATGGATGAGTCAACATGTCTTGTTACACATTATATGTTTAATGGATGAGTCGGTATGTCTTGGTTACACGTTAGAAATTCAATGGATGAGTCAGTATGTATTGGTTACACGTTATATATTCAATGGATGAGTCGGTATGTCTTGGTTACCCATCAGATGTTCAATGAGTGAGTCGGTATGTCTTGGTTACACGTTAGATGTTCAATGGATGAGTCGGTATGTCTTGGTTACACGTTATATTTTCAATGGATTAGTCGGTATGTCTTGGTTACACGTTAGATGTTCAATAGATGAGTCGACATGTCTTGGTTACACGTTAGATGTTCAATGGATGAGTCGGTATGTCTTGGTTACACGTTAGATGTTCAATAGATGAGTCAGTATGTCTTGGTTACACGTTTTATGTTCAATGGATGAGTCGGCATGTCTTAGTTACACGCTATATGTTCAATGGATGAGTCGGTATGTCTTGGTTACACGTTAGATGTTCAATGGATGAGTCGGTATGTCTTGGTTACACGTTAGATGTTCAATGGATGAGTCGGCATGTCTTGGTTACACGTTAGATGTTCAATGGATGAGTCGGTATGTCTTGGTTACACGTTAGATGTTCAATGGATGAGTCGGTATGTCTTGGTTACACGCTAGATGTTCAATGGATGTGTCGACATGTCTTGGTTACACGTTATATGTTCAATGGATGAGTCAGTATGTCTTGGTTAAACGTTAGATGTTCAATGGATGAGTCGGCATGTCTTGGTTACACGTTATATGTTTAATGGATGAGTCGGTATGTCTTAGTTACACGATAGATGTTCAATGGATGAGTCGGCATGTCTTGGTTACACGTTATATGTTCAATGGATGAGTCGGTATGTCTTGGTTACACGTTAGATGTTCAATGGATGAGTCGGCATGTCTTGGTTACATGTTATATGTTCAATGGATGAGTCGGTATGTCTTGGTTACACGTTAGATGTTCAATAGATGAGTCGGTTTGTCTTGGTTACACGTTAGATGTTCAATGGATGAGTCGGCATGTCTTGGTTACACGTTAGATGTTCAATGGATGAGTCGGCATGTCTTGGTTACACGTTAGATGTTCAATGGATGAGTCGGTATGTCTTGGTTACACGTTAGATGTTTAATGGATGAGTCGGTATGTCTTGGTTACACGTTAGACGTTCAATTGATGAGTCGGTATGTCTTGGTTACATGTTAGATGTTCAATGGATGAGTCGGTATGTCTTGGTTACACGTTAGATGTTCAATGGATGAGTCGGATGTCTTGGTTACACGTTAGATGTTCAATGGATGAGTCGGCATGTCTTGGTTACACGTTAGATGTTCAATGGATGAGTCGGTATGTCTTGGTTACACGTTAGATGTTCAATGAATGAGTCGGTATGTCTTGGTTACACGTTAGATGTTCGATGGATGAGTCGGTATGTCTTGGTTACACGTTAGATGTTCAATGGATGAGTCGGCATGTCTTGGTTACACGTTAGATGTTCAATGGATGAGTCGGTATGTCTTGGTTACACGTTAGAAATTCAATGGATGAGTCAGTATGTATTGGTTACACGTTATATATTCAATGGATGAGTCGGTATGTCTTGGTTACCCATCAGATGTTCAATGAGTGAGTCGGTATGTCTTGGTTACACGTTAGATGTTCAATGGATGAGTCGGTATGTCTTGGTTACACGTTATATTTTCAATGGATTAGTCGGTATGTCTTGGTTACACGTTAGATGTTCAATAGATGAGTCGACATGTCTTGGTTACACGTTAGATGTTCAATGGATGAGTCGGTATGTCTTGGTTACACGTTAGATGTTCAATAGATGAGTCAGTATGTCTTGGTTACACGTTTTATGTTCAATGGATGAGTCGGCATGTCTTAGTTACACGCTATATGTTCAATGGATGAGTCGGTATGTCTTGGTTACACGTTAGATGTTCAATGGATGAGTCGGTATGTCTTGGTTACACGTTAGATGTTCAATGGATGAGTCGGCATGTCTTGGTTACACGTTAGATGTTCAATGGATGAGTCGGTATGTCTTGGTTACACGTTAGATGTTCAATGGATGAGTCGGTATGTCTTGGTTACACGCTAGATGTTCAATGGATGTGTCGACATGTCTTGGTTACACGTTATATGTTCAATGGATGAGTCAGTATGTCTTGGTTAAACGTTAGATGTTCAATGGATGAGTCGGCATGTCTTGGTTACACGTTATATGTTTAATGGATGAGTCGGTATGTCTTAGTTACACGTTAGATGTTCAATGGATGAGTCGGCATGTCTTGGTTACACGTTATATGTTCAATGGATGAGTCGGTATGTCTTGGTTACACGTTAGATGTTCAATGGATGAGTCGGCATGTCTTGGTTACATGTTATATGTTCAATGGATGAGTCGGTATGTCTTGGTTACACGTTAGATGTTCAATAGATGAGTCGGTTTGTCTTGGTTACACGTTAGATGTTCAATGGATGAGTCGGCATGTCTTGGTTACACGTTAGATGTTCAATGGATGAGTCGGCATGTCTTGGTTACACGTTAGATGTTCAATGGATGAGTCGGTATGTCTTGGTTACACGTTAGATGTTTAATGGATGAGTCGGTATGTCTTGGTTACACGTTAGACGTTCAATTGATGAGTCGGTATGTCTTGGTTACATGTTAGATGTTCAATGGATGAGTCGGTATGTCTTGGTTACACGTTAGATGTTCAATGGATGAGTCGGATGTCTTGGTTACACGTTAGATGTTCAATGGATGAGTCGGCATGTCTTGGTTACACGTTAGATGTTCAATGGATGAGTCGGTATGTCTTGGTTACACGTTAGATGTTCAATGAATGAGTCGGTATGTCTTGGTTACACGTTAGATGTTCGATGGATGAGTCGGTATGTCTTGGTTACACGTTAGATGTTCAATGGATGAGTCGGCATGTCTTGGTTACACGTTAGATGTTCAATGGATGAGTCTGTATGTCTTGGTTACACGTTAAATGTTCAATGGATGAGTCAGCATGTCTTGGTTACACATTATATGTTTAAAGGATGAGTCGGGATGTCTTGGTTACACGTTAGAAGTTCAATGGATGAGTCGGCATGTCTTGGTTACACTTTATATATTCAATGGATGAGTCGGTATGTCTTGGTTACACCTTAGATGTTCAATGGATGAGTCGGTATGTCTTGGTTACATGTTAGATGTTCAATGGATGAGTCGGCATGTCTTGGTTACACGTTATATGTTTAATTGATTAGTCGGTATGTATTGGTTACACGTTATATGTTTAATGGATGAGTCAGCATGTATTGGTTACACGTTAGATGTTCAATAGATGAGTCGGTATGTCTTGGTTACACGTTAGATGTTCAAAGGATGAGTCGGTATGTCTTGGTTACAAGTTATATGTTCAATAGATGAGTCGACATGTCTTGGTTACACGCTATATGTTCAATGGATGAGTCGGTATGTCTTGGTTACATGTTAGATGTTCAATGGATGAGTCGGTATGTCTTGGTTACACGTTAGATGTTCAATGGATGAGTCGGCATGTATTGGTTACACGTTAGATGTTCAATGGATGAGTCGGTATGTCTTGGTTACACGTTAGATGTTCAATGGATGAGTCGGTATGTCTTGATTACACGCTAGATGTTCAATGGATGAGTCGACATGTCTTGGTTACACGTTATATGTTCAATGGATTAGTCGGTATGTCTTGGTTACAGGTTAGATGTTCAATGGATGAGTCGGTATGTCTTGGTTACACGTTAGATGTTCAATCGATGAGTCGACATGTCTTGGTTACATGTTAGATGTTCAATGGATGAGTCGGTATGTCTTGGTTACACGTTAGATGTTCAATGGATGAGTCAACATGTCTTGTTACACATTATATGTTTAATGGATGAGTCGGTATGTCTTGGTTACACGTTAGAAGTTCAATGGATGAGTCAGTATGTCTTGGTTACACGTTATATATTCAATGGATGAGTCGGTATGTCTTGGTTACACGTCAGATGTTCAATGAGTGAGTCAGTATGTCTTGGTTACACGTTAGATGTTCAATGGATGAGTCGGTATGTCTTGGTTACACGTTATATTTTCAATGGATTAGTCGGTATGTCTTGGTTACACGTTAGATGTTCAATAGATGAGTCGACATGTCTTGGTTACACGTTAGATGTTCAATGGATGAGTCAGTATGTCTTGGTTACACGTTAGATGTTCAATAGATGAGTCGGTATGTCTTGGTTACACGTTTTATGTTCAATGGATGAGTCGGCATGTCTTAGTTACACGCTATATGTTCAATGGATGAGTCGGTATGTCTTGGTTACACGTTAGATGTTCAATGGATGAGTCAGTATGTCTTGGTTACACGTTAGATGTTCAATGGATGAGTCGGCATGTCTTGGTTACACGTTAGATGTTCAATGGATGAGTCGGTATGTCTTGGTTACACGTTAGATGTTCAATGGATGAGTCGGTATGTCTTGGTTACACGCTAGATGTTCAATGGATGGGTCGACATGTCTTGGTTACACGTTATATGTTTGTTGATGCAAAAGTTGGTTGATCCTTGCTAGACCCGAATTAGGCTTAATCCGGGTTGGCTGGGTACCGGCTCCTGCACCAAGTGAATCGTCTGGTTGGGATCCTGCACACTAAACAACACGCGTTAAGCTTACCGTGGGAAGGTTTCCCACGATTAGACTCCGGCGTGAGAGTAAGTAATCGATTTAGGGTTATATGTGAGTTTAGAGAGAATTGTGATACCTTTGTGGAACCCTTGGGGGTTCCTTTTATAGGCAGTGATACCCTAGTGGGCTTTCACTGATCCTTCGGCCCCAAGGAAGAGATAAGCACCAGAATTAGAATGATTGTTATCTTCTAATTCTGGTAGTGAATATCCTCTCTTATTGGGGTAAAGATATTCCTAGACAGAATATTATTCTGTCTAACCCTATGTCGGCCGTGTCGGCCGTACCGGGCCGTGGGCCGCACACATGTGTGCGGTTACTGTTCATCCAAGCCCATGAGCCTGACTAACATTATTCCACCCATCTGTGATGGGCCGGATACGGGTAGTACCCTTGGGCCGGGTCCATGACCCGGCTGGGGACTATACGTCATCTTGTCCCCCCAGTCTAGTTGTTACAACCGTAGGTGGAACCTCTAGACTACAAAGATGCTCCCGGGCGTACCAAGGAAACCATAGCAAAGGACCAATTTGTTCAAGAATTTATGTTGGCCGCACGTGACAACCTGGCTTAAGAAGTTATCTTATCACTACTTCAGCCATACATAGCAGCCGAGACAAATTAAATATATCATTAAATGTCAAGTCTTACGTAAGAGCCGCATAACCCGACATGAACAACTGTTCATCTAACTTGTTTGACTGACAAAAGTGCAGACAGTCAAAACATTGAGCAGTGCAAACGTGTGGGTCAGATATGACCCGTGGGTCCCATCTGACGTTTCACTTGCCACTTGCTCCCTAGCCACACGATTAAGACTAGTGGCCGACACGTGTCACACATCCAACAGGCTGTGACCCTCAAGGAAACCCTATAAATAAGCCACCCCTACGGCTGTGTGAAACACACAGTTCATAACCTCCACTTCTGTCATTAAAGCTTTTCCCTTAGCTTGAACCAAGTACGCACGGATCCCTTCACACGCAGGTTAGAACACCACGTCCTTACACTCTTTTTTAGTAATGGCTCATAGAAACAGCCCTACCATCGGATCCGTGCTAAATGTCATGACCCAAGACCAGTTAAACCATTTTTGTACAAATTACTTCATCCCTTCCAACCTACACCCCTCACTTCCTGGCGCCGGAGACCTCATAACTGAGGCTCCAGCGGGTAAGATAGGCCTCTATACTCGCCTGTTTGACGCGGCTAATTACCGCATCCCTTTCACACACTTTCTCGTAGATCTGCTAGGATATTATAATGTACACATTAGCCAGCTCCACTGCATAGGTGCCTGTAAGATTAGCCAATTCGAGATTCTTTGCCGTGCTAGGAGAATCCCCCCAACCGTAGAGTTATTTAGGTTGTTTTATACCCCCAACTTAGTTAACGGTTGGGTATCTTTCAAAAAACGAGCCTCCAACAGCCCACAATCACACAACAAACCAATGGATTCACTGAAAAATTGGTATGATCATTACTTTTTCATTGACGCAGTGGTATGGCCGGGTGATTACGTCATTAGGACCAGATTCCCGCACGATCCCAAGCCGCACACCAGTACATACAATCCCCTTCATTCTCAAGAGTTAGATCTAAATAGGACTGGATTCCACAGAAACCTACCCGAATCATTCTTATGCTTGCTAGGAATTAGCCGCAATTACTTTGGTCCCTCCAATAGGTATCCCGTTTTTTGGAGAAGGCAGGGCGAAGGTAGGCTAATCATCCGTACGTCAATAAGAATGTATACATGTGTTTGTATATTAACTAACATCTATTGTTTTGTGCTGGACATAAATGAACTTTTTTGGACTGTTGTGCCAGGGCGATCCAAGGCTTGTGCCGGAAGGTCTCCGTCCTCTTCGTGAAAATGAACAACCCCTCCTCGAGCACACCCGACCAGTGACGGTTGCCTTGGAAGCCGTGCCTGATCCCCATTCTGACGAAGAACATGGAGACCATGGTGATGGTAACAACCAGATGAACCAAGGAGGGGCCGGGCCCTCCTCACCTCATAGAGAACAACAGGGAGAAAACATTGAACAAACCGACTCCAGCATTCGCCGACTGATGGGCGATGATGATGATGATGAAGTGCAACAACATGTCAACTTGGACGAAGAGGAGGAAGCCGAAGAGGAGGTTGCTGAACTAACAACGCAGCCCCTCACCAGGTGCACCTGGAAGAGGGGAAACCGTGCGAGAGGGACTGCATCGGTGGAGATTGGTGAACACAATGCTCCCGCCAAAAGGCTTCGAGAGGACCACCCCATGTATCAATCTGTTGGGAGTGCCACCCAGGGTTCCGAGGCTAACCGGGCCGCTCATGTCGATCCCGTCACACAAATTGCCCCAACCGCCTCCGAAGGAGCAAGAAGCAATATGTAAGAAACCATCTTAATATGCAAGAATTTCCGCTTCCTCTTTTTTTTTTTTTTTTTTTTTTTGAATCCATGCTTAAGATATTTCGTAATACTCATGTCGCAGGGACAACCAAGCTGGTGCCGCGCCTCCTTCTGACACCCAAGTGGATAAGGAGAAAGGAAAAGCTGTCGAAGAAAACCCCGCGGCCCCCACAAAATCCGGCCCTGTTTTTGAAGATGGTTCACCCCTTGCTTCCCAAGACTTCCCTACATCCGGCGCTCCCCAACCTTTCAACCCTATATGGACTATTACCACGGCGTCGCGATTGAGGAGTGCTGACGAGTGCCGGGAGTACCTCAATAACTGTATACCACCAAGCTTGGTGCAAGAGGTAAACTCGCTCAGTCATGCGGACTTGGCGGATGAGTATAATGGGACGCTGGTACATCTAATGGCGATGGGGACCTCAATGAGGGTTAGGTTTGAAGCTGCGCTTGGGCATGTTGACTCTCTCAAGAGGAAGGTTGGACGGAGAGAAAAAATGATTGAAGATAATGAAGCCCTGATTGCTGACCTCCAATCCAAACTAGTGAATGCCGAGGCAACCATCAAAACACAGTCTGCCCGCGCGAGTGAGTACGATCAGCAAGTAGCCCACCTTGAGTCTCAACTAGATGCTGCAAACACCAAGGTACATATCTGTGCCGCACCACCCATATATACTAAAAAATGAATGTACTAACACGTTTTTCACTATAGGCAACCACGGCCGAAGCTTCTGCCCATTCTTACGCCAGCCAAGTAGATGTTCTGAACCAGAAGCTGGAGGACGCACACTTGGCCGTCCAAAACATGGAAAAAATGCAGACAGACCTTGCTGAGGAGAGGGCCGTCACCCAAGAGCTGAAAGAGGCAGTTGCCCAAAAAGAATTGGTGATTGATGCCTTGACCGCTGAGCGTGACAACGTACTATGCCCCCAACTGCTAACAGCCATTGCAGGCCGTAGGTGGATGGTTGGGCATGGAGCACGCCTGGCCGTTATGAAGGTGCTAGAGGCCCCATCCTTTGTACAACAATTTGCCAACCTTGTATCTGATGGTATCGACCATGGACGACACGAAGGAATGGTTGAGGCTGCTGAACTGATCACTAAAGGTGGGGACATCGCCCGTCATACCTTCTTTAAGCCCGAAGCCGCCAGCAAGATGACTGCCTCCATGGCCGGGATGCAAGATCTACATTACCCATTCCTGGATGAGCTAGAGGCCACCAAAGATGCCCCAAACACTGAAATCATGGAAAAGCTCAGTCCTAGCACGCCTTCCAATGCTTCCTTTCCTCTAACCCTTCCTATATATGAGGACGTAACCAGGGTCGTGCTTGACGAGGAACCCTTAGATGTGGTGTTGGAAAGAACCGCGGCCCAAGCCCAGAAGCGGGGAGAAAGTGATGAATGGTTGCCGCGTCTGGTGGAAGAACAAGCAGAAATGGGTAGGTTTCTCCCCTCCATTTAGGATGCTCCTTTTTCATGATCAAACACTTGTTTTGTAATCTATGAATATGTATTGTTTCGATTCGTCCGTGCATGTACACGGCTAACAATTTTTATGTTTTGTATATAAGTCCGTGGGTAACCACGGCAATTTTGATCTGTTTTGGAAACCTGTGTATTTTTGCTTGTGTTCGAAATATTGTAGCTCAATACTGCATGATATACCATGTCTTACTCACAAAGAAAATACATACAAGTCTATAATTTACTAGACGTGCGACGTGCGTCTTTACTATGCGGAGAACGGTATGGCTATAGCATATGAAACTTACCCCAACGTCTTGTGAGTAAGGTGTCTAGTAAGGATACGTGATCCGTGCGGCTGGGGTTGCATCCCTCTTACGCGGCAAGTTGAATTAGTAGGTTCACTTAATCCTCTTACCCCACCTGGAGGCGTATGGTACATGTACGGTATTTTGAGAGAATGCATACGAAAGAAACATGGCATATTATAACACAAGTAAAATTCATACGGCTAACAAAGAATCTAACAAAGAGGAAAATGATTTGCACGAAACAAGCCGTGGAGCTAGCTAGGCACCGCGGCATTTTATTAGAACGTTTACATTTTTGTTTGAATAATGACGACAAGTCCTAAGAAATTCATAAAGGAAATTTAAACAAACATAAGAAAAACAAATAAAACAAATAACCCGCATGGTTCTTTATTAAGACCGCCTATAGCGAAGTATCCATGCGGGAGCCGTAGCTTTCAAAGATATCACCTTTTTAGATTGGAGATGTTCCATGTGCGCTCCAGGTCGCGGCCATCCATGTCGCGTAACTTGTACGCACCTCGTCCCAAGGTTTCAGTGACTTCATACGGTCCTTCCCATTTAGGGCCCAGTTTTCCTGTATTTTCCACTCGACTTGCTTCGTTAGCACGATAGACGTAGTCTCCCGGTCGAAAAGAAACACCCTTGACCTTGGCGTCGTAATAAGCCTTCATCTTAGCCTTGGACTTAGCCTCATTGATGGCTGCTATTTCCCTTTTTTCTTCCAACAGATCCAGGTTGATTCGCAGTTGTTCATCATTCGTGACGGCATTAACCTCCGCCGTGCGGATGGTAGGCATCCCTATTTCTGCTGGTATAACGGCTTCAGTGCCGTAAGCCAATGCAAACGGAGTATCTCCGTTGGCTGTTTTGATCATGGTTCTATGTGCCCATAGCATGTGTGATAACTCATCGACCCATTTGCCCTGTCGTTCATCCAGCCGTGCCTTGATTCCATTCCCCAAGCTCCTATTTGCTCGTTCGACAAGGCCGTTCGTTTGTGGATGCTTAACGGACGCGAAGCACCGTTTGATGTTCAATGATGCACACCAGTCTTTGAATGGGTTGTCCGTGAACTGCTTGCCGTTGTCCGAGATAATTTCCCCTGGCAGACCGAAACGGCACACGATGTGTTCCCACACAAACTTCTTGACCTTCTTACCCGTGATGGACTTTACTGCCTTGGCTTCTATCCATCGCGTGAAGTAGTCCATTGCAACAATCAAGAATTTAACCCCTCCCGCAGCTACAGGAAATGGTCCTGCAATATCAATTCCCCACTTGTAAAATGGCCACGGGGACGTGATAGGTGTAAGCTCCTGCTGCGGGTGCCGCGGTACTGGCCTATGCACTTGGCAATCATTGCACCTGCGAATCATATCGCGCGCGTCTCTGTGCATAGTGGGCCAATAGTATCCTGTTCGTAAGGCTCGGGCTACCACGGATCGTGGGCCTGCATGCATGCCGCACAACCCTTCGTGTATGTCACTGATAACGTAAGCCGCCTGGCGTGGTCCAACACACCGCAGCCACGGCTGCAAGAAAGAGCGTTTGTAAAGGATGCCTTCCCGGAGTTCGAAATGTTGTGATTTCCTTTTTACGCGCCTTGCTGCTTTTTCCTCGTCTGGAAGGGTTTCATTAGTCAAATAGTTGATGATTGGGGTCATCCACGTAGGTCCCTCCTCTTCAACTATAGTAGTCACTTCCCCTTCCGTGATAGATTTTTCCTTGAGTATTTCCACCAAAACCTGTTTAGACAAGTGGGCGAAGCTCGTGGATGCGATCTTACTGAGAGCGTCCGCTTTCTTGTTCTCGCCCCTTGGCACCTGCTTGATGGAAAACTTACTGAAAGTCGCGATTAACGTCTTGACTTTTTCCAAATACCTGACCATGTTGTCCTCCTTAGCCACATACCCACCTAGAATATGGTTCGCGACAAGCCGTGAGTCCACGTAGGCCTCAAGGTTGCGGACTCCCATTCTAGCGGCGATTTTTAAACCCGCAATTAATGCTTCATATTCCGCTTCGTTATTGGTGGCCGTGAACTCGAAACGGAGGGCGTACGTGAATTCCATTCCTTCTGGATTTGTGAGGATGAGGCCTGCCCCGGAGCCGTCTGTGCATGAGGATCCGTCCGTGAATAGCACCCAAGGTTCCGCTGGGACCTCCTCTTGCTTAATGATTGGTTCTTCCTCATCCGGTTTCTCGATCAGGAAATCTGCCAAGATCTGGCCTTTAACAGCCGTCCTTGGTCTGTAAAATATATTATGCCCTCCCAATAGGATGCTCCACTTCTCTAGTCTCCCTGCCACGTCTGGTCTAGATATAACCTGCTTAATTGGCTGATCCGTGATCACAACAATCGGGTGCGCCTGAAAGTACCGGCGCAGCCGCTTTGTGGCAAATACTAGTGCTAGTACCAATTTTTCCATGGAGGAATAATTCAGCTCCGCCCCTTGTAATGTTCTACTTATAAAGTAGACCGGGGTCTGTATTGTGTCTCTATCCGTCATCAGTACCGCGCTTATTGCGCCATGAGTAGCTGAGAGATACATAACGAGCTCCTCCTTTGGCCGGGGAGCTACCAACATGGGGAGAGATGCGAGGTGCTGCTTCAGTTGGCCAAAGGCTTCCTCAGCTTCCTTCGTCCAACGGAAGTCTCCCTTTCTAATACACTTCTTGAGTGTCTTAAATAGGGGTAAGGACTTCTCTGCGGATTTAGATAGAAATCTATTCAGCCCGGCTAACTTCCCATTCAGGGACTGCACCTCCTTCCGTGTCTGCGGGGACGGTAGCCGTATCACTGCGTCCGTCTTCTCTGGACAAGGTTTGATGCCGTTTGGGTCAATCAAATATCCCAGGAACATTCCTTCTGTTGCACCAAACGTACATTTCTTTGGATTTAACTTCATGTTAATCCTTCTCAGCGTGTCGAATGTCTCCTGGACATCCCGGAGGAGTGCCTCCTCCGTGTGGCTTTTTATCACCAAGTCATCAACATATACTTCCAAGTTGCGTCCTATTTGTGATTCGAAAGCTTTATCCACCAACCGCTGATACGTAGCGCCGACGTTCTTTAATCCAAACGGCATTTTCGTATAGCAATATACGCCCTGGCTTGTGTGGAACGCCGTTTTTTCTTCATCCTCCTCCGCCATCTGGATTTGGTGATACCCTTTATATGCGTCCAAGAAGCATTTGAAAGGATATCCACACAAGGATTCTACTTTCCAGTCGATTTCTGGTAGCGGGTAACAGTCCTGTGGGCAGGCCTTGTTCAGGTCCGTGAAATCCACGCACATGCGCCAACTTCCGTCATGTTTCTTGACCATGACCGGATTGGATAACCACTCGTGGTAGTATACCTCGCGCATGATGCCTGCGTCCACCATCTTCCGCACTTCCTCCAATATAACTTGACTTCGCTCGGGCGCCTGGCCGCGCTTCTTTTGCTTGATGGGTTGGTACCCTTGGCGGATCTGGAGCTTATGCTCTGCTATCGCACGTGGCACACCCGTCATATGTTTTGGTTCCCACGCGAATATGTCCAGGTTTGCAATTAAAAGAGAACACATGGCCCTTTTGTTGCTATCTGAGAGCGCCACTCCTATGGATACCTCCTGTTCCGGGTAGTCAGGGTGAATGGCCACCTTCCAATTGGGTAGTGGTGCTCCATCCTTGGGTGGTACAGGTGGTGGTGGTGTTGTCACAGTGTGACACTCGGATGTTGGCACGACTGTGTTATAAATAGTAACGATTCCCCCATCAACGGGGAATTTAATCATTCCGTGTGCTGTAGAGGGTACTGCCCGGATAGCCAAAATGCCTGGTCTGCCTATGATTCCATTATAAGGAGAGTGTGAACGTATCACCATGAAGTTCATCCACGTTGTAGTGGAATGTTCCTCATTCCCAATGGTGACAAGCAAACGCAACTGCCCTATTGGCCAGATAGTATCTTCACTAAAGCCAGTAAGCGGCGACGTGGCCGGTACTAATTGGCTTCTTATTTCTGGGCATAACTGCACAAAGCAGTGTTCATACAACACCTCTGCTGACGACCCTCCATCCACATACATGCGATGAACATTGTGTGTTCCAATGCTTATCTCAATAGTGAGAGGCGCATCAACCACGTCACTTGCTGTAATGAGAGGGAATGAGATTTCCTTGCCGCGTGAAAATTTTTGGCCAATTTTCTGTCTCGTGCGGGGCTGCCTGGATTAGATCATGTATATGGTAGAAGGCTTGTCCTTTTGGGGATCCTTCTTATCATACTTCTTGTTGTTGTCCTTTCCGTCTTTCCAATCCTTAACTAGGTGCTTGAGTTTGCCTGATTTGATTAGCGACTCAATATGCTTCTTCAGCTGGATACACTCCTCCGTGCCGTGTCCTTTGTCATTATGGAACTCGCAGAAGCGACTTCCCTGCCGACGTTCCGGGGGTGTTGTCATTGGGGGAGGCCTTGGAAAATTCGCCCCTTCAGTCAACAAGATCTCCCGGTAGGACATCTTTAGGGGGGTGAACTTGTCGTCCGACCGTCCGCCTTTGCTTTGGCTCTTATAGTCCGAGCCCTTGTTATTGTTCTGGTTGCCTTGACCGCCCGACTGTCTCCGGGACTGGTCATTTGAGCGGTATCCATTTCCTCGGGATGGGTAGGCTGCAGCAACAGCTGTCTCTCCCTCTATGAAATTTCTGACCCTTTCCATGAGGTCATCATATCTCTCTGGACGCTTGTCGTTAAGACGCCTGATCAGTTCTCTGTCTGTTATGGCGTGCATGTAGTCAGAGATTTTCAGGAGCTCTGGCATGGTTCTCGTGCGTGTGCACTCATCATTGAAGCGCTCAGTGAAGGCTTCTGTGGACTCCCCCGGCCGTTGCTTGACAGTTGCCAACGAGACCGGATCCCTATTATACTTCTTCCTTTGAGTATAATTGTTCTCGAACGCAGTGCGTAGTTCCGTGAAACTATCAATGCTCCGTGGGGGGAGTGCCTCGAACCAGTCACGAGCGTTTCCAATCAAGGTCGAATTAAACATTTGGCACCATATAGGCATGGGCCATCGCTCAATTTTAGCCTGAGTATCGAATATTTTGAGGTGATCGACAGGATCACCGGACCCATCATACGTCTTGATACATGCCGGCATGCGACGTTTGGTGTCCTCAGAATAGTTCTGTATGCGGAGGGTAAACGGATCTTCCCTGGGATCAGCCCATGGCCGTGTGAGCCTAGGGTCATCCCACGGTTCACACCACGGACGCGAGAGGTCCTCTGCTTCCGTATCCCGATAGTAGGGTCCACCATAATACTCATCATTGTTTGGTGGTGGAGGTGTGCGCCTAGGCCGGCGGCGTTTGGGCGGATGGTCATCTGAGTCCTCCCCAGACGGGTCTGGGGACGGCGGTGGTGCCCCGCCTTTTGAATAGGGACCACTTTTTTGAGACGAACCAGGAGCCTTCCTCCCTGTGTTCATTCTATCCCACACACTTGGGCGGCGTGTGGTTCTGGTCAGCTCTCGATCTGGCCGCTCGGGTGAGCCATTCGACCTTTCTCCATCTTGAGACTGCGTTAATTCCTGCATAATGCGATCCCCTATGCGTTCAAACACATTCCGGGGTTGAGGGTTTTCCTCAAAGGTTCCCTGTTCCTGAGGCCGAGTCCTCCTTTTTCTCCGGTTTTGGGACGGGGTGGATGGTCCACTGTCGCCAAAGTTGAGTCGGGCTTGGAGGTTCCTCCCCAGACTCAATCTTGATGCGATCCCTGGGACGATCCTTTCAAAATTCTGAGTGAGAACTCGAGTAAGATCCTCCTCACTGAGTGGGAGGGCTTCCACTTCTTCCTCCGTCGAAGGTCTGCGTGGTTCCTTGTTAGGAGGGTCTGGCGCACTCCCTGGATCAGGGTTGTCCAAGGTTGAAGTGGGTGGGGGTGTCACCGAGATCGTGCTCGTCACCCCTGCGGGTTGAAAACCGCTACGGTTACCCAGCCCGCCCGCGGGGCGGTTAGGTGACTGGTTGGGGATGAGAATCCCTTCCCCTTGGGACTTCCGGTTCCCAGGATTCACATTCCTGGGGTTAGTCGGCGGGTGTCCCTTCGTCATTGGAGATTTGAGATGAGATTTTGTTCTAGCTTAGTGTTACTGGTCCCACGGATGGCGCCAACTTGTTGATGCAAAAGTTGGTTGATCCTTGCTAGACCCGAATTAGGCTTAATCCGGGTTGGCGGGGGTACCGGCTCCTGCACCAAGTGAATCGTCTGGTTGGGATCCTGCACACTAAACAACACGCGTTAAGCTTACCGTGGGAAGGTTTCCCACGATTAAACTCCGGCGTGAGAGTAAGTAATCGATTTAGGGTTATATGTGAGTTTAGAGAGAATTGTGATACCTTTGTGGAACCCTTGGGGGTTCCTTTTATAGGCAGTGAAACCCTAGTGGGCTTTCACTGATCCTTCGGCCCCAAGGAAGAGATAAGCACCAGAATTAGAATGATTGTTATCTTCTAATTCTGGTAGTGAATATCCTCTCTTATTGGGGTAAAGATATTCCTAGACAGAATATTATTCTGTCTAACCCTATGTCGGCCGTGTCGGCCGTACCGGGCCGTGGGCCGCACACATGTGTGCGGTTACTATTCATCCAAGCCCATAAGCCTGACTAACATTATTCCACCCATCTGTGATGGGCCGGATACAGGTAGTACCCTTGGGCCGGGTCTATGACCCGGCTGGGGACTATACGTCATCAATGTTTAATGGATGAGTCAGTATGTCTTGGTTAAACGTTAGATGTTCAATGGATGAGTCGGCATGTCTTGGTTACACGTTATATGTTTAATGGATGAGTCGGTATGTCTTGGTTACACGTTAGATGTTCAATGGATGAGTCGGCATGTCTTGGTTACACGTTATATGTTCAATGGATGAGTCGGTATGTCTTGGTTACACGTTAGATGTTCAATGGATGAGTCGGCATGTCTTGGTTACATGTTATATGTTCAATGGATGAGTCGGTATGTCTTGGTTACACGTTAGATGTTCAATAGATGAGTCGGTTTGTCTTGGTTACACGTTAGATGTTCAATGGATGAGTCGGCATGTCTTGGTTACACGTTAGATGTTCAATGGATGAGTCGGCATGTCTTGGTTACACGTTAGATGTTCAATGGATGAGTCGATATGTCTTGGTTACACGTTAGATGTTTAATGGATGAGTCGGTATGTCTTGGTTACACGTTAGACGTTCAATTGATGAGTCGGTATGTCTTGGTTACACGTTAGATGTTCAATGGATGAGTCGGTATGTCTTGGTTACACGTTAGATGTTCAATGGATGAGTCGGATGTCTCGGTTACACGTTAGATGTTCAATGGATGAGTCGGCATGTCTTGGTTACACGTTAGATGTTCAATGGATGAGTCGGTATGTCTTGGTTACACGTTAGATGTTCAATGGATGAGTCGGTATGTCTTGGTTACACGTTAGATGTTCGATGGATGAGTCGGTATGTCTTGGTTACACGTTAGATGTTCAATGGATGAGTCGGCATGTCTTGGTTACACGTTAGATGTTCAATGGATGAGTCTGTATGTCTTGGTTACACGTTAAATGTTCAATGGATGAGTCAGCATGTCTTGGTTACACATTATATGTTTAAAGGATGAGTCGGGATGTCTTGGTTACACGTTAGAAGTTCAATAGATGAGTCGGCATGTCTTGGTTACACGTTATATATTCAATGGATGAGTCGGTATGTCTTGGTTACACCTTAGATGTTCAATGGATGAGTCGGTATGTCTTGGTTACATGTTAGATGTTCAATGGATGAGTCGGCATGTCTTGGTTACACGTTATATGTTTAATTGATTAGTCGGTATGTCTTGGTTACACGTTATATGTTCAATGGATGAGTCAGCATGTCTTGGTTACACGTTAGATGTTCAATAGATGAGTCGGTATGTCTTGGTTACACGTTAGATGTTCAAAGGATGAGTCGGTATGTCTTGGTTACAAGTTATATGTTCAATAGAGTAGTCGACATGTCTTGGTTACACGCTATATGTTCAATGAATGAGTCGGTATGTCTTGGTTACATGTTAGATGTTCAATGGATGAGTCGGTATGTCTTGGTTACACGTTAGATGTTCAATAGATGAGTCCGCATGTATTGGTTACACGTTAGATGTTCAATGGATGAGTCGGTATGTCTTGGTTACACGTTAGATGTTCAATGGATGAGTCGGTATGTCTTGATTACACGCTAGATGTTTAATGGATGAGTCGGTATGTCTTGGTTACACGTTAGACGTTCAATTGATGAGTCGGTATGTCTTGGTTACACGTTAGACGTTCAATGGATGAGTCGGTATGTCTTGGTTACACGTTAGATGTTTAATGGATGAGTCGGTATGTCTTGGTTACACGTTAGATGTTCAATGGATGAGTCGGCATGTCTTGGTTACATGTTATATGTTCAATGAGTGAGTCGGTATATCTTGGTTACACGTTAGATGTTCAATAGATGAGTCGGTTTGTCTTGGTTACACGTTAGATGTTCAATGGATGAGTCGGCATGTCTTGGTTACACGTTAGATGTTCAATGGATGAGTCGACATGTATTGGTTACACGTTAGATGTTCAATGGATGAGTCGGTATGTCTTGGTTACACGTTAGATGTTTAATGGATGAGTCGGTATGTCTTGGTTACACGTTAGACGTTCAATTGATGAGTCGGTATGTCTTGGTTACACGTTAGACGTTCAATGGATGAGTCGGTATGTCTTGGTTACACGTTAGATGTTTAATGGATGAGTCGGTATGTCTTGGTTACACGTTAGATGTTCAATGGATTCGTCGGCATGTCTTGGTTACACGGTAGATGTTCAATGGATGAGACGGTATGTCTTGGTTACACGTTAGATGTTCAATGGATGAGTCGGTATGTCTTGGTTACACGTTAGATGTTCAATGGATGAGTCGGTATGTCTTGGTTACACGTTAGATGTTCAATGGATGAGTCGGCATGTCTTGGTTACACGTTAGATGTTCAATGGATGAGTCTGTATGTCTTGGTTACACGTTAAATGTTCAATGGATGAGTCAGCATGTCTTGGTTACACATTATATGTTTAATGGATGAGTCGGGATGTCTTGGTTACACGTTAGAAGTTCAATGGATGAGTCGGCATGTCTTGGTTACACGTTATGTATTCAATGGATGAGTCGGTATGTCTTGGTTACACCTTAGATGTTCAATGGATGAGTCGGTATGTCTTGGTTACACGTTAGATGTTCAATGGATGAGTTGGTATGTCTTGGTTACACGTTATATGTTTAATGGATTAGTCGGTATGTCTTGGTTACACGTTATATGTTCAATGGATGAGTCACCATGTCTTGGTTACACGTTAGATGTTCAATAGATGAGTCGGTATGTCTTGGTTACACGTTAGATGTTCAATGGATGAGTCGGTATGTCTTGGTTACACGTTAGATGTTCAATAGATGAGTCGGTATGTCTTGGTTACACGTTAGATGTTTAATGGATGAGTCGGTATGTCTTGGTTACACGTTAGACGTTCAATTGATGAGTCGGTATGTCTTGGTTTCACGTTAGACGTTCAATGGATGAGTCGGTATGTCTTGGTTACACGTTAGATGTTCAATGGATGAGTCGGATGTCTTGGTTACACGTTAGATGTTCAATGGATGAGTCGGTATGTCTTGGTTACACGTTAGATGTTCAATGGATGAGTCGGTATGTCTTGGTTACACGTTAGATGTTCAATGGATGAGTCGGTATGTCTTGGTTACACGTTAGATGTTCGATGGATGAGTCGGTATGTCTTGGTTACACGTTAGATGTTCAATGGATGAGTCGGCATGTCTTGGTTACACCTTAGATGTTCAATGGATGAGTCGGTATGTCTTGGTTACACGTTAGATGTTCAATGGATGAGTCGGTATGTCTTGGTTACACGTTATATGTTTAATGGATTAGTCGGTATGTCTTGGTTACACGTTATATGTTCAATGGATGAGTCAGCATGTCTTGGTTACACGTTAGATGTTCAAAAGATGAGTCGGTATGTCTTGGTTACACGTTAGATGTCCAATGGATGAGTCGGCATGTCTTGGTTACACGTTAGATGTTCAATGGATGAGTCGGTATGTCTTGGTTACACGTTAGATGTTCAATGGATGAGTCAGTATGTCTTGGTTACACGTTAGATGTTCAATGGATGAGTCGGTATGTCTTGGTTACACGTTATATATTCAATGGATGAGTCGGTATGTCTTGGTTACACCTTAGATGTTCAATGGATGAGTCGGTATGTCTTGGTTACACGTTAGATGTTCAATGGATGAGTCAGCATGTCTTGGTTACACGTTAGATGTTCAATAGATGAGTCGGTATGTCTTGGTTACACGTTAGATGTTCAATGGATAAGTCAGCATGTCTTGGTTACATATTAGATGTTCAATAGATGAGTCGGTATGTCTTGGTTACACGTTAGATGTTCAATGGATGAGTCGGATGTCTTGGTTACACGTTAGATGTTCAATGGATGAGTCGGTATGTCTTGGTTACACGTTAGATGTTCAATGGATGAGTCGGTATGTCTTGGTTACACGTTATATATTCAATGGATGAGTCGGTATGTCTTGGTTACACCTTAGATGTTCAATGGATGAGTCGGTATGTCTTGGTTACACGTTAGATGTTCAATGGATGAGTCAGTATGTCTTGGTTACACGTTATATGTTTAATGGATTAGTCGGTATGTCTTGGTTACACGTTATATGTTCAATGGATGAGTCAGCATGTCTTGGTTACACGTTAGATGTTCAATAGATGAGTCGGTATGTCTTGGATACACGTTAGATGTTCAATGGATGAGTCGGCATGTCTTGGTTACACGTTAGATGTTCAATGGATGAGTCGGTATGTCTTGGTTACACGTTAGATGTTTAATGGATGAGTCGGTATGTCTTGGTTACACGTTAGACGTTCAATTGATGAGTCGGTATGTCTTGGTTACACGTTAGATGTTCAATGGACGAGTCGGTATGTCTTGGTTACACATTAGATGTTCAATGGATGAGTCGGATGTCTTGTTTACACGTTAGATGTTCAATGGATGAGTCGGCATGTCTTGGTTACACGTTAGATGTTCAATGGATGAGTCGGTATGTCTTGGTTACACGTTAGATGTTCAATGGATGAGTCGGTATGTCTTGGTTACACGTTAGATGTTCGATGGATGAGTCAGTATGTCTTGGTTACACGTTAGATGTTCAATGGATGAGTCGGCATGTCTTGGTTACACGTTAGATGTTCAATGGATGAGTCTGTATGTCTTGGTTACACGTTAAATGTTCAATGGATGAGTCAGCATGTCTTGGTTACACATTATATGTTTAATGGATGAGTCGGGATGTCTTGGTTACACGTTAGAAGTTCAATGGATGAGTCGGCATGTCTTGGTTACACGTTATATATTCAATGGATGAGTCGGTATGTATTGGTTACACCTTAGATGTTCAATGGATGAGTCGGTATGTCTTGGTTACATGTTAGATGTTCAATGGATGAGTCGGTATGTCTTGGTTACACGTTATATGTTTAATTGATTAGTCGGTATGTCTTGGTTACACGTTATATGTTCAATGGATGAGTCAGCATGTCTTGGTTACACGTTAGATGTTCAATAGATGAGTCGGTATGTCTTGGTTACACGTTAGATGTTCAAAGGATGAGTCGGTATGTCTTGGTTACAAGTTATATGTTCAATAGATGAGTCGACATGTCTTGGTTACACGCTATATGTTCAATGGATGAGTCGGTATGTCTTGATTACATGTTAGATGTACAATGGATGAGTCGGTATGTCTTGGTTACACGTTAGATGTTCAATGGATGAGTCAGCATGTCTTGGTTACACGTTAGATGTTCAATAGATGAGTCGGTATGTCTTGGTTACACGTTAGATGTTCAATGGATGAGTCAGCATGTCTTGGTTACACGTTAGATGTTCAATAGATGAGTCGGTATGTCTTGGTTACACGTTAGATGTTCAATGGATGAGTCGGATGTCTTGGTTACACGTTAGATGTTCAATGGATGAGTCGGTATGTCTTGTTTACACGTTAGATGTTCAATGGATGAGTCAGTATGTCTTGGTTACACGTTATATATTCAATGGATGAGTCGGTATGTCTTGGTTACACCTTAGATGTTCAATGGATGAGTCGGTATGTCTTGGTCACACGTTAGATGTTCAATGGATGAGTCAGTATGTCTTGGTTACACGTTATATGTTTAATGGATTAGTCGGTATGTCTTGGTTACACGTTATATGTTCAATGGATGAGTCGGCATGTCTTGGTTACACGTTAGATGTTCAATAGATGAGTCGGTATGTCTTGGTTACACGTTAGATGTTCAATGGATGAGTCGGCATGTCTTGGTTACACGTTAGATGTTCAATGGATGAGTCAGTATGTCTTGGTTACACGTTAGATGTTTAATGGATGAGTCGGTATGTCTTGGTTACACGTTAGACGTTCAATTGATGAGTCGGTATGTCTTGGTTACACGTTAGATGTTCAATGGACGAGTCGGTATGTCTTGGTTACACATTAGATGTTCAATGGATGAGTCGGATGTCTTGGTTACACGTTTGATGTTCAATGGATGAGTCGGCATGTCTTGGTTACACGTTAGATGTTCAATGGATGAGTCGGTATGTCTTGGTAACACGTTAGATGTTCAATGGATGAGTCGGTATGTCTTGGTTACACGTTAGATGTTCGATGGATGAGTCAGTATGTCTTGGTTACACGTTAGATGTTCAATGGATGAGTAGGCATGTCTTGGTTACACGTTAGATGTTCAATGGATGAGTCTGTATGTCTTGGTTACACGTTAAATGTTCAATGGATGAGTCAGCATGTCTTGGTTACACATTATATGATTAATGGATGAGTCGGGATGTCTTGGTTACACGTTAGAAGTTCAATGGATGAGTCGGCATGTCTTGGTTACACGTTATATATTCAATGGATGAGTTGGTATGTATTGGTTACACCTTAGATGTTCAATGGATGAGTCGGTATGTCCGGGTTACATGTTAGATGTTCAATGGATGAGTCGGTATGTCTTGGTTACACGTTATATGTTTAATTGATTAGTCGGTATGTCTTGGTTACACGTTATATGTTCAATGGATGAGTCAGCATGTCTTGGTTACACGTTAGATGTTCAATAGATGAGTCGGTATGTCTTGGTTACACGTTAGATGTTCAAAGGATGAGTCGGTATGTCTTGGTTACAAGTTATATGTTCAATAGAAGAGTCGACATGTCTTGGTTACACGCTATATGTTCAATGGATGAGTCGGTATGTCTTGGTTACATGTTAGATGTACAATGGATGAGTCGGTATCTCTTGGTTACACGTTAGATGTTCAATGGATGAGTCGGCATGTATTGGTTACACGTTAGATGTTCAATGGATGAGTCGGTATGTCTTGGTTACACGTTAGATGTTCAATGGATGAGTCGGTATATCTTGGTTACACGCTAGATGTTCAATGGATGAGTCGACAAGTCTTGGTTACACGTTATATGTTCAATGGATTAGTCGGTATGTCTTGGTTACAGGTTAGATGTTCAATGGATGAGTCGGTATGTCTTGGTTACACGTTAGATGTTCAATGGATGAGTCGGTATGTCTTGGTTACACGTTACATGTTCAATAGATGAGTCGACATGTCTTGGTTACACGCTATATGTTCAATGGATGAGTCGGCATGTCTTGGTTACACGTTATATGTTTAATGGATGAGTCGGTATGTCTTGGTTACACGTTAGATGTTCAATGGACGAGTCGGCATGTCTTGGTTACACGTTATATGTTCAATGGATGAGTCGGTATGTCTTGGTTACACGTTAGATGTTCAATGGATGAGTCGGCATGTCTTGGTTACATGTTATATGTTCAATGAATGAGTTGGTATGTCTTGGTTACACGTTAGATGTTCAATAGATGAGTCGGTTTGTCTTGGTTACACGTTAGATGTTCAATGGATGAGTCGGCATGTCTTGGTTACACATTAGATGTTCATTGGATGAGTCGGCATGTATTGGTTACACGTTAGATGTTCAATGGATGAGTCGGTATGTCTTGGTTACACGTTAGATGTTTAGTGGACGAGTCGGTATGTCTTGGTTACACGTTAGACGTTCAATTGATGAGTCGGTATGTCTTGGTTACACGTTAGACGTTCAATGGATGAGTCGGTATGTCTTGGTTACACGTTAGATGTTCAATGGATGAGTCGGTATGTCTTGGTTACACGTTAGATGTTCAATGGATGAGTCGGCATGTTTTGGTTACACGTTAGATGTTCAATGGATGAGTCGGTATGTCTTGGTTACACGTTAGATGTTCAACGGATGAGTCGGTATGTCTTGGTTACACGTTAGATGTTCAATGGATGAGTCGGTATGTCTTGGTTACACGTTAGATGTTCAATGGATGAGTCGGCATGTCTTGGTTACACGTTAGATGTTCAATGGATGAGTCTGTATGTCTTGGTTACACGTTAAATATTCAATGGATGAGTCAGCATGTCTTGGTTACACATTATATGTTTAATGGATGAGTCGGGATGTCTTGGTTATACGTTAGAAGTTCAATGGATGAGTCGGCATGTCTTGGTTACACGTTATATATTCAATGGATGAGTCGGTATGTCTTGGTTACACCTTAGATGTTCAATAGATGAGTCGGTATGTCTTGGTTACACGTTAGATGTTCAATGGATGAGTCGGTATGTCTTGGTTACACGTTATATGTTCAATAGATGAGTCGACATGTCTTGGTTACACGCTATATGTTCAATGGATGAGTTGGTATGTCTTGGTTACATGTTAGATGTTCAATGGATGAGTCGGTATGTCTTGGTTACACGTTAGATGTTCAATGGATGAGTCGGCATGTCTTGGTTACACGTTAGATGTTCAATGGATGAGTCGGTTTCTCTTTGTTACACCTTAAATGTTCAATGGATGAGTCGGCATGTCTTGGTTACACGTTAGATGTTCAATGTATGAGTCGGCATGTCTTGGTTACACGTTAGATGTTCAATGGATGAGTTGGTATGTGTTGGTTACACGTTAGATGTTCAATGGATGAGTCGGTATGTCTTGGTTACACGTTAGATGTTCAATAGATGAGTTGGTATGTCTTGGTTACACGTTAGATGTTCAATGGATGAGTCGGTATGTCTTGGTTACACGTTAGATGTTCAATGGATGAGTCGGTATGTCTTGGTTACACGTTAGATGTGCAATGGATGAGTCGGTATGTCTTGGTTACACGTTAGATGTGCAATGGATGAGTCGGCATGTCTTGGTTACACGTTAGATTTTCAATGGACGAGTCGGTATGTCTTAGTTACACGTTAGATGTTCAATGGATGAGTCGGTATGTCTTGGTTACACGTTAGATGTTCAATGGATGAGTCAGTATGTCTTGGTTACACGTTAGATGTTCAATGGATGAGTCGGTATGTCTTGGTTACACGTTAGATGTTCAATGGATGAGTCAGTATACATTGGTTACACGTTAGATGTTGAATGGATGAGTTGGTATACATTGGTTACACGTTAGATGTTCAATGGATGAGTCGGTATACATTGGTTACACGTTATATGTTTAATGGATGATTCGGTATGCATTAGTTACACGTTAGATGTTCAAAAGATGAGTCGGTGTGCATTGGTTACACGTTGGATGTTCAATGGATGAGTCGGTGTGCATTGGTTACACGTTAGATGTTCAATGGATGAGTCGGTATGCATTGGTTACACGTTAAATGTTCAATGGATGAGTCGGTATGCATTGTTTACACGTTAGATGTTCAATGGATGAGTCGGTATGTCTTGTTTACACGTTAGATGTTCAATGGATGAGTCAGTATGTCTTGGTTACACGTTATATATTCAATGGATGAGTCGGTATGTCTTGGTTACACCTTAGATGTTCAATGGATGAGTCGGTATGTCTTGGTTACACGTTAGATGTTCAATGGATGAGTCAGTATGTCTTGGTTACACGTTATATGTTTAATGGATTAGTCGGTATGTCTTGGTTACACGTTATATGTTCAATGGATGAGTCGGCATGTCTTGGTTACACGTTAGATGTTCAATAGATGAGTCGGTATGTCTTGGTTACACGTTAGATGTTCAATGGATGAGTCGGCATGTCTTGGTTACACGTTAGATGTTCAATGGATGAGTCGGTATGTCTTGGTTACACGTTAGATGTTTAATGGATGAGTCGGTATGTCTTGGTTACACGTTAGACGTTCAATTGATGAGTCGGTATGTCTTGGTTACACGTTAGATGTTCAATGAATGAGTCGGTATGTCTTGGTTACACGCTAGATGTTCAATGGATGAGTCGACATGTCTTGGTTACACGTTATATGTTCAATGGATTAGTCGGTATGTCTTGGTTACAGGTTAGATGTTCAATGGATGAGTCGGTATGTCTTGGTTACACGTTAGATGTTCAATGGATGAGTCGGTATGTCTTGGTTACACGTTACATGTTCAATAGATGAGTCGACATGTCTTGGTTACACGCTATATGTTCAATGGATGAGTCGGCATGTCTTGGTTACACGTTATATGTTTAATGGATGAGTCGGTATGTCTTGGTTACACGTTAGATGTTCAATGGACGAGTCGGCATGTCTTGGTTACACGTTATATGTTCAATGGATGAGTCGGTATGTCTTGGTTACACGTTAGATGTTCAATGGATGAGTCGGCATGTCTTGGTTACATGTTATATGTTCAATGAATGAGTCGGTATGTCTTGGTTACACGTTAGATGTTCAATAGATGAGTCGATTTGTCTTGGTTACACGTTAGATGTTCAATGGATGAGTCGGCATGTCTTGGTTACACATTAGATGTTCATTGGATGAGTCGGCATGTATTGGTTACACGTTAGATGTTCAATGGATGAGTCGGTATGTCTTGGTTACACGTTAGATGTTTAATGGACGAGTCGGTATGTCTTGGTTACACGTTAGACGTTCAATTGATGAGTCGGTATGTCTTGGTTACACGTTAGACGTTCAATGGATGAGTCGGTATGTCTTGGTTACACGTTAGATGTTCAATGGATGAGTCGGTATGTCTTGGTTACACGTTAGATGTTCAATGGATGAGTCGGCATGTCTTGGTTACACGTTAGATGTTCAATGGATGAGTCGGTATGTCTTGGTTACACGTTAGATGTTCAACGGATGAGTCGGTATGTCTTGGTTACACGTTAGATGTTCAATGGATGAGTCGGTATGTCTTGGTTACACGTTAGATGTTCAATGGATGAGTCGGCATGTCTTGGTTACACGTTAGATGTTCAATGGATGAGTCTGTATGTCTTGGTTACACGTTAAATATTCAATGGATGAGTCAGCATGTCTTGGTTACACATTATATGTTTAATGGATGAGTCGGGTTGTCTTGGTTATACGTTAGAAGTTCAATGGATGAGTCGGCATGTCTTGGTTACACGTTATATATTCAATGGATGAGTCGGTATGTCTTGGTTACACCTTAGATGTTCAATAGATGAGTCGGTATGTCTTGGTTACACGTTAGATGTTCAATGGATGAGTCGGTATGTCTTGGTTACACGTTATATGTTCAATAGATGAGTCGACATGTCTTGGTTACACGCTATATGTTCAATGGATGAGTTGGTATGTCTTGGTTACATGTTAGATGTTCAATGGATGAGTCGGTATGTCTTGGTTACACGTTAGATGTTCAATGGATGAGTCGGCATGTCTTGGTTACACGTTAGATGTTCAATGGATGAGTCGGTTTCTCTTTGTTACACCTTAAATGTTCAATGGATGAGTCGGCATGTCTTGGTTACACGTTAGATGTTCAATGTATGAGTCGGCATGTCTTGGTTACACGTTAGATGTTCAATGGATGAGTTGGTATGTGTTGGTTACACGTTAGATGTTCAATGGATGAGTCGGTATGTCTTGGTTACACGTTAGATGTTCAATAGATGAGTTGGTATGTCTTGGTTACACGTTAGATGTTCAATGGATGAGTCGGTATGTCTTGGTTACACGTTAGATGTTCAATGGATGAGTCGGTATGTCTTGGTTACACGTTAGATGTGCAATGGATGAGTCGGTATGTCTTGGTTACACGTTAGATGTGCAATGGATGAGTCGGCATGTCTTGGTTACACGTTAGATTTTCAATGGACGAGTCGGTATGTCTTGGTTACACGTTAGATATTCAATGGATGAGTCGGTATGTCTTGGTTACACGTTAGATATTCAATGGATGAGTCAGTATGTCTTGGTTACACGTTAGATGTTCAATGGATGAGTCGGTATGTCTTGGTTACACGTTAGATGTTCAATGGATGAGTCAGTATACATTGGTTACACGTTAGATGTTGAATGGATGAGTTGGTATACATTGGTTACACGTTAGATGTTCAATGGATGAGTCAGTATGGATTGGTTACACGTTAGATGTTCAATGGATGAGTCGGTAGACATTGGTTACACGTTAGATGTTCAATGGATGAGTCGGTATACATTGGTTACACGTTATATGTTTAATGGATGATTCGGTATGCATTAGTTACACGTTAGATGTTCAAAAGATGAGTCGGTGTGGATTGGTTACGCGTTGGATGTTCAATGGATGAGTCGGTGTGCATTGGTTACACGTTAGATGTTCAATGGATGAGTCGGTATGCATTGGTTACACGTTAAATGTTCAATGGATGAGTCGGTATGCATTGTTTACACGTTAGATGTTCAATGGTTACCGAATTAGAATAAATCGAGAAACTAAACGGACTAGACTGGAATGAATTTAGTAATTAAACTGACCAGGATGATATTATTATTTTATAAATAATAATTGTTATTTTATAAATTATAATTATTATTTTATAAATAATAATAATAATAATATTATTTATAACTAATTATAATAATATATAAACGATAATTTTTTTTATTTTGACAATTAATATCCCCGACGACTTTTTGACCTATCCCTGGCGACATGTCGTAAAGGTCGTGAAGTAGTGTAGCTAAATCCATTGTGTGCCTATCGGCATTGCGGTACAACTCTACTGTACTCTCAAGTACCTTTATTTTTCCATTCAAGAGCACACAGTTTGCACACGTTGAAGAGCTTGGAGAAGAAATTAGAGTCCTTGAAGGTCTCGAAGAAGAGCTTGGAGGAGAACAGCTCGTTGAAGGTCTTGAAGAAGAGCTTGGAGGAGAAAATCTCATTGAACCTTCAAGAGAATTGACAAGTAGTCTGACTCGTTCGTGTTTCCATAAAAAAATCCGCATCCATATGAAACTGGAGGTTCCACCTTTGAACGTGGACAAGCATAGTACTGTCTACCAAAGGTATCATCTTGCCACGATTGTCGAAGAACTACATCTCCACGTCCACCGTACACGGAAAAGCGTCATGATTCAACATCTTCATAATAACATTTTCTTTGTGATGATAAGTGTGTGTGATCTGCTGGTGGTTGTGATGATAAGGAGTGTGTGTGGTTCTTCTTTTATGCTAAAAACGTGAGGGAAATTGTTAACATTTTCCCGCCAATGTTTTCCCTCCAATATTTTCCCGCCAATGTTTTCCCTCCAATATTTAGCAACTCAATTGACCACCCATCCATCAAATCCATCAGATGGACAAGTGTTGCATACTGAAACCTCATGCATGAGTGTATTTGGATATGGTACGTATAGCTATTTCAGATTTGGTACGTAGGCAGGCAAATTGAAAAGTAACAACTGCCGTCGGCCTTACTTTGCAAATTTTGAAAAACAGTACCACTCCACTGCTTTAAAGTTAAAAGTCTCTAATTTGAAGTTCAATGGGTGAGTCGGTATGCATTGGTTACACGTTAGATGTTCAATGGATGAGTCGGTATGTGTTGGTTACACGTTATATGTTCAATGGATGAGTCGGTATGTCTTGGTTACACGTTAGATGTTCAATGGATGATTCGGCATGTATTGGCTACACGTTATATGTTCAATGGATGAGTCGGTATGTCTTGGTTACACGTTAGATGTTCAATGGATGAGTCGGTATGTCTTGGTTACACGTTAGATGTTGAATGGATGAGTCGGCATGTCTTGGTTACACATTAGATGTTCAATTGTTGGAAATACGTTTTTTGTATTAAGAAAGTCTCGGTCACTCCAACAATATAGTTATAGGCTCGTAGTATAAGTTTAATTGTTATTTACATTAGCCCGACCCATGAGCATGTTCATGGGCCGGAGGCCCAAGTCCACTAAGGGACTTGGTATATAAACCCCTTTCCACCATGGAAAGGGGTGTTGGTTGTTTACTTTGATATTATCATAATACAAGTTTTCTTTCTTTCTCTCTCTAGAAAAACAACAACCCTCTTGATTAGATATAAGATTATCATTATTTTACAATCTGTATCAAGAGCAATGGGGTGATTTAAGATTTGATTAGTGTTGTTATTTAGTTTTTGATTGTATTAGTGGGTTTTAGGATAGTTTATCTCAAATCTTGAAATTTTTTGTGAGTTTATGGTTTAGGTTTGTAAACAAATCATCTACAAAGTTGTATTGATTTGGTTTACGTGTTTTTAAAAGAAATCACAAACTTTTCCGATTCGAGCGGTGTTTTAGTGGTATTCATTTGAGATATTTGAGTTACTGTTAACCGTACTATTTAATCTTTTCGTAAAAGGGTTTTAGGATTACTTCCAAAAGTGGCCTTTCGTAAAAGGGTTTTAGGATTAGTCTGAAAGTTTGGTTTCGTAAAAGGGTTTTGTAAAAAGGGCTTGATTAGTTACGAAAGGATATTCTTACGAAAAGAATTTTGTTACGAAAGCCTTCAGTTTGTTACGAAAGGAATATTTACGAAAGGATATTCTTAGAAAAGAATTTTGTTACGAAATCCTTCAGTTTGTTACGAAAGGAATAGTTACGAAAGGATATTCTTACGAAAAGAATTTTGTTACGAAAGCCGTCAGTTTGTTATGACAGTTACGAAAGGAATAGTTACGAAAGGATCTTCTTAAGAAAGGAATTTTCTTAGAAAGCTTTCAGAATTGTTACGAAAGGTCTTTGTTACGAAATCTTCAAGTTACGAAAGGACTTAGTTACGAAAGGAATTGTTACGAAAGGAATTTGTTACGAAAGGATTTTTGTTACGAAAGCTTCAAGAAAGAATTTTGTTACGAATGTTTCAAGTTACAAAGGAAATATGTTACGAAAACTTTCATCAGTTACGAAAAGTTTCAGTATCAATGGTTACGAAAGCTCCACAATATCAATTGTTACCAAAGTTTCTCAACACCCAAAAACTAACAACAACAACACTGTTTCACAACTTTATTTCATTGCTCGATCAAAAGATAATCTTTTTTCCATCAAGTGTTCAACAATGAATCCTCATTCATTTATGCCGACAATGACATCACTTACTGATATTTCAATCATCTCGGGTACCGATACCCGCCCACCGTTACTCATCAAAGACTTATTTGAAGCATGGCAAGGTCGCATGAGAACTTACATTATGGGTAAACCCAATGGGAGACTTATGGTTCAATCCATTGAGAAAGGTCTCGATTGGGGAGAAGTTACTGTCGACAATATGACGCGGCCAAGGTTGTTTCATGAATTAACGGATGCTAACAAAATCATTGTCGATGCGGATGAAAGGGTTGTTCAGACCATACTTCAAGCTCTTCCACCTGATATTTATCGAATGGTAAGCGAACACACAGTGGCAAAGGATCTTTGGGATCGCTTAACTGTTTTGTTACAAGGGACTTCACTAACTAAGCATGAACGATAGTGTCAATTGTATGACTTGTTTGATAGGTTCACATACATTCCAGAGGAAACACTTCATGACTACTACTGGCGTTTCACTACTTTGATGAATGATTTGAACGTGTATAATCTAAGGATTGCTCAGTTTCAACTAAACACCAAGTTCTTGAACACGTTACCCCAAGAGTGGAGCCAATATGTCACCGATGTTAAAATGATTCGGGATTTGCACAAGTCAAATTTAGATCAACTCTATTCTTTCTTGCAGCAACACGAAATTAATGAAGAAGAACTGCTTCGCAAAACAGAAAGACGAAATGTAAAGAAAGCTATCATCCAAAGTAAGAAAGACTCGGGGGGTAGTGGTTCTGGTATGAAGGCAAAGGAAACCATGCTACCTCCTGAGATTGCTGAATTTGGGAAACCTGATGATTACATACCTCTTCGTGAGAAATCTGCCCAAGTTGATGACAATGTCGACATTCATGATGAACAACAAGTTCATGCCGGATTGAAGGATATGGACATAGCCGGGTCTACTGATACGACAACATTTATTAACACTGAACATATAGTTACAAATGTTGAGACTACCAAAGCCACAAGTACTACAGTGTCTCTACCAGTTACTATAATGCCTCCACTAGTTTCTATAGTGCCTCCACCAGTTTCAACAGTACCTCCACCAGTTATCACAGTGACCCCACCTGCGTCAATTCAACTTCCTTTAACTCTACCAAGTCGACCTCTCTCCGCTTCAGTTTCAAGCACTTCCATGACCATTGTTCCTACAAAACAAACCCCAGCAGCACCGATATCATTGATTCCATCATTATCAACAATGTTCATGATTCAAATGGAACAACTCATGACAGCTCAACAATAAGAGATGGTTCGAATTAAAGAGGAGTTAGCTCGTAGACAGCAAAGTGAAGAATCCACAAGAAAAGCTCAAGAAGACGCAATTGCTAAATTCCAAGAAGAGTTAGAAATATCTCGCAAACTTCGTGCAGAAGAACTAGCTCAAGTCAAAGCAAATGAAACCGCCAAAAATGAAGCAAAGTTGATTTGTCTTCAAGACGTCAAAAAGAGGTACCGAGATGAGAAAGAGATTCTCGCCAAAGCTAACGATTCAATTGTTGAATCACTTGATGAAAAGGTTAAGGAATCTATTGACAATCTGCGAGACGAGTTGAAACAAATTGTTGCAAGCAACGTCATGATCAAGTCTTATAACA
This sequence comes from Glebionis coronaria, assembly GCA_025667525.1. Taxonomy (NCBI): domain Eukaryota; kingdom Viridiplantae; phylum Streptophyta; class Magnoliopsida; order Asterales; family Asteraceae; genus Glebionis; species Glebionis coronaria. The sequence goes on from CM046878.1 coordinate 85,545,058, forward strand.
CTAAAAAGTCAGATTTTCTCATTGCTCAAAGGCTCACGGATTATGAGTTGAAGAAACTCTTACATGCTCGGATGATTCAAGTCGGGTCCTACAACAAAACCAAAGCTCAAAAGAACCTTCACAAATCTCTTAAAACGGCTATGGATGAAGATACTAAGATATTCGAGAAACATGGTACTACAGTTCCCTATAATATCCTAAATGTAGAGGAAGACGAATCCGACAACGATGACGATGATGCTGATGATGACAATGATGATGATGACAATGGTGATGATGACAAAGGTAGTGATAACGAAGGAGGGAGTGATGAAGAATGAGGTAGTGATGACGAAGACGGTAGTAATGACGAATAAGGAAGTGATAAACACAGTGATGGTGATGATAATGGTGATGGTGACGACAAAAATGTTAATGATGAAGAAGAAGGGGACGATGATACAGGGATAAAGGATGGAGATAAGCAAGACAAGTCTGATAAAGACAAGTCCAAAGGTGACAAATCTCACAAAGATGATGTTACCAAGGGTAAATCAACTCCAAAACCTCCACCTCGCCAAGGCAAACGCACCAAGAAGTTTCATGATGTAGATGCTAATACAGCCTCATCACATACTCCAGCCACAACCGCTCCTACAACCACATCTGTTCCTGTCACATCTGCCCCAGTTGCTTCAGTTACTACACCTTTAGTGCAACAACAACTGACCAAACCCGATCAACCTGTGTTGGATTTTCTAGTCTCTCATCCAGTCCAAGACATACCAGACACTGAAGCAGTAGCCGTACCTGTTGTTGATGTTCCTGTCTCTACTCAAGTTCATGATGTTCCAGAGTTAAGTGAACCAGCATGGGTGGATACACTAGAGGAAGATGAAAATGCACCTGTACAACCTTGGGTGTCAAACGCTGCTGCACTTCGTCCACTGACAAAGGCTGATGAAGCTGAATTCTCCCAATTCCTAAGCAATCCAATAGATTTTTCAAGATTCTTGGAATACACCTATGGGTCTAACATAACTCAAGCAATGGTTGTGAGAGGACTCAAAAATCCCAAACTTCGTGTTAAATCCAAGATCAGCAGTACGGAATACGAGTATAACGCAAATGAGCTTCTGAAAGCAATGAGAACTACTCAAAGGGACGGTCTTCATGCACCTGAAACACCTCCTCTCCCCACAGTTACAGATGATGATCAAATCGCACTTGAATTCTTCGTCTACAACGATCTCGAATACTTGGTCAATGGAGCAAACAAGTATGAAACCTCTTTAACATTGGTAAAAGCTTCAACTTGGGATTTGATACCTTGGATAGAAGAAAAAGTTAATCGTCTGAGGTTCCACAAAAATATTCTGAATATGATCGATATGCCGAATTGGGTGCTTCACATTGGGATGAACGTGTGCGACGCGCCTACAACTATGCATGTCTGCACAATTCAGGTTCTCAAGTCTTCTCCCTAATTCGAATTAAAAGCATCCAAGGAGTTAGGATTGAACCCAAACCTGGCTATCAACACTTGACAGAGATCAGACTCATAATAGAAGATGAAAAAATCTACACTATCCAGGAAGGAGATTTTCCACTTCTTCGTCTCGAAGATATTGAAGACATGCTGCTTTTGATTACTCATAACGCCCTCAGACACTTGAACTCTGAAGAACTAATTGCCTTGAATTCAGCTCTTAGAATGTACACACGTCGAGTTGTCATCAAGAAAAGAGTTGAAGATCTGTAACTTGGAGTAGAAAGTTATCAAAAGTAGCTCAATCTTTCAAAACCACGCACAAAATTCTTCCAAAGGCATACAAAGAAATCTCCATACACCAGCACCACTGACCCGATGCCCGACATTTTCTACTTGAATGGTCGTGGTCTAATGAAGTTCATGAGAATTCCAGATCTCAACAAATTCTGTGACGGGACTCTCACCCATATTCGGGAAAAGTTGGTGCATCTCAACAAGTATAAGACTCTTCCAGAGGTTACAGTAGAATGGCACACGGTATATGAACATAGTGCTACCTATACGATCAAGATGATTGATGTAAAGCTAAGGGAAAGACGTCTTATAAAAAGTCTAGAACGATTCGTTGGTGGAAGACCATATGGAGCGCGCCACAAGCTAATGGAACGATCCATTTAAATGGGTCGTACTATATCAGGTTAACTCCATATATCTCTTGTGAATATGTAAATACTGTGAATATTGTGCTTTTGTGGCTTGATGTAGTGTGAAAGTATGATAATGTTTCAAGAATTTCTCACGAGATTCTAAATCTTTCAAAATCTATCATACTCAAGCACTACAACTAACCCTCATTAAATTAAGGGGGAGCAGTGATATGTTCTATAGCCAGCAACTAATTTCATTTTGTTACCCAAAGACCGGTTAATCCATTAATATCCAAAATATTGATGGTTAACATTTTGGATAAGGGGAGAAAATAGGATTAAGGAGACTTGATAATATATTTGGCTAAACATGAGAAAGACTTCAAGTATCAATCAACTTAATATGTGTGTTGCACATGTTAAAGGGGAGCATTTTTGATGAACAGAAACACTTAAAGATACAAAACTTTGATATTTATATCACAAGTATCTTAATTTACTTTGATATTATCATAATACAAGATTTCTTTCTTTCTCTCTCTAGTTTCTCTCTCTAGAAAAACAACTTTTCTTTCTAACGTATAACCAAGACATACCGACTCATCCATTGAACATCTAACGTGTAACCGAGACATCCGACTCATCCATTGAACATCTAACGTGTAACCAAGACATACCGACTCATCTATTGAACATCTAACGTGTAACAAAGACATGCTGACTCATCCATTGAACATCTAACGTGTAACCAAGACATACCGACTCATCTATTGAACATCTAACGTGTAACCAAGACATGCTGACTCATCCATTGAACATCTAAGGTGTAACCAAGACATACCGACTCATCCATTGAACATCTAAGGTGTAACCAAGACATACCGACTCATCCATTGAATATATAACGTGTAACCAAGACATACTGACTCATCCATTGAACATCTAACGTGTAACGTGTAACCAAGACATACCGACTCATCCATTGAACATCTAACGTGTAACCAAGACATCCGACTCATCCATTGAACATCTAACGTGTAACCAAGACATACCGACTCATCTATTGAACATCTAACGTGTAACCAAGACATGCTGACTCATCCATTGAACATCTAACGTGTAACCAAGACATACCGACTCATCTATTGACCATCTAACGTGTAACCAAGACATGCTGACTCATCCATTGAACATCTAACGTGTAACCAAGACATACCGACTCATCCATTGAATATCTAAGGTGTAACCAAGACATACCGACTCATCCATTGAACATATAACGTGTAACCAAGACATACCGACTCATCCATTGAACATCTAACGTGTAACCAAGACATACCGACTCATCCATTGAACATCTAACGTGTAACCAAGACATACCGACTCATCCATTGAACATCTAACGTGTAACCAAGACATGCCAACTCATCCATTGAACATCTAACGTGTAACCAAGACATACCGACTCATCTTTTGAACATCTAACGTGTAACCAAGACATGCTGACTCATCCATTGAACATATAACATGTAACCAAGACATACCGACTAATCCATTAAATATATAACGTGTAACCAAGACATACCGACTCATCCATTGAACATCTAACGTGTAACCAAGACATACCGACTCATCCATTGAACATCTAAGGTGTAACCAAGACATGTCGACTCATCCATTGAACATCTAACGTGTAACCAAGACATACCGACTCATCCATCGAACATCTAATGTGTAACCAAGACATACCGACTCATCCATTGAACATCTAACGTGTAACCAAGACATACCGACTCATCCATTGAGCATCTAACGTGTAACCAAGACATTCCGACTCATCTATTGAACATCTAACGTGTAACCAAGACATCCGACTCATCCATTGAACATCTAACGTGTAACCAAGACATACCGACTCATCCATTGAACATCTAACGTGTAACCAAGACATACCGACTCATCAATTGAACGTCTAATGTGTAACCAAGACATACCGACTCATCCATTAAACATCTAACATTTAACCAAGACATACCGACTCATCCATTGAACATCTAACGTGTAACCAAGACATACCGACTCATCCATTGAACATCTAACGTGTAACCAAGACATACCGACTCATCTATTTAACATCTAACGTGTAACCAAGACATGCTGACTCATCCATTGAACATATAACGTGTAACCAAGACATACCAACTAATCCATTAAACATATAACGTGTAACCAAGACATACCGACTCATCCATTGAACATCTAACGTGTAACCAAGACATATCGACTCATCCATTGAACATCTAAGGTGTAACCAAGACATACCGACTCATCCATTGAATACATAACGTGTAACCAAGACATGTTGGCTCATCCATTGAACTTCTAACGTGTAACCAAGACATCCCGACTCATCCATTAAACATATAATGTGTAACCAAGACATGCTGACTCATCCATTGAACATTTAACGTGTAACCAAGACATACAGACTTATCCATTGAACATATAACGTGTAACCAAGACATGCCGACTCATCCATTGAACATCTAACGTGTAACCAAGACATACCGACTCATCCATTGAACATCTAACATGTAACCAAGACATACCGACTCATCCATTAAACATCTAACGTGTAACCACGACATACCGACTCATCCATTGAACATCTAACGTGTAACCAAGATATGCCGACTCATCCATTGAACATCTAACGTGTAACCAAGACATACCGACTCATCCATTGAACATCTAACGTGTATCCAAGACATACCGACTCATCTATTGAACATCTAACGTGTAACCAAGACATGCTGACTCATCCATTGAACATCTAACGTGTAACCAAGACATACCGACTCATCTATTGAAAATCTAACGTGTAACCAAGACATGCTGACTCATCCATTGAACATCTAACGTGTAACCAAGACATACCGACTCATCCATTGAACATCTAAGGTGTAACCAAGACATACCGACTCATCCATTGAATATATAACGTGTAACCAAGACATACCGACTCATCCATTGAACATCTAACGTGTAACCAAGACATACCGACTCATCCAGTGAACATCTAACGTGTAACAAGACATACCGACTCATCTATTGAACATCTAACGTGTAACCAAGACATGCCGACTCATCCATTGAACATCTAACGTGTAACCAAGACATACCGACTCATCTTTTGAACATCTAACGTGTAACCAAGACATGCTGACTCATCCATTGAACATATAACATGTAACCAAGACATACCGACTAATCCATTAAACATATAACGTGTAACCAAGACATACCGACTCATCCATTGAACATATAACGTGTAAACAAGACATACCGACTCATCCATTGAACATCTAAGGTGTAACCAAGACATGCCGACTCATCCATTGAACATCTAACGTGTAACCAAGACATACCGACTCATCCATCGAACATCTAACGTGTAACCAAGACATACCGACTCATCCATTGAACATCTAACGTGTAACCAAGACATACCGACTCATCCATTGAACATCTAACGTGTAACCAAGACATACCGACTCATCTATTGAACATCTAACGTGTAACCAAGACATCCGACTCATCCATTGAACATCTAACGTGTAACCAAGACATACCGACTCATCCATTGAACATCTAACGTGTAACCAAGACATACCGACTCATCAATTGAACGTCTAATGTGTAACAAAGACATACCGACTCATCCATTAAACATCTAACGTGTAACCAAGACATACCGACTCATCCATTGAACATCTAACGTTTAACCAAGACATACCGACTCATCCATTGAACATCTAACGTGTAACAAAGACATACCGACTCATCTATTGAATATCTAACGTGTAACAAAGACATGCTGACTCATCCATTGAACATCTAACGTGTAACCAAGACATGCCGACTCATCTATTGAACATCTAACGTGTAACCAAGACATGCTGACTCATCCATTGAACATCTAAGGTGTAACCAAGACATACCGACTCATCCATTGAACATCTAAGGTGTAACCAAAACATACCGACTCATCCATTGAATATATAACGTGTAACCAAGACATAACGACTCATCTATTGAACATCTAACGTGTAACGTGTAACCAAGACATACCGACTCATCCATTGAACATATAACGTGTAACCAAGACATCCGACTCATCCATTGAACATCTAACGTGTAACCAAGACATACCGACTCATCTATTGAACATCTAACGTGTAACCAAGACATGCTGACTCATCCATTGAACATCTAACGTGTAACCAAGACATACCGACTCATCTATTGAACATCTAACGTGTAACCAAGACATGCTGACTCATCCATTGAACATCTAACGTGTAACCAAGACATACCGACTCATCCATTGAATATCTAAGGTGTAACCAAGACATACCGACTCATCCATTGAACATATAACGTGTAACCAAGACATACCGACTCATCCATTGAACATCTAACGTGTAACCAAGACATACCGACTCATCCATTGAACATCTAACGTGTAACCAAGACATACCGACTCATCCATTGAACATCTAACGTGTAACCAAGACATGCCAACTCATCCATTGAACATCTAACGTGTAACCAAGACATACCGACTCATCCATTGAACATCTAACGTGTAACCAAGACATGCCATCTCATCCATTGAACATCTAACGTGTAACCAAGACATACCGACTCATCTTTTGAACATCTAACGTGTAACCAAGACATGCTGACTCATCCATTTAACATATAACATGTAACCAAGACATACCGACTAATCCATTAAATATATAACGTGTAACCAAGACATACCGACTCATCCATTGAACATCTAACGTGTAACCAAGACATACCGACTCGTCCATTGAACATCTAAGGTGTAACCAAGACATGTCGACTCATCCATTGAACATCTAACGTGTAACCAAGACATACCGACTCATCCATCGAACATCTAATGTGTAACCAAGACATACCGACTCATCCATTGAACATCTAACGTGTAACCAAGACATACCGACTCATCCATTGAACATCTAACGTGTAACCAAGACATTCCGACTCATCCATTGAACATCTAACGTGTAACCAAGACATCCGACTCATCCATTGAACATCTAACGTGTAACCAAGACATACCGACTCATCCATTGAACATCTAACGTGTAACCAAGACATACAGACTTATCCATTGAACATATAACGTGTAACCAAGACATGCTGACTCATCCATTAAACATCTAACGTGTAACCAAGACATACCGACTCATCTATTGAAAATATAACGTGTAACCAAGAATTGCTGACTCATCCATTGAACATCTAACGTGTAACCAAGACATACCGACTCATCCATTGAACATCTAAGGTGTAACCAAGACATACCGACTCATCCATTGAATATATAACGTGTAACCAAGACATACCGACTCATCCATTAAACATATAACGTGTAACCAAGACATACCGACTCATCCATTGAACATCTAACGTGTAACCAAGACATACCGACTCATCCATTGAACATCTAAGGTGTAACCAAGACATACCGACTCATCCATTGAATACATAACGTGTAACCAAGACATGCTGACTCATCCATTGAACTTCTAACGTGTAACCAAGACATCCCGACTCATCCATTAAACATATAATGTGTAACCAAGACATGCTGACTCATCCATTGAACATTTAACGTGTAACAAAGACATACATACTTATCCATTGAACATATAACGTGTAACCAAGACATGCCGACTCATCCATTGAACATCTAACGTGTAACCAAGACATACCGACTCATCCATTGAACATCTAACATGTAACCAAGACATACCGACTCATCCATTAAACATCTAACGTGTAACCAAGACATACCGACTCATCTATTGAACATCTAACGTGTAACCAAGATATGCCGACTCATCCATTGAACATCTAACGTGTAACCAAGACATACCGACTCATCCATTGAACATCTAACGTGTATCCAAGACATACCGACTCATCTATTGAACATCTAACGTGTAACCAAGACATGCTGACTCATCCATTGAACATCTAACGTGTAACCAAGACATACCAACTCATCTATTGAAAATCTAACGTGTAACCAAGACATGCTGACTCATCCATTGAACATCTAACGTGTAACCAAGACATACCGACTCATCCATTGAACATCTAAGGTGTAACCAAGACATACCGACTCATCCATTGAATATATAACGTGTAACCAAGACATACCGACTCATCCATTGAACATCTAACGTGTAACCAAGACATACCGACTCATCCAGTGAACATCTAACGTGTAACAAGACATACCGACTCATCTATTGAACATCTAACGTGTAACCAAGACATGCCGACTCATCCATTGAACATCTAACGTGTAACCAAGACATACCGACTCATCTTTTGAACATCTAACGTGTAACCAAGACATGCTGACTCATCCATTGAACATATAACATGTAACCAAGACATACCGACTAATCCATTAAACATATAACGTGTAACCAAGACATACCGACTCATCCATTGAGCATATAACGTGTAACCAAGACATACCGACTCATCCATTGAACATCTAAGGTGTAACCAAGACATGCCGACTCATCCATTGAACATCTAACGTGTAACCAAGACATACCGACTCATCCATCGAACATCTAACGTGTAACCAAGACATACCGACTCATCCATTGAACATCTAACGTGTAACCAAGACATACCGACTCATCCATTGAACATCTAACGTGTAACCAAGACATACCGACTCATCTATTGAACATCTAACGTGTAACCAAGACACCCGACTCATCCATTGAACATCTAACGTGTAACCATGACATACCGACTCATCCATTGAACATCTAATGTGTAACCAAGACATACCGACTCATCAATTGAACGTCTAATGTGTAACAAAGACATACCGACTCATCCATTAAACATCTAACGTGTAACCAAGACATACCGACTCATCCATTGAACATCTAACGTGTAACCAAGACATACCGACTCATCCATTAAACATCTAACGTGTAACCAAGACATACCGACTCATCTATTGAACATCTAACGTGTAACAAAGACATGCTGACTCATCCATTGAACATCTAACGTGTAACCAAGACATACCGACTCATCTATTGAACATCTAACGTGTAACCAAGACATGCTGACTCATCCATTGAACATCTAAGGTGTAACCAAGACATACCGACTCATCCATTGAACATCTAAGGTGTAACCAAGACATACCGACTCATCCATTGAATATATAACGTGTAACCAAGACATACCGACTCATCTATTGAACATCTAACGTGTAACGTGTAACCAAGACATACCGACTCATCCATTGAACATATAACGTGTAACCAAGACATCCGACTCATCCATTGAACATCTAACGTGTAACCAAGACATACCGACTCATCTATTGAACATCTAACGTGTAACCAAGAAATGCTGACTCATCCATTGAACATCTAACGTGTAACCAAGACATACCGACTCATCCATTGAACATCTAACGTGTATCCAAGACATACCGACTCATCTATTGAACATCTAACGTGTAACCAAGACATGCTGACTCATCCATTGAACATCTAACGTGTAACCAAGACATACCAACTCATCTATTGAAAATCTAACGTGTAACCAAGACATGCTGACTCATCCATTGAACATCTAACGTGTAACCAAGACATACCGACTCATCCATTGAACATCTAAGGTGTAACCAAGACATACCGACTCATCCATTGAATATATAACGTGTAACCAAGACATACCGACTCATCCATTGAACATCTAACGTGTAACCAAGACATACCGACTCATCCAGTGAACATCTAACGTGTAACAAGACATACCGACTCATCTATTGAACATCTAACGTGTAACCAAGACATGCCGACTCATCCATTGAACATCTAACGTGTAACCAAGACATACCGACTCATCTTTTGAACATCTAACGTGTAACCAAGACATGCTGACTCATCCATTGAACATATAACATGTAACCAAGACATACCGACTAATCCATTAAACATATAACGTGTAACCAAGACATACCGACTCATCCATTGAGCATATAACGTGTAACCAAGACATACCGACTCATCCATTGAACATCTAAGGTGTAACCAAGACATGCCGACTCATCCATTGAACATCTAACGTGTAACCAAGACATACCGACTCATCCATCGAACATCTAACGTGTAACCAAGACATACCGACTCATCCATTGAACATCTAACGTGTAACCAAGACATACCGACTCATCCATTGAACATCTAACGTGTAACCAAGACATACCGACTCATCTATTGAACATCTAACGTGTAACCAAGACACCCGACTCATCCATTGAACATCTAACGTGTAACCATGACATACCGACTCATCCATTGAACATCTAATGTGTAACCAAGACATACCGACTCATCAATTGAACGTCTAATGTGTAACAAAGACATACCGACTCATCCATTAAACATCTAACGTGTAACCAAGACATACCGACTCATCCATTGAACATCTAACGTGTAACCAAGACATACCGACTCATCCATTAAACATCTAACGTGTAACCAAGACATACCGACTCATCTATTGAACATCTAACGTGTAACAAAGACATGCTGACTCATCCATTGAACATCTAACGTGTAACCAAGACATACCGACTCATCTATTGAACATCTAACGTGTAACCAAGACATGCTGACTCATCCATTGAACATCTAAGGTGTAACCAAGACATACCGACTCATCCATTGAACATCTAAGGTGTAACCAAGACATACCGACTCATCCATTGAATATATAACGTGTAACCAAGACATACCGACTCATCTATTGAACATCTAACGTGTAACGTGTAACCAAGACATACCGACTCATCCATTGAACATATAACGTGTAACCAAGACATCCGACTCATCCATTGAACATCTAACGTGTAACCAAGACATACCGACTCATCTATTGAACATCTAACGTGTAACCAAGAAATGCTGACTCATCCATTGAACATCTAACGTTTAACCAAGACATACCGACTCATCTATTGAACATCTAACGTGTAACCAAGACATGCTGACTCATCCATTGAACATCTAACGTGTAAACAAGACATACCGACTCATCCATTGAATATCTAAGGTGTAACCAAGACATACCGACTCATCCATTGAACATATAACGTGTAACCAAGACATACCGACTCATCCATTGAACATCTAACGTGTAACCAAGACATACCGACTCATCCATTGAACATCTAACGTGTAACCAAGACATACCGACTCATCCATTGAACATCTAACGTGTAACCAAGACATCCCAACTCATCCATTGAACATCTAACGTGTAACCAAGACATACCGACTCATCTTTTGAACATCTAACGTGTAACCAAGACATGCTGACTCATCCATTGAACATATAACATGTAACCAAGACATACCGACTAATCCATTAAATATATAACGTGTAACCAAGACATACCGACTCATCCATTGAACATCTAACGTGTAACCAAGACATACCGACTCATCCATTGAACATCTAAGGTGTAACCAAGACATGTCGACTCATCCATTGAACATCTAACGTGTAACCAAGACATACCGACTCATCCATCGAACATCTAATGTGTAACCAAGACATACCGACTCATCCATTGAACATCTAACGTGTAACCAAGACATACCGACTCATCCATTGAACATCTAACGTGTAACCAAGACATTCCGACTCATCCATTGAACATCTAACGTGTAACCAAGACATCCGACTCATCCATTGAACATCTAACGTGTAACCAAGACATACCGACTCATCCATTGAACATCTAACGTGTAACCAAGACATACCGACTCATCTATTGAACATCTAACGTGTAACCAAGACATGCTGACTCATCCATTGAACATCTAACGTGTAACCAAGACATACCGACTCATCTATTGAACATCTAACGTGTAACCAAGACATGCTGACTCATCCATTGAACATCTAACGTGTAACCAAGACATACCGACTCATCCATTGAATATCTAAGGTGTAACCAAGACATACCGACTCATCCATTGAACATATAACGTGTAACCAAGACATACCGACTCATCCATTGAACATCTAACGTGTAACCAAGACATACCGACTCATCCATTGAACATCTAACGTGTAACCAAGACATACCGACTCATCCATTGAACATCTAACGTGTAACCAAGACATCCCAACTCATCTATTGAACATCTAACGTGTAACCAAGACATACCGACTCATCTTTTGAACATCTAACGTGTAACCAAGACATGCTGACTCATCCATTGAACATATAACATGTAACCAAGACATACCGACTAATCCATTAAATATATAACGTGTAACCAAGACATACCGACTCATCCATTGAACATCTAACGTGTAACCAAGACATACCGACTCATCCATTGAACATCTAAGGTGTAACCAAGACATGTCGACTCATCCATTGAACATCTAACGTGTAACCAAGACATACCGACTCATCCATCGAACATCTAATGTGTAACCAAGACATACCGACTCATCCATTGAACATCTAACGTGTAACCAAGACATACCGACTCATCCATTGAACATCTAACGTGTAACCAAGACATTCCGACTCATCCATTGAACATCTAACGTGTAACCAAGACATCCGACTCATCCATTGAACATCTAACGTGTAACCAAGACATACCGACTCATCCATTGAACATCTAACGTGTAACCAAGACATACCGACTCATCAATTGAACGTCTAATGTGTAACCAAGACATACCGACTCATCCATTAAACATCTAACATTTAACCAAGACATACCGACTCATCCATTGAACATCTAACGTGTAACCAAGACATACCGACTCATCCATTGAACATCTAACGTGTAACCAAGACATACCGACTCATCTATTTAACATCTAACGTGTAACCAAGACATGCTGACTCATCCATTGAACATATAACGTGTAACCAAGACATACCGACTAATCCATTAAACATATAACGTGTAACCAAGACATACCGACTCATCTATTGAACATCTAACGTGTAACCAAGACATACCGACTCATCCATTGAACATCTAAGGTGTAACCAAGACATACCGACTCATCCATTGAATATATAACGTGTAACCAAGACATGCTGACTCATCCATTGAACTTCTAACGTGTAACCAAGACATCCCGACTCATCCATTAAACATATAATGTGTAACCAAGACATGCTGACTTATCCATTGAACATATAACGTGTAACCAAGACATGCTGACTCATCCATTAAACATCTAACGTGTAACCAAGACATACCGACTCATCTATTGAAAATATAACGTGTAACCAAGAATTGCTGACTCATCCATTGAACATCTAACGTGTAACCAAGACATACCGACTCATCCATTGAACATCTAAGGTGTAACCAAGACATACCGACTCATCCATTGAACATATAACATGTAACCAAGACATACCGACTAATCCATTAAATATATAACGTGTAACCAAGACATACCGACTCATCCATTGAACATCTAACGTGTAACCAAGACATACCGACTCATCCATTGAACATCTAAGGTGTAACCAAGACATGTCGACTCATCCATTGAACATCTAACGTGTAACCAAGACATACCGACTCATCCATCGAACATCTAATGTGTAACCAAGACATACCGACTCATCCATTGAACATCTAACGTGTAACCAAGACATACCGACTCATCCATTGAACATCTAACGTGTAACCAAGACATTCCGACTCATCCATTGAACATCTAACGTGTAACCAAGACATCCGACTCATCCATTGAACATCTAACGTGTAACCAAGACATACCGACTCATCCATTGAACATCTAACGTGTAACCAAGACATACCGACTCATCTATTGAACATCTAACGTGTAACCAAGACATGCTGACTCATCCATTGAACATCTAACGTGTAACCAAGACATACCGACTCATCTATTGAACATCTAACGTGTAACCAAGACATGCTGACTCATCCATTGAACATCTAACGTGTAACCAAGACATACCGACTCATCCATTGAATATCTAAGGTGTAACCAAGACATACCGACTCATCCATTGAACATATAACGTGTAACCAAGACATACCGACTCATCCATTGAACATCTAACGTGTAACCAAGACATACCGACTCATCCATTGAACATCTAACGTGTAACCAAGACATACCGACTCATCCATTGAACATCTAACGTGTAACCAAGACATCCCAACTCATCCATTGAACATCTAACGTGTAACCAAGACATACCGACTCATCTTTTGAACATCTAACGTGTAACCAAGACATGCTGACTCATCCATTGAACATATAACATGTAACCAAGACATACCGACTAATCCATTAAATATATAACGTGTAACCAAGACATACCGACTCATCCATTGAACATCTAACGTGTAACCAAGACATACCGACTCATCCATTGAACATCTAAGGTGTAACCAAGACATGTCGACTCATCCATTGAACATCTAACGTGTAACCAAGACATACCGACTCATCCATCGAACATCTAATGTGTAACCAAGACATACCGACTCATCCATTGAACATCTAACGTGTAACCAAGACATACCGACTCATCCATTGAACATCTAACGTGTAACCAAGACATTCCGACTCATCCATTGAACATCTAACGTGTAACCAAGACATCCGACTCATCCATTGAACATCTAACGTGTAACCAAGACATACCGACTCATCCATTGAACATCTAACGTGTAACCAAGACATACCGACTCATCAATTGAACGTCTAATGTGTAACCAAGACATACCGACTCATCCATTAAACATCTAACATTTAACCAAGACATACCGACTCATCCATTGAACATCTAACGTGTAACCAAGACATACCGACTCATCCATTGAACATCTAACGTGTAACCAAGACATACCGACTCATCTATTTAACATCTAACGTGTAACCAAGACATGCTGACTCATCCATTGAACATATAACGTGTAACCAAGACATACCGACTAATCCATTAAACATATAACGTGTAACCAAGACATACCGACTCATCTATTGAACATCTAACGTGTAACCAAGACATACCGACTCATCCATTGAACATCTAAGGTGTAACCAAGACATACCGACTCATCCATTGAATATATAACGTGTAACCAAGACATGCTGACTCATCCATTGAACTTCTAACGTGTAACCAAGACATCCCGACTCATCCATTAAACATATAATGTGTAACCAAGACATGCTGACTCATCCATTGAACATTTAACGTGTAACCAAGACATACAGACTTATCCATTGAACATATAACGTGTAACCAAGACATGCTGACTCATCCATTAAACATCTAACGTGTAACCAAGACATACCGACTCATCTATTGAAAATATAACGTGTAACCAAGAATTGCTGACTCATCCATTGAACATCTAACGTGTAACCAAGACATACCGACTCATCCATTGAACATCTAAGGTGTAACCAAGACATACCGACTCATCCATTGAATATATAACGTGTAACCAAGACATACCGACTCATCCATTGAACATCTAACGTGTAACCAAGACATACCGACTCATCCAGTGAACATCTAACATGTAACAAGACATACCGACTCATCTATTGATCATCTAACGTGTAACCAAGACATGCCGACTCATCCATTGAACATCTAACGTGTAGCCAAGACATACCGACTCATCTTTTGAACATCTAACGTGTAACCAAGACATGCTGACTCATCCATTGAACATGTAACATGTAACCAAGACATACCGACTAATCCATTAAACATATAACGTGTAACCAAGACATACCGACTCATCCATTGAACATATAACGTGTAACCAAGACATACCGACTCATCCATTGAACATCTAAGGTGTAACCAAGACATGCCGACTCATCCATTGAACATCTAACGTGTAACCAAGACATACCGACTCATCCATCGAACATCTAACGTGTAACCAAGACATACCGACTCATCCATTGAACATCTAACGTGTAACCAATACATACCGACTCATCCATTGAACATCTAACGTGTAACCAAGACATACCGACTCATCTATTGAACATCTAACGTGTAACCAAGACATCCGACTCATCCATTGAACATCTAACGTGTAACCAAGACATACCGACTCATCCATTGAACATCTAACGTGTAACCAAGACATACCGACTCATCAATTGAACGTCTAATGTGTAACAAAGACATACCGACTCATCCATTAAACATCTAACGTGTAACCAAGACATACTGACTCATCCATTGAACATCTAACGTGTAACCAAGACATACCGACTCATCCATTGAACATCTAACGTGTAACCAAGACATACCGACTCATCTATTGAACATCTAACGTGTAACAAAGACATGCTGACTCATCCATTGAACATCTAACGTGTAACCAAGACATACCGACTCATCTATTGAACATCTAACGTGTAACCAAGACATGCTGACTCATCCATTGAACATCTAAGGTGTAACCAAGACATACCGACTCATCCATTGAACATCTAAGGTGTAACCAAGACATACCGACTCATCCATTGAATATATAACGTGTAACCAAGACATACTGACTCATCTATTGAACATCTAACGTGTAACGTGTAACCAAGACATACCGACTCATCCATTGAACATATAACGTGTAACCAAGACATCCGACTCATCCATTGAACATCTAACGTGTAACCAAGACATACCGACTCATCTATTGAACATCTAACGTGTAACCAAGACATGCTGACTCATCCATTGAACATCTAACGTGTAACCAAGACATACCGACTCATCTATTGAACATCTAACGTGTAACCAAGACATGCTGACTCATCCATTGAACATCTAACGTGTAACCAAGACATACCGACTCATCCATTGAATATCTAAGGTGTAACCAAGACATACCGACTCATCCATTGAACATATAACGTGTAACCAAGACATACCGACTCATCCATTGAACATCTAACGTGTAACCAAGACATACCGACTCATCCATTGAACATCTAACGTGTAACCAAGACATACCGACTCATCCATTGAACATCTAACGTGTGACCAAGACATGCCAACTCATCCATTGAACATCTAACATGTAACCAAGACATACCGACTCATCTTTTGAACATCTAACGTGTAACCAAGACATGCTGACTCACCCATTGAACATATAACATGTAACCAAGACATACCGACTAATCCATTAAATATATAACGTGTAACCAAGACATACCGACTCATCCATTGAACATCTAACGTGTAACCAAGACATACCGACTCATCCATTGAACATCTAAGGTGTAACCAAGACATGTCGACTCATCCATTGAACATCTAACGTGTAACCAAGACATACCGACTCATCCATCGAACATCTAATGTGTAACCAAGACATACCGACTCATCCATTGAACATCTAACGTGTAACCAAGACATACCGACTCATCCATTGAACATCTAACGTGTAACCAAGACATTCCGACTCATCCATTGAACATCTAACGTGTAACCAAGACATCCGACTCATCCATTGAACATCTATCGTGTAACCAAGACATATCGACTCATCCATTGAACATCTAACGTGTAACCAAGACATACCGACTCATCAATTGAACGTCTAATGTGTAACCAAGACATATCGACTCATCCATTAAACATCTAACATTTAACCAAGACATACCGACTCATCCATTGAACATCTAACGTGTAACCAAGACATACCGACTCATCCATTGAACATCTAACGTGTAACCAAGACATACCGACTCATCTATTTAACATCTAACGTGTAACCAAGACATGCTGACTCATCCATTGAACATATAACGTGTAACCAAGACATACCGACTAATCCATTAAACATATAACGTGTAACCAAGACATACCGACTCATCCATTGAACATCTAACGTGTAACCATGACATACCGACTCATCCATTGAACATCTAAGGTGTAACCAAGACATACCGACTCATCCATTGAATACATAACGTGTAACCAAGACATGCTGACTCATCCATTGAACTTCTAACGTGTAACCAAGACATCCCGACTCATCCATTAAACATATAATGTGTAACCAAGACATGCTGACTCATCCATTGAACATTTAACGTGTAACCAAGACATACAGACTTATCCATTGAACATATAACGTGTAACCCAGACATGCCGACTCATCCATTGAACATCTAACGTGTAACCAAGACATACCGACTCATCCATTGAACATCTAACATGTAACCAAGACATACCGACTCATCCATTAAACATCTAACGTGTAACCAAGACATACCGACTCATCCATTGAACATCTAACGTGTAACCAAGATATGCCGACTCATCCATTGAACATCTAACGTGTAACCAAGACATACCGACTCATCCATTGAACATCTAACGTGTATCCAAGACATACCGACTCATCTATTGAACATCTAACGTGTAACCAAGACATGCTGACTCATCCATTGAACATCTAACGTGTAACCAAGACATACCGACTCATCTATTGAACATCTAACGTGTAACCAAGACATGCTGACTCATCCATTGAACATCTAACGTGTAACCAAGACATACCGACTCATCCATTGAACATCTAAGGTGTAACCAAGACATACCGACTCATCCATTGAATATATAACGTGTAACCAAGACATACCGACTCATCCATTGAACATCTAACGTGTAACCAAGACATACCGACTAATCCAGTGAACATCTAACGTGTAACAAGACATACCGACTCATCTATTGAACATCTAACGTGTAACCAAGACATGCCGACTCATCCATTGAACATCTAACGTGTAGCCAAGATATACCGACTCATCTTTTGAACATCTAACGTGTAACCAAGACATGCTGACTCATCCATTGAACATATAACATGTAACCAAGACATACCGACTAATCCATTAAACATATAACGTGTAACCAAGACATACCGACTCATCCATTGAACATCTAACGTGTAACCAAGACATACCGACTCATCCATTGAACATCTAAGGTGTAACCAAGACATGCCGACTCATCCATTGAACATCTAACGTGTAACCAAGACATACCGACTCATCCATCGAACATCTAACATGTAACCAAGACATACCGACTCATCCATTGAACATCTAACGTGTAACCAAGACATACCGACTCATCCATTGAACATCTAACGTGTAACCAAGACATACCGACTCATCCATTGAACATCTAACGTGTAACCAAGACATCCGACTCATCCATTGAACATCTAACGTGTAACCAAGACATACCGACTCATCCATTGAACATCTAACGTGTAACCAAGACATACCGACTCATCAATTGAACGTCTAATGTGTAACAAAGACATACCGACTCATCCATTAAACATCTAACGTGTAACCAAGACATACCGACTCATCCATTGAACATCTAACGTGTAACCAAGACATACCGACTCATCCATTGAACATCTAACGTGTAACCAAGACATACCGACTCATCTATTGAACATCTAACGTGTAACCAAGACATGCTGACTCATCCATTGAAAATATAACGTGTAACCAAGACATACCGACTAATCCATTAAACATATAACGTGTAACCAAGACATACCGACTCATCCATTGAACATCTAACGTGTAACCAAGACATACCGACTCATCCGTTGAACATCTAAGGTGTAACCAAGACATACCGACTCATCCATTGAATACATAACGTGTAACCAAGACATGCTGACTCATCCATTGAACTTCTAACGTGTAACCAAGACATCCCGACTCATCCATTAAACATATACTGTGTAACCAAGACATGCTGACTCATCCATTGAACATTTAACGTGTAACCAAGACATACAGACTCATCCATTGAACATCTAACGTGTAACCAAGACATGCCGACTCTCCCATTGAACATCTAACGTGTAACCAAGACATACCGACTAATCCATTGAACATCTAACGTGTAACCAAGACATACCGACTCATCCATTGAACTTCTAACGTGTAACCAAGACATACCGACTCATCCATTGAACATCTAACGTGTAACCAAGACATGCCGACTCATCCATTGAACATCTAACGTGTAACCAAGACATACCGACTCATCCGTTGAACATCTAACGTGTAACCAAGACATACCGACTCATCCATTGAACGTCTAACGTGTAACCAAGACATACAGACTCATCAATTGAACGTCTAACTTGTAACCAAGACATACCGACTCATCCAGTAAACATCTAACGTGTAACCAAGACATACCGACTCATCCATTGAACATCTAACCTGTAACCAATTCATGCCGACTCATCCATTGAACATCTAACGTGTAACCAAGACATACCGACTCATCCATTGAACATCTAACGTGTAACCAAGACAAACCGACTCATCTATTTAACATCTAACGTGTAACCAAGACATACCGACTCATTCATTGAACATATAACATGTAACCAATACATGTCGACTCATCCATTGAACATCTAACGTGTAACCAAGACATACCGACTCATCCATTGAACATATAACGTGTAACCAAGACATGATGACTCGTCCATTGAACATCTAACGTGTAACCAAGACATACTGACTCATCCATTAAACATATAACGTGTAACCAAGACATGCCGACTCATCCATTGAACATATAGCGTGTAACAAAGACATGTCGACTCATCTATTGAACATGTAACGTGTAACCAAGACATACCGACTCATCTATTGAACATCTAACGTGTAACCAAGACATACCGACTCATCCATTGAACATCTAACCTGTAACCAAGACATACCGACTAATCCATTGAACATATAACGTGTAACCAAGACATGTCGACTCATCCATTGAACATCTAGCGTGTAACCAAGACATACAGACTCATCCATTGAACATCTAACGTGTAACCAAGACATACCGACTCATCCATTGAACATCTAACGTGTAACCAATACATGCCGACTCATCCATTGAACATCTAACGTGTAACCAAGACATACCGACTCATCCATTGAACATCTAACATGTAAGCAAGACATACCGACTCATCCATTGAACATATAGCATGTAACCAAGACATGTCGACTCATCTATTTAACATATAACTTGTAACCAAGACATACCGACTAATCCTTTGTTTATCTAACGTGTAACCAAGACATACCGACTCATCTATTGAACATCTAACGTATAACCAAGACATGCTGACTCATCCATTGAACATATAACGTGTAACCAAGACATACCGACTAATCAATTAAACATATAACGTGTAACCAAGACATACCGACTCATCCATTAAACATCTAACATGTAACCAAGACATACCGACTCATCCATTGAACATCTAAGGTGTAACCAAGACATACCGACTCATCCATTGAATATATAACGTGTAACCAAGACATGCCGACTCATCCATTGAACTTCTAACGTGTAACCAAGACATCCCGACTCATCCATTAAACATATAATGTGTAACCAAGACATGCTGACTCATCCATTGAACATTTAACGTGTAACCAAGACATACAGACTCATCCATTGAACATCTAACGTGTAACCAAGACATGCCGACTCATCCATTGAACATCTAACGTGTAACCAAGACATACCGACTCATCCATCGAACATCTAATGTGTAACCAAGACATACCGACTCATCTATTGAACATCTAACGTGTAACCAAGACATACCGACTCATCCATTGAACATCTAACGTGTAACCAAAACATGCCGACTCATCCATTGAACATCTAACGTGTAACCAAGACATCCGACTCATCCATTGAACATCTAACGTGTAACCAAGACATACCGACTCATCCATTGAACATCTAACGTGTAACCAAGACATACCGACTCATCAATTGAACGTCTAACGTGTAACCAAGACATACCGACTCATCCATTAAACATCTAACGTGTAACCAAGACATACCGACTCATCCATTGAACATCTAACGTGTAACCAAGACATGTCGACTCATCCATTGAACATCTAACGTGTAACCAAGACATGCCGACTCATCCATTGAACATCTAACGTGTAACCAAGACAAACCGACTCATCTATTGAACATCTAACGTGTAACCAAGACATACCGACTCATCTATTGAACATATAACATGTAACCAAGACATGCCGACTCATCCATTGAAAATCTAACGTGTAACCAAGACATACCGACTCATCCATTGAACATATAACGTGTAACCAAGACATGCCGACTCATCCATTGAACATCTAACGTGTAACCAAGACATACCAACTCATCCATTAAACATATAACGTGTAACCAAGACATGCCGACTCATCCATTGAACATCTAACGTTTAACCAAGACATACTGACTCATTCATTGAACATATAACGTGTAACCAAGACATGTCGACCCATCCATTGAACATCTAGCGTGTAACCAAGACATACCGACTCATCCATTGAACATCTAACGTGTAACCAAGACATACCGACTCATCCATTGAACATCTAACGTGTAACCAAGACATTCCGACTCATCCATTGAACATCTAACGTGTAACCAAGACATACCGACTCATCCATTGAACATCTAACGTATAACCAAGACATACCGACTCATCCATTGAACATATAGCGTGTAACTAAGACATGCCGACTCATCCATTGAACATATAACGTGTAACCAAGACATACCGACTCATCTATTGAACATCTAACGTGTAACCAAGACATACCGACTCATCCATTGAACATCTAACGTGTAACTAAGACATGTCGACTCATCTATTGAACATCTAACGTGTAACCAAGACATACCGACTAATCCATTGAAAATATAACGTGTAACCAAGACATACCGACTCATCCATTGAACATCTAACGTGTAACCAAGACATACCGACTCACTCATTGAACATCTGACGTGTAAACAAGACATACCGACTCATCCATTGAATATATAACGTGTAACCAAGACATACCGACTCATCCATTGAACTTCTAACGTGTAACCAAGACATACCGACTCATCCATTAAACATATAATGTGTAACAAGACATGTTGACTCATCCATTGAACATCTAACGTGTAACCAAGACATACCGACTCATCCATTGAACATCTAACATGTAACCAAGACATGTCGACTCATCGATTGAACATCTAACGTTTACAGCCTCCTCGAGTACGAACTCACTCTTATTTTGGGTCATAACTTGTGGTTTTCCTAAACTACTCGTTAATACTTACCCTAATTGCCTTGTTTTCCTAAACAAGTGTGATTTTACAACTATCATAAACAGACCTTCTATTAATTGCCTTGTTTTCCTAAACAAGTGTGATTTTACAACTATCATCTTACCCTAATTGCCTTGTTCACATAGATAAGTGCTCTCGAGGTATCCTAAACAGACCTTTTATTAATTAAATATTCAATGGATGAGTCGGTATGTCTTTTCTACTTGGTGGTAAGAAATCTTCAGAATTGGTGTATATTAATTAATTATGACCCAAAATAAGAGTGAGTTCAATGCTTACCAATACATCATCACTAGCACCTTGTTGTGATTGTTCCAGTGCTAGCATCAGTACTTGGTTGGCATTTAGCTACGTTCACAAACCATTCTCCAACTTTCCTAAGGACTTCTAGTTTCTAACTATGGAATTGTCCTTGGGAGGGTAAGCTCCGACCAGGGATCTGTCTTGGATAGATATTCCTAGAAGAATCATTGGACTGGCACCTAATCCTACCACCCTTTTGTCACCACATCCGTCGTGAATTAAGTGTGTTTTGGGTAAGTACTTGTCACCATGAAAAATCCTTGAAAACTCACTTAAGATATTTGTGATATAAATATCAAAGTTTTGTATCTTTAAGTGTTTTTGTTCATCAAAAATGCTCCCCCTTAACATGTGCAACACACATATTAAGTTGATTGACACTTGAAGTCTTTCTCATGTTTAGCCAAATATATTATCAAGTCTCCTTAATCCTATTTTCTCCCCTTATCCAAAATGTTAACCATCAATATTTTGGATATTAATGGATTAACCGGTCTTTGGGTAACAAAATGAAATTAGTTGCTGGCTATAGAACATATCATTGCTCCCCCTCAAGTTAATGAGGGTTAGTTGTAGTGCTTGAGTACGATAGATTTTGAAAGATTTAGAATCTCGTGAGAAATTCTTGAAACATTATCATACTTTCACACTACATCAAGCCACAAAAGCACAATATTCACAGTATTTACATATTCACAAGAGATATATGGAGTTAACCTAATATAGTACGACCCATTTTAAATGGATCGTTCCATTAGCTTGTGGCGCGCTCCATATGGTCTTCCACCAACGAATCGTTCTAGACTTTTTATAAGACGTCTTTCCCTTAGCTTTTCATCAATCTTCTTGATCGTATAGGTAGCACTATGTTGATATACTGTGTGCCATTCTACAGTAACCTCTGGAAGAGTCTTATACTTGTTGAGATGCACCAACTTTTCCCGAATATGGGTGAGAGTCCCGTCACAGAATTTGTTGATCTCTGGAATTCTCATGAACTTCATTAGACCACGACCATTCAAGTAGAAAATGTCGGGCATCGGGTCAGTGGTGCTGGTGTATGGAGATTTCTTTGTATGCCTTTGGAAGAATTTAGTGCGTGGTTTTGAAAGATTGAGCTTCTTTTGATAACTTTCTACTCCAAGTTACAGATCTTCAACTCTTTTCTTGATGACAACTCGACGTGTGTACATTCTAAGAGCTGAATTCAAGGCAATTAGTTCTTCAGAGTTCAAGTGTCTGAGGGCGTTGTGAGTAATCAAAAGCAGCATGTCTTCAATATCTTCGAGACGAAGAAGTGGAAAATCTCCTTCCTGGATAGTGTAGATTTTTTCATCTTCTATTATGAGTCTGATCTCTGTCAAGTGTTGATAGCCAGGTTTGGGTTCAATCCTAACTCCTTGGATGCTTTTGATTTGAATTAGGGAGAAGACTTGAGAACCTGAATTGTGCAGACATGCATAGTTGTAGGCGCGTCGCACACGTTCATCCCAATGTGAAGCACCCAATTCGGCATATCGATCATATTCAGAATATTTTGGTGGAACCTCAGACGATTAACTTTTTCTTCTATCCAAGGTATCAAATCCCAAGTTGCAGCTTTTACCAATGTTAAAGAGGTTTCATACTTGTTTGCTCCATTGACCAAGTATTCGAGATCGTTGTAGACGAAGAATTCAAGTGCGATTTGATCATCATCTGTAACTGTGGGGAGAGGAGGTGTTTCAGGTGCATGAAGACCGTCCCTTTGAGTAGTTCTCAATGCTTTCAGAAGCTCATTTGCGTTATACTCGTATTCCGTACTGCTGATCTTGGATTTAACACGAAGTTTGGGATTTTTGAGTCCTCTCACAACCATTGCTTGAGTTATGTTAGACCCATAGGTGTACTCCAAGAATCTTGAAAAATCTATTGGATTGCTTAGGAATTGGGAGAATTCAGCTTCATCAGCCTTTGTCAGTGGACGAAGTGCAGCAGCGTTTGACACCCAAGGTTGTACAGGTACATTTTCATCTTCCTCTAGTGTATCCACCCATGCTGGTTCACTTAACTCTGGAACATCATGAACTTGAGTAGAGACAGGAACATCAACAACAGGTACGGCTACTGCTTCAGTGTCTGGTATGTCTTGGACTGGATGAGAGACTAGAAAATCCAGCACAGGTTGATCGGGTTTCGTCTGTTGTTGTTGCACTAAAGGTGTAGTAACTGAAGCAACTGGGGCAGATGTGACAGGAACAGATGTGGTTGCAGGAGCGGTTGTGGCTGGAGTATGTGATGAGGCTGTATTAGCATCTACATAATGAAACTTCTTGGTGCGTTTGCCTTGGCGAGGTGGAGGTTTTGGAGTTGATTTACCCTTGGTAACATCATCTTTGTGAGATTTGTCACCTTTGGACTTGTCTTTATCAGACTTGTCTTGCTTATCTCCATCCTTTATCCCTGTATCATCGTCCCCTTCTTCTTCATCATTAACATTTTTGTCGTCACCATCACCAGTATCATCACCATCACTGTGTTTATCACTTCCTTATTCGTCATTACTACCGTCTTCGTCATCACTACCTCGTTCTTCATCACTCCCTCCTTCGTCATCACTACCTTTGTCATCATCACCATCGTCATCATCATCATTGTCATCATCAGCATCATCGTCATCATTGTCGGATTCGTCTTCCTCTACATTTAGGATATTATAGGGAACTATAGTACCATGTTTCTCTTATATCTTAGTATCTTCATCCATAGCCGTTTTAAGAGCTTTGTGAAGGTTCTTTTGAGCTTTGGTTTTGTTGTAGGACCCGACTTGAATCATCCGAGCATGTAAGAGTTTCTTCAACTCATAATCCGTGAGCCTTTGAGCAATGAGAAAATCTGACTTTTTAGTGTTATAAGACTTGATCATGACATTGCTTGCAACAATTTGTTTCAACTCATCTCGTAGATTGTCAATAGATTCCTTAACCTTTTCATCAAGTGATTCAACAATTGAATCGTTAGCTTTGGCAAGAATCTCTTTCTCATCTCGGCACCTCTTTATGACGTCTTGAAGACGAATCAACTTTGCTTCATTTTTGGCGGTTTCATTTGCTTTGACTTGAGCTAGTTCTTCTGCACGAAGTTTGCGAGATAATTCTAACTCTTCTTGGAATTTGCTGTCTACGAGCTAACTCCTCTTTAATTCGAACCATCTCTTCTTGTTGAGCTGTCATGAGTTGTTCCATTTGAATCATGAACATTGTTGATAATGATGGAATCAATGATATCGGTGCTGCTGAGGTTTGTTGTGTAGGAACAATGGTCATCACATAAGAGAGTACGTGCATTTGGATGGAGGCTCCCTTGTCTTGGTTACACGTTAGATGTTCAATGGATTAGTCGGTATGTCTTGGTTACACGTTAGATGTTCGATGAATGAGTCGGTATGTCTTGGTTACACGTTAGATGTTTGATGGATGAGTCGGTATGTCTTGGTTACACGTTAGATGTTCAATGGATGAGTCGGCATGTCTTGGTTATACGTTAGATGTTCAATGGATGAGTCTGTATGTCTTGGTTACACGTTAAATGTTCAATGGATGATTCAGCATGTCTTGGTTACACATTATATGTTTAATGGATGAGTCGGGATGTCTTGGTTATACGTTAGAAGTTCAATGGATGAGTCGGCATGTCTTGGTTACACGTTATATATTCAATGGATGAGTCGGTATGTCTTGGTTACACCTTAGATGTTCAATGGATGAGTCGGTATGTCTTTGTTACATGTTAGATGTTCAATGGATGAGTCGGTATGTCTTGGTTACACGTTATATGTTTAATTGATTAGTCGGTATGTCTTGGTTACACGTTATATGTTTAATGGATGAGTCAGCATGTCTTGGTTACACGTTAGATGTTCAATAGATGAGTCGGTATGTCTTGGTTACACGTTAGATGTTCAAAGGATGAGTCGGTATCTCTTGGTTACAAGTTATATGTTCAATAGATGAGTCGACATGTCTTGGTTACACGCTATATGTTCAATGGATTAGTCGGTATGTCTTGGTTACATGTTAGATGTTCAATGGATGAGTCGGTATGTCTTGGTTACACGTTAGATGTTCAATGGATGAGTCGGCATGTATTGGTTACACGTTAGATGTTCAATGGATGAGTCGGTATGTCTTGGTTACACGTTAGATGTTAAATGGATGAGTCGGTATGTCTTGGTTACACGCTAGATGTTCAATGGATGAGTCGACATGTCTTGGTTACACGTTATATGTTCAATGGATTAGTTGGTATGTCTTGGTTACAGGTTAGATGTTCAATGGATGAGTCGGTATGTCTTGGTTACACGTTAGATGTTCAATGGATGAGTCAGTATGTCTTGGTTACACGATACATGTTCAATAGATGAGTCGACATGTCTTGGTTACACGCTATATGTGCAATGGATGAGTCGGCATGTCTTGGTTACACGTTATATGTTTAATGGATGAGTCGGTATGTCTTGGTTACACGTTAGATGTTCAATGGACGAGTCGGCATGTCTTGGTTACACGTTATATGTTTAATGGGTGATTCGGTATGTCTTCGTTACACGTTAGATGTTCAATGGATGAGTCGGCATGTCTTGGTTACATGTTATTTGTTCAATGAATGAGTCGGTATGTCTTGGTTACACGTTAGATGTTCAATAGATGAGTCAGTTTGTCTTGGTTACACGTTAGATGTTCAATGGATGAGTCAGCATGTCTTGGTTACACGTTAGATGTTCATTGGATGATTCGGTATGTCTTGGTTACACGCTAGATGTTCAATGGATGAGTCGACATGTCTTGGTTACACGTTATATGTTCAATGGATTAGTCGGTATGTCTTGGTTACAGGTTAGATGTTCAATGGATGAGTCGGTATGTCTTGGTTACACGTTAGATGTTCAAAGGATGAGTCAGTATCTCTTGGTTACAAGTTATATGTTCAATAGATGAGTCGAAATGTCTTGGTTACACGCTATATGTTCAATGGATGACTCGGTATGTCTTGGTTACATGTTAGATGTTCAATAGATGAGTCGGTATGTCTTGGTTACACGTTTGATGTTCAATGGATGAGTCGGCATGTATTGGTTACACGTTAGATGTTCAATGGATGAGTCGGTATGTCTTGGTTACACGTTAGATGTTCAATAGATGAGTCGGTATGTCTTGGTTACACGCTAGATGTTCAATGGATGAGTCGACATGTCTTGGTTACATGTTATATGTTCAATGGATTAGTTGGTATGTCTTGGTTAAAGGTTAGATGTTAAATGGATGAGTCGGTATGTCTTGGTTACACGTTAGATGTTCAATGGATGAGTCGGTATGTCTTGGTTACACGTTACATGTTCAATAGATGAGTCGACATGTCTTGGTTACACGCTATATGTTCAATGGATGAGTCGGCATGTCTTGGTTACACGTTATATGTTTAATGGATGAGTCGGTATGTCTTGGTTACACGTGAGATGTTCAATGGACGAGTCGGCATGTCTTGGTTACACGTTATATGTTCAATGGGTGAGTCGGTATGTCTTCGTTACACGTTAGATGTTCAATGGATGAGTCGGCATGTCTTGGTTACATGTTATATGTTCAATGAATGAGTCGGTATGTCTTGGTTACACGTTAGATGTTCAATAGATGAGTCAGTTTGTCTTGGTTACACGTTAGATGTTCAATGGATGAGTCGGCATATCTTGGTTACACGTTAGATGTTCATTGGATGATTCACTATGTCTTGGTTACACGCTAGATGTTCAATGGATGAGTCGACATGTCTTGGTTACACGGTATATGTTTAATGGATGAGTCAGCATGTCTTGGTTACACGTTAGATGTTCAATAGATGAGTCGGTATGTCTTGGTTACACGTTAGATGTTCAAAGGATGAGTCGGTATCTCTTGGTTACAAGTTATATGTTCAATAGATGAGTCGACATGTCTTGGTTACACGCTATATGTTCAATGGATGAGTCGGTATGTCTTGGTTACATGTTAGATGTTCAATGGATGAGTCGGTATGTCTTGGTTACACGTTAGATGTTCAATGGATGAGTCGACATGTATTGGTTACACGTTAGATGTTCAATGGATGAGTCGGTATGTCTTGGTTACACGTTAGATGTTCAATGGATGAGTCGGTATGTCTTGGTTACACGCTAGATGTTCAATGGATGAGTCGACATGTCTTGGTTACACGTTATATGTTCAATGGATTAGTTGGTATGTCTTGGTTACAGGTTAGATGTTCAATGGATGAGTCGGTATGTCTTGGTTACACGTTAGATGTTCAATGGATGAGTCGGTATCTCTTGGTTACACGTTACATGTTCAATAGATGAGTCGACATGTCTTGGTTACACGCTATATGTTCAATGGATGAGTCGGCATGTCTTGGTTACACGTTATATGTTTAATGGATGAGTCGGTATGTCTTGGTTACACGTTAGATGTTCAATGGATGAGTCGGCATGTCTTGGTTATACGTTAGATGTTCAATGGATGAGTCTGTATGTCTTGGTTACACGTTAAATGTTCAATGGATGATTCAGCATGTCTTGGTTACACATTATATGTTTAATGGATGAGTCGGGATGTCTTGGTTATACGTTAGAAGTTCAATGGATGAGTCGGCATGTCTTGGATACACGTTATATATTCAATGGATGAGTCGGTATGTCTTGGTTACACCTTAGATGTTCAATGGATGAGTCGGTATGTCTTTGTTACATGTTAGATGTTCAATGGATGAGTCGGTATGTCTTGGTTACACGTTATATGTTTAATTGATTAGTCGGTATGTCTTGGTTACACGTTATATGTTTAATGGATGAGTCAGCATGTCTTGGTTACACGTTAGATGTTCAATAGATGAGTCGGTATGTCTTGGTTACACGTTAGATGTTCAAAGGATGAGTCGGTATCTCTTGGTTACAAGTTATATGTTCAATAGATGAGTCGACATGTCTTGGTTACACGCTATATGTTCAATGGATGAGTCGGTATGTCTTGGTTACATGTTAGATGTTCAATGGATGAGTCGGTATGTCTTGGTTACACGTTAGATGTTCAATGGATGAGTCGGCATGTATTGGTTACACGTTAGATGTTCAATGGATGAGTCGGTATGTCTTGGTTACACGTTAGATGTTAAATGGATGAGTCGGTATGTCTTGGTTACACGCTAGATGTTCAATGGATGAGTCGACATGTCTTGGTTACACGTTATATGTTCAATGGATTAGTTGGTATGTCTTGGTTACAGGTTAGATGTTCAATGGATGAGTCGGTATGTCTTGGTTACACGTTAGATGTTCAATGGATGAGTCAGTATGTCTTGGTTACACGATACATGTTCAATAGATGAGTCGACATGTCTTGGTTACACGCTATATGTGCAATGGATGAGTCGGCATGTCTTGGTTACACGTTATATGTTTAATGGATGAGTCGGTATGTCTTGGTTACACGTTAGATGTTCAATGGACGAGTCGGCATGTCTTGGTTACACGTTATATGTTTAATGGGTGATTCGGTATGTCTTCGTTACACGTTAGATGTTCAATGGATGAGTCGGCATGTCTTGGTTACATGTTATTTGTTCAATGAATGAGTCAGTATGTCTTGGTTACACGTTAGATGTTCAATAGATGAGTCAGTTTGTCTTGGTTACACGTTAGATGTTCAATGGATGAGTCAGCATGTCTTGGTTACACGTTAGATGTTCATTGGATGATTCGGTATGTCTTGGTTACACGCTAGATGTTCAATGGATGAGTCGACATGTCTTGGTTACACGTTATATGTTCAATGGATTAGTCGGTATGTCTTGGTTACAGGTTAGATGTTCAATGGATGAGTCGGTATGTCTTGGTTACACGTTAGATGTTCAAAGGATGAGTCGGTATCTCTTGGTTACAAGTTATATGTTCAATAGATGAGTCGACATGTCTTGGTTACACGCTATATGTTCAATGGATGAGTCGGTATGTCTTGGTTACATGTTAGATGTTCAATAGATGAGTCGGTATGTCTTGGTTACATGTTAGATGTTCAATGGATGAGTCGGCATGTATTGGTTACACGTTAGATGTTCAATGGATGAGTCGGTATGTCTTGGTTACACGTTAGATGTTCAATAGATGAGTCGGTATGTCTTGGTTACACGCTAGATGTTCAATGGATGAGTCGACATGTCTTGGTTACATGTTATATGTTCAATGGATTAGTTGGTATGTCTTGGTTAAAGGTTAGATGTTAAATGGATGAGTCGGTATGTCTTGGTTACACGTTAGATGTTCAATGGATGAGTCGGTATGTCTTGGTTACACGTTACATGTTCAATAGATGAGTCGACATGTCTTGGTTACACGCTATATGTTCAATGGATGAGTCGGCATGTCTTGGTTACACGTTATATGTTTAATGGATGAGTCGGTATGTCTTGGTTACACGTGAGATGTTCAATGGACGAGTCGGCATGTCTTGGTTACACGTTATATGTTCAATGGGTGAGTCGGTATGTCTTCGTTACACGTTAGATGTTCAATGGATGAGTCGGCATGTCTTGGTTACATGTTATATGTTCAATGAATGAGTCGGTATGTCTTGGTTACACGTTAGATGTTCAATAGATGAGTCAGTTTGTCTTGGTTACACGTTAGATGTTCAATGGATGAGTCGGCATATCTTGGTTACACGTTAGATGTTCATTGGATGATTCACTATGTCTTGGTTACACGCTAGATGTTCAATGGATGAGTCGACATGTCTTGGTTACACGGTATATGTTTAATGGATGAGTCAGCATGTCTTGGTTACACGTTAGATGTTCAATAGATGAGTCGGTATGTCTTGGTTACACGTTAGATGTTCAAAGGATGAGTCGGTATCTCTTGGTTACAAGTTATATGTTCAATAGATGAGTCGACATGTCTTGGTTACACGCTATATGTTCAATGGATGAGTCGGTATGTCTTGGTTACATGTTAGATGTTCAATGGATGAGTCGGTATGTCTTGGTTACACGTTAGATGTTCAATGGATGAGTCGACATGTATTGGTTACACGTTAGATGTTCAATGGATGAGTCGGTATGTCTTGGTTACACGTTAGATGTTCAATGGATGAGTCGGTATGTCTTGGTTACACGCTAGATGTTCAATGGATGAGTCGACATGTCTTGGTTACACGTTATATGTTCAATGGATTAGTTGGTATGTCTTGGTTACAGGTTAGATGTTCAATGGATGAGTCGGTATGTCTTGGTTACACGTTAGATGTTCAATGGATGAGTCGGTATCTCTTGGTTACACGTTACATGTTCAATAGATGAGTCGACATGTCTTGGTTACACGCTATATGTTCAATGGATGAGTCGGCATGTCTTGGTTACACGTTATATGTTTAATGGATGAGTCGGTATGTCTTGGTTACACGTTAGATGTTCAATGGACGAATCGGCATGTCTTTGTTACACGTTATATGTTCAATGGGTGATTCGGTATGTCTTCGTTACACGTTAGATGTTCAATGGATGAGTCGGCATGTCTTGGTTACATGTTATATGTTCAATGAATGAGTCGGTATGTCTTGGTTACACGTTAGATGTTCAATAGATGAGTCAGTTTGTCTTGGTTACACGTTAGATGTTCAATGGATGAGTCGGCATGTCTTGGTTACACGTTAGATGTTCATTGGATGATTCGGTATGTCTTGGTTACACGCTAGATGTTCAATGGATGAGTCGACATGTCTTGGTTACACGTTATATGTTCAATGGATTAGTCGGTATGTCTTGGTTACAGGTTAGATGTTCAATGGATGAGTCGGTATGTCTTGGTTACACGTTAGATGTTCAATGGATGAGTCGGTATGTCTTGGTTACACGTTAGATGTTCAATGGATGAGTCGGTATGTCTTGGTTACACGTTAGATGTTCAATGGATGAGTCGGTATACATTGGTTACACGTTAGATGTTCAATGGATGAGTTGTTATACATTGGTTACACGTTAGATGTTTAATGGATGAGTCGGTATGGATTGGTTACACGTTAGATGTTCAATGGATGAGTCGGTATACATTGGTTACACGTTAGATGTTCAATGGATGAGTCGGTATACATTGGTTACACGTTATATGTTTAATGGATGATTCGGTATGCATTGGTTACACGTTAGATGTTCAAAAGATGACTCGGTGTGAATTGGTTACACGTTGGATGTTCAATGGATGAGTCGGTGTGCATTGGTTACACGTTAGATGTTCAATAGATGAGTCGGTATGCATTGGTTACACGTTAAATGTGCAATGGATGAGTCGGTATGCATTGTTTACACGTTAGATGTTCAATGGTTACCGAATTAGAATAAATCGAGAAACTAAACGGACTAGACTGGAATGAATTTAGTAATTAAACTGACCAGGATGATATTATTATTTTATAAATGATAATTGTTATTTTATAAATTATAATTATTATTTTATAAATAATAATAATAATAATATTATTTATAACTAATTGTAATAATATATAAACGATAATGTTTTTTTATTTTGACAACTAATATCCCCGACGACTTTTTGACCTATCCCTGGCGACATGTCGTAAAGGTCGTGAAGTAGTGCAGCTAAATCCAT
Organism: Glebionis coronaria; assembly: GCA_025667525.1. Lineage (NCBI taxonomy): Eukaryota > Viridiplantae > Streptophyta > Magnoliopsida > Asterales > Asteraceae > Glebionis > Glebionis coronaria. Next base: position 85,579,533 of record CM046878.1, read on the forward strand.
TGTGTGCCTATCGGCATTGCGGTACAACTATACTGTACTCTCAAGTACCTTTATTTTTCCATTCAAGAGCACACAGTTTGCACACGTTGAAGAGCTTGGAGAAGAAATTGGAGTCCTTGAAGGTCTCGAAGAAGAGCTTGGAGGAGAACAGCTCGTTGAAGGTCTTGAAGAAGAGCTTGGAAGAGAAAAGCTCATTGAACCTTCAAGAGAATTGACAAGTAGTCTGACTCGTTCGTGTTTCCATAAAAAAATCCGCATCCATATGAAACTGGAGGTTCCACCTTTGAACGTGGACAAGCATAGTACTGTCTACCAAAGGTATCATCTTGCCACGATTGTCGAAGAACTACATCTCCACGTCCACCGTACACGAAAAAGCGTCATGATTCAACATCTTCATAATAACATTTTGTTTGTGATGATAAGTGTGTGTGATCTGCTGGTGGTTGTGATGATAAGGAGTGTGTGTGGTTCTTCTTTTATGCTAAAAAAGTGAGGGAAATTGTTAACATTTTCCCGCCAATGTTTTCCCTCCAATATTTTCCCGCCAATGTTTTCCCTCCAATATTTAGCAACTCAATTGACCACCCATCCATCAAATCCATCAGATGGACAAGTGTTGCATACTGAAACCTCATGCATGAGTGTATTTGGATATGGTACGTATAGCTATTTCAGATTTGGTACGTAGGCAAGCAAATAGAAAAGTAACAACTGTCGTCGGCCTTACTTTGCAAATTTTGAAAAACAGTACCACTCCACTGCTTTAAAGTTAAAAGTCTCTAATTTGAAGTTCAATGGATGAGTCGGTATGCATTAGTTACACGTTAGATGTTCAATGGATGAGTCGGTATGTGTTGGTTACACGTTATATGTTCAATGGATGAGTCGGTATGTCTTGGTTACACGTTAGATGTTCAATGGATGATTCGGCATGTATTGGTTACACGTTATATGTTCAATGGATGAGTCGGTTTGTCTTGGTTACACGTTAGATGTTCAATGGATGAGTCGGTATGTCTTGGTTACACGTTAGATGTTGAATGGATGAGTCGGCATGTCTTGGTTACACATTAGATGTTCAATTGTTGGAAATACGTTTTTTGTATTAAGAAAGTCTCGGTCACTCCAACAATATAGTTATAGGCTCGTAGTATAAGTTTAATTGTTATTTACATTAGCCCGACCCATGAGCATGTTCATGGGCCGGAGGCCCAAGTCCACTAAGGGACTTGGTATATAAACCCCTTTCCACCATGGAAAGGGGTGTTGGTTGTTTACTTTGATATTATCATAATACAAGTTTTCTTTCTTTCTCTCTCTAGTTTCTCTCTCTAGAAAAACAACAACCCTCTTGATTAGATCTAAGATTATCATTATTCTACAATTGGTATCAAGAGCAATGGGGTGATTTAAGATTTGATTAGTGTTGTTATTTAGTTTTTGATTGTATTAGTGGGTTTTTGGCTAGTTTATCTCAAATCTTGAAATTTTTTGTGAGTTTATGGTTTAGGTTTGTAAACAAATCATCTACAAAGTTGTATTGATTTGGTTTACGTGTTTTTAAAAGAAATCACAAATTTTTCCGTTTCGAGCGGTGTTTTAGTGGTATTCATTTGAGATATTTGAGTTACTGTTAACCGTACTGTTTAATCTTTTCGTAAAAGGGTTTTAGGATTACTTCCAAAAGTGGCCTTTCGTAAAAGGGTTTTAGGATTAGTCTGAAAGTTTAGTTTCGTAAAAGGGTTTCGTAAAAAGGGCTCGATTAGTTACGAAAGGATATTCTTACGAAAAGAATTTTGTTACGAAAGCCTTCAGTTTGTTACGAAAGGAATAGTTACAAAAGGATATTCTTAGAAAAGAATTTTGTTACGAAAGCCTTCAGTTTGTTACGAAAGGAATAGTTACGAAAGGATATTCTTACGAAAAGAATTTTGTTACGAAAGCCGTCAGTTTGTTATGACAGTTACGAAAGGAATAGTTACGAAAGGATCTTCTTACGAAAGGAATTTTCTTACGAAAGCTTTCAGAATTGTTACGAAAGGTCTTTGTTACGAAATCTTCAAGTTACGAAAGGACTTAGTTACGAAAGGAATTGTTACGAAAGGAATTTGTTACGAAAGGATTTTTGTTACGAAAGCTTCAAGAAAGAATTTTATTACGAATGTTTCAAGTTACAAAGGAAATATGTTATGAAAACTTTCATCAGTTACGAAAAGTTTCAGTATCAATGGTTACGAAAGCTCCACAATATCAATTGTTACCAAAGTTTCTCAACACCCAAAAACTAACAACAACAACACTGTTTCACAACTTTATTTCATTGCTCGATCAAAAGATAATCTTTTTTCCATCAAGTGTTCAACAATGAATCCTCATTCATTTATGCCGACAATGACATCGCTTACTGATATTTCAATCATCTCGGGTACCGATACCCGCCCACCGTTACTCATCAAAGACTTATTTGAAGCATGGCAAGGTCGCATGAGAACTTACATTATGGGTAAACCCAATGGGAGACTTATGGTTCAATCCATTGAGAAAGGTCTCGATTGGGGAGAAGTTACTGTCGACAATGTGACGCGGCCAAGGTTGTTTCATGAATTAACGGATGCTAACAAAACCATTGTCGATGCGGATGAAAGGGCTGTTCAGACCATACTTCAAGTTCTTCCACCTGATATTTATCGAATGGTAAGCGAACACACAGTGGCAAAGGATCTTTGGGATCGCTTAACTGTTTTGTTACAAGGGACTTCACTAACTAAGCAGGAACGATAGTGTCAATTGTATGACTTGTTTGATAGGTTCACATACATTCCAGGGGAAACACTTCATGACTACTACTGGCGTTTCACTACTTTGATGAATGATTTGAACGTGTATAATCTAAGGATTGCTCAGTTTCAACTAAACACCAAGTTCTTGAACATGTTACCCCAAGAGTGGAGCCAATATGTCACCGATGTTAAAATGATTCGGGATTTGAACAAGTCAAATTTAGATCAACTCTATGCTTTCTTGCAGCAACACGAAATTAATGAAGAAGAACAGCTTCGCAAAACTGAAAGACGAAATGTAAAGAAAGCTATCATCCAAAGTAAGAAAGACACGGGGGGTAGTGGTTCTGGTATGAAGGCAAAGGAAACCATGCTACCTCCTGAGATTGCTGAATTTGGGAAACCTGATGATTACATACCTCTTCGTGAGAAATCTGCCCAAGTTGATGACAATGTCGACATTGATGATGAACAACAAGTTCATGCCGGATTGAAGGATATGGACATAGCCGGGTCTACTGATACGACAACATTTGTTAACACTGAACATATAGTTACAAATGTTGAGACTACCAAAGCCACAAGTACTACAGTGTCTCTACCAGTTACTATAATGCCTCCACTATTTTCTATAGTGCCTCCACCAGTTTCAACAGTACCTCTACCAGTTATTACAGTGACCCCACCTGCGTCAATTTAACTTCCTTTAACTCTACCAAGTCGACCTCTCTCCGCTTCAGTTTCAAGCACTTCCATGACCATTGTTCCTACACAACAAACCCCAGCAGCACCGATATCATTGATTCCATCATTATCAACAATGTTCATGATTCAAATGGAACAACTCATGACATCTCAACAAGAAGAGATGGTTCGAATTAAAGAGGAGTTAGCTCGTAGACAGCAAAGTGAAGAATCCACAAGAAAAGCTCAAGAAGACGCAATTGCTAAATTCCAAGAAGAGTTAGAATTATCTCGCAAACTTCGTGCAGAAGAACTAGCTCAAGTCAAAGCAAATGAAACCGCCAAAAATGAAGCAAAGTTGATTCGTCTTCAAGACGTCAAAAAGAGGTGCCGAGATGAGAAAGAGATTCTTGTCAAAGCTAACGATTCAATTGTTGAATCACTTGATGAAAAGGTTAAGGAATCTATTGACAATCTGCGAGACGAGTTGAAACAAATTGTTGCAAGCAACGTCATGATCAAGTCTTATAACACTAAAAAGTCAGATTTTCTCATTGCTCAAAGGCTCACGGATTATGAGTTAAAGAAACTCTTACATGCTCGGATGATTCAAGTCGGGTCCTACAACAAAACCAAAGCTCAAAAGAACCTTCACAAAGCTCTTAAAACGGCTATGGATGAAGATACTAAGATATTCGAGAAACATGGTACTACAGTTCCCTATAATATCCTAAATGTAGAGGAAGACGAATCTGACAATGATGACGATGATGCTGATGATGACAATGATGATGATGACGATGGTGATGATGACAAAGGTAGTGATGACGAAGGAGGGAGTGATGAAGAACGAGGTAGTGATGACGAAGACGGTAGTAATGACGAATAAGGAAGTGATAAACACAGTGATGGTGATGATAATGGTGATGGTGACGACAAAAATGTTAATGATGAAGAAGAAGGGGACGATGATAAAGGGATAAAGGATGGAGATAAGCAAGACAAGTCTAATAAAGACAAGTCCAAAGGTGACAAATCTCACAAAGATGATGTTACCAAGGGTAAATCAACTCCAAAACCTCCACCTCGCCAAGGCAAACGCACCAAGAAGTTTCATGATGTAGATGCTAATACAACCTCATCACATACTCCAGCCACAACCGCTCCTACAACCACATCTGTTCCTGTCACATCTGCCCCAGTTGCTTCGGTTACTACACCTTTAGTGCAACAACAACAGACGAAACCCGATCAACCTGTGTTGGATTTTCTAGTCTCTCATCCAGTCCAAGACATACCAGACACTGAAGCAGTAGCCGTACTTGTTGTTGATGTTCCTGTCTCTACTCAAGTTCATGATGTTCCAGAGTTAAGTGAACCAGCATGGGTGGATACACTAGAGGAAGATGAAAATGCACCTGTACAACCTTGGGTGTCAAACGCTGCTGCACTTCGTCCACTGATAAAGGCTGATGAAGCTGAATTCTCCCAATTCCTAAGCAATCCAATAGATTTTTCAAGATTCTTGGAGTACACCTATGGGTCTAACATAACTCAAGCAATGGTTGTGAGAGGACTCAAAAATCCCAAACTTCGTGTTAAATCCAAGATCAGCAGTACGGAATACGAGTATAATGCAAATGAGCTTCTGAAAGCATTGAGAACTACTCAAAGGGACGGTCTTCATGCACCTGAAACACCTCCTCTCCCTACAGTTATAGATGATGATCAAATCGCACTTGAATTCTTTGTCTACAACGATCTCGAATACTTGGTCAATGGAGCAAACAAGTATGAAACCTCTTTAACATTGGTAAAAGCTGCAACTTGGGATTTGATACCTTGGATAGAAGAAAAAGTTAATCGTCTGAGGTTCCACAAAAATATTCTGAATATGATCGATATGCCGAATTGGGTGCTTCACATTGGGATGAACGTGTGCGACGCGCCTACAACTATGCATGTCTACACAATTCAGGTTCTCAAGTCTTCTCCCTAATTTGAATCAAAAGCATCCAAGGAGTTAGGATTGAACCCAAACCTGGCTATCAACACTTGACAGAGATCAGACTCATAATAGAAGATGAAAAAATCTACACTATCTAGGAAGGAGATTTTCCACTTCTTCGTCTCGAAGATATTGAAGACATGCTGCTTTTGATTACTCACAACGCCCTCAGACACTTGAACTCTGAAGAACTAATTGCCTTGAATTCAGCTCTTAGAATGTACACACGTCGAGTTGTCATCAAGAAAAGAGTTGAAGATCTGTAACTTGGAGTAGAAAGTTATCAAAAGAAGCTCAATCTTTCAAAACCACGCACTAAATTCTTCGAATGGCATACAAAGAAATCTCCATACACCAGCACCACTGACCCGATGCCCGACATTTTCTACTTGAATGGTCGTGGTCTAATGAAGTTCATGAGAATTCCAGAGATCAACAAATTCTGTGACGGGACTCTCACCCATATTCGAGAAAAGTTGGTGCATCTCAACAAGTATAAGACTCATCCAGAGGTTACTGTAGAATGGCACACGGTATATCAACATAGTGCTACCTATACGATCAAGAAGATTGATGAAAAGCTAAGGGAAATACGTCTTATAAAATGTCTAGAAAGATTCGTTGGTGGAAGACCATATGGAGCGCGCCACAAGCTAATGGAACGATCCATTTAAAATGGGTCGTACTATATCAGGTTAACTCCATATATCTCTTGTGAATATGTAAATACTGTGAATATTGTGCTTTTGTGGCTTGATGTAGTGTGAAAGTATGATAATGTTTCAAGAATTTCTCACGAGATTCTAAATCTTTCAAAATCTATCATACTCAAGCACTACAACTAACCCTCATTAACTTGAGGGGGAGCAGTGATATGTTCTATAGCCAGCAACTAATTTCATTTTGTTACCCAAGGACCGGTTAATCCATTAATATCCAAAATATTGATGGTTAACATTTTGGATAAGGGGAGGAAATAGGATTAAGGAGACTTGATAATATATTTGGCTAAACATGAGAAAGACTTCAAGTATCAATCAACTTAATATGTGTGTTGCACATGTTAAGGGGGAGCATTTTTGATGAACAAAAACACTTAAAGATACAAAACTTTGATATTTATATCACAAGTATCTTAAGTGAGTTTTCAAGGATTTTTCATGGTGACAAGTACTTACCCAAAACACACTTAATTCACGACGGATGTGGTGACAAAAGGGTGGTAGGATTAGGTGCCAGTCCAATGATTCTTCCAGGAATATCTATCCAAGACAAATCCCTGGTCGGAGCTTACCCTCCCAAGGACAATTCCATAGTTAGAAACTAGAAGTCCTTAGGAAAGTTGGAGAATGGTTTGTGAACGTAGCTAAATGCCAACCAAGTACTGATGCTAGCACTGGAACAATCACAACAAGGTGCTAGTGATTATGTATTGGTAAGCATTGAAGGGGTTGAAGAATGAAAAAGAACTGTAAAGATAAAGGGTGTAAAGAAAGAAGCCCTCCTTACAACTTAGGCAGAAACCAGGTCAACTCATCTTGAAGACAAAGTATCATGGACCCAGTGATGCGATGCACAACCCCTCCCAGCCAACTCAAATATCTGTCAAAAGATAATGTCACGGAGTTTAACACGTTATCTATCGGTTTATTCACTCCGAATAAATTGATATTGAAAAGGTGGCAATCCTCTCCAGCCTCCGCTAACCAAAACAAAAATGCACTATTGAGTCTAGAGCCACGAGATCATCAAATGTCTCATTAGGAAAAAACTTTAAAAACAAGAAAGATTTTTATGAGTCCTATGCAATATTCTTTTAATATTGCCAGAACATCTGAGTAATACGAAAGTATTACAATGAAGATGGAAATCCTGCTTGAGCCAACATCAAACAAGCTCATGGTAGGTGACACGTGCGGTTATTTAAGAACTAATCTTGTGATAACTGGAAAGAAACGATGGTTTAACTCTTAATTGAGATTAAACTTGTTCCAGGGCCTCTACGCAAAATCCAAGTGATCTTGCCAGAACACTAAGAGTGGAACTCTTTAGTGTTCATAGTGAAGAGTGGAAATCCCTCCAGTGTCAACATCAAACAACACTGCAGTAGGTGACAAGCAAGATTCTATTTGAATTAAGCTCGTGACAACGGGAAAGCAACGATGGTGAAAATCTTAATTGAAATTCACTTGTAGCAGGATTCATGAATTGACGGCTTCAATCATAAGGATATCTAATATCCAAGTGATTCACTCTTTTTGTTCGCAGTCAGCTTTGGACGGTCGAATAAAGTGAACGAGTTTACCCGTGAAATCTTGTCAAGGAGATCTTTAGTTAGAGCTACCTGTCACAAGTACGATATTTATTATCGTCCAAAGGTCTTCACCGACCGGAGGTAAAATGCTATCGAATCAGAATAAAATGTCAAAGCCATTTTATTCGTGTCTTATTATGTTGCTGCATTGAAAAACGGTGGCGTTGCAGTGTACCAGTTGAAGTCATCCTCACAAACTTATTCCTTCTGAATCAAATATTTTAGCAAATTCAAGAAAGTCTGACCTAAAAGTCTTCCGCTGTATCGACTCTAAAACTTTCAAGAATTCAACAAAGGATAGGTATGTGGGACATGAAGTCACGAAGAGGCGAATATAACAAGAAGACAAAGATTGCACGTGAAAGGCCAAAAGAACATGTTCCAAGCAAAATCCTAATGTTATTCAACACATATTCACAAAAAGAAGAAAAGTTAAAGAAGAAAAGAGAAAGTGGACTACGAGCTCAAGAACGAAGATCTAACATGCTAGATTAGGACTTTGTAAATTTGGAGTGACCTCCCTTTGGGGGAGATTGTTGGAAATATATTTTTCGTATTAAGAAAGTCTCGGTCGCTCCAACAATATAGTTATAGGCTCGTAGTATAAGTTTAATTGTTATTTACATTAGCCCGACCCATGAGCATATTCATGGGCCGAAGGCCCAAGTTCACTAAGGGACTTGGTATATAAACCCCTTTCCACCATGGAAAGGGGTGTTGGTTGTTTACTTTGATATTATCATAATACAAGTTTTCTTTCTTTCTCTCTCTAGTTTATCTCTCTAGAAAAACAACAACCCTCTTGATTAGATCTAAGATTATCATTATTCTACATCAATGGATGGGTCGGTATGTCTTGGTGTCACACCCCACCATGGCGGAATATAGGGCGCGACGTATGGATATCATCACAACAATAGCGTGTCTATAGAGTTAACTAAATGAAATAGAAATTTCATAAAAAGGTGACACAATGTCATGACAATATCTCAAACAATGCAGGCGTCTAGGTAAGTAGGTAACAGGCCTACCTCTTACCAAAGACAAACAAATAAACAAACATCAAACATATAGGTGTCTAAAATGTACCACTTATTCAAACATTAAATAAATACTAAGAGGAAAGGGATTCCTCCTAATGCAATCCTAGAAGCCTCTAGACTCTAGCCACTTCTAACATCATCCTTTTCAACTATCTCACCTGAAAATGACACTAAAATCTGTCAACATAAAGTTGGTGAGAACATAGGTTTAAGTTATCAAAATATCTTAAGAAACCTTGTCAACCACTGTAAATAAGTTGAAGAGAACAAGTTAAAGCAATGGACCATAATGTGATAATCATGTTACATACAACTACAATCAAAGCACAATTATAACAATCTAGAACACAAAATAAGAATAATGCACCACACTAATAACAATCAAGAAGTATCCCGTCACACACACAAGAATACACCACACTATCCGGATCTTTCCCACACCACCTGTGGAAGATGAACTATATCCCCGTCGAGATATCTTGCCTCCGAAGAGACGATGCACAAGTACTCAGGACGGATCGTGCCCCACGCTCCACACACATCAGAACTGGTCCCATAGACGCCCATACATCTATGTACCAAAGCCAATCACAACGCAAACAAGATTCACATAACAGAACAAATATCAAAATACGTATGAGAACACATCAGAACGCATGTCACACGATAACACATCTATGTCCAAACATTTTTAAAAATATAGTACCAAAAGATTTTAAGAACACCACAAGTGTCATCTCCATCCCATACTAGAAGAAAACATTCAAAAACTCAGTAAAAATGGGACTATGAACTCACCTGAATGCTTCTTCACAAGTCCTCGCTCTAGCAACAAGCTAACAAACCAAAAACACGCAATCAATACATGAACCAATCACTAAGATGGCTCATCAACCTATGATGGACATCTAGCCTATTCCCATATAAATACCTCATTGATAAGCTCAAATCACCCCATTACCCTTCCTTAACAAGTCCTTAACTTGGTTAAGTTTAATAACTATCTCGTTCATATTTTACACAAAACAGTCCCAATTTTAGGTCTCAAAACTTTAAGTCAAACGTCCATTTAAACATACCCATGGTTTCTGTAAAAGGTATATTTATACCCTTACATATGTTGGCTAACACCTCCCACTTACCCTAACCTTAAAGCTACTGTTAAGGCCCCGATATATATATATATATATATATATATATATATATATATATATATATATATATATATATATATATATATATATATATATATATATATATATATATATATATATATATATATATATATATATATATATATATATATATATATATATATATATATATATATATATATATATATATATATATATATATATATATATATATATATATATATACTTTTGTCATTCCAGATTTCCTGATTTTAAACATACTAAAAGTTTGTTACAATTAAGGGGTCTTACCCTATACCACAACCTTAGCCCAAGTGCAGATACTTAACACAATATATAATCCAGTTCTCATGTTCGTGAGAAGATCCCAATGCAACCCTAACTACCCCAAACAACCCAAAACTTAAAAAGAAAACAGGCTGAATTCAAAACTGTTTTGACCTCCGACTGTCGTAACCTGTTTTTGACCCACTTCCCGACCTCCAATTTAGTTCTCGTTTCTTGATTTAGAAATCCAACTCAATTACCTATCCAGGGCTAGTTTTATTGCATCTTGAATGTTCCTAGAACTCGAGATATGATCAAAACAATAGACTCAAAATTCTGCCCAGTTTTTTAAAAACGGGTTTAAACAAATTGAACAAATTAATTACCCATAACCCCATCTAATACAAGCCCTAGATTATATGATGATCATATTATGATTATCACATCGTTATTTTACTGTTTTTAAATTAACCCTAACCTAAATCCATCATAGATGATTAAAGAAAACATAAAGAAATAATTTAATTAAAAAGGGTTAGAAAGGTTTTACCTTTAATTTAATGGAAGATGAAAAAACCTATGAAAACCCTAAAAACACTCCCAAACCGTCGACCTTTATTTTTTCTCCAGGGATTATGATGGATTTTATCTACTTAAAATCCTTATATAGTTTTTTCTTTCAAGAATCCTAGCCCAATACAACCCACTTTCCTTTTTCTCTTTTTTTCCCTTTTTTTCTTTCTTTCTTGCGTCCAAACCGACTAACACCCCCTTAATTTTCGTTTTTTTTTCTTTTTATTATTAATATATGTATTAATAATATTACCTTAATTTTTCTTAATTTATTTCAGCTCCTAAAGCCTCCAAAACCCCAAAACCGTAATACTTGTCAGTTTTTACGCATTTTACCGTAAAAGACGTAAAATATACACTTTTATAAAAAATCTCAAATTTTGAAATAAAATTTTTAACTAAGTCCTAAATGACTTAAAACCATCCCGAAAAATATCCATATGCCTAATTAACTCATCCGAGACCTCCAAATGCTAAACCGTAAATCGTAAAAAAATACTATTACTATAATACTTATATGTATACGTAAACATCAAAATATCACCATTTTCATTTCATAGTCACCACTTGTGAGCTCATGAACATGAAATAACCGTTCCTCGATTTACTTATGAGTACTTCTATACTCATAAACGATAACCACACCAACCTCAATCACACAAAATAAACATGTAATCATACAATCAAGTAAGCACACATAAAATAACCTAAAAGTAAGACCAAGTGACAAATCCAAAACCTAGGGTTGTCACATCACTCCCTCCTAACAGAAATCTTGTCCCGAGATTTACTCCCAAACTCAAACTTATTCTCAGCAAACAAACGAGGATACATATCCTTGATAAAACCTTCACGTTCAAACGTGAACTCAGTTTATACTAAAATAATCTCAACCAACAACACATGAGCCATAACCGTCCGCGAGGAAACTTATTAAAACCATGAAATTATGTAACCAACCTAACTAAATCTCGCAACTCATCAAACAAGAACTGTCTTGAAATCAAGTTAGGAGCCATTACATAACTCGACGAGTTTAAAACTGTCACCCCGATTTCGGTCTTACTCATAAATACCATAAATCAAAACTCATCAAATATAACCACGTATTATAAGGTCTAAAGAACTCTCAAATTCCATCCCAACTCATCTCTATGTTAACCCTACAAGTGTTCATTACCCCAAAATACCTAAAACACAAGTTTAAACCATGTTGTCCGAAAAATAACCTTGAACTCGACACTTGTACAATTAATTCGACCAAGATACTGACTTCCATTTACCAAACTTCTTGAATATTTGAAAAGTACGTTCCGAGTACATAATTTTAGGCTTTTGAATCACTCAAAAAGCTTTAAAAACGAATAAGTTTTGACCAAAACGATTTTAAACCCAAAAAAAAAACCCGTTATTAATTACAAAATTCAAGGTCTAATTTATTTTAATTCCGAAAAATTTAATTTCTCAACCATCATATGATTAATACATGATTTTAACATATTTAAGTTAATAAGAACAAAATTTCTAACTAAAGAACAATAACTTTAGGTGATCAAAACCAAAATATTTTAAAATAAACAAGTCATGCTTATATGTTAAAAAAATTTATATTCCACCTTATTTCAAACACGTTTTCGACACTTTATCCTCATTTTATCGACTACCAACAACTATTTTTATTTTACTATTTGCAAGTTTTATTTTTTTACCATGTAAGACTCAAAACAAAAGATATCGTTATTCCAAAAAGAAATCTCCACCCTCTCAATAGCTTCTACACCAAAAGTACCGTACAAACAAACACGTGAAATGAGGACTCGATAAATGCGCTACTACTGAAGTTGAACATCCCAAAGAGAAAAGAGCTAGAAAACCATCCTAAGAATACAACCGATAAGTAGAAGGGATATATACATATATAGGCATAGGCATACATACACTCAAATCCATCCAGCATATACTATAAACAAGCATGTATTAACCCTCTTTCATGTAACTATATTTAGGAATCCATTGATGTCTTGGTACTTGTATAACTATGTTGGCAACCATACTTATACAAGTCCCCTTTCACCAATGCACTCCCTCCTATGATGACACTTATAAGAAATTAATACTACACATAACACATAATCCAACAACTCACAAGCACATAACCACACAAGATGAGATCCAAAACCCCATGTATTAAAATAACATAGCCAATGCATGAAACTCATAAACTCGTAGTCCATTTGAACTAGCACAGACAAAATTCAAAATGTATAAAGAACATGAAAACATAATCAGTTATAAGTCATGTCGCCCGTAAGAGTGGAAACAGTTTAAAACCCTTCATATCCACCTACTCCTAGTAACTCGAACCACCACACGATTCTTAGGGAACATGACTTAAACATCAAAAGAAAAATAACATACCTCAGGTATGTAAAATAACTCGATAAAAGATAGAAACTACCTTGTACTAAATTATGTACTATAATGTACAATTTAAGCAAAATACAACAGTGACTAGCGTGGACGATTATGGTTCAACCCACACGAGTCACAAACCTGAAAAGAAAATAACATGTGGCTAAGTATGAACTTACTACTGTTCAATTCATACTAGTCAAAACATCACAATAAATAACATCCAAACACATCAAATAATATAAAATGCACACATACTCCTATGACGCCTATATGCAGGGACCCTTAAGCTATAGACTAGGCTACACGACTAGGCAACCTAATTCTATATAACCATTGTCTCTGATACCATTATGTCACACCCCACCATGGCGGAATATGGGGCGCGACGTATGGATATCATCACAACAATAGCGTGTCTATAGAGTTAACTAAATGAAATAGAAATTTCATAAAAAGGTGACACAATGTCATGACAATATCTCAAACAATGCAGGCGTCTAGGTAAGTAGGTAACAGACCTACCTCTTACCAAAGATAAACAAATAAACAAACATCAAACATATAGGTGTCTAAAATGTACCACTTATTCAAACATTAAATAAATACTAAGAGGAAAGGGATTCCTCCTAATGCAATCCTAGAAGCCTCTAGACTCTAGCCACTTCTAACATCATCCTTCTCAACTATCTCACCTGAAAATGACACTAAAATCTGTCAATATAAAGTTGGTGAGAACATAGGTTTAAGTTATCAAAATATCTTAAGAAACCTTGTCAACCGCTGTAAATAAGTTGAAGAGAACAAGTTAAAGCAATGGACCATAATGTGATAATCATGTTACATACAACTACAATCAAAGCACATTATAACAATCTAGAACACAAAATAAGAATAATGCACCACACTATTAACAATCAAGAAGTATCCCGTCACACACACAAGAACACACCACACTATCCGGATCTTTCCCACACCACCTGTGGAAGATGAACTATATCCCCGTCGAGATATCTTGCCTCCGAAGAGACGATGCACAAGTACTCAGAACGGATCGTGCCCCACGCTCCACACACATCACAACTGGTCCCATAGACACCCATACATCTATGTACCAAAGCCAATCACAACGCAAACAAGATTCACATAACAGAACACATATCAAAGTACGTATGAGAACACATCAGCACGCATGTCACACGATAACACATCTATGTCCAAACATTTATAAAAATATAGTACAAAAAGATTTTAAGAACGCCACAAGTGTCATATCCATCCCATACTAGAAGAAAACATTTAAAAACTCAGTAAAAATGGACTATGAACTCACCTGAATGCTTCTTCAAAAGTCCTCGCTCTAGCAACAAGCTAACAAACCAAAAACACGCAATCAATACATGAACCAATCACTAAGATGGCTCATCAACCTATGATGGACATCTAGCCTATTCCCATACAAATACCTCATTGATAAGCTCCAATCACCCTATTACCCTTCCTTAACAAGTCCTTAACTTGGTTAAGTTTAATAACTATCCCGTTCATATTTTACACAAAACAGTCCCAATTTTTGGTCTCAAAACTTTAAGTCAAACGTCCATTTAAACATACCCATGGTTTCTGTAAAAGGTATATTTATACCCTTACATATGTTGGCTAACACCTCCCACTTGCCCTAACCTTAAAGCTACTGTTAAGGCCCCGATATATATATATATATATACTTTTGTCATTCCAGATTTCCTGATTTTAAATATACTAAATGTTTGTTACAATTAAGGGGTCTTACCCTAAACCACAACCTTAGCCCAAGTGCAGATACTTAACAAAATATATAAACCATCTCTCATGTTCGTGAGAAGATCCCAATGCAACCCTAAGTACCCTAAACAACCCAATACTTAAAAAGAAAACAGGCTGAATTCAAAACTGTTTTGACCTCCGACTGTTGTAACCTGTTTTTGACCCACTTCTCGACCTCCAATTTAGTTCTCGTTTCTTGATTTAGAAAGCCAACTCAATTACCTATCCAGGGCTAGTTTGATCGCATCTTGAATGTTCCTAGAACTCGAGATATGATCAAAACAATAGACTCAAAATTCTGCCCAGTTTTTTAAAAACAGGTTTAAACAAATTGAACAAATTAATTACCCATAACCCCATCTAATAAGAGCCCTAGATTATATGATCATCATATTATGATTATCACATCATTATTTTACTGTTTTTAAATTAACCCTAACCTAAATCCATCATAGATGATTAAAGAAAACATAAAGAAACAATTTAATTAAAAAGGGTTAGAAAGGTTTTACCTTTAATTTAATGGAAGACGAAAAAACCTATGAAAACCCTAAAAACACTCCCAAACCGTCGACCTTTATTTTTTGTCCAGGGATTATGATGGATTTGATCTACTTAAAATCCTTATATAGTTTTTTTTCAAGAATCCTAGCCCAATACAACCCACTTTCCTTTTTCTCTTTTTTTCCCTTTTTTTCTTTCTTTCTTGCGTCCAAACCGACTAACACCCCTTAATTTTCGTTTTTTTTCTTTTTATTATTAATATATGTATTAATAATATTACCTTAATTTTCCTTAATTTATTTCAGCTCCTAAAGCCTCCAAAACCCCAAAACCGTAAAACTAGTCAGTTTTTACGCGTTTTACCGTAAAAGACGTAAAATATACACTTTTATAAAAAATCTCAAATTTTGAAATAAAATTTTTAACTAAGTCCTAAATGACTTAAAACCATCCCGAAATATATCCATATGCCTAATTAACTCATCCGAGACCTCCAAATGCTAAACCGTAAATTGTAAAAAAATACTATTACTATAATACTTATATGTATACGTAAACATCAAAATATCACCATTTTCATTTCATAGTCACCACTTGTGAGCTCATGAACATGAAATAACCGTTCCTCTAATTTACTTAAGAGTACTTCTATACTCATAAACGATAACCACACCAACCTCAATCACACAAAATAAACATGTAATCACACAATCAAGTAAGCACACATAAAATAACCTAAAAGTAAGACCAAGTGACAAATCCAAAACCTAGGGTTGTCACACTTGGTTACACGTAAGATGTTCAATGGATGAGTCTGTATATCTTGGTTACACGTTAGATGTTCAATGGATGAGTCCGTATGTCTTGGTTACACGTTAGATGTTCAATGGGTGAGTCGGTATGTCTTGGTTACACGTTAGATGTTCAATGGATGAGTTGGCATGTCTTGGTTACACGTTAGATGTTCAATGGATGTATCGGTATGTCTTGGTTACACGTTAGATATTCAACGGATGAGTCGACATGTTTGGTTACACGTTATATGTTCAATGGATGAGTCGGTATGTCTTGGTTACACGTTAGATGTTCAATGGATGAGTCGGCATGTCTTGGTTACACGTTATATGTTCAACGGATGAGTCAGTATGTCTTGGTTACACGTTAGATTTTCAATGGATGAGTCGGCATGTCTTGGTTACACGTTATATGTTCAATGGATGAGTCGGTATGTCTTGGTTACACGTTAGATGTTCAATGGATGAGTCGGTATGTCTTGGTTACACGTTAGATGTTCAATGGATGAGTCAGCATGTCTTGGTTACACGTTAGATGTTCAATGGATGAGTCGGTATGTCTTGGTTACACGTTAGATGTTCAATGGATGAGTTGGTATGTCTTGGTTACACGTTAGATGTTCAATGGATGAGTCGGTATATCTTGGTTACACGTTAGATTTTCAATGGATGAGTCGGTA
This sequence comes from Glebionis coronaria, assembly GCA_025667525.1. Lineage (NCBI taxonomy): Eukaryota > Viridiplantae > Streptophyta > Magnoliopsida > Asterales > Asteraceae > Glebionis > Glebionis coronaria. The sequence goes on from CM046878.1 coordinate 85,596,555, forward strand.
TGTCTTGGTTACACGTTAGATGTTCAATGGATGAATCGGTATGTCTTGGTTACACGTTAGATGTTCAATGGATGAGTCGGTATGTCTTGGTTACACGTTAGATGTTCAATGGATGAGTCGGCATGTCTTGGTTACACATTATATGTTCAATGGATGAGTCGGTTGAAAGTCTAATTTTGCTAGGGTTAAAAGTTATCGTCTGATCTTTTCGGATTGACTACCAATTTAAGTGCGACTCAGTCGTCTTTTGGTGAAAAAGAATATTTTTGGTTGTTGTAAAATAAATGTGCAAGACTTTTAAGTAAATGACGGTTAATTAGATCTAAAACTAATTAAAATGTAAATGGTGCAATATTAAAACTTTAAAAGTAATTAATTAAATGACAAAAATTAAAACTCGACGAAAACTAAATTTAACAATGTAATAAAAATGTAAACTTGAAATTTAAAATAAAGAAAAGCAATTAAAATGACTTAAAGAAAAATGCGGGAAAATAAATGCTTGAAAATAAAAAGGAAGTAAACAGAACCTGAGCCGGGATCCAAAATACTGTCACTATTCGGAATCCAATCTTACTCTTATCCTAAATAACATACATGCTGCTTATCCGGAATAAAACTGTCACTCTTATCCGGAATCACCAACCTGTTGCTTATCCGGAATACTTGATTCTTCGACTTATCTGGAATCCACAAAACCAAGCTATCCAGAATGTTTGTTTAAACCACTATCCGGAATACCTGGTATCCGGGATATCTTTTGTAGCTTATCCGGAATAATCCTTTCCTCCTTATTCGGAATATCCTTGTTCCTTATTCGGAATAAAGTTCGAGCCCTTATCCGGAATAACTAGATTGACGAGTTATCCGGAATAATCCTTCTTCAGCTTATCCGGAATGTCCTTCTGAGGCTTATCCGGAATGGTGATGCAAGCCTTATCTGGAATGTTGAATATAGCACTATCCGGAATCAGTCTTAAGTTCCTTATCCGGAATAACTGTTTGTAACCTTATCCGAAATACCTTCCTGAGTCCTTATCCGGAATAAACAACTTCCAGTTATCCGGAATACCCCAACAAGCAGACTACTCGAAATGTTGTGTTTTGAAGCATTATCCGAAATATGAGGGTTTTTCCAAAACCCAGATAAGAACTAAAATCAAATAAGCTACAAACTAAAATTAAGCTAAAAACAATTAAGCACTTAATTAAAAACTTAACCAAATCAAACTTAAGAAAAAGCTATTAAACCAAAATTTAAAAACTTTTAAAAACACTAAATAATAAAAATATTAAAAATCAACTTTTTATAAAAATTAACTAATAAGCACTTAATTAAATTTAAGAAAAACACAATAAGGTATAAAATCAATAAGCTAACACAATCATAAACATAAAAACAAAACACTTAATCAAATAAGTATGACAATAAGCTCATAAACATAAAGATTAAATCAAGAACAAGAAAGGTATAACGAGAGATTAATTAAAACCTGATTAAAATTAAGATTCAACAATTAAAATAAAGATAAGAATTAAAAGCTTAAAATTTAAGGTGCGCGACAAGGAATTAAAGGTGCAATTAAGTAAAGAACATTAAGAAAGTGCAAGTAATTAAAATGGAAGAACTATTTTGCCAAGATAGTCAACACCTCCTAATGTGTCATTAGGAGGGTATTTATAGTGATTAGGGAAGGTTAAGCATGTGTTGCATCTTTCTTTCTTTCTTTCTCGTCTTCTCTTCTTCTAGATTCTTCGACTTTTTCGACTTTGTCTCGGGATTAATAAACTCGTCTTGTAATTTCTTCATTAATTTAGACTTGAGTTCTTCGGCTTTTATTAAACTTCCGTCTTTAGACTTTTTCTTCGATAAATCTTCAGAATAGGCCTTGGACTTCCGTTCTTTTTTGCACTCTTGATCTTTTGACTTAATCTTTTGTCTTTTTCTTTGATAAAAGCCCGTGAAAGCCCGTGTTTTCTCTCCTTTTCACATTTTGATCCTAAATCACAACAAAAACACAAACCACGCATAATTCCGACATTTACGACATAAAATACACGTTTTGGCTTGGTTATAATTGTAATTAAGTGGTAAAAGGATGGGTGTTTTCACACCTATCAAATCCCCTACACTTAACCATTGCAATGTCCTCATGCAATGCATTAATTACAAAGCAAGATTACATTTTCCATCACAACCAATTCACATTGGCCTTTATTAAAGAGACAAAATATTTAAAGGAAGAAAACAAGGAAAGAAATCAAAAATTTACCTTAGGGTTTTGGAATGTCATGAATGATTATCATCCTCAAGTTTTAGTTCCCCATACCAAGCTTAAAAACAGATCATTGTTATTATAAGTTAGCAAACTATCCCAAACTCATGTGGGCCAATTATTTACTTAGACTCCCTTATTCCTAGGTGTATCTCTTATATTTTATTATTGTCTTGAATGATCACGAGGATGCATTGTTGACTTATTTCGATAGTTTATTAGGCCGAAAATAAAGTGGGATGATTTAATCAATAGTTAGCTAAAGGACAAAATCTTTTAAAACTGCTTCTCGGGACCTCATAAAGTTCATATCTTGGCATAACTCGCTTCACGATTTGAGACCTTTCTCGGACCGATATTTGGCATTGACTTCATACTTCAAATCTTGAGAGACGTTCATGAAATAATGGTCTTCTCTTCATAATAAGGATTTCTTCACTTGAATTTTTTGAGAGATTCTTCATATTTGGACCACGACTTCTTTATTTTTCTCCAATCTTATTTGGGATTTTGATATACAACGATCCGCCTCCTTTTAGGACTTGGATCTATTTATCCTCATACCTTGTTAGAGCCTTTTTGGATAGACTTCTCCATGATCTTTAGGGGAGTATTTGCTTTTCGTCGTGTGTCTCGATCCTTCATATTGATTTTTGATAAATGATTCTTCACATCACTTGTGATCTTTAGCAACAAAATGTAGCCCTCATGCCTTGTTAGGACCTTTTCAGACTCGCCAATCTTCGCATCCCGCTTCAATAAGTTATGCCTTGGCTATGAACTCTAATCAATACCGAGCAACTTTTAAACGATCTTGGGCTAGAAGCTAAGTAACTTTTCAAATCGTACAACCTTATTTATTGCAAATATATTTATTAACAAGCGATGGGAGAAAAATATCATAATTAACTCACATAAATTCATGAAAGAATACCAAACTTATAACTGACTCTATAATCTCTCGTTCTCCACAATTTAAAATCTCAAGGAATGAGACTCGTGGATGCTTAGCCAATTAAATCAAAGTTTTGGGTTTTCGAGTCATCTATAGGATCTTGCAAATTCTTAGACTCTTTCAAGTTTAGAATTCGCATTTTAAAGTTCCCTTGATAAACGACTTTCTAGAATCAATTATAGGGACTTGCGAAAAGTTCATGTTCACCCGTAAGAGTTAAGACTTTCGCGTTTTAAAGTCCACTATATAAAAGCCTAGCAAAACTTGACTTAAACACGTTAAGGATACTAGCTAGAGTAAACTAAGATAAGTAAACTCGGGTTGAGTCAAAAGATTCATAACGTTTGAAAATTAAAACCACTTTATTAAAATTTATTCTAGCAAAGAAAGAAAATAACTATAACAAAGGAAAAACTAATAAGCCAAAATAGATCAAAAATTTTGAAAAATGTCGAACAAATCAATTTTCTGGTTAAAATGAGGACAAATACAAGGAAAAGCCACTTAAATTCGATAGAAGTCCATTTGAAAATCTGATTTTGCTAAGAGTTAAAATTTATCGTCCGATCTTTCGAATTTACTACCAGTTTAAGTGCGACTCAGTCGTCTTTTGGTGAAAAAGAATATTTTTGGTTGTTGTAAAATAAATGTGCAAGACTTTTAAGTAAATGACGGTTAATTAAATCTAAAACTAATTAAAATGTAAATGATGCAATATTAAAAATTTAAAAGTAATTAATTAAATGACAAAAATTAAAACTCGACGAAAACTAAATTTGACAATGTAATAAAAATGTAAACTTGAAATTTAAAATAAAGAAAAGCAATTAAAATGACTTAAAGAAAAATGCGGGAAAATAAATGCTTGAAAATAAAAAGGAAGTAAACAGAACCTGAGCCGGGATCCAAAATATTGTCACTATTCGGAATCTAATCTTACTCTTATCCTAAATAACAAACCTGCTGCTAATCCGGAATAAAACTGGCACTCTTATCCGGAATCACCAACCTGTTGCTTATCCGGAATACTTGATTCTTCGACTTATCCGGAATCCACAAAACCAAGCTATCTGGAATGTTTGTTTAAACCACTATCCGGAATACCTGGTATCCGGGATATCTTTTGTAGCTTATCCGGAATAATCCTTTCCTCCTTATCCGGAATACCCTTGTTCCTTATTCGGAATAAAGTTCGAGCCCTTATCTGGAATAACTAGATTGACGAGTTATCCGGAATAACCCTTCGTCAGCTTATCCAGAATGTCCTTCTGAGGCTTATCCGGAATGGTGATGCAAGCCTTATCCGGAATGTTGAATATACTACTATCCAGAATCAGTATTAAGTTCCTTATCCGGAATAACTGTTTGTAACCTTATCCGGAATACCTTCCTGAGTCCTTATCCGGAATAAACAACTTCCAGTTATCCGGAATACCCCAACAAGCAGACTATTCGGAATGTTGTGTTTTGAAGCATTATCCGGAATATGAGGGTTTTACCAAAACCCGGATAAGAACTAAAATCAAATAAGCTACAAACTAAAATTAAGCTAAAAATAATTAAGCACTTAACTAAAAACTTAACCAAATCAAACTTAAGAAAAAGCTATTAAAACAAAATTTAAAAACTTTTAAAAATACTAAATAATAAAAATATTAAAAATCAACTTTTTATAAAAATTAACTAATAAACACTTAATTAAATTTAAGAAAAACATAATAAGCTATAAAATCAATAAGCTAACTGATGAGACTGCTTTTATACATAGTCTCATCGTCCAAAACGGGCTTTAAATGCATTAAATATCATCAAAATACCCAAATATATGCTTGTGTTTGTTACTTGTGTATTTTAGGTAGGGATATTGAGAAAATGACAAACGATCACAAGAATCATGCAAAAACGAACACGGGAAAAGAATCCGCACAATGAACCGGACCCAAGTGATGATTTTCCAAGAATAAACCTTGAAGATTTGAAGATTATACAAGAAGGGTCCTCCAATATTGAAGATTTAACACTTTAAAACCCTTGTTTATTCAAAATTACAAGTTTGGTCCTTAAAAAATGTCAAAATTACCAAAAGGACCCTTGACTTTGAAGAAATGGCAAAAATGGTCCGTCATCAATCATGACTTGGCAATTTCAGTCCTCCAAGAAGTCAAACAAACAAGTCAAGACCATTATCAATGAAGAAAATTCCAAATCAGTCCTTCAAGAATCAAGAAATGGCAAGAAATACCCCAGAAAATACTTTGGAAAAGTGTTTGAGGCAAAAGTGTGAAAAGAAAAACTTGGCTAACAAAGGAAATCCAGATTTGGTGAATTTATTTGCAAGTGAAAGGCAAAAGGAAGTTAAGGGGTTTAACTTGGCAGACAGTCAAAGTTACCTAGGCCAACCAACACACGCCACGTGCCCCACTCACCCCATCCCACCAATCACATTCCGCCAATTTGCCACCTCAAATCCCACCCATAACCGGTTTAACAAACTTATTTATTAAGTTTAAAATTGGGCGGTTAACAACTTTTCAAAAATTAATCTAGATTAAACTCAATACTATTCACCAAGAACAAGAATTAGGGGAATGTTTAATCCTCTGAATTAAACCCTAATTCTTTCCAGATTAGTGATTAACTATCCCTAATCACATCCCAACCTTAAAAATGGACACCTCACCACCTCACAACCCCACACTAAACTATGAATAAGGGTGCCTTATATAGGGATACAATGATAAAGGAAAGCTAAAACCCTCGCTAATGAAGTTCCACAAATACCCTTGATGATTTTGAACTTTCTTGTACATGTGACAGATTTTTGGTTGTTAATATGAGTTGGCAGGTTGTAAGTGCATCCAAAGGCCAAGAATGAAGCTAGGAAACAAAGCTAAACAAGGTTTGTTGATCTTCTGGCAAGTCTTGGCAGTATCCTAAAAAACGTGTGCAGGGGAATCTTGTGTGGGGTTGTGAGGTGGTGAGGTGTCCATTTTTAAGGTTGGGATGTGATTAGGGATAGGTTAATCACTAATCTGGAAAGAATTAGGGTTTAATTCAAAGGATTAAACGTTCCCCTAATTCTTGTTCTTGGTGAATAGTATTGAGTTTAATCCAGCTTAATTTTTGAAAAGTTGTTAACCGCCCAATTTTAAACTTAATAAATAAGTTTGTTAAACCGGTTATGGGTGGGATTTGAGGTGGCAAATTGGCGGAATGTGATTGGTGGGATGGGGTGAGTGGGGCACGTGGCGTGTGTTGGTTGGCCTAGGTAACTTTGGCTGTCTGCCAAGTTAAACCCTTAACTTCCTTTTGCCTTTCACTTGCAAATAACTTCACCAAATCTGGATTTCCTTTGTTAGCCAAGTTTTTCTTTTCACACTTTTGCCCCAAATACTTTTCCAAAGTATTTTCAGGGGTATTTCTTGCCATTTCTTGATTCTTGAAGGACTGATTTGGCATTTTCTTCATTGATAATGGTCTTGACTTGTTTGTTTGACTTCTTGGAGGACTGAAATTGCCAAGTCATGATAGATGAGGGACCATTTTTTCCATTTCTTCAAAGTCAAGGGTCCTTTTGATAATTTTGACATTTTTAAAGGACCAAACTTGTAATTTTGAATAAACAAGGGTTTTAAAGTGTCAATTCTTCAATATTGGAGGACCCTTCTTGTATAATCTTCAAATCTTCAAGGTTTATTCTTGGAAAATCATCACTTGGGTCCGGTTCATTGTGCGGCTTCTTTTCCCGTGTTCGTTTTTGCATGATTCTTGTGATCTTTTGTCATTTTCTCAATATTCGTACCTAAAATACACAAGTAACAAACACAAGCATATATTTGGGTATTTTGATGATATTTAATGCATTTAAAACCCGTTTTGGACGATGAGACTATGTATAAAAGCAGTCTCATCACTAACACAATCATAAACATAAAAACAAAACACTTAATCAAATAAGAATGACAATAAGCTCATAAACATAAAGATTAAATCAAGAACAAGAAAGGTAGAATGAGAGATTAATTAAAACTTGATTAAAATTAAGATTCGACAATTAAAATAAAGACAAGAATTAAAAGCTTACAAATTTAAGGTGCGAGACAAGGAATTAAAAGTGAAATTAAGTAAAGAACATTAAGAAAGTGCAAGTAATTAAAATGAAAGAACTATTTTGTCAAGATAGTCAACACCTCCTGATGTGTCACTAGGAGGGTATTTATAGTGATTAGGGAAGGTTAAGCATGTGTTGCTTCTTTCTTTCTCATCTTTTCTTCTTCTAAATTCTTCGACTTTTTCGACTTTGTCTCGGGATTAATAAACTTGTCTTGTAATTTCTTCATTAATTTAGACTTGAGTTCTTCGGCTGTTATTAAACATCCGTCTTTAGACTTTTTCTTCGATAAATCTTCAGAATAGGCCTTGGACTTCCGTTCTTTTTTGCACTCTTGATCTTTCGACTTTGTCTTTTACTTTTTCTTTGATAAAAGCCCGTGAAAGTCCGTGTTTTCTCCTCTTTTCACATTTTGATCCTAAATCACAACAAAAACACAAACCACGCATAATTCCAACATTTACGACATAAAATACACGTTTTGGCTTGGTTATAATTGTAATTTAGTGGTAAAAGGATGGGTGTTTTCACACCTATCATTGGTATGTCTTGGTTGCACGTTAAATGTTCAATGGATGAGTCGGCATGTCTTAGTTACACGTTATATGTTCAATGGATGAGTCAGTATGTCTTGGTTACACGTTAGATGTTCAATGGATGAGTCGGTATGTCTTGGTTACACGTTAGATGTTCAATGGATGAGTCAGTATGTCTTGGTTACACGTTATATGTTCAATGGATGAGTCGGCATGTCTTGGTTACAAGCTAGATGTTCAATGGATGAGTCGGTATGTCTTGGTTACACGTTAGATGTTCAATGGATGAGTCAGTATGTCTTGGTTACACGTTAGATGTTCAATAGATGAGTCGGTATGTCTTGGTTACACGTTAGATGTTCAATGGATGAGTCAGTATGTCTTGGTTACACGTTAGATGTTCAACGGATGAGTCGGTATGTCTTGGTTACACGTTAGATGTTCAATGGATGAGTCGGCATGTCTTAGTTACACGTTATATGTTCAATAGATGAGTCGGTATGTCTTGGTTACACGTTAGATGTTCAATGGATGAGTCGGCATGTCTTGGTTTGTAACACCCCCGATTTCGGGTCATAGCAGCGGAAGGGTCATTTGGTGTTACTATCATGGTTCAACCTCAATATCATAGAAAACGCCTCAAAATGAGTCGTTTTAACAAAACATACATCCATTCATTGGTTTAAAGATAAAATATTTTACACACGGTCCCAAATAGTTTTAAGTTTACACAACCAACCAAACAATGAAAGTTTCTTAGAATGGACATAGTTTAGTAAAGCGGGCCAAAACATTTTAATTTAGCAAGCTGCGTGAAACCGCCTCCCTTGAGTGCCTTCTTCATGGACCTGAGATAAAACATGCTATAAAGTCAACAAAAATGTTGAGTGAATCTATAGAGTTTAAATTAAATAAATGAACACAAGTATTCTGAATAAACCTTCCTTGGTTGACAATCATGTGGATCAGACATAATTATCGTTGTTATTTCATAAGTCTCGTGAAATTGAACGTTAACATATATTATTTCAGCCCAACACACCTAGCCAAGTGCGTATATTTCTCTTATACAATTGCATCCGATGTTTCATTACTGGTGCATCACAACACCACGCGATAGCTAGTCGCGACCGGACTGGGAGTCACCCCGATAGATCTATCCATAGTATTAGCGTTCCTTTCGATTAACAATTCACGATTCATGGGTCTTTTAAGGCTAAACAAACTTGTATAACAACTTTCATCTAAGCATACAATCGGGTCCTTTGTGTTCAATTTTAAAGAAAGAGGGTTTACCACAACTTCTCGTTGTACCCTTCATTTGTACTAAATGTTTTTCCAATAATATGGGTTTCCACAACTTCTCGTTGTACACCTTTTATTTTAATAAAACAAGCATGTTATCCCCCTCACGGGTTTTATAAGACAAGTAAACATGTTAAAGCTAGGCTATAGACTCGCCTTGATACGATAGTAGTGACGTGACGATCGCCGACGATTTGTGATGCCCGTTAAACACGAAGACCGCAACCTACCAAATAAGGTGCGTTCGTTAATAACGACTCAAGTATAAATAATACTTAAATAATATGAAAGTCAATTTCAAATGACCATGAAAATTCCGAAAAATTAAGAAAAATATAAGTGTACTTCTATACCCTTTTATTCAACACTTATTCATTTAAAAGCTTACACCCTTGACATTGACCGTCATAAGACGCCAAGTCAAACCATCATTTTTACTTACCTCGGACCAGTAGCTAAGTCATTTATATAATGACTTAATACTCGAGTAAGTCACTATGTCCAATAGTGAATACTCAACTCACGCCATACAAGTATTGAACTACGTGTCCAAAATACCACTCAGCATGTACACTCCAAATGTACACACCAATCTAACCTATCTAGACATGTCCGATTTCGACGAAACTTGGTGAAAAACTCACACATAATATGAATTAGACTCAGTTTAAATTTCATTCAAAAATATTACTTCTAAGACCTTCTGCCCGACACACCTTCGTGTTACAAAAACCGGACAGTTTTACGCCTTTGACTTGTAAAACCATTTTGACTTATCTAAACAATTCCGTTTGCAAAACCGACACTCGGGTTTGAAAATAGACTCATGACCTGAGGTTTATCAACTTACAACAGCCCTTGAACATTTTTAAAACTCATTTTATAGTCCCCGAGATTCGTTCCAAATATCGACAACAATTTTCGGATTGTGCCGATACCCGTCTCCCGGTACACAAATACTAAAAGTAGCATAACTTTTCGCTCGTAATGAGTTAGAAGCTCTACTTTAGCTCAAATCGAGGCTAACGAAATTCTCTACGACCCTATCTTATTAGTTTACCAAGTTTATCACAGTAACAATTTCAAAAACGGCCTTAAAGTTACTGCCTAAAATAGACTATCTAAAAATCATACCAAAACAATTTTTCGACCCATTCCAACAATTCCTATGGTCCTAATATGATCCTAATATCATACTAACGCATCTAACTAACCCATAACACCCTCAAATTTTATCTCACAACAATTAAACAATCAAAAATCTTACATGCAACAAAAACCCACTATGAATATTATATTATTAACACCATATATAAACACAAAAATGGATCAAACATCAAGTTCTTCACCAAAAATTGAAAGTAAAATTTTAGTGAATGCATGTAGAAGAAAATTATACCAATAGAAAGCTTATGAAATTTCCAAGATGGGTCTTGTTTTAGTTTCCTTTGATTCAAAGTACAAAATCAAAAATCAATGGATTTGGTGTGTTGGAGGTGGACGGCCAAGAAGGAGAAAAAGGAGAGAGATGAGATTTTTTTTAAATGAATTGTTTAATGAAAATAGTTAGTGGAAAATCTTTAAATAGTGGGGTGAGGGTAGATTTTGTCAAAAGTGCATTCTTTTGGTCCTATGTTGTAAGTAAATAGTTTACAAGGTAGGAAATGTAAATTGTACATTTTAAAAATATTTACGGGGCTCGGGTTTCGTAAAAATACTTTTCGAAAGTTAAAACGCTTCATAAAAATAATAATAAAGCTTCGACACGACTTAAAACGTAATTAAATCGAAAACGTCGAAAATATACAATATCGAGACAATCGATAATAAAACGTAATTTTTTGGGCATCCGTCGGTATCGCGATCACTAATAGTTATCGTCATTCGTTAAAACGTAAAATACGAGAAATAAAGATTAAATATAAGAAAAATCATTTCCATGATTATTTGAGAATATAATATCGATACCTAACATATTCCTTGTCGGTTTTCATCTAATCGACATTCTTACGCTAGTTTCAATTCATAACCTTCTCGGTTAGTCGATAATTTAAAATTCTCATTAAAGTAAACACGTAATACGTAATAGTCGAGATTAAAATAACGACCTGAAATTGACGGGTTGTCACATCATCCCCACCAAAATAGGATCTTCGCCCTCGAAGATCAACTTGCGTTCTTGCCCGATCGCTTGTTGAAATCAAAGAGATGAGGGTAATTCTTCCACATTTGGTCTTCTCGTTCCCAAGTAAACTCCGGTCCTCTTCGAGAGTTCCATCGAACTTTGACGATAGGTATTCGGCTTTGCTTCAGTTGCTTGACCTCGCGATCCATGATCTCGACTGGTTCTTCAATAAAGTGCAACTTTTTATCAACCTTAACCTCGTCTAACGGTATAATGAGTTCTTCATCGGATAAACACTTCTTCAGATTCGACACGTGAAAAGTGTTATGAATCCCATACAGTTCTTGTGGTAGTTCAAGTTGGTACGCCACGGGTCCTACTCTAGATGTAACCTTGAATGGTCCGATATAACGAGGACTCAACTTCCCACGTTTTCCAAATCGTACAACACCTTTCCATGGTGATACCTTTAGCATAACCTTATCTCCCACGTTAAACTCCAATGGTTTTCTTCTCACATCCGCATAACTCTTCTGTCGGCTTCGAGCAGACAACAACCTATTCTTGATTTGCACAATCATATCCGTCGTCTCTCTAATCAAATCTGGTCCAGTGAGTTGGGCATCACCAACCTCACTCCAGCTAACGGGTGATCTACATTTTCTCCCATACAGTGGTTCAAAAGATGCAGCTTTAATACTCGCGTGATAACTGTTATTGTACGAGAATTCGGCCAAATGTAAGTGCTTATCCCAGCTACTTCCAAAGTCTATCACACAAGCACGTAGCATATCCTCCAAAGTTTGAATTGTTCTTTCGCTTTGCCCATCAGTTTGCGGATGATAGGCTGTGCTCATATCCAAATTGGTTCCTAACGACTTTTGCAGTGATCTCCAAAATCCAGAAGCAAAACGACTATCTCTATCGGAAATGATTGAAATAGGAACACCATGCTTGCACACGATTTCCTTCAGATAAATATCGGCGAGTTTCTCCAAACCGAACCTCTCGTTGTTGGAATAAAATGAGCGGATTTAGTTAAACGATCGACAATAACCCAAATTGCATCGAACCCAGACGGTGTCCTTGGGAGTTTTGTGATGAAGTCCATCGTAATTCGCTCCCATTTCCAGACTGGAATTTCAGGTTGGACAAGTAATCCTGACGGCTTCTGATATTCAGCTTTCACTTTTGCACATGTTAAGCATTTCGCGACGTGTGTTGCAATATCAGCTTTCATATTCGGCCACCAGTATAACTTTTTCAAGTCTTGGTACATTTTGTCCGATCCAGGATGAATAGAATACTTGGACTTATGAGATTCTAACATAATTAAGTCTCTCAGTCCACCGAAGAATGGTAACCAAATTCGACCTCTAAAACATTTGATACCATCGGCTCGCGCCACGAGTGTTTCACCGTCTCCTCTAAATCTTTCGGCAGCAATATTTTCCTTCTTGCATGCTTCGACTTGTGCGTTCCGAATCTGCTCAGGTAAGTTATTATGAACTGTCACTACTAAAGCACGCACTCGAATCGGTTTCTCCCTTTCCTTTCGACTTAACGCGTCAGCTACCACGTTCGCCTTTCCCGGATGATAACGAATTTCGCAGTCGTAATCACTCAATAATTCAACCCATCGACGTTGCCTCATATTCAGCTCCTTTTGATCTAGTATGTATTGTAGGCTTTTATGATCAGTGAATACTGTACACTTCGTACCATACAGATAATGTCTCCAAAGTCGCAGAGCAAAAACCACAGCGCCCAATTCCAAGTCATGGGTAGTGTAGTTCTCCTCATTCTTCCTTAATTGTCTAGAGGCATATGCGATCACCTTTTCGCGTTGCATGAGAACAGCACCGTATCCTCGAAGAGATGCATCGCAATAAACAACAAAGTCTTCACTTCCTTCAGGTAACGATAAAATCGGCGCACTACAGAGTTTCGTCTTCAGGGTTTGGAAAGCTTCTTCTTCATCATCGCCCCACACATACGGTTTATTCTTCTGAGTCAGCTTCGTTAATGGTTTCGATATCAAAGAGAATCCTTCAATAAACCTTCGGTAATAACCAGCCAGACCTAGAAATTGTCGCACTTCAGTTGGAGTAGTCGGAGCACTCCAATTCTTGATGGCTTCGATCTTTGCAGGATCAACATGTACTCCACTTTTATCGACCACGTGTCCGAGAAATTGTACAGAATTAAGCCAAAAATCACACTTTGAGAACTTAGCGTATAACTTTTCGTTCTTCAACAAGTTCAAGATAATCCTCAAGTGTTCTGCATGCTCTTCATTGCTCTTGGAGTATATTAGAATATCATCTATGAAAACGATCACGAATTTATCAAGATACGGCTTGCAAATGCGATTCATTAAGTCCATGAATACAGCAGGTGCATTAGTCAAACCAAAAGGCATAACCAGAAACTCATAATGACCATAACGAGTTCTAAACGCCGTAATAGGAATATCTTCCTCACGTATGCGAAGTTGATGGTAACCAGAACGAAGATCAATCTTGGAGAAAACACGAGAACCTTGGAGTTGATCAAATAAATCATCAATTCTTGGAAGCGGATAACGATTCTTGATCGTTAGCTTATTCAACTCTCGGTAATCAATACACATACGAAACGAACCATCTTTCTTCTTAACGAATAAGACAAGAGCTCCCCAAAGTGACGAACTCGGTCGTATAAAACCCTTATCAGATTGCTCTTGCAATTGCACAGATAACTCCTTCAGCTCGGATGGGGCTAAACGATATGGCGCACGAGCCACGGGTGCAGCACCAGGAATTAGGTCAATTTGGAATTCTACTTGCCTTGGAGGAGGAAGTCCAGGCAAATCTTCCGGAAACACTTCAGGAAAGTCGCGGATAACAGGTACATCTTCAGCACGTTTCTCCTTCGATTCTTTCTCCACTACTTTAGCTAGGAATAACTCGCAGCCTCTTTCGATATACTTACGAGCCTTAATGCACGAAACGATTTTCAGTCGGGAATTACGTTGATCACCTTCGATAACCATGGTCTTGTCGTCTAAAGGAATCCTAACTTTCTTTTCTCCACACAAGATAGACGCGTTATACTTGGATAACCAATCCATTCTGATAATAATATCAAAACTTCCCAATTCAACAATCATCAAGTCTATCTTAAAAATACGGTTCAAGAGATTAAGAGAACATCCTAGGAGCGCACGATTGGTTCTCACTAATTTACCATCAGCTAGTTCTACGTCATAACTTGCGTCTAATTAGACCGGTTTGATATCAATTAAGGTACTAAAACTTGTAGACACAAAGCTTTTGTCCGCACCAGAATCAAATAAAGCTGTAGCATAACGGTTGTTCAGTAAAAACGTACCAGTGACAACTTTCAGGTTTTGCTTCGCTTCGGCTTCTCCCAACTGATAAGCTTTTCCTTGGTTATCTCCACCACGTGCATTCTTCGGAGGTTGAGGGCATTGGTTCCTCATGTGACCTTTACCTTGGCAGTTATAACACGTCCCCTTCTTTCCTGGTCCCCAACAGTCTTCAGTCTTGTGACCTAACTTGTTGCACTTTCCACACTTAACACATTCACCAGTATGAGACTTCTTGCAGCGTTGACATCTGGTTTCCTTGTCCGCAGTTGCAGCTTCAGTCATCGCATTAGCGTTGCCCCTCCTTCGGTTTTGATTTCTGTTGTGAGATTGACGGTTATCACTACGATCATCACTGTCATGTTCAGCTCTTCTTTTGTTGCCTTCAGAAACACCATCAGCCTTGTCTTGGATGATTTGACCCATTAGTTGGTAGGCCATACGAACAGCTTCATCAATATTGGCAGGTTTAGATGAGGTCACATCACCACGGATGTTGGTCGGTAAGCCTCGAATATACTGCTCTACCTTCAAGTATTCTGGATTAACTTTGTTTGGACAAAGTAGAGCAAGTTCATGGAATCTGTTGGTGTATCCATCGATGTCAGTACCCTTCAGTCTCAGCTGATATAGTTCCTGCTCTAACCTCTGAATAACACTCCTTGGACAGAATTCCTCAGTCATCCACCTTCTTACTTCAGCCCAAGGTGTAGCATACGCAGCATCCATACCCAATGATGCCATTCTTCCATTCCACCAAGTTAATGCTCGCCCTTGAAGAGTAGCAGAGGCAAACATCACTTTATCTCCTTCCTCACTTCCACTAAATAGAAACATGGATTCTAATTTCTCAAACCATTGCATTAACCCAACAGCGCCTTCAGTACCCTTAAAAGTTGGAGGTTTGCATTTCATGAACGAGGTATAATTGCACTTCTTGTTTTCAGGAATCACTGGTCTATCAGCATCCCCAGTTCCAGCACCAGCATTGCCAGCTCCCGCATTATCAGCTCCAGTAGCGCCAGCTCCAGTAGCGCCAGCTCTAGTAGCACCAGCTCCAGTGTTGCCAGCTCCAGTATCGCCAGCTCCACCAGATCCACCAGCTCCACCGGATCCACCAGCTTCACCGGATCCACCAGCTCCACCGGATCCGCCAGATCCTCTAGCTCCATTATTCAAGTTTGCCATAAATGCATTCATAGATATCTGAAATTGATCAGCTACTATTGCACGTAACTGAGTCTCAGTCAACTGTTTAGGCGGCATGATCCTGTTACACAATTCACATCAAAATGAGTATTCATTCAACGCTTGTGATAACAAAACATGAATAACACAGAATAAGAATAGATAGATGAAAAGAAACAAGAATGGATGATAGAATAAGGAATAGAATTTAGACAAGGAACGAAGATTCACGAGGGATGAGTCAAAAGACAGGGATTTCTATTGTGACAATCAGCGTCGTTTGTAAATCACGTATTAGTATTATAATAATCAAATAATAGACATTTATAAATAAATAAATGTAATCCATTATGCTTTAAGCATAAATAATAATTAAATATGTATAACATATATATACTTTTCTTATTCTCGTCCATTGGCAACTCGGAGGTTTCGCTTGCAGATGTTATAGTCAAAAGATTTCAAAATTTTTATTTTTGGAAAATCTTTTCGTTCTCTATAACTTGAGCTCTGATGCCAATCTGTAACACCCCTGATTTCGGGTCATAGCAGCGGAAGGGTCATTGGGTGTTACTATCATGGTTCAACCTCAATATCATAGAAAACGCCTCAAAATGAGTCGTTTTAACAAAACATACATCCATTCATTGGTTTAAAGATAAAATATTTTACACACGGTCCCAAATAGTTTTAAGTTTACACAACCAACCAAACAATGAAAGTTTCTTAGAATGGACATAGTTTAGTAAAGCGGGCCAAAACATTTTAATTTAGCAAGCTGCGTGAAACCGCCTCCCTTGAGTGCCTTCTTCATGGACCTGAGATAAAACATGCTATAAAGTCAACAAAAATGTTGAGTGAATCTATAGAGTTTAAATTAAATAAATGAACACAAGTATTCTGAATAAACCTTCCTTGGTTGACAATCATGTGGATCAGACATAATTATCGTTGTTATTTCATAAGTCTCGTGAAATCGAACGTTAACATATATTATTTCAGCCCAACACACCTAGCCAAGTGCGTATATTTCTCATATACAATTGCATCCGATGTTTCATTACTGGTGCATCACAACACCACGCGATAGCTAGTCGCGACCGGACTGGGAGTCACCCCGATAGATCTATCCATAGTATTAGCGTTCCTTTCGATTAACAATTCACGATTCATGGGTCTTTTAAGGCTAAACAAACTTGTATAACAACTTTCATCTAAGCATACAATCGGGTCCTTTGTGTTCAATTTTAAAGAAAGAGGGTTTACCACAACTTCTCGTTGTACCCTTCATTTGTACTAAATGTTTTTCCAATAATAAGGGTTTCCACAACTTCTCGTTGTACACCTTTTATTTTAATAAAACAAGCATGTTATCCCCCTCACGGGTTTTATAAGACAAGTAAACATGTTAAAGCGAGGCTATAGACTCACCTTGATACGATAGTAGTGACGTGACGATCGCCGACGATTTGTGATGCCCGTTAAACACGAAGACCGCAACCTACCAAATAAGGTGCGTTCGTTAATAACGACTCAAGTATAAATAATACTTAAATAATATGAAAGTCAATTTCAAATGACCATGAAAATTCCAAAAAATTAAGAAAAATATAAGTGTACTTCTATACCCTTTTATTCAACACTTATTCATTTAAAAGCTTACACCCTTGACATTGACCGTCATAAGACGCCAAGTCAAACCATCATTTTTACTTCCCTCGGACCAGTAGCTAAGTCATTTATTTAATGACTTAATACTCGAGTAAGTCACTATGTCCAATAGTGAATACTCAACTCACGCCATACAAGTATTGAACTACGTGTCCAAAATACCACTCAGCATTTACACTCCAAATGTACACACCAATCTAACCTATCTAGACATGTCCGATTTCGATGAAACTTGGTGACAAACTCACACATAATATGAATAAGACTCAGTTTAAATTTCATTCAAAAATATTACTTCTAAGACCTTCTGCCCGACACACCTTCGTGTTACAAAAACCGGACAGTTTTACGCCTTTGACTTGTAAAACCATTTTGACTTATCTAAACAATTCCGTTTGCAAAACCGACACTCGGGTTTGAAAATAGACTCATGACCTGAGGTTTATCAACTTACAACAGCCCTTGAACATTTTTAAAACTCATTTTATAGTCCCCGAGATTCGTTCCAAATATCGACAACAATTTTCGGATTGTGCCGATACCCGTCTCCCGGTACACAAATACTAAAAGTAGCATAACTTTTCGCTCGTAATGAGTTAGAAGCTCTACTTTAGCTCAAATCGAAGCTAACGAAATTCTCTACGACCCTATCTTATTAGTTTACCAAGTTTATCACAGTAACAATTTCAAAAACGGCCTTAAAGTTACTGCCTAAAATAGACTATCTAAAAATCATACCAAAACAATTTTTCGACCCATTCCAACAATTCCTATGGTCCTAATATGATCCTAATATCATACTAACGCATCTAACTAACCCATAACACCCTCAAATTTGATCTCACAAAAATTAAACAATCAAAAATCTTACATGCAACAAAAACCCACTATGAATATTATATTATTAACACCATATATAAACACAAAAATGGATCAAACATCAAGTTCTTCACCAAAAATTGAAAGTAAAATTTTAGTGAATGCATGTAGAAGAAAATTATACCAATAGAAAACTTATGAAATTTCCAAGATGGGTCTTGTTTTAGTTTCCTTTGATTCAAAGTACAAAATCAAAAATCAATGGATTTGGTGTGTTGGGGGTGGACGGCCAAGAAGGAGAAAAAGGAGAGAGATGAGATTTTTTTTTTTAAATGAATTCTTTAATGAAAATAGTTAGTGGAAAATCTTTAAATAGTGGGGTGAGGGTAGATTTTGTCAAAAGTGCATTCTTTTGGTCCTATGCTGTAAGTAAATAGTTTACAAGGTAGGAAATGTAAATTGTACATTTTAAAAATATTTACGGGGCTCGGGTTTCGTAAAAATACTTTTCAAAAGTTAAAACGCTTCATAAAAATAATAATAAAGCTTCGACACGACTTAAAACGTAATTAAATCGAAAACGTCGAAAATATACAATATCGAGACAATCGATAATAAAACGTAAATTTTTGGGCATCCGTCGGTATCGCGATCACTAATAGTTATCGTCATTCGTTAAAACGTAAAATATGAGAAATAAAGATTAAATATAAGAAAAATCATTTCCATGATTATTTGAGAATATAATATCGATACCTAACATATTCCTTGTCGGTTTTCATCTAATCGACATTCTTACACTAGTTTCAATTCATAACCTTCTCGGTTAGTCGATAATTTAAAATTCTCATTAAAGTAAACACGTAATACGTAATAGTCGAGATTAAAATAACGACCTGAAATTGACGGGTTGTCACATGGTTACACGTTATATGTTCAATGGATGAGTTGGTATGTCTTGGTTACACGTTATATGTTCAATGGACGAGTCGGCATGTCTTGGTTACACGTTATATGTTCAATGGATGAGTCGGTATGTCTTGGTTACACGTTAGATGTTCAATGGATGAGTCGGAATGTCTTGGTTACACGTTAGATGTTCAATGGATGAGTCGGCATGTCTTGGTTACACGTTAGATGTTCAATGGATGAGTCAGCATGTCTTGGTTACACGTTAGATGTTCAATGGATGAGTAGGTATGTCTTGGTTACACGTTAGATGTTCAATGGATGAGTCAGTATGTCTTGGCTACACGTTATATGTTCAATGGATGAGTCGGTATGTCTTGGTTACACGTTAGATGTTCAATGGATGAGTCGGTATGTCTTGGTTACACCTTAGATGTTGAATGGATGAGTCGGTATGTATTGGTTACACGTTAGATGTTCAATGGATGAGTCGGCATGTCTTGGTTACACGTTAGATGTTCAATGGATGAGTCGACATGTCTTGGTTACACGTTAAATGTTCAATGGATGAGTTGGTATGTCTTGGTTACACGTTAGATGTTCAATAGATGAGTCGGTATGTCTTGGTTATATGTTAGATGTTCAATGGATGAGTCGGTATGTCTTGGTTACACGTTAGATGTTCAATAGATGAGTCGGTATACATTGGTTACACGTTAGATGTTCAATGGATGAGTTGGTATACATTGGTTACACGTTAGATGTTCAATGGATGAGTCGGTATGGATTGGTTACACGTTAGATGTTCAATGGATGAGTCGGTATACATTGGTTACACGTTAGATGTTCAATGGATAAGTCGGTATACATTGGTTACACGTTAGATGTTCAATGGATGAGTCGGTATGCATTGGTTACACGTTAGATGTTCAATGGATGAGTCGGTGTGCATTGGTTACACGTTAGATGTTCAATGGATGAGTCGGTATGCATTGGTTACACGTTAAATGTTCAATGGATGAGTCGGTATGCATTGGTTAGACGTTAGATGTCCAATGGTTACTGAATTAGAATAAATCGAGAAACTAAACGGACTAGACTGGAATGAATTTAGCAATTAAACTGATCGGGATGATATTATTATTTTATAAATAATAATAATTATTTTATAAATAGTAATAATAATAATAATAATATTATTTATAACTAATTATAATAATATATAAACAATAATATTTTTTTATTTTGACAATAAATATCCCCGGTGACTTTTTGACCTATCCCTGGCGACATGTCGCTAGGGATTGTTTCCCTGGCGACATGTCGCTAGGGATTGTTTCCCTGGCGACACGTCGCTAGGAAAGGTTTGGGAGAAACGACAAAAGAGTTAGGCACGTAAATATACGTTGAAAACTCAAAGGAATCCCTGTTGACATGTCGTCGGGGAAACAAAGTCATATCCCTCCCAAATTTTTCAATCACGTGCGCTTTTGGCTAGACGACGAAGTAGAATGTATGCCTGGCGACATGTCACCAGGGATTGTCGTCAGGGAAAATGTGACCTTTTTGACCAGATCTTCACTTTTCTCATAATACTTTCTTTATCCCAAAAAAACCCACTTCCTTTCGTTCGCTGCTGCTCACCACCATCACCACCATCACCTCCACACCACCATCACCACCATCATTATCATCACCACCACCACTAGTCACACCACTACTCACCACCACACTTGCACACGTGCACCACTTCGCCACCACTCCGCCACCACTCCGCCGGCTGCCACCACTCCGACGAGTCCAATATTTCCCATTCTTCTTCTTTTTCTAACCCTTTAAACATCCAATCTTTCTCGATTTTAAAAGGTTGTAATTTTAATTTTTGAGTTTGATTTTATAATAAAATTGTTTTGTTTATCTTATTATGATTGATAATTAAAATGGTTTTGTTTTATGTTATTGTAGCCCCGACCGCAGCCGGAGACGCAGCCCCGACCAAAGCCGAGACCACAGCCGACAACCACCACAGCCCGACGCCAACAACCCCGACCAAACCCGGCTAAGAAGTATGTTTTTTAAATTCTTATTCATAATACATATGATTATTTATTTATTTATTCATTTATTCATTTAGGTTTCCCTGGTGACATGTCGTCGGGGTTTATAAACTAGTTAAATTTGGTTAAACGAAAATACAAACACTCCTTAACATTGTTAAACGCACAACCAAACACTCCTTATGCTACCTTTTTTATGAGAATAAACTGATAAGCTTATCCGAATAATCTGTTTTCAAACAGCTTATCCTGATAAGCTTATCAAGATAAGCTGTTTTCAAACAGCTTATCCTGATAAGCTTATCAGGACAAGCTGTTTGAAAACAGCTTATCCTAATAAGTTAATCGGGACAAGCTGTTTGAAAACAGCTTATCCTGATAATCAGAATAAACTGTTTTTAAACAGCTTATCCTGATAAGCTTATCACGACAACCTGTTTTCAAACAGCTTATCCTCATGATTTAAGTGATGAAGAACGTGTGAATGATGATGATGGTGAAGACAAAGTTTATTCTAGTGAAGAAGAAGATTGACCTTTAGTTGTAACTTGCAAAAGACACTTATTTGTTTGAATGAATGAATCTAATTGTTGTGGATTGTTTAAATGTCTATATTTAGTTGGATGTGTTGTATTTGGATTTGTGCATGCTTATATTATTTTGTTCATGGATTTGTCTATGTTATGCTAATTGTACTTGTACATATGTCAGCAGATGTTGTACGATCACACGGTGGTGACGGTGGTGATGAGGATGAACATCCTACCCCAAACATCCACAGTGGTTGCCTCGCCTTATTTAGAAATAAATGTAAGAATATTTGGATTATTGTAACAAAATCATAAATTTGGTGCATATATATATGTTGCTTGCCTTGAATTTTTATGACTTTGTTACTCACTTGATTTTTGCAGGCAAAGGCAAAAGAAAAGAATATTTGGGCGGCAGAGAGGCCGGTAGAAAGACTCGGGGCATTACCAGATGTCTCAATTTTTTGAGCGAAGTTGACTTGCATGGCCCTGTCCCGATAAATTTTGAGGGACAACGACCCTCTTTTCGGCCTCTCGGCGCATGCTCAGCAGTTTTCTAATTACGTCGAGGATTCTATCAGGAGGCACGTGCCAATGTACTACCCAAGTTGGAATGATGTCCCTAGACAGATCGAGACGAGCGTTTAGGCGGACATAGAGGTCAGTTATCATTTTTATGTTTATAACATTATTGTGTTTATTTATTTAATGGTGTATATATTTAAATAAATTTGTTTATTTATTTATATCATATAAATAAATAACAAATTTAAATAAATATACAAATTGTATCTTATTTATTTATATCATATATATTTTTTTAAATAAATATAACAAAATTTAAATAAATATTTTTTTTAAATAAATATAAATTTGATGAGAATAAGGTAATAAGCTTTTTCGGATAACTTGTTTTCAAAAAGCTTATCCTGATAAGCTTATAAGAACAAGCTGTTTGAATACAGATTATCTTGATAAGCTTATAAGAACAAGCTGTGTGAAAACAGCTTCTGATATGCTTATCAGGATAAGCTGTTTTCAAACAGCTTGTTTTGATAAGCTTATCATGATAAGCTGTTTTCAAATAGCTTGTCCTGATAAGCTTATCAGAACAAGCTATTTTCAAAAAGCTTATGCTTATCAGGATAAGTTGTTTTTATTATAAAAATTTAAATAAATATATAAGCCATTAAATAAATAAAAATAATGTATAAATTATATCTCTAACTCTAACTCTGTGTTTGTTTTATTTTTTGTATATGAATGCAGTCTAAGTTTAATCTGACACCCCACAAGAGTGATGCTAAGACATGGAAGGGTGTAAGTGGCAGCATCGATCATATGCTTCAAAAGACTTACAATTCGAGAAAAAATACGTTCAAGACAAAGCATTGGCGCCGAGACATTGATACCGGTAGGGTTGACATAGACAGAGTTCGCAGGGCGCGTCCTGAGGAAATTACTGCCGAGGACTGGGAAAAACATATCGCACTTCGGAGTGATCCGGATTACGAAAAAAGATGCCTGACAAACTCGCAAAATCGGTCTAAGTAGAAGACACCGAGTCGGCAGGGATCCCGATCATTAGCACTCCTTCGAGACAAAGTGGTGAGAAATTCTATAATTAACTTACATACATATATGTCTTTGATTATATGTTTTGGTGTGTTGTGATTTTTTGTTTTGAATTTGCTTCATTCATTATATGCGTGTCTATGTATGTACATACGCAAGCTGCAATTGAAGCTGATATGCCACCCCCGACTGTCATTGATCACTTCTTCATGGCGCACACCGACCAGGATGGGAATTTTCCTTGCGATGCGGACCGCTTTATGTATGTAAGTAGTTTTTTTTTTTGAATTAATTAATTAATTATTTTTTTGGGATATACCTTGGTTTTCGACTATTCCCTGCCGATTAAATATGTACCAACCTGACTAATATATAATATGCTACCTATCGTTTGTTTTTGTCACTTCATTAGGAGGAGATAGTAAACTCCGTAAAAATAAGATCATAATTTAATTCTATTTTTCGGATATTTTTGAAGTATATGATGACGTTAATTATTATGACGTTTAACGGTTTAAGTTGAAACAAATATTGGACGTTTTAGTTTTTCGTTCTGACGAGTAACGAGGACTACTATTGATCGCGATGCCAATGGATGCCCAAATATTATATTTTAATATCATTATTTCGATATTTGATATTTCTTAATTTTTACATTTACGTCTTATAAATTAAATAATTATTATTTAATTACTTGGAGTATTTTTCAACGTTTTAGAGTCGGACTGAACGAAAATAATGAAAATAATAGTTAAAACGACTCAAAACTAAAACTTTGAAAATATGAAGAAATAGTATTTTTCATTGTATCCTAAAACGTTGCTAATAACGTGAGTAAAAGAAATTACGTTTTACTTTTACCGTGAAATCTAACCAGAATAGCTAAAAATAATTAAACAAGCATTTAAATAAATAATAGCAAATGTTTTCGAAACTCGACGAAGTAAGGACTCATATTTATTGGAAAAATGATTTTAAAAATGATGGCGCAAGTCTCGTGACTTGAATCGTCCGTTAAGTCGTCCAAACGAGCCTCGAACGCTTACTTTACAAAAGTAAATAAAACATTTACAAATTTCACCCTAAACTATTATCTATTTTCTATTAGATTTTAAAATTATAGTATATATATATATTTCTTCCCATTTCTTTCATTTTAACACAAACAAAACACACACAACCTCAAGAAAAGCTCTCTCCCACCTCCCATGGCTGCCATCCGGCCTGCCGCCGCCGGAAAAGTTTTCCGGCGAATTTTTCCGGCGAACTCCATTTTTTCCGGCGTGCTTAAAATTAATCTGAGACACCCTCCTTGTTCCAACACCCCTAAAAATCATCACCTTCTCGCTGCCTCCTTGGACCACCACGTCCGCCGCCGCTGTGGTGGTGTATCCACGCCGCCGCTGCCGGTTGGTGGTGTGTGGGTGGTGGGTCTATCATTTTTACATGCGGGTTAACCATAAAAACCCCTAAAACCTTTAGATCTAGTCTAGATCTACCCATGCAAGGGTGGTTACATCAAGTGTTTTTGACAAAGATCTTTGTTATTTTATATAATTCATGATTGTTTGACCTTGTATTTGACCAAAAAAGGGGCTGCCCGCCGCCAAACCACCGCTGTGGTGGCGGCCGGACGTCAGGACAGCCACCTCCGACGCACCATATGGTGTCGGGTCGTGATGGTGTGACCCCCGGTGTACCCTCTTTGTGAACCGCCGCCTAGGACCACCGCTGTGGTGGCGGCCGACCCTCAACAGCAACCACAGCCGCACCATGGTGGTGTTGGGCTTGTGGTGGTGATGTTCTTGAAATTGTTTTATTATTTATTTTATTTTTGGGTATAATAGATCTAGATGTATAATATATTTTTATTTTATTTTATACAATGATATAATAACTAAAGTATAATGAATAAAATATTAAATAAAGTTTTAATCACTTTATCTTTATTATTATTATTATGTAAAAAGGGTGATGTATAAAAAGATAAAATGAATAAATAAAGGAAATAACAATAGTGGGATATATGAAAATACATATTTTGAGGATAATATAATAATTATTATTATTAATAATAATTAGGGTATAATAAAATATAGAGTGTAAGAATTCAGCAAATATTATAATAATAATTGTTATTATTTGATATAATGGGATATATAATTATTTGAGGACATATAATAAATAAATAAATAAATACATATTTAAAGAATATTGTTATTAATATTATTATTAATAAATGGTATATTAAAATATAAAATTATTTAATGTTATATGAAAAGTAATTAAAACATTGATGGTGGATAATTAATATATTAATTATGGTATTAATTGAAATATGGAAAGAAATTAATTAAGGAAATATGGAAAGTAATTAAAATATTAATGGTGGGAATATATAATTAATATAATAATTATACTGATTAAGAATACCTTACTTAGACTATTGATTGACAAAAGTATTAATTGGGTATTGATTGAGACAAAGTGGGAAAAATTATGTATTTTATATACATGGAAACGTTATAAAAACGGCAAGGTCATGCCGAAATTTTCTAAAAATATATACTTTTATAAAAGAAATTGATAACGAATGACTACGTTATATAATAACTTTCGAAAAGTATTATTCCAGTTAAGATGACGTTTGACGTATAATTATGGTAAATAAATTTTAATGAGTTACATAATAATTTTCGAACGAGTGTCGAATTATATAAAAATAACTTTGTATACACTATTAATTCTGAAGGATTATGTATATAATTTAAGAAATACATTTTTAAATGTTTGTTCTAAATAATAACTTACGACATGAATTATGTGCGTCATGTTCACATATAAAATATATACCGAATATATATTATATAATTTGTTTTATTATTTTATTTACTTGGCCAACCACCAAGGTTTTACGAGTTGAATTTTATCAATTTATTTTGTGTCGAGTTGATGTAACCATCCATCAGGAAAACACCAAAACCTAAACCTCACAAAACGATTGGAGCATAGCTGTGGAATTAATTACAACCGCGAAAGGATACAGTTGACGCTACATGATTATTAGCTATTTATGGTGTATTACAATTATTGGAATCAAGCCGTATAGATTATGATGATGTGTTAATAATTATGTGAAGCGGTATTGGGTTATGATATGTCGTGTGGTATTGATACTTATATTCTGCTCATTGTCTGCATCTAAGGTGAGTTCATAGCCTCGCATTTAAATTCTTTAATGCTTTTCAAACCCGCGAGGGGGATACATGCTTGTTTTAGAAAATCGAACACAAGTAGCTTTTATGTGAACGTTGCTATGAGTGTTATGTAGTGGCCTTTCCATCATGGACCGTTAATTACCGATAACCGGTAAACGCTAGTGAAATAATAATAGATCTATTTTGGCCTAACGGCCTATCCGGAGTATGTTGTCTTGCGAGAAGCATACGAGGATATATTGTATTTAGTATTGGGAGTGTCTCACTCCAGGTTGGGCACATGGTTAAGGTTCGGTTCGTGGCTCTAGCATCGTTTGATTGTTCTATGAATAAAATGTTATTAAGCTTGTGTTCAAAGTTACTATTTATAAACTCTATGGATTCACTCAACATTTTTGTTGACTTTAAGCATGTTTATCTCAGGTTTATATTGGCATGCTTGGATAGGATTGGATGCGGATATCGAAGGAAGTGGACTTGGTGAACTTTGTACATTGGATAAAAATCCTTTCTTTTAAAAAGATAAAACAAAAACTTGTATATTGCAACTTATTTGAAAATAAGTTTTCTTAATTTATTGGGACCTTGTAACTCTGATCTTTCGATGAAATCATCATTGGTAAACGTTTATATTAAAATACGTTTACTGTGACTCGTGAGCTTGTATTATGAAGTAGCACCCCAATGTTGTATTACGCTGCGTTGTAAATGTGGGGGTGTTACAGATTGGTATCAGAGCTCGAGTCATAGCGAACTAGGTCGTTTTTCAAAACCTGGACTATGACTGTTTTCTAAAATTTTTCACGAGTCGTTCACCGATGTCCGATATCCGCGCATGCAATCCTTCGTGCTTCTTTATGTGCTTGGTGCTAGGTCTTTAATTGTATATTTTATACCATGTGCGTGCGTGGTATAAATTATAATTATATACTTACGATACCGTTCTTTGACGAACTATTAGATCGCTATTTACACCTTACGATCATCCCTATGGACGTACTTTCGATTGTACTATTTATACTAAATAATAGTGTTTCCATTATCATCCGATATGGTAAATCTTGTACATATGTAATATATATATACGTTACGATATTATATATACATCTATATATATATATATATATAACATGGTTAGATTTTGTTTGTGTTCTGGTTTGGTTTTCTCTTTTGAGCCGCGACTAAGGAACGCATGAAGAAGGCGAAAGTATTTCCTCTCTAGTCTTTTTGGTAACTCATTTAAAGTAATCTCTATTACTAATGTAATCACTTGTTTTACGACATAACTTGTTGTTGACAAACGTCTGTGATGAGATCCGTCAAAAACTTGCTTAGATTAGTTGAAAAAAAAAATGGTTGAGAAATTTTTCACGATTTGAAACGCGTGTATACATGGGTCTAAACATGATATAAAATGATTTTTGCGTCAAATATAAACTTTGGCACGTTTCATAATATACGCTTGTGAATGGATACTTTGTCACGTATTTGGAGGTTTGAGATTTTGTAAAAACTTATTCTTAAATTTAAAATAAGATAAAATCTATTTTTACGAATATTTTAATGTAAGGCTAATTACCGAGCACTTTCGAGTCAGTCTTAGCCATCCGGCAAAACACGATTTTTTTCAAAATGTCGTTTTACGTTGCTACGAGACTTGTAAAAAAAATGACAAAAATAGAAAGTTTTCAACGATGTTACATACTTTAAATATGTAAAAATAATCTCTTTCATAATATGATAAATATTAATTAGAACGCGCAAGTGGATTTTTCATCGCACGCAGACTCGTATTATTTCTATTAAGGATATATAATTAATATATCTAACGTTCTGGATGCGTATGGTTTGATCATACTTTATCCCCTCTAATTTCGCGATTCTACCATTGGACTTGAGTAGTCCTGTCATGTATTCATTTTTGATCTTGTCCTTGGTATAGGACCATTTTATATAGATCGTTATTTTTCTAGTACATGTTAGTAAGGATATGTTGCATGTTGTATTTTTGTCCCCATTACGGACCCCGCAGCCTTTCCTTCGCTTGTAATTGGAAACTAAATTTGGTGGAATGTGCGTGTCACGCGAAACAGTGAAGATAACCTTCCAGATACTGAATGTATAACTGGGGAGCGCATGTACTACACTTGGCTTCATTATGAAGAATATGACCGTTCTTCAATTTTCGGCGATTGTGATGATGCTCGATGCTCATTTCATGATTTCGTAAATGTCGTTGTTACCTAGAAACACTTGAAATATCTTAGGTGTATCTTGACTCATAGTGCACGCAATTTCAGTAGCAAATATATTGCTCGTTCACCTCATTCAGTCTCATTGATTCTTGACTCCTGCTATTTATACTTGCATCGATCCTTGATTCCAAACCACCTTAGCGTCATTTTATGATGTAAAAATTTTCGAAAATAATATATAAAGTATTTTGTCAGACCAAATACCAAATTGTGTTGATATTTTTTTTTACAAGAAGGCGAAGGAAAAATATGTTTCCCAAGAATGAATATACAAATAGTTGATGTATTTCTAGAAACAGGTTAAAAATAATTTCTGATTTCTATGTCACATGATTTACCTATTTTTGAGAATAAGTAAAAAAAAATGTTCATAATCTTGTAAGATTGTGCAATAATCATAAAGCTTCTTTTTGTAGCGTCGAATATGTCGTTACTCGGTCCTCAGTTATGCATAGCCTAGCTAACTATGCATAATTCAGGAAGAGTCGTGACGTATTAGGTGTGTCGTTGCTTGGTCCTTAATTATACATAGCCTAGCTAACTATGCATAATGTAGGAAGAGCCACGTCGTGTCAAATCAGTCGTTACCTTTAAAATCGTGGTTTTGAATAAATGTTTGGGTGAGAACACTTCCAAATGGTGGATCGTTATGCAAGTAATCATATTCGATTCGATTCCGTAAGAACATGTCCAAATTTCCCTGTATCCTTTGACATATTCTCTTTCGACTAGTGTTAGCTTAGAAAGTAACCTTGACCGAATATTTTCGTAAAACATTTTTATGGTGTCATGTACAACGTGTGAATCCCGTCTAAATCACCATGTTGATGACGAATTACCAAGGAACCTCGTACCAAAACTAAGAAGAGATTTTAACAAGATCAATAGACTGCCAAACCGGAGGAAAGTCAAGTTTGAGTAACTTCGAAGCCATTGAAGAAGACATCTTCCCCCGAAACGTATGTGTTCGGTCAGCTTATGTCACGGATGAATCTACATAGACTCGAGTTTTGAATTCGAGGTGTTTGATTTGTTCCTATTCTGCCTTGTGAACTCGAATACCAACGTAGAGTGCTGACTCGTATACCAACGTAGGGTCACACAAGGATGGTTCAAAAAGGAGAGCCTTCGGTGCAAGAGCCAAGCACAATGGTCGGATCCTACTAGATCCAGTGGTGTCGTCCGTCATCATCATCTGTAGGGAATAAAACGGTATGCGATGGATAGTTGAAGTTTGCCGACCGCGCATCGGTAGATGAAAGACAATCCGGGTTGCCGTCTTCGTTTATTCAGTTGCGGAATCCTTGTGCTTGACTCGATCCCCTTTGATCGTCGATGATCAAACGGCGAATAGCCATAGTTGAAATTATGTGCAAAACCTTGCTTGTTATGTGTTTATGTGATATGTGGTTTAGTCGAGTAATCGTACATGGTGCGAGCTCGAGGTGGCATTATAAAATGCTGCCCGATCGGAAGGTAACGCGTACCTATATTACCTTGGGTATGCATCCGTTTGTGAACACCCCATAATATCATTTTGGGTATGCATCCGTATGTGAACACCCCGTAATAAATTTTGGGTATGGATCCGTGTGTGAGCACCCTCCTATGACAAAAGTCGTTTTGGATGTGCATCCATGGCTATCAGGCCCGTGGACATCCTTTAATATGCAAACTTTCTTTTGACTGGACATATCCAAAAATCCTGTCAAATATTCATAATTATCATGGCTTGATTATTTAGCAAGCATGAGTTAACTTGATTGAACTAATTGATTCGACATGGCTTGGTTAGTTTGCAAGCATGTCGTAATGTGATTATATGTGCTTAATGATAGCATTCAATGTTTTAATGTACGTCGTAGTACGTTCGATGGAGGAATGTATACTCTGAATGATTTCTGCTTCGAAGAAATCTCCTTTGATGGAAGGTTTCCCTAGCGATCATGTGATTAGGTGATTTCGTATGATTAGTAACGATTACCTTGTTTTAAGTAATTTTGTAACGCATTCGATGAAGTTATGTACTCTCGAGAATATTTTCTATGACGTGATATCTTTTAACGAGCCCAGGGACGGTGCTCCCTTAAGGTGGTGAGGATGTAAACTCCGTAAAAATAAAATCATAATTTAATTCTATTTTTCGGATATTTTTGAAGTATATGATGACGTTAATTATTATGACGTTTAACGGTTTAAGTTGAAACCAATATTGAACGTTTTAGTTTTTCGTTCTGAAGAGTAACGAGGACTACTAGTGATCGTGATGCCAATGGATGCCCAAATATTATATTTTAATATCATTATTTCGATATTTGATATTTCTTAATTTTTACATTTATGTCTTATAAATTAAATAATTATTATTTAATTACTTGGAGTATTTTTCGACGTTTTAGAGTCGGACTGAACGAAAATAATGAAAATAATAGTTAAAACGACTCAAAACTAAAACTTTGAAAATATGAAGAAATAGTATTTTTCATTGTATCCTAAAACGTTGCTAATAACGTGAGTAAAAGAAATTACGTTTTATTTTTACGGTGAAATCTAACCGGAATAGCTAAAAATAATTAAACAAGCATTTAAATAAATAATAGCAAATGTTTTCGAAACTCGACGAAGTAAGGACTCATATTTATTGGAAAAATGATTTTTAAAATGATGGCGCAAGTCTCGTGACTTGAATCGTCCGTTAAGTCGTCCAAACGAGCCTCGAACGCTTACTTTACAAAAGTAAATAAAACATTTACAGATTTCACCCTAAACTATTATCTGTTTTCTATTAGATTTTAAAGTTATAGTATATATATATATATATATTTCTTCCCATTTCTTTCATTTTAACACAAACAAAACACACACAACCTCAAGAAAAGCTCTCTGCCACCTCCCATGGCTGCCATCCGGCCTGCCGCCGCCGGAAAAGTTTTCCGGCGAATTTTTCCGGCGAACTCCATTTTTTCCGGCGTGCTTAAAATTAATCCGAGACACCCTCCTTGTTCCAACACCCCTAAAAATCATCACCTTCTCGCTGACTCCTTGGACCACCACGTCCGCCGCCGCTGTGGTGGTGTATATACGCCGCCGCTGCCGGTTGGTGGTGTGTGGGTGGTGGGTCTATCATTTTTACATGCGGGTTAATCATAAAAACCCCTAAAACCTTTAGATCTAGTCTAGATCTACCCATGCAAGGGTGGTTACATCAAGTGTTTTTGACAAAGATCTTTATTATTTTATATAATTCATGATTGTTTGACCTTGTATTTGACCAAAAAGGGGCTGACCGCCGCCAAACCACCGCTGTGGTGGCGGCCAGACGTCAGGACAGCCACCTCCGACGCACCATATGGTGTCGGGTCGTGATGGTGTGACCCCCGGTGTACCCTCTTTGTGAACCGCCGCCTAGGACCACCGATGTGGTGGCGGCCGACCCTCAACAGCAACCACAGCCGCACCATGGTGGTGTTGGGCTTGTGGTGGTGATGTTCTTGAAATTGTTTTATTATTTATTTTATTTTTGGGTATAATAGATCTAGATGTATAATATATTTTTATTTTATTTTATACAATGATATAATAACTAAAGTATAATGAATAAAAGATTAAATAAAATTTTAATCACTTTATCTTTATTATTATTATTATGTAAAAAAGGGTGATGTATAAAAAGATAAAATGAATAAATAAAGGAAATAACAATAGTGGGATATATGAAAATACATATTTTGAGGATAATATAATAATTATTATTATTAATAATAATTAGGGTATAATAAAATACAGAGTGTAAGAATTCAGAAAATATTATAATAATAATTGTTATTATTTGATATAATGGGATATATAATTATTTGAGGACATATTATAAATAAATAAATAAATACATATTTAAAGAATATTGTTATTAATATTATTATTAATAAATGGTATATTAAAATATAAAATTATTTAATGTTATATGGAAAGTAATTAAAATATTGATGGTGGATAATTAATATATTAATTATGGTATTAATTGAAATATGGAAAGAAATTAATTAAGGAAATATGGAAAGTAATTAAAATATTAATGGTGGGAATATATAATTAATATAATAATTATATTGATTAAGAATACCTTAATTAGACTATTGATTGACAAAAATATTAATTGGGTATTGATTGAGACAAAGTGGGAAAAATTATGTATTTTATATACATGGAAACGTTATAAAAACGGCAAGGTCATGCCGAAATTTTCTAAAAATGTATAGCTTTATAAAAGAAACTGATAACGAATGACTACGTTATATAATAACTTTCAAAAAGTATTATTCCAGTTAAGATGACGTTTGACGTATAATTATGGTAAATAAATTTTAATGAGTTACATAATAATTTTCGAACAAGTGTCGAATTATATAAAAATAACTTTGTATACACTATTAATTCTGAAGGATTATGTATATAATTTAAGAAATACATTTTTAAATGTTTGTTCTAAATAATAACTTACGACATGAATTATGTGCGTCATGTTCACATATAAAATATATACCGAATATATATTATATAATTTGTTTTATTATTTTATTTTACTTGGCCAACCACCAAGATTTTACGAGTTGAATTTTATCAATTTATTTTGTGTCGAGTTGATGTAACCATCCATCGGGAAAACACCAAAACCTAAACCTCACAAAACGATTGGAGCATAGCTGTGGAATTAATTACAACCGCGAAAGGATACAGTTGACGCTACATGATTATTAGCTATTTATGGTGTATTACGATTATTGGAATCAAGTCGTATAGATTATGATGCTGTGTTAATAATTATGTGAAGCGGTATTGGGTTATGATATGCCGTATGGTATTGATACTTATATTCTGCTCATTGTCTGCATCTAAGGTGAGTTCATAGCCTCGCATTTAAATTCTTTAATGCTTTTCAAACCCTCGAGGGGGATACATGCTTGTTTTAGAAAATCGAACACAAGTAGCTTTTATGTGAACGTTGCTATGAGTGTTATGTAGTGGCCTTTCCTTCATGGACCGTTAATTATCGATAACCGGTAAACGCTAGTGCAATAATAATAGATCTATTTTGGCCTAACGACCTATCAGGAGTATGTTGTCTTGCGAGAAGCATACGAGGATATATTGTATTTAGTATTGGGAGTGTCTCACTCCAGGTTGGGCACATGGTTAAGGTTCGGTTCGTGGCTCTAGCATCGTTTGATTGTTCTATGAATAAAATGTTATTAAGCTTGTGTTCAAAGTTACTATTTATAAACTCTATGGATTCACTCAACATTTTTGTTGACTTTAAGCATGTTTATCTCAGGTTTATATTGGCATGCTTGGATAGGATTAGATGCGGATATCGAAGGAAGTGGACTTGGTGAACTTTGTACATTGGATAAAAATCCTTTCTTTTAAAAAGATAAAACAAAAACTTTTATATTGCAACTTATTTGAAAATAAGTTTTCTTAATTTATTGGGACCTTGTAACTCTGATCTTTCGATGAAATCATCATTGGTAAACGTTTATATTAAAATACGTTTAATGTGACTCGTGAGCTTTTATTATGAAGTAGCACCCCAATAATGTATTCCGCTGCGTTGTAAATGTGGGGGTGTTACAGAGATGCTTGTGATGAGGGTTGCAGGCAAACATACGGACGACGAGATCAACCGTATCGTCAGAGGCGGAAAGCAACGAGGCCACATGCCCGGTTTCGGTCAGATAGTGCCGATAAGGCATCTAACTACTTGATATACTCCTACCCCTGCACCTGCCATCGACCCACGATTGGAATAAGCGTCTCAAGTGTATGAATTTATAAGAAGTGATGATAGGTTCGCCGATGCGTTCTCAAAATTCCTATCGGGTGGTGCTAGCGGGAGTGGCACGGGAGGCAGTGGTAGTGGCGCCGACGGGAGTGGTAATGATAATGCCGACAGGTAGAATGGCAATAGTGGTTAGTATGTCTTGTTTTTCCTACCTTAGCATGCAAGTTTAATATATGTAAACCCCGAATTGCAAGTTTAATAAGTGTAACTAGGAACCAATATATTTGTACTCAATTGTGACATATGTATTTGTATTGATCGAGTTAATCGATGAGAGTTTACATGTTATTGTGTTTTGGTACTAGATTTGTGGTAGATTTTTAGTATTTGTATCCCTAGGTTTTGTATTTGTATTCTCAGGTTTTGGTAGATTTTTTCCGGAAAAAATCTGGAAATAGCCTGCTGTGCAGGCTGCACAAAAAAAAATGACAAAGTTTCCCCGGCGACATGTCGCCAGGGAAAACTGTGACTTGTTTGAAATTTTTGAAAAGTCATCAGGGTTTCCGTGGCGACATGTCGTCGGGGAAACTTTGGTACAACTTTGACTTGTCAACGCGAGTCTTTGACTTGTTAACGTAATGGAAAGTTTCCATGGCGACATGTCGCTAGAGAAAAGTGAAGTTTAGTTATCATGATTACTTACCTTTGCTAATCACCCATGTTTTCCCCCGTGACATATGTCGCCAGGGAAACTTTCCCGCACCAAATCCAGCGTGGCACCAATTTTTGGACCAAAGAGCTGTGGGGCCCACTTAGTCACCAGGGAAACGTTAAAAAGTCGCCAGGGAAACTTTCCCGTGCGATCTTTCCTTGGCGACATGTCGCCAGGGATTCGGTTTCCCTAGCGACAAGTCGCCAAGGAAAGGCTCGAATTTTGTAGTGAATACCTGCCATATTGGCTTGAGCACTAGTAGAATTGTCTTTAATCAAACCAACGATTTTAGACAACTATTCATCATAAAAAGAGGATGTAGAACTAGAGCCAGCATTGTTATTATTAACAAATCTTTTGTAAATTTTTGAGATGTTTGATTATTGTTGGAAAAATCAGTATTACTTTTCTTTCCAAAATCTGAAGGATAACCAATAAGCTTCAAACATCTATCAATAGATTAAAACCACAATTCTCACACACCAAAGTAGGTCCTCCACTAGACCTTTTATTCCCATTAGTAGGTCTGTTTGAACTAGCAGGTCTAGCAAAATTATTAGAGGCTTAAGGCCTCTGAACATTACCCTTATTCACACCAGAGTTAAACACAAAGGACTGGCTTCTTTGGGAAGACCTAGATTCAGACATAACTCTGTGAGACTCCTCACTAGAAATAATAGCATAAGCACTTTTAACATTAGGTAGAGGATCTCTAGAAAGAATACTGCTTCTTATTTGCATATAAGAATCATCAAGTCCCATCAAGAATTGCATAAGTTTCATTAATTGATTATGTTTTTTAAAGTCCTCAGCAGCATGACAAGTATACCTAGGAAGTTGTACCAGGGCATCAAACTGTTTCCAAAGGGCATTAAGTTTATGATAATAATCAGCCAAAACAGAACCATTTTGAGACAAATAATGAATTTTATGATGAAGATTAAAAGTGACAGAGCCATCAACTTTTTCATAAGTTTCTTTAAGTTCATCCAAAACATATTTAGCCCTTTCAGAAAAGATTTAACCCAAGAACAATTCCTCAGTTATAGAATTCAAAATCCACCCAAGTATAATAACTTTAACTCTATCCCATTGCCTACCTAGAAATTCATCAACATTAGATCTTTTACAAGACCCATCAATAAAGCCAATCTTATTTTTACCTTCAAGATCAAGTAACATAGCACAAGACCACACTTAATAATTCTCAGTACCCTTAAGTTTAATAGGGACAATAGTTAATGAAACAGAATCATTAGGATGAAGATGCAAAGGATCACTAACATCTAAACTACTTATCTTAGTAACACCTTTAGTAGCATCACTATTATAACCAACACTACCATATTCATACTCTTCCTCAGACATACCATAAAGAGCCATAATGAAAACAAATAATCAACTAAGAACATAAACAGTAAAGAAGTCAAAACCAATCCCTTTTAGTTCCCAGGTTTCCAAATCATTCAAAGATGGTAGGTCAAGGGCTAAAGATTGATTAGACACGAGAAAAAAGTTACACTACTTACAAAAAATAACAAGAAGTGCACAACAATCCAAGAATTGTTGGGAATAAATTAAGGCCAGATCACTTGAGCGCTGACAAGAACAAAACAAGCGTTGACAGGAACAAAGCAAGCGCTGACAGCTCAAGCGTTGACAAGTTAAAGTCAAGCGTTGACAGATTGAAGACATGCACTGATGGAAGATATAAGCTACACGTTTATTATATTCTAGAATACTTCTAGTAAGGATAGAAACGACAATGTATTTTCTATGTTTATCTTTACCTAGAATAGTTGATACGTAGCTTATTGTACAAGGCTTCTTAGTCTATAAAAGAAGGCCTTTAGGTTAATGTTCAATATATCAAGTTTTAGATAAGTTTTTCATTCGTAAACATCTTTCATTATAAGCAAGTTCGACATTCATAATCAAAGTGAAAGTTTTGTTTACATCTTGTGTTCTTGTTTAAGTATTAAATTCCGCATAATACTTAGATTCACAAAGCATATACAAAGGTTTCTCTACGTGCTTTACTTGATCTAATCTCGTATACACAAAGCTAATCGATCTAAGTTTGGGATCAACAAGTGGTATCAGAGCTTGTTGAGGAACTTTTAATCTTTGAAGAACACCAGAACGATACACGAACACCAAAACCCTAATTTTCTCAGAAACCCTAAAAACACCAAAACCCTAACAACATCATGTCTGAAGCAATAACCACCTCCAATTCACCCTTACCAAACATTAGGATTCCCATGCTTGATGCAACCAACTTTGACTTATGGAAGTTCAACTTTGAACAATATCTGGGGATCTATGACTACACACTCTGGGAGATTATTGAATATGGAAACTCATTCAATAAGGCTCAAAAGATTCAGGATGCTATTACTCAAAGATCAGCTGTTGAAGGATGCCCTGATGAAGATAAGAAAGAAAAACCTGGAGATGGTAGAGCTGTAGGTGCTGAAGATATTGCAAAGAAAAGGGTTGACATGAAAGCCCTAAATATTCTGAAAGTCTCTTTGGGACAAGAAAACCAGCACAAATATAGAGGCTATGAATCTGCTAAAGATCTTTGGGAAGCACTTGAAGTTGCATATGGTGGCAATGCAGACACTAAGGAAGAAAAGAAAAAGAAACTTCTGCATGACTATGCTGTCTTCAAAGCTCAACCCAATGAGAAACTGAGTAGTGTGAGAAGCAGATTGCTTGACATCACAAGCAAATTGTCCTTCATGGGGACACAAGTTGGTGATGTTGACACTAATGCTACCTTTCTTAAAAGTCTTGGTGAGGCATGGAAGATTGAGGCAAGATCTATTCTTGCCAATAATACTTACAAGAGCTCCTCGTTTGATGACATCTACAACAAACTAAGACTATTGGAAGATGAAACTCTTTCAGCACATGGAAGCAAACCTAGCACCAGCAACATGGCCTTCTTCTCTCATAGTGAAGGTCAATTCAATCAGAAGGACTCTTTTATGCATCCAGTTACTGGATCATCATTTGTCAGCGCTGGAACAAGTCCTATCAACGTCTCCTTTTCAGACACTGACACATTCATGAATGACTCCCCAAGAGTTAAACCTGCTGGTTTGGATTTGGATACTTTGTGTGCTTACATTGCTTCTTTGCCCAATGGTTCAGTGATTACATATGAGGACCTTGAGCAGATAAGTGATGAGCACTTGGAAGAGATGGACATCAAGTGGAACATGGCTCTTGCTAGTATAAGAGCAAATAGGTGGAATAGAAGGTTCAAGAAGAAGATGACCTTCAATGCTAAAGACACAGCTGGATTTGATAAATCCAAAGTTGAATGCTACAACTGTCATCGTATGGGGCACTTCATGAGGGAATGCAGATCTCCTAGAAGATCTGATGCTGGTAAACCCTCAAGTCAGGTTGTTAAAGCTCAAGATTCCAAAGCCATGGTTGTAGTTCAAGGAATTGATGGTACTGGATGGGATTGGAGCTATCTGGCTAAGAATGCTGAAGAGGACAAAGCTTTGGTTGCTGATATTGAAGAAGAAGAGCATGTTGAATATGCTCTCATGGCACACTCCTCCTCTTCATCTGATAATGAGGTATATGATGATGCTTGTTGTAGCAAAGGTTGTAGGTTAAACACAGATAGACTTAACAAAGAGGTGTTAAAACTAAAAGATGATATGAGCACTGAAAGGTGTAAATTGTCCAATTACCAACTAGCTCTTACTGAAACTGAGAAAACCGTTTCTGAATACAAGAAAATGGAATTTGACTTAAAAGATAAAATAAATATCTTAAAACATGAGCTAGAGGGTAGCATGGATATTAGAAATATCATGACAAAGGTCAATAGAGACCTACAGGATAAGTTAGATGAGTCCATTAAGAATAAAGATAATGTTGACCTCAAGATTCAAAGATTTGATAGAGCCACCCAAACCCTAGGAGACTGTGTAGCTAAACAAAGGGATCCTAAGGACATGACTGGGATTGGGATGAATGATTACTCTCTGGTTCCACTACCAGCTGGTGACTTCTATGGTGTCCCTAAAAAGGACTTGTCTTGGACTAGGATACCAGAATACCAAGAAGAGGAATTCATTCCTCCACCAAGAGTTGTCACTCCAGTGGAGGAGTATCAACAAAAGTTGACTGACCTAAATGAGTGGAAGAAAGCTAACCCTACTTTATTTGTTAAGGGAGGTTTGCTATGTGAAAGTCCCAATGAATCACCACCCATTAAGGTTACTCATCCAATCACTGGTAAAGCTGTTGACCTAGGCTCAAACACTGTTAGAAGACCTACCATTAAATATGCAGAGATGTATAGGAATAATAGGTCACCCAAGAGCCAAGTTAGCAATCATGGAACAGGTTTCTTCTCTTCTAGACCTAAGGGTGTGTCTAAGAAAGCCTGTTACACTTGTGGTAGCTTTTCACATTTGGCATACAAGTGTGTCAACGCTCCCAAAGCCAGCGCTGATAGGAACAGTTTCAACGCTGATAGGAAGAAAGTCAACATTGTTAGGAAGTCAAACGTTGTCAGACCCAAACCTTGTGTGCAGCAAAGTCCACAAGTGATTAGACCTGCCCCATTCTTTACTAGAAGGTCTAACACTCATGGACAAAGACCTTTTCAAAAGACAAACACCTGGTCAAATAGGCAATGGGTTCCTATAGCAAACCCTAGGTTCAACGCTGACAAGGGTAATTTCAGCGTTGATAGGACAAAATCCAACGCTGACAAAAACATGACCAGACCTAAATATTTGCAGCCACAAGGTAAGAGGTCTAAAGCTTCTTCAAGCTTAACATGGAGACCCAAGAAAGATCAAAACCCTAATGATAATGGAATTTCAATGATTTGCAATAGATTTAATTACATTTCAAAGGTCATTACAAAACCTATTGGGGTTAACCGGGTATTTCATCCTAAAAAGGATGAGAATGGGGTTGTTGTAAGAACTAAGTCTGTTCTTATTGAACAACCAGATGAATCCAAGTCTTCTGAGACTTGGGTTCCAAAAGAAAACTAATTTGTTTTCTTTATGTGCAGGGCATTCAAAAACAGATCAATGATTATGGATATTGGGATAGTGGATGCTCAAGACACATGACAAGAAAGGAAGACTATCTGACAAACTTCACTCCTATTAAAGATGGTGATAAGGTATACTTTGGAGGGGGCTATGGCACCATTACAGGCAAAGGAACCCTTCTCACCAATAATTTGCGTTTTGAAAACGTCTTCCTGGTAAAAGAACTTGATTATAATCTGTTTAGTGTATCACAAGTTTGTGATAACAAAAATAAGGTTCTTTTCACAGATACTGAGTGTTTGGTGTTAAGCAAGGATTTTAGATCCCTGATGAGAAATACATTGAGTATAGAACACCTAGGCATAAGGACATATACAATGTGAATTTAAATGGGATTAAAATGAATACAAATATGTCTTGTTTTTATGCTAAGGCCTCAGTAGATGAAAGTAATTTGTGGCACAGGAGACTAGGGCACATAAACTTTAAAAATATAAACAGACTTGTGAGGCTTGGTTTAGTTGATGGTTTGCCTGAGAAGGCTTTCCACAATGACCACTCTTGTGTTGCATGTCTTAAAGGCAAGCAGCACAAGGTCTCATTTAAGTCTAAACAGGTGCATACTAGTTTCAGACCTCTTCATATGCTTCACATGGACCTCTTTGGTCCAACTAATATAGAAAGTTTGAATGGCAAGTCATATTGTTTTGTTGTCACAGATGATTTTTCTAGGTTTACTTGGACATTCTTTCTAGCTATGAAGAGTGACACAGCTGATGTTCTTATTGATTTTATCACTCAGATTGAGAAAAGGTCTGGCAATGAGGTTAAAATGCTTAGGAGTGATAATGGTGGGGAATTTAGGAACAAGAAGCTTGATGATTTTTGTGCCAGGAAAGGAATTACTAGGCAGTTTAGTATTGCTAGAACCCCACAACAAAATGGGGTTGCTGAAAGGAAAAATAGAACCCTAATTGAAGCAGCCAGAACAATGTTGGCTGATGCTCACTTTCCTATAGCCTTTTGGGCTGAGGCTGTTAATACAGCATGCTATGTGCAAAATAGAGCATTGGTTAACAAAATTCAAAACAAAACACCTTATGAGTTACTTTGGGGAAGAAAACCTAATATTGGTTTTCTCAGACCTTTTGGATGTCATGTAGTAGTATTAGATACTAGTGATGCCTTAGGGAAATTTAGTGCAAAAGGAGATGAGGGTTACTTCATGGGGTATTCAGTGCAGAGCAAGGGTTATAGGGTTTATCTTAAAGAGGACAAACGTATTGTTGAGAGAGTACATGTTAGGTTCTTAGAGAATAAACCTAGTGATCCTGAAAGTGGTCCTAACTGGTTGTTTGATTTGGAACCCTTATCTAGAACTTTAAACTATATGCCTGTCACTAATCCAGACATTGTGAAGGTAACTTCAAATGTTGTGGAGGAACAAGTTGTTGATGTTTCAGGTACACAGGTTCATGAGAAGGTTGCATCACAAGCAGAAAAGGCATCTCCTACATTTGAATATGTCACAATTCCCATTTGGACGGATGCTTTTGCTGCTGCTGCTGCTGCTAGACAAGATAATGGTGGTCTACAAATACCACCAGATACAAACATGCATGGTTTTTCAGGCGCTGACAAAGGCAAATCTAGCGCTGACAAGACCAATTCAGACGTTGATGGCTCAGACGTTGACAACAACAGTTCAAGCGTTGTTAGCCCAAGCGCTGACAAACAAGGTTCAAACGTTGACAACACCTTTGCACATCTTTTCTCTTCCACTTTTGAACAAGGAGAACCTTCCAATTCTTATGAAGAATGTCATCCTTATGTTGATATAAGAGAGTCTGATGAAGAAGACATTGGCAACATGGAGCATGAGGTTGAGGACACCCGACTTGTTGAAGGAGGGGTTCTCACTTCCACAATGAAGAATCACCCCACATCTCAAATCATTGGTGATATTATGACTCTAGTTCAGACCAGAAGATCTCACCAAGGTCTTGGTGGGTTTATTGCCAATATACACAAGAAGGTTGATACCCCTCTTGTGCAAGCATGTTTGTTTGCATGTTTTCTGTCACAAGAAGAACCCAAGAAGATATTTGATGCTCTCAAAGAACCAAGTTGGGTGGAAGCAATGTAGGATGAGCTTCACCAATTTGCAATTCAGGATGTTTGGGAGCTGGTTGATTGTCATAGATATGTCAGACCTATAGGGAAAAGATGGGTTCTAAGGAACAAAAGAGATGAAAGAGGTATTGTGGTCAGAAACAAGGCAAGGTTAGTGGCTCAAGGTTATACACAAGAAGAGGGGATAGACTATGAGGAGGTCTTTGCACCAGTTGCAAGGATTAAAGTTATTAGAATTTTTCTAGCCTATGCTTCATGCATGGGCTTCACAGTCTATCAAATGGATGTCAAGAGTGCTTTCTTGTATGGCACCATTGTTGAGGAAGTATATGTCATGCAGCCTCCTGGTTTTGAGGATCCAGAGCATCCAGATAAAGTGTATAGAGTCAAAAAGGCTATGTATGGCCTTCATCAAGCCCCTAGAGCATGGTATGGTACATTGTCTACCTATTTGGTGGACAATGGATTCAAGAGGGGCACCATAGATCAGACACTATTTACAAAGAAGAAAGGCAAAGATGTGTTGCTTGTGCAGGTCTATGTTGATGATATCATTTTTGGGTCTACTGATCCAAAGATGAGTGAGGATTTCTCCAAGCTTATGACAGACAAATTCAAGATGAGTGCTATGGGGGAGATGAACTTCTTTCTTGGTTTACAAGTTCAGCAGAAAGAGGATGGTATCTTCATCTCCCAGGACAAATATGTTGCTGAAATCTTGAAGAAGTTTGGCTTTTCTCCACATGAAAAGAGGGCTACTACTCCTATGGATAGAAAACACCCTTGGGGAAAGATTGGAGATGGGAAAGATGTTGATGTCAGGCATTATAGATCCATGATTGGATCCTTGATGTATCTTACTGCTTCCAGACCTGATATCATGTTTGCTGTGTGTGCTTGTGCACGCCATCAAGTGACTCCCAAAGAATGTCACCTTTATGCTGTGAAGAGGATCTTTAGGTACCTAAGATGTTACCCTAGTCTTGGTTTGTGGTACCCAAAGGATTCACCATTAGAGCTGATTGCATATTCAGATAGTGATTATGGAGGTGATAAGTTTGATAGGAAATCCACAACTGGTGGATGTCAGTTTCTTGGGAGCAGATTAATATCTTGGCAATGCAAGAA
Organism: Glebionis coronaria; assembly: GCA_025667525.1. NCBI lineage: Eukaryota > Viridiplantae > Streptophyta > Magnoliopsida > Asterales > Asteraceae > Glebionis > Glebionis coronaria. Next base: position 85,640,252 of record CM046878.1, read on the forward strand.
ACAAACAGTGGTGGCCAATTCTACAACTGAAGCAGAGTATGTGGCTGCAGCAGCATGTTGTGGTCAAGTGTTGTGGATTCAGAACCAGCTGTTGGATTATGGGTATAATTTTATGCATACTAAGATATTTGTTGACAATAATAGTACTTTATGCATCATTAAGAATCCTGTACATCATTCTAAAACTAAACACATAGAAATTAGACACCATTTTATAAGAGATTGCTTTGAGAAAGGTTTAATACAACCAGATAGGGTTGACACTGAGGAAAATGTGTCAGATTTATTAACTAAACCTTTTGATGCTGGAAGATTTCAATACTTGGTAACAAGTATTGGAATGGTTAATCTCACTTAATATGTGTTTTGGATTCTTTTTGTAAAAGTGTGTACAGGATGATGCATTATTATTATTGGTCTTATTGGTGATTTAGATTTTCCACTATATTTTTCTAACACTGACAAAGGTTGCTTGAACACTGATAAGTGTTTTTGCAACGTTGTCAGCAATATAATTGTCTAACGCTGACAAAGCTTCCTTCAACGTTGTTATGTGTTATCGGGGCGTTGTCAGCAACAATGTTAGTTTTGTGGTTTTCAATCTAAATGTGCAGATGGTGTTAGCAGTATACCATTGGATACAGATTTGCTTATGGATCAATGGAGAAGCATTTGGACAAGTTTTATTTATGGATGATGGTTGGAATGTTTCATTCCTATCTTGACATAAATTTTTTATGTTCATGCATGATTTTAGCAAACTTTTTGTATTATTGTTTAAGGGGAGGTTTTAGGAACCTTTAGGATGTTTGGTTATCCATATGATACTCTTATCACAATTCTAGATTGTGTCCACAGGTGAGTATGGGTTAGTTTTTACTAAACCATGAGGCACTGTAGCATGCATAGTATATCAACTTTGCATGCTGCCAAGACATTTTTGGCCTAGAATTGGTTGTGGTCTGTTGGGAGACTTGGGAATGATTTTGATATAGGATTTACCTGGGAGTAACAAGGATTTTATAAGGTAACTTTGTTGTTAAGAATTTTGGTTAGCAAGGGACACTAGAGGACTGTTATGTCTATCTTGCTTATGCAAGTGTGCATAACTGGACAGTGCTTGCCGCCCTATGATAATTATCAGCTTTTGGTTATCTTCTCTAGGATAAATTACTTGTTAAGGTCTTTTTTCACTTTTTAAAACAATTTTATTTTTGGACGCTGACAAGATTTTTCCAAGCGTTGTTGTGACCAAATTGGACGCTGACATGGCTTTAGGCGAACGTTGACAAGATTATAGCCGTTGGGCGTTGATAGGTTATTTTTGACCGTTGACACTCAATGGGACCTACCCAGTTGTTACTTTTTGACATATTTTCAAGCCGTAATTTTAGGAGTTGTTACTTTCATTAAATGCATGAGATAACTTATAACTTTTTCAATATTTTCATGATTAGTTTTTGAAAATCTTTGCCTATTTTTGGGCCAATCACATGCATTTTTTATCTCCTATAAATTTGGCTCCTATTTTTAAACAGGGTATCTATAATTCTTGTCTAACACTTTTCTCTTATCAACCTTCATCTTCTTCACTTAAAATTAACAGCTTTCATCAATGGCACCAAAGTTTAACTCAACAGAATTGGAATTGGGGTTCAAGTCTCAACACAACATGGTTGCTTATCTTGTTGCTGATAATGATTTGTTTCCTCAATACATAAAAATGGTGGCGTATTTGAACGCATCTCCATTAAGGTATGCTCTTTCTCATGCACCACTCATTCCAGTCACACACATTAAGCAGTTTTGGAACACTGTCAGTTCCTCAACAGTTAAAGGAGTGACCACATTAACTTCTATTGTTCATGGGAGGTCTTGGGTGGTTACTGAGGCCTTGGTACGCCAGGCCTTGCATCTTGATGATGCTGATGGTGTAGCCATCCTTCCCATAAATGAAATAGAACAAGGGCTTAGGGCTTTGGGATATCCATTTCCTGATGAAGGTACTCTTAACAAGTATCATAAGCAGGAATTTCCCCCAGCCTGGAAGTACCTCATCCACATCCTCCTTCAATGTTTGAGTCCCAAATGTACTGCACACAATGAGATCAATAGATCCATTGCAAGTGCTATTGTGTGCATTGCAACAGGGCAAAAATATAACTATTCTAAAATGATTTTTGAAGGGATGTGTAAAAACAAGGGGACAAAAATGACTTTAGCTTATCCCCGTTTTCTGCAAATGATTTTTGATGATCAAGGTTACTGTTCAAGGGATCACAATGATTTTTATAAGATCCCTGAACAAAAGAAAGCTATTTTTACAAAGATGAATTCACCACCTCTTCGAGACTTACCTTTAACCCCAGCCATGCTTGCTGTTATTGCAGTAGCACAACCCCAACCAGACCCCCAACCTCACATTGACCCTCAACCACAACTTGCACCCATTCCTGAACCTTTACCCTCACCTGAACAAATGCAAATTGACCAAGAACCCTTTGACGCTGACACATCAAATGTTGGAGTTGATGTGCCTATTTCCAACGCTGACACACAACCTTCACAATCCCAAACACCCCTTAACCAACCCACATCTACCCATTCTTCCACACCATCTTCCACACCACCTGAATATAGGTTGATGAAACGCCAAAGGACTACTGGAGTGTTCTCCTCTGGTGGTCCTAGCCATGAAGCAGAGAGAACCACCACCACAAGTGTGGCTGGTGACCTGGATGAGGCTGGGACTATTGGTTCTGGCTTAGATGCTGGCCAAGGCAGTCCCACCATAATTAAGTCCTCATCTATGCCCAATGAATCTGACTTGGGAGGTCAAATCCCCATTTCAGAAGAGGGAAGACTGGAACCAATGACTCTTTTGGAATTGACGGCAGTCTGCATTAGCTTGCAAAAGCAAAATGCAGACTTAGTACAAATTGTCAGCTCACAAGGCCTTGAACTCAAGCAATTGAGGGAGAGGATTGTTGTTTTGGAGAGTGATCATGCTAGGAGGGGTATGGAGGAGTCTTCCAAAGGGGAGGAAGATCACAGAAATATGAGTGATAAGGGCAGCCAAGATGGTTAATCAATGGATGTTGCTGAAGCCCTTACAACTTTGAAGGAACAAACAGGTTTTGATACGTCCTTAATCTCTCCAACCAATCTAAATTTATCATTTACAGCTATGTTGAGAGAGGTTACACAAGGCGCTGAGGGAAAATATTTGAGCGTTGACAAGACAAATTTGGACGCTGATAGAAGTATTTTGGGCGCTGATAGGATAAATTTGGGCGTTGAAAGACCTGCACATGAAGGTGATGTATTCTAGTCATCATCTATCATCAAGGAAGTTTCTACTCAGGTATTACCATCTACCTTACCAACCATTGCACCATCAGATAAGGGTAAGGGTAAATTGGTAGAAGAAATTGTTCCAAAGGATGCAGCCCAAGTTGAATTTGATAGAAGATTGGCTGAACAAATGATGGAACAAGGTGAAAAGGAAAAGTCACCATTTGTTGTGACTTCTGAAGAAGAAAGTGATGGAGCTAGCTCAGACTCAAGTGTGATGATTATGAACCAGAAAGGCTTGAGTATGGTGATGAGCTTGCTAGGGAAAAGTTGAGAGACTTAAAATTGCAGGTTGACTTTGACATGCCAGAGGTGGTTCAGATGTACAATTCTTGGGAAGAAAGCTGCATGGATAATCCAGACTTGACCATTTCAGATCAAATATGGGGATTGAAGCTTCTTCTTAGAGTTCAGAAGGATTGTAAGGTGATTTTGAAGCACAAGGCAAGCAATATTCTCTCAGAATTGAAAAGGGATAGAAGAGAGCTCTACTTTATGTTGCTCAGATGTCATGGAGTAGGATGGACACATCAGAAGTTGAAGGCTTTGACATTTGATGAGTTGGAACATAGGGCTTATCCTATTTGGGTGAGAGTGCAGAAAGCAAACACTCTCAGACTTCTTTCAGATGAAAGAAAGGAGCAACTTGCAGAAGAAATGGAAATCAAGAAAGCTATGATGATTCCCAGACCAGTGAAGAAGGGATTTAAACTTGAGTTTCCAAAAGATATGGATCCACTATATCCAAGTGAAGCAGTTATAAGAAAGAGCCTCAAGCTCTCCCCATTAGAAGCTTCAGATATGGTGCAAGTTTTACCATTAGATTCCAGGAATCCAATTGTGAGTTATGATGAGGATGAATGTGGATTCTGGAAGATTGGCAGATTTGGCAAGGAGGTACACACTTTTACCACTCTCATATCTTTATTTGCAAGTTGTGATAGAGAAGACTTGGTGGACCTTTGGAGGTTGCTGGAGACCAAGTATGAGGCTGAAGCACCAACTTCAGCTAATGGAATAAAACTTTGGACCACATTCAAAAGAATGTGTGGGACAAAAGAGGAAGATCCTGAAATATGGAAGGATCTTGAAGATGACCTCAGTGGTCTTCAATGGAGGTTATATTCAGCTGCTGGTGTATACCATTTGAGTTCTACAAAGTTTGCTGAGTATCTACTTGTGGATGCTCAGTATTTCATATCCAAGGCTGTTTTGGAAAAGATGAAGGACACTCAGCTGGAGATAGATTATTCAAGTGACGTGGCAAAGGATTTGATCAGATTTATTCATTACCAATATAAGAAGATTTGTCAGACTCCTCCAAGTTCTTAATGCTTATTCAGAAACTTGATCATAAGAGTGGATATCAAGTTTAGGGGAGGATTGTTGGGAATAAATTAAGGCCAGATCACTTGAGCGCTGACAAGAACAAAACAAGCGTTGACAGGAACAAAGCAAGCGCTAACAGCTCAAGCGTTGACAAGTTAAAGTCAAGCGTTGACAGATTGAAGACATGCACTGATGGAAGATATAAGCTACACGTTTATTATATTCTAGAATACTTCTAGTAAGGATAGAAACGACAATGTATTTTCTATGTTTATCTTTACCTAGAATAGTTGATACGTAGCTTATTGTACAAGGCTTCTTAGTCTATAAAAGAAGGCCTTTAGGTTAATGTTCAATATATCAAGTTTTATATAAGTTTTTCATTCGTAAACATCTTTCATTATAAGCAAGTTCGACATTCATAATCAAAATGAAAGTTTTGTTTACATCTTGTGTTCTTGTTTAAGTATTAAATTCCGCATAATACTTAGATTCACAAAGCATATACAAAGGTTTATCTACGTGCTATACTTGATCTAATCTCGTATACACAAAGCTAATCGATCTAAGTTTGGGATCAACAAGAATCACAAAAAAAGAGAACAAAAAAAGTAAATGAGGTGTTATAGAGCAATAGAACGAGCGAAAGGCAATCTTAATCACCCTTTGATTCACTTAGTCAAAAGATAATCAAGAACCCAGAACCAAACCCTAATTTTCTCAAAAATTTAGGGCAAATCACCACTCTCAGAGTAACAATCGAACAAATCAACTGTCTATTAACTCCAATCGAACCTCAATCGATCAAACCCCCAAAAATCACAAACTCTAATTTCAAGAAATTAGGGTTAATGATCAAGAACACCATGAATGATAAATCAACCACAACGCTAATTGATTAACACCAGTTAATCAACCAAGAACCTCCTCAATTTGAGAAAACCCCAATTATTTTGAAAACCCTAATTTTTAGAAAATCACAATATCAAGAGCAAGGCGATGAACCTAGCTCTGATACCATGTAAAGATTTATAAAACTCAAGAATGAATTTCAATTCAACTTTTATATACACAAAACCACCACAGATTAAAGATGGTATGGATCTATTATCTAATTTGATAATAGTTTTACAAACAGAAATAGAAAAATAAGATTATAAAAGATCAAGATGATCTCAATCACCAAGAACAGATATAAACCAAACTATGAGTAAACGAGAGAGAGTTTATGATGCAAGTTATGAGAAGAAAACGCTAGTTGACCAACTTAAATACTTCAGCTCCACAACTTTAGCAACTTGTCATTATTAGCCCTTGAACTCTTTTCTTCTTAGCACTTAAGTCCTCCAACTTCCAAAAAATTGCAACATAAGTTCCTAAAACAAATAAACAGAAAAAAAACTTGTATTTCTAGGTTTAGATCATGGATATTTCAATTGTATACTTCCAAATACCTCCTCAAAATTTCATGTATATCTTGGACCATCTTCTTTCGTTTTCATCTTTCTTGTCAAAGATTATTTTCACTACAAAATCATCTCTTATTGGATGGCTTACATCTTTTGACTCTACTCGTAATCTAAGTACAACACTACCTGTGTCCAAACAGGAAATTCCATATGATACGCTATCCTTTATTGGTAAGATAGTTATAGATATTTTCTACAAGGAAGAATTTACTTCATCATGGATTAAAATATCAGGGACAGACTACCATAGTTACCATCCAATATTAATGTTGAAGTTGATTATTATATTTTCTCTAGTTTGTCTAAAAGTATCAGATTGCTCATAAGTATTACTTGACATGTTGTGTGGTGGAAACGACATTGCTGCTCGTATGCTTTTAGATTTTTTGTTTCCCATCTCTTTAGAAGAAGGAACGGTGATTGCTTGAACCTGAATCTAGAAGTGGTTGCAGAAGAATTTTTAAGCGTAGAGGATCCTCTCATGATTGTGAGCTCTGGAGATGTGAGTCCTAAAATCAATGCTCCTTGTGCTTTATTTGTCGACCTTATGAAATCTAAAGAGGAGATTATGAGTGAATTGTTCCCGAAAAAGACTTTGTTAGTGCAAATACTACGATGTTTAGTCTATACATCCTTGGTTGTTTTGTTGATGAAAAACATGTAACTTCTACTACATAACATAAAATGTACAAGTTACTTACAATCATATTTTGTCTCAACATACCTACTTAAACCTCTATTTCTAAAGTAATGTGTATACTTACACATTTCTATCTTTTTAAAAATAAAAAATAAATAGTTCTTACATCATTAGTAACATGTCTTGTAAAACCTAGACATATCCTTCAAGAAAATCTGATCATAAACTTGGTTTTAAGAGTTGACTTAACAAAAGATTTGCAAATTAAAGTCTCGTTTTCTGTGAGACCCAAGGACCCCGTCAGACCTTTTCTGAAGGGGTCTGTCGGGGTCCGTGAGTGGTTGTGACTTTGGATATAAATAAAGATCACATGCTCACTCATTTCCCCACCCCTTTCTATCATATTCTCTCTATCCTTCGCTTTATATCTGATCCCTTATCACATCTCTCATCTCTTTAACATGTAGATCTTAGATCTATAATTGTTCTTTTCCTTGTTTAGTGTTTCTCTTTAGATATGGAGATCACTTAAGGTGTAAGCAAGACCAAGAATTTCAAGCAAAAGATATACATCAAGTCATTGTGTCACCTGTATCTAGACTAGTTTTTTTGTACTTGTCATCTCATGGTATTATGTCTAAGATATATGATCTTGACATCTCGTGTGCTTCTCAACCGAGATCCATGACTTTTTATCATAATCCATATATCTTAAGGGGCGGAAAGGCCAAAGGATAAGTACGTGTTGACTTTGTGTATAGATCTATGTTTCTTCTTTATGAGATCTATGATCTTGATGCTTCATGACTCGAGTTGATAAAGATAACATATATGTCATGACATATTCTTCAAGATGTAATCCACGATCAGGATCATATCATAGAGTCATCTCTCTCTCTCTCTCTCTCTCTCTCTCTCTCTCTCTCTCTCTCTCTATATATATATATATATATATATATATATATATATATATATATATATATATATATATATATATATATATATATATATATATATATATATCTCTATCATAAACTCTCACAAAGTCCATGTGTGTTGTGTCAATTCTTGTGTGAACCTGGTACTTAGGTTAGTACCTACAAATGTTGTAAGGTTAGAAGTTGTGTTGGTTCTACTTGTGTGTAAGAACCTGGGTGTTGGTCCTATCCATTGTGCAAGGACATGGTGTGTAGCTTAGTACCAAATAAGGTGTAAGCGATGTAGAAGGGACCATGTTGTACCTGTGTGAAAGAACACTACATCCTAGCTTAGGTGTCGGTAAAGATTGTAAGTAATGTGTAAGGGTTTCTCCGCTAGTATAAAGGAAGTTGTTGATTAATGAAGTCAAACTCTTGAGTAGGTGACTCTGAGAGTGGATGTAAGGCAAGGAAGGTGTCCTTGTATTCGAATCACTATAAATCATTGTGTTGGTTTGCATTTACTTTCCTTAAATTGCTTTATCCTCATACTTGCATTGCTTGTGTGTGTTGTGATCACTCAATGTGCTACTTGATTCATATCGTTCATGACTATAAACAAACGTCTCTCATACTAAGTCCCCTTAAATGGACATTTGATACAAAAAGTTTTTAATACGTATTCACCCCCTTCACGTTTTCTACAATAGGTATCATAGCAGGTAGCTCTAATTTCATAAAAACAAATGGTTTTTAAAATACGGCACGATCTATGTATCAAATTACCTTTGAAGCGGGATAAAATATGAGAATCGTTTCTTTGTTTATTGCTTGCAAATCTTATTGTTTAGTATACTTTGTTATATTTGCTTGAAGATCTCCATGAAACATAAAAAAAGATGTTTTAAAAAGGATTGTGAGTGACGTTATGTGTCCATACAGAAAACTTACAAAATACGGTTTTTAATGAGTGTTTGGCAAAACTCTTAATCTTGTTGAAAAATCATTTTCGTAAACTCATAGATAAGTCTCGTAAGTAGAAATGATGTTTAAAATGTGTACTATATGTTTGTTATCAAGTCTAGTAAGTCCTACACATTTCTGTTATGTCAAAACACAATTTTTGGGGAAAATTGCAGTATGTATCAAAGACTCGCGGACCCCTTGATAAAGGGGCGGACCCTTTGGGTACAAGGGTCCATGATCGTCTGTGCTGCAGTTTTTGAGCCAACTTAAAAGGCAATAACTTTTTAACCGTAAGTTCCTATAAGTCGTGCCACCTATCGGTTTGAAGGTAACTGAGTCTACTTTCATATAAAAATACTCTTAAGTTCTGGTTAGATTCGTAAGATAGTGAAACAAGTCAAAAGTAATAAGGTGTCTAAATTACTAACTTACTTTAACATTTCATCTAATCTCTCTTGAGTCGAACATGTCAAATTAGTTTATAGTTGAATAAGGTTGTGTCCACATTCTAAAACAAATTATTTTGTCATACAAAGGAAACTAATCAAGCTTGGTATACATCGTCATACTTAAACACAAAGTGAAGAAAAATATTTGTATGCTAAATGTTACTTTGTAACATCTCAATGTTTCGCGATTATTAAGTTGAATGCAATACACAAGTTTGTGAGCGTCTTATGTTTTGCCGTACGTTTATTTGTTATAGTTATTAAGTTTTCGTGACGTCTCGCACAATTGTTTTGTTTTGGGATCGTATGCTAAACGGTTTTGGTGTCGGGATTATCCAGTCGCGTCTAAACTTAACCATCGTGAACCGAGTCGAGTGTATAAGCTATCATAGCATGTGTACATATACTGAATATAAACCTTCATTTATATTGCCAAGCTTGCCTTACAAGGGTCTCAAATTTCTGTCACATGTCTACACTACATATAAACTTCATAGTTTATTTGCCTCACTAAAGGACAGCACACATGCCTAGTTTACCCCTTTTGGGTATATCACAAGTAAACATTTTCAGCATAACACTAACCCTAGACTAATAATACAAGCTTATATACAAACCCAAAGTATTACCCAATGTCCAAATACAAGTTATCTCAGTCCAAAATACAAACACAAAAATCTGCACAAATCTTTCCAAATACAACTTCTGGGTAGAGTGAAGACTTGGTCCAGCCGACCCACACGCCGCGTCAAACCTGCAAAACCGAGAGTCTTCCATCGCGTCAAACCTGCACAACCGAAAGTCTTCCATCGCGTCAAACCTGCACAACCGAAAGTCTTCCATCCTGTCCGAACCTGCAAAACCGAACGTAGCATCCCCATTGTGAGTCTTTTGTCTTTTCGTCTTTCCTTTTGAAGTCTAGATGTGCTTGTTTTGTACGAACCTACGAATAAACGAAACAATGGTTAGTCATTGTAATGGACTTATACTTTTAACTAAAAACTGAAAAATTGTTAAACTTTTTAAATGCAAACATGTTTATGATATTGCTTTTCTGTCAACCAAACCAAGACCCGATTGAGACCAAACCGAGACCCGACTTAGAACAAAACTGAGACCATGTCCAACCAAATCAAGACCTCAATCAAGAACCAAACCGAGACCCATGTCCAACCAAACCGAGACCCAATCAAGAACCAAACCGAGACCCATGTCCAACCAAACCGAGACCCAATCAAGAACCAAACCGAGAATCAAAGCAAACCAACCAAGTTCTACTTTCTGCCAAATTATCAACAATTATTACCAACCAATCCAAATGCCTTAATCAAGTTTTATTTTACAGAAACATCCTAAAAATCATTAATCATGCCGCGGGTATAAAACCCCCAATTCAAATCAAAACCCTAATTATTTTAAAACCTTTTTAAACATCAAATTAACATTTGCCACATTTCAGAAACATCATATAAACATGAATAACGGTCGAATATGAAAAACCCCCAATTTTATGAAAACCCTAGATCGAACTTTTATTAATTAAAACGTTAATTAAACCTAATATAAACCCAAACCCCATATTTAATTTAATTGAAAATGAGTTATGCAAAAACCCCCAATTTACCGAAACCCTAATTTTTATAAACTGTTTATATATTGAAATTAGTTTGATTTTATAATAGAAAACATCAATTAATTATGTTTAAACCTGATTTTGATGAAAACCCCCAAATATTTCAAAACCCTAAATTTATTTATTTTTAATCCGAGAATCATATGAATCACAACAAGTTTATACGAATCAATTGAACCCACTGATATACATTAAATCGAAAATCAATTAAAGCTTTTAAAAGAAATAAATGAAAAACAAACTTATCTTGATTCTGGCTAATGATTCACGAAACCGCAAGGAAGAACACATCATAAAACCAAATCGGTTTGATGTGGGGATTAAACCCCACATCTCACACGATCTAGAACACCTCAGACCACCACACAAGATTAATTATATCCCAATGATTTGATATTAGCCATGGGAAAAGGATTGAACCGATCTAGATTAAGAGAGAGAGAGTTTTGGGACGGTGGAGTTAATATCGAGGGAAGAGAGAGAGTTTCACTCTCAGTTATGGGATTGTGTGTGTTAAACACACATACTTACTCCTTCCGTTCTTGTTTATTCCGCCAAGTGGGCCGGGCCGGGTCTAATGACCTTGGGCCGGTTGGTGTGTAATGATATTGGACCCCATTTTGGGCCTTATATGCTTATTTAGTTTAGTTAAAGCCCAAAACGAATTTTGTAAAATTTAAGTTATAAATTAACCCGTGAAACCCGACCATTTAATAAACCGATTTTATTTATCGTACTTTTCCGTAAATCGTACTTTTTCATAAACGTATGGTTTCGTCAAGCACAACTAGGGTGTCGAGTCATTTAATAATACAATTATTCGTATCGTAACTCGATTCTCATAATTAATTAGGTCGCGGCTAGCGTAACCGTACTCTCGAGCTATTTTATCTTCGTTCTCTTTGCTGAATTTACGAGGTGAGTTTATAGCCCCATACTTTACTATTTTCAATGCTTTTTGGGGTGAGACATTGCTTGATTTTAACGTGTGAACACAAGTGCATTTACTGATTTATATATTAGTCTAAGTCCCACTAAAAACCCAGTTGCTTTGGCCCGTGAATCGTGAACCGTTAATTACTTTGTGTAAGCGCGAATGTAATGGATAGATCTATCGGGATTGACGTCCCTGTCTGTCTTGTCCAACAAGGGGACAAGCGGGCACAGTTTCATTTGAATCTGATATAGGATGTCGTGGGTTTAGGCATCTGGTTTGGGCTACATTTATATGATTATACTGCCGGTGTTGTTAACGCTTCGGTGTCACGAGCTTAGACTGTAATAAATACTTTTGGGATGACTTTGTATCTGTTATATTGTCATCACATTTGGGAAAATCTTGTGGTTCATTAAACATTTCCACTTAACTAAACCTATGAACTCACCAACTTTATGTTGACACTTTAGCAATGTTTTTCTCAGGTATTAAGAAGGAAGATGCTAAATGAGGTCTCATGCATTGCCGTCATTTCTTTGAAACAACGATCATTTGTACTATTTGAGAAAACTATGTTTTGTAACCGTATTCAGTTTATGCTTCCGCACTTTGTTAAAACAATTTATTTTATTAATTACAAGTGATCTATTTTCCGAACGTCTCATTTAGAGGTCGTTCTTTGTGACTATGTGCGTATGATAATCATGACGTCACCACTCCCTTGTCGCCATTATACTCTGATATTTTGGGAGTGTGACAGATTGGTATCAGAGCACTAGTTATAGAGAACTAGGTTGCATTTAGTAACTCTAGACTATAACTGCTCTATGTTTAATCGATTATCATACAGATTGTAAGTATTAAGTATATGTAGATACATAAGTAATAAATGGGATACATGTGAATTAACAATTACGAGGTATATTTACATGGGTTACATGTGCAACAACAAAATCTGAATTATGTTATATGGGATACATGTGGATTCAACAATGATTGCTATGTTATGTTAATGTCCCTTTTTACGGACTAATTTTATAAGATATTTACACACATTTATTTTGTTTATGATTACAGCGATGTCTTCATCCGATGATTCCACGTCTACAGGAGCGTACTACAACCGTAGTTCACAGTCGACCATCAGTTCATCAGTAGGGCTACCTAGAGGATCGCCGTCAGGATATCCGTGGTACCGGATGGTTTCAGATGACGATATAGAGAGAGAGGCTGAGGAGGTTCGTCATTCCCCGATCCGTATTCCTGATACATCAGCTGACGATGTGCTTAGCCTAGAAGGCGGGGGAGAGGATGACTTAGACACTGACGTGGTGCAGTCACCAGGTCAGACATCAATGACTGGAGATGAGACGATAGAGGAGACAAAGGATGATGAGATGGAGTTTACAGATGGGGAAGGAGAGCCTATGGAGGTCACAGACACTGAGGACCCTCCTACTGCATATGCCGCTACTCCTGAGGTTTCCCTAGCACACATCTCCTCATCTTCATCAGAAGACGAAGGAGAAAGGACTGCTATTCCTGCTCCAGCACCTGGTACTCTACCTTTCTACTATGTGAGACGACGTCTTCGGGGGAGAGCTGCTCGACCACCACTTTCACCTTACCGACCCCTCATACCTTTCACTGCCACTGACAGGCATGCAGCCCGCACACCTGCCAGTTCTGTCCCAGAGACACCATTACTACTACCACCACCAGAGACTGTACCTGCAGTATACCAGGAGATGCTTACTGACGCTGGTATCTCTACAGGACCGAGAGCTACGACTCCTCTTCCTAGGAGAGCTACGTCGACGGTGGTAATGCTTGGGGCGGCAGATGGATGTGTGACGACACGGTTGAACAGGTTGGAGGATGCTGTAGAGGCTTTAGGTGAAGAGTACAATGAAGTGCAGGATAAGTTGGAGGCACTGGCAAAGAAGAGTCCAGTCAGGGATGAGACAGTGTTGACAGTATGTGTGACCCGTCTACGAGGACAGCTTCTTACTGTTCTTGATCAGATGGAATCCATGCCGAACACTCGTCTTGAGGAGATTGAGAGCCTGATGACCCGTTGGGGAGTAGAGCCATTGGTGGAGACAGGCGGACTAGAGGCACCAGTGGATGACCCTGTTGCAGATTTGGATAAGAGGTTTAGAGCCGCTTGTCATGACACCAATGTTAGATTGAGAGATTCCCAGGCTCGTGAGCTCGTAGTTGAGAGGAGATTAGCAGAGTTGGAGAAGGAGCTTCATCAGCGCCGTGAGGGCACTAGTTAGATTTATCTTGTACCATCGACCTATCCCTGTATGACCACTAAGCTTTGAAGTTTGTCTTAGCTAGTTGGTATTTTATTTTCTTTTATTATGTTATGACAAACTATGATGTACTATCAAACGATTCCATGAATGATATTATGAGTTGCAAAAATTGTGAGATCATTATATATTGTGTATTATACCTTGGAGCATTTCATAATTGTGTTGTGTGTGCCATGCATGTTATGTCTGGCAAAAACTTATTATCCTATTACCTTGTTAGATTATGGCGCCAGTTAGAAGATCCGAAACGCAGAATCCGCCAGCCGCTACCGGTGGAATTGACACCGCCCTGTTAAGCCAAATGATAGCCGAACGAGTGGCCGAGGCACTCGCGACCGCTGAAGCAAATCGTACAGTTAGCACACAAGATGAGACCAACCAAGGAGCTACTAATGCTATTGCACGAACTTGTACCTACAAGGAATTTCGTGCAGTTACGCAAGTAAGTTTCCGCGGTACTGAAGGAGCAGTAGGATTAACCAGATGGTTTGAGAAGCTAGAATCCCAATTTGGGATTAGCAGTGTCGCTGAAGCCGACAAGGTGAAGTTTGCGTCAAGCACGTTAGTGGATGGTGCTTTAACTTGGTGGAACGTCTATGCTCGTACAGTGACCATTGACGTTGCCCAAGCGACGCCCTGGAGTGAATTTAAAGCTATGTTTGTGAGGAAATACTGTCCCCGAAATGAAGTCAAGCAGATGGAAGTTGAGCTGTGGAACCTGAAGGTCAAGGGTACTGCTCTTACTGCTTACAATCAGCGCTTTCAAGAGCTGATTTTGTTATGTCCTGAAATGGTGCCCAACGATGACCGATTGTTGGAGCGCTACATTGAAGGACTACCTTTGAGCATCAAAGGGAATGTGACTTCATCCAAGCCGACTGATTTGCACGAGGCAATCGACATGGCTCAGAGTCTGATGTACCAAGTGGTACAGGAGTTGGGAGAAAATACTGGGGATAAAAGAAAGTGGTCTGGCAACCACTACAACAACAATACCAACAATAACAACAACCCAAGCAACTACAACCAGAACAAGCGACAAGAAGTAGCAAGAGTGTTCACTGCTGGACAAGGAAATACTAGGAATTACGCTGGGAGACTACCTTTCTGCGGAAAATGTGGCCGACACCACGAAGGAGCATGTCCCCCTACGTGCTACAATTGTGGGAAGGCGGGACATAAGGCAAAGGAATGCCGAGCACCACCTCGTTCTACTAATCAAAGAGGACCTGGAACGCAAGGTGGCCAAGGAGAAAATGTCACTTGCTTTGGATGTGGAGAGAAAGGTCACTACAAGAACAAATGTCCAAGCAGTGGGAACCAAGGTCGTAGTAACCAGATTCGAGGGAATCAAAATCAGAACCAAGGGAACCAGAAGCAGAATCAAGGGAACCGAGGAGGGAATAACCGAGCCGCAACTAGTACTCCTGGAGGATTCAAGGCACCTAGCAAAGTGTATCATCTCTGTGCTGAAGCTGCTGTGCAAGACAACAATGTTGTGACTGGTACGTTTCTAGTCAATAACAACTATGCTTCAGTACTATTTGATTCTGGTGCGGATAGGAGTTTTGTGTCGTCTATATTTAGTGAACGCCTAAATGCTACCCCTACTGCGTTAGACGTTAAGTATAATGTAGAATTAGCCGATGGGAAGTCAGTAACCACCGACGTTATTCTGAAAGGATGTAGTGTAAGACTACAAGGTCGTTCGTTTAGTATCGACCTACTCCCTATAGAATTGGGAAGTTTCGACGTCATCATTGGAATGGATTGGATGTCGAAGCATCACGCGGAGATTGTATGTCATGAGAAGTGTGTCCGTGTTCCTTATGGAAACGACGTGCTCATCATACAAGGCGAAAGAAGTGGTGTGAAGAATGGATCAAGATTGGAAGTCATCTCATGTATCAGGACTCAAAGATACATCGAGAAGGGATGTCCGGTATTCTTGGTTCAAGTAACACAAAAGGAAGGAGAAGAAGATCACGAGAAGAAGGTGGAAGATGTACCGATTGTTAGAGACTTTCCGGACGTATTTCCAGAGGATTTACCCGGACTACCACCAGCACGGCAAGTGGAGTTTCACATCGAGCTTACCCCAGGAGCCGCCCCTGTTGCTAGAGCCCCATACCGTCTAGCACCGGCCGAGATGACAGAGTTAGCTGAACAGATAAAGGAACTTTCTGACAAAGGTTTCATTAGACCAAGTTCCTCACCTTGGGGAGCGCCGGTCTTATTTGTCAAAAAGAAAGATGGATCCTTTAGAATATGTATCGATTACCGAGAATTGAATAAGCTGATGATAAAGAACCGCTACCCATTGCCGAGGATTGATGATCTTTTCGACCAATTGCAAGGATCTAGCATATACTCGAAAATCGATTTAAGGTCAGGATATCATCAACTAAGGGTTAGAGAGGAAGACGTTCATAAAACGGCTTTTAGAACCCGGTACGGACACTACGAGTTCCAAGTTATGCCTTTTGGTTTGACAAACGCACCTGCGGTATTCATGGATCTCGTGAACCGAGTTTGCAACCCATACTTGGACAAGTTTGTGATTGTATTTATCGATGACATTCTCATCTATTCTCGTAACGAAGAAGAGCACAAGGAACATTTGAAGACCATATTAGAGCTGCTAAGGAAGGAGAAGTTATATGCAAAGTTTTCCAAATGTGAGTTTGGATAAACACAGTGCAATTCCTTGGGCATGTGATCGACAGCAGTGGTATTCACGTTGATCCTGCTAAGATCGAGGCTGTAAAGGATTGGGCGACTCCAACAACACCCACGGAGATCCGTCAATTTTTAGGTCTTGCTGGTTACTATAGGAGATTCATTGAAGGTTTCTCCAAGATAGCTAAACCAATGACGGAATTGACTCAAAAGGATAAGAAGTTTGAGTGGAAGGAGGAGCAAGATTTGGCATTCCAGACGTTGAAGCAGATGTTGTGTGAAACACCTATACTAGCCCTACCCGAGGGTAATGAAGACTTTGTGGTGTATTGTGATGCATCCATAAAAGGGTTAGGTGCAGTACTGATGCAAAGGACTAAGGTCATAGCTTACGCATCAAGACAACTAAAAGTGCACGAGAAGAACTACACAACTCATGACCTAGAGTTGGGAGCAGTGGTGTTTGCCTTGAAGATTTGGAGACACTACCTTTATGGTACTAAGTGTGTTTTATTCACTGACCATAAGAGTCTACAACATATTTTGAACCAAAAGGAACTCAACATGAGACAACGACGTTGGCTAGAGTTGCTCAGTGATTACGATTGCGAGATCCGTTATCACCCGGGCAAGGCAAATGTCGTGGCCGACGCTTTGAGTCGAAAGGAGAGAGTTCTTAGGGTGAAGGCGTTAATGATGACCATTGACTTAGACCTTCCATCCTTAATTCTCAAGGCTCAGAAAGAAGCAGTCGAGGAAGAAATTCTCAAGACTGGAGATGTTGGAGGAATGATAAAGAAGTTGGAAGCACGTTCGGATGGAACGTTATGCCTTGATAATAGGAGTTGGTTACCATGCCATGGTGACCTACGATCCTTGATTATGCATGAGTCGCATAAGTCAAAGTACTCCATACATCCGGGATCTAATAAAATGTATCATGATCTGAAGATGTTGTATTGGTGGCCGAACATGAAGGCGGATATTGCTACATACGTTAGCAAGTGTTTGACTTGTGCCAAAGTCAAAGCCGAACATATGAAACCATCAGGATTATTGGTCCAACCCGAACTGCCAGAATGGAAGTGGGAAAGGATCACTATGGATTTCATTACCAAGCTACCAAAGACCGCAGCCGGATTCGACACGATTTGGGTAATCGTCGACCGACTCACCAAATCGGCTCATTTCCTACCCATCAAGGAGACTGATGGAATGGATAAGTTAGCAAGGACGTACTTGGAGGAAGTAGTCACGAAGCATGGTGTGCCTGTGTCTATAATCTCCGACCGAGACAGCCGATTTACTTCGCAGTTTTGGAAGTCACTGCAGAAGGCATTGGGAACGCAGTTGGATATGAGCACTGCGTATCATCCCCAAACTGACGGTCAAAGTGAACGGACCATTCAAACCCTAGAAGATATGTTGAGAGCCTGTGTGATTGACTTTGGAAATAGATGGGATAGACACCTACCTCTGATGGAATTCTCATATAACAATAGTTATCACACTAGCATTAAGGCAACGCCGTTCGAAGCACTGTATGGTAGGAAGTGTCGTGCACCCGTGTGTTGGGCAGAGGTCGGTGAAGCACAACTCACTGGACCTGAGATCATACACGAGACTACTGAGAAGATCTTTAAGATTAAGAGCCGTATGCAAGCCGCAAGGGATCGACAGAAGAGTTATGCTGATATGAGACGCAAACCTCTTGAGTTTGAGGTTGGTGATAAAGTCATGTTAAAGGTCTCACCTTGGAAAGGTGTGATTCGCTTTGGAAAGCGTGGAAAGTTAAATCCTCGTTACATTGGACCCTTCAAGATTATAGAGAGGATTGGTCCCGTAGCCTATCGTTTGGAATTACCCCAAGAACTTAGCCGAGTGCATAATGTGTTCCACATTTGGAATCTGAAGAAATGCTTAGCCGACGAAACACTCGTTATCCCTTTGGAGGAGATTCAACTCGACGACAAACTCAACTTCGTAGAAGAACCCGTAGAAGTTATGGATCGTCAGGTTAAACAACTCAAGCAAAGCCGTATACCGATTGTGAAAATCCGATGGAACGCGCGTAGAGGTACAGAATACACGTGGGAACGTGAAGATCAGTTCAAGAGCAAGTATCCTCACCTTTTCGCTAACCAACCTACTACAACAACGTCTTGATTTCGTGACGAAATCTCTAAAACATGGGAATACTGTGACATTCGTCAAATTTCCATCTTAATTTATTCATATAGTACGAGTATTTTAACTGTTTATCGACGAGTTGTCGACATGAACGTGTTAATCATTTTGCTTTGCGGACAAAGCCCTTTTTAGGGAGAGCATATGTAACATCTCAATGTTTCGCGATTATTAAGTTGAATGCAATACACAAGTTTGTGAGCGTCTTATGTTTTGCTGTACGTTTATTTGTTATAGTTATTAAGTTTTCGTGACGTCTCGCACAATTGTTTTGTTTTGGGATCGTATGCTAAACGGTTTTGGTGTCGGGATTATCCAGTCGCGTCTAAACTTAACCATCGTGAACCGAGTCGAGTGTATAAGCTATCATAGCATGTGTACATATACTGAATATAAACCTTCATTTATATTGCCAAGCTTGCCTTACAAGGGTCTCAAATTTCTGTCACATGTCTACACTACATATAAACTTCATAGTTTATTTGCCTCACTAAAGGACAGCACACATGCCTAGTTTACCCCTTTTGGGTATATCACAAGTAAACATTTTCAGCATAACACTAACCCTAGACTAATAATACAAGCTTATATACAAACCCAAAGTATTACCCAATGTCCAAATACAAGTTATCTCAGTCCAAAATACAAACACAAAAATCTGCACAAATCTTTCCAAATACAACTTCTGGGTAGAGTGAAGACTTGGTCCAGCCGACCCACACGCCGCGTCAAACCTGCAAAACCGAGAGTCTTCCATCGCGTCAAACCTGCACAACCGAAAGTCTTCCATCGCGTCAAACCTGCACAACCGAAAGTCTTCCATCCTGTCCGAACCTGCAAAACCGAACGTAGCAACCCATTGTGAGTCTTTTGTCTTTTCGTCTTTCCTTTTGAAGTCTAGATGTGCTTGTTTTGTACGAACCTACGAATAAACGAAACAATGGTTAGTCATTGTAATGGACTTATACTTTTAACTAAAAACTGAAAAATTGTTAAACTTTTTAAATGCAAACATGTTTATGATATTGCTTTTCTGTCAACCAAACCAAGACCCGATTGAGACCAAACCGAGACCCGACTTAGAACAAAACCGAGACCATGTCCAACCAAATCAAGACCTCAATCAAGAACCAAACCGAGACCCATGTCCAACCAAACCGAGACCCAATCAAGAACCAAACCGAGACCCATGTCCAACCAAACCGAGACCCAATCAAGAACCAAACCGAGAATCAAAGCAAACCAACCAAGTTCTACTTTCTGCCAAATTATCAACAATTATTACCAACCAATCCAAATGCCTTAATCAAGTTTTATTTTACAGAAACATCCTAAAAATCATTAATCATGCCGCGGGTATAAAACCCCCAATTCAAATCAAAACCCTAATTATTTTAAAACCTTTTTAAACATCAAATTAACATTTGCCACATTTCAGAAACATCATATAAACATGAATAACGGTCGAATATGAAAAACCCCCAATTTTATGAAAACCCTAGATCGAACTTTTATTAATTAAAACGTTAATTAAACCTAATATAAACCCAAACCCCATATTTAATTTAATTGAAAATGAGTTATGCAAAACCCCCCAATTTACCAAAACCCTAATTTTTATAAACTGTTTATATATTGAAATTAGTTTGATTTTATAATAGAAAACATCAATTAATTATGTTTAAACCCGATTTTGATGAAAACCCCCAAATATTTCAAAACCCTAAATTTATTTATTTTTAATCCGAGAATCATATGAATCACAACAAGTTTATACGAATCAATTGAACCCACTGATATACATTAAATCGAAAATCAATTAAAGCTTTTAAAAGAAATAAATGAAAAACAAACTTATCTTGATTCTGGCTAATGATTCACGAAACCGCAAGGAAGAACACATCATAAAACCAAATCGGTTTGATGTGGGGATTAAACCCCACATCTCACACGATCTAGAACACCTCAGACCACCACACAAGATTAATTATATCCCAATGATTTGATATTAGCCATGGGAAAAGGATTGAACCGATCTAGATTAAGAGAGAGAGAGTTTTGGGACGGTGGAGTTAATATCGAGGGAAGAGAGAGAGTTTCACTCTCAGTTATGGGATTGTGTGTGTTAAACACACATACTTACTCCTTCCGTTCTTGTTTATTCCGCCAAGTGGGCCGGGCCGGGTCTAATGACCTTGGGCCGGTTGGTGTGTAATGATATTGGACCCCATTTTGGGCCTTATATGCTTCTTTAGTTTAGTTAAAGCCCAAAACAAATTTTGTAAAATTTAAGTTATAAATTAACCCGTGAAACCCGACCATTTAATAAACCGATTTTATTTATCGTACTTTTCCGTAAATCGTACTTTTTCATAAACGTATGGTTTCGTCAAGCACAACTAGGGTGTCGAGTCATTTAATAATACAATTATTCGTATCGTAACTCGATTCTCATAATTAATTAGGTCGCGGCTAGCGTAACCGTACTCTCGAGCTATTTTATCTTCGTTCTCTTTGCTGAATTTACGAGGTGAGTTTATAGCCCCATACTTTACTATTTTCAATGCTTTTTGGGGTGAGACATTGCTTGATTTTAACGTGTGAACACAAGTGCATTTACTGATTTATATATTAGTCTAAGTCCCACTAAAAACCCAGTTGCTTTGGCCCGTGAATCGTGAACCGTTAATTACTTTGTGTAAGCGCGAATGTAATGGATAGATCTATCGGGATTGACGTCCCTGTCTGTCTTGTCCAACAAGGGGACAAGCGGGCACAGTTTCATTTGAATCTGATATAGGATGTCGTGGGTTTAGGCATCTGGTTTGGGCTACATTTATATGATTATACTGCCGGTGTTGTTAACGCTTCGGTGTCACGAGCTTAGACTGTAATAAATACTTTTGGGATGACTTTGTATCTGTTATATTGTCATCACATTTGGGAAAATCTTGTGGTTCATTAAACATTTCCACTTAACTAAACCTATGAACTCACCAACTTTATGTTGACACTTTAGCAATGTTTTTCTCAGGTATTAAGAAGGAAGATGCTAAATGAGGTCTCATGCATTGCCGTCATTTCTTTGAAACAACGATCATTTGTACCATTTGAGAAAACTATGTTTTGTAACCGTATTCAGTTTATGCTTCCGCACTTTGTTAAAACAATTTATTTTATTAATTACAAGTGATCTATTTTCCGAACGTCTCATTTAGAGGTCGTTCTTTGTGACTATGTGCGTATGATAATCATGACGTCACCACTCCCTTGTCGCCATTATACTCTGATATTTTGGGAGTGTGACATACTTGCTTTGGTTCATGAGTTTGCATATATCTTGTTTGATCATTGCAAGTTGTGATTACTTCTATTTGTGATACATATGTTTCAACCTTGCCATGTTACTCACTTGCTTGCTTGTCTATTACATGATTATGCACAATAGGACATTTGCTAGATTTTGTGCACTAAGATGAATATTGTCTTTCACATTGCTTGTAGACTTAGATCACTCTCTTGAAATATGTTATAATATTACTTGAACCTAGTAAGTCACTTAGAATTAAGAACTAAGTAAACTTTTCAAGTACACTACCTTCGGCTATTTTCTAAACATATAGTGTTCTAGAAAAAGGGTGTTTGGTATAAGATAACAACTATGATGTTAAGAAGAATTCGTAGGATTTGTATCCTTGTGTTTAGTGCTAATGGATATTTGTGCGTATGAAAATCTTGCTTGTGTCAAACCTTGTGTACATATGTGTTTTAGTGAGTTTCTCTTTTACTTGCATATCACTATATTCTCATTATTAGATAACTGTTGCATTACATCTATATGCTTATGCGTTTTCTATTTGTCTTTCATTCTATATGCATATGTGATTTTGTGTCGACATTTATGTACACATGTTGAAATGAGTTTTCAATAAGAAATCAGTTCTATAGGATATGCTCGGTAACACTCAAATTGGTATGGCGATGCGAGGTATGATTAACCTAAACGGGTCCATAAAACAATGGGGAACAAACACTTGAGTCTCATGATTTGTAGGTGTACTTGAATGTCGTACTTGAGCCCCACGAATGGATCACATACAATTGTTGTTCAACGCATATGACGGGTAATAGGAACCTCTCTAGTATATACAAATCCAGGATAGATGTAATATTACTCTTGATGGAAACATCATAGGCATTAGCAAAGAACATGATTAACACACGAGTATGATATGCTATGAATATGCTTGCTACAAAGGTACATTCTCTTGATCCTTAGTTTAAATTACATCATACACATATGGAACATGGTTGTTAAACAACTCCTTGAGTCTATCTTCAAAATTACGATAAAAATTACGTTTTCCTCAAAACTATCTTAGAGGTTCACGGACCCCGTCGGACCCTTTTGAAAAAGGGTCCATGTTCTTGCAAAGGGTCCGTGTCCTTGCAAAGGGTCCGTGTCCTTGAAAAGGGTCTGTGACCAGTACAATGTCAAAAAATTGTTTTTCTTGTATCACTTGAACCAACATCAACCTGTGTACAATAAGTACATAGTTTTTGCAATCCTTGTGGGAATGTACTCTCCACTAAAAATGAATGTTTTAATAAACAACGTGTTTCATACTTGTTCATCACTAGTCTTTCGACTATACTTAATAAGACTTATGCTAAATCCCTTGCATTAATTTGTGTGTTTGTTGTTACATTACATATAGGCATTAATTCACTAATGTTACATAAACATCTTGTGAATCACTTCGTGTGTTGTAATCCACTTTATGTGAGTCAAATTTAGTGGAAAACATGATCATAGTTCCGTTTAGTAAAATTGATCACTTAAGGTTTTCTAACTCTTTTTCTTTAATTCACAAGATCAATCATGGTAAGTAACCTCAATTTGATAATTGTCAAAAAGATATGCAATGGTGAATTCTTAAAAAGCTTTAATCTATATGGACATTACTTTCTATGCCTTTTTGCATACGTCTTGCTCTAATTGACTCCTTCTTTGTGCTTCTATATGTTTCTTGGTTCTTACTTAATCCGTATACTTGATTAGGATTTAATGAAACATGATAATTAAGTCACTCTAGGCTAATCATTAATGGTTAATGCAAATCAAATCCTTTCTTCACTTCATTAGGCAAATATAGGTATTGCATTTTGTCTAAAATGAGAATGACTAATGGAGAACCTATTGCACTAGAAATTCAATTTGACCTAACGGTTAGATTGCTTTGAGGAGAAGTTGGGTTTGTGTATAATCCATAAAAATGGTCGTGTTTAGCCTTAACTGACCACCACTAGTGATAGTCTCATACGCACTCTCTAACTTGACTAAATAGGTTTTCCTAAATATGCCTAATGTTAGTTTACAAGGATGAACTTTGTGTCTCATTAGAATCACATACTAAATATGTAGTAATTGGATATCCAAGGTAGCAATTGGTTGTTATGCATCATGCTCACATATCTTCATGCTTCATATTTATTTGCTAATCACCAAACACATGCTTATTATAAGGTTTTGTTCTTGTCTAATCAATGCCAATATAATACATCTTAGCTCGTCTAATTGTGTAACACCCACTTGGATAAGTGGACCATTATATGTAATTATGGCATGTCATCAAAGCATAAGGTAGATGTCCTAAAAACATTAAGTGACCATAAAAGAAATACCATAATCAAACATCGGTACCAAACATAAGCTCAAAAAATTAAAAGTAAATATTGAAAGAAAGGACTAAACAATGTCCAAATTAGCAAAGTAATGTCAGAAGTGCATAAAGTAAGAAGTTTGGATAGCTTCCATCCAAATGCACATACTCTCAGAATCCTAAGAGCGTTATGGTGTACCTGCCGTAAGAACATGAAAGGAACTACGGCTGAGCATAACGTCCAATGAACGGATATAAAGCATGATAAGAATGTACTGGAATGAGACAGATAATAAATGCTCAAGCTATAAGACTGATATGTAAATTGCAGCGGAAAACTGTGTATAATCTGAAAAGTCTGATTTATAAATAGTAAAGCTAAATTATAACTGTTAAATCTGAAAACATGCTTTTACTGTATTTTAATTACCAAGAGCTTATATAGGTCATGTGTTGTAACAACTGTTGCATGAATAAATAGAGGGGTGACCTCGTCATGCTGTAGAGGGGTGACCTTTAAATAATGTGTTGGGTGGAGGGATCAACTCCAATGTGAAGGATGTAGAGAACACACCACATTCACCTGATAAGCTGTAAACTGATAACCTAGGATGCATCCATACGCCCGCTGATAATATTGATAAAATGACCAAGCTGAAATAATTGGGACGCTGCGAGAATCATTCTCCCACAGAAGAGTCATGACACCGGTGCCTCAAGTGTCATGGTAACGGTACCACCGTAACTAGTACATAACTTGTCATGCTCGTATATAAAGCTCAGGAAAATTTAACTTAATATTAGAACATATACTAGGGAAAACATTTGGCTGCAGACAGGAAATCCTAATCATGCATAGAAAGGAAGTCTTTACTGAAGGACGGGAAATCCGTACCCCGTGTCCAGTAACCGACTGAGATCAACTGACAGAAGGTCTACTCTCATTTCACGTGACTACATGAATAATAGGGCGCGAATAAGTTGACTGATATCTGTTTATTTTACTGATCTTAACTGTTCTTAGTTTAATTATTTATTCTTGTATTACTCTTTGTGTATAAACTGATAAATCTGATGGTATATAATATTACTGGTTAATGTATTCATGTACTAATGATTACGGTATAATGTGTAACCCGATATTATAATATTACCATAACTAGTAATCTGTTATAATTAGAAGGTTACTAAAATTAGAAAGGTTTCTTAATTCGTTTCTATGAAAATAAACCATTTAAGTAATCACACGTTTTTAATCAATAAAATAATTAACCAACTCTAATTTAATTTACAAGTTAAATTAAATAAATAAAACACTTGGTTAATTTAATTATAAAACTTATTTATAAAAGTGATTTAACACAATTTAATATAACCTCGTATTTATTATTTTTCATGCCCCGAAAACCCGAGTCAACCAAAAGCCTACCGAGATATCTAAGTCTCGGTCGCACGAAAATAAATCAAACATACTAATATATATTCACAGCCGGATTAGCGACAGAATTTTCTGTCACTAAACCATCGCTAACTGTGACCCAAAACTGTTATAAAATATGTCTTATAAACTGCGACAGAAATTATGTCGCTAAACTTTCGCTAATCTTGGATTTCAATCTTACAAATTCCTGTTTTTAATATGCACTCACTGCTAGCTATTTAGTTCCCACTATCTGTTCTCCCACTGTTTTTGTTCGGTTACCCCTGTTTTATGGCTAAGACCCACCGAGACATATCATATGTCTCGGTTGCCACTGTTTCAAACAAACACCCCCTGATAAGCTATTTGTTCCGACTGCATGTAATCCCAAGCACCCTTTTAAAAAACGCGACTCCCTATTTGGGGTTTTTGTTGGCTGCGGTTGGTAAAACCAAACACCACGACCCCTGATTGGGTCACGGTAGGCCACAAACATCACACCGAGACCTTATGGTCTCGGTTTTCTCGTGAATCAAACAGAACCGCGACACCCCTGTTATATTACTTCAAGATTCGTTTGTATAGACATTAAGAAGTGTTAATTCGTGACAAAACTATAATTAAAAGAAGGAAAAAGATTACCGTTTTAGATTGGTAAAGAAAAGATGACCAATACGAATCCCTGATGAAAAACTAAGTCGAAACCCCCTTTTTTCTTTGTCCTTATCCGACGGCCACACCAAAGAAACTGGAACCCTAATATTTTTTGTTTTTTGTGGTTTGTAAAATGGGAGAACGTTTTTTGTTTCCCAGTGGTTTATTCCTAGGACGGGCCAAAGCCGATTGCTTTCTTGTTTATATGTAAACCACCGGCCCCCTTATAATTATATGTGAGGTTCATTTGTTTGATTTTCAACACTTGTAACTTGTCACGTAAACGTATTTATTATCGTGTTTTAGTTTTCTGAAAATGTAAACTCTTTTTTGTAAATAAATAATACATACGGAATGTTTTCTGAAACTTAATAATTATTTTCTGAATAATTATTATTTTGTAATTATTTAAATAAAAATGAGACCGCGTATTTAATGTTTACGTTTAATTAAATTACAGTTGAGACTACGTGTATTTAATATTAAGGGATTTTAAATACGGGTTTTACAAATTGATTCATGTTCTCAAATGCTAAAATGCCTAACTTGGTTTGCATGATATGTGCGTTTTAAGTTATGACGTCTCGTATGCATGTCTTATGCGTTGATGGTACACATACACTACATTGGTTCATACCAAATTAGTATGCCTATCACAATGTTCTTTTGGATTCCTTTTAGTATCTTAACTATGTGTGATTAAATGAGACTTACATGATTATGTATATGGTGTATATGTCATGATTTTTGAATTCTTATGTTCCTTCTTGTTTTCTAGTGTCTCAAACTAGAAATTCATGGTAATGCAAGTTATGTGTTTTTCCCATTCATTCATGCGTTCTTGCATTGCTCGTTTAAGAATTAAGTACACATTCTTGTTTAAAGTGTTTGATAGCTATTTGTTTAATTAAGAATTATGTAAACCTTTGAAAACTTGTATGCTTGTATGCTTCATGCCACTAAGTGTTAATGTTTAACCATGACTTGCATGATATGCTATCATATAATGTTTCACATGATCAACATGCCTTTTCAATATGGATGCATATTTTTTTAAAAGCTCTTGTCTTTTGTTGGCATTTCTCAAATCAATCGGTAGGATGGTTTAGATGACATTTTTTCTAAAAATGATATGATCTGAACATGATCTTCATAAATGATCTATCTTGCTATATGTGCATCTATATGTCTTCAAAATATGTTTGACATTTATAATTTCTTCTATCTTTTCTAGAACTTTGTTAAGTATGGAAATGTATGCATGTATGTCTAAGTCTAACGAAAAAATCATTTTACAATTAAGTTTTTTACATATCTTTCTCTTGTTGAACATGATTCTTTGTATTGATGCTATTTTGTTACGTGGGGCTTTCTATTAAATGTTTGATGTCATATGATTTCCGCCTTATTGACATATTTTCCATCAACTCATTTGTCTAATAGGTTTATGACAAATCATCTACTATCTCATCTTTTCTTAATGCTTATCTCTCATTACCTTAATGTCTTTATGGCTAATAGAGTATAAATATGTTTTAAAGGATCCTCACCTTACATGAATGATGCTATCTTGCTATGTGGTAATCTTGTAGATGAATGTGTTGTCATCTTAGGACATCTTTTGTGACTAGCCTACTTTCTTTATAGGTTTATAACAGATCACTTATTATCACTCTATAATAGTCATATCTCTTGTCGTAAAGACCATTGTTAGTACAAATGATATTTTGACTAAAATCAACATTTCAAACACTTACTTAACACATTAGTGTATCTGATACCTCTCTAGCATGACACTAAGGTAAGTTGTGACATCTTTTCACCTCTGTGACTAATATGTGAGTTTTTCCATTTGTAAGTCTACTTGAGAACACGTTGTGTTCATATGTGCCTACTTTAATTAATTATATCAAAATTTTCATGCATGTCTAAGCTCTTCTTAATAGAGATAAATAGTTGTACTATCATGAAATGTTTGCTTGTATCATGTGATTGATGAGACTGCATCTATACATGGTCTCATCGTCCAAAACAGGCTTTAAAGGTGTTAAATTGTCATAAAATACCGAGAAATATACTTATGTTTGTTGATTGTGTGTTTTAGGTATGTATATCATGAAAAAGACAAAAGATCACAACAATCAAGCTAAAACGAACATGATAAACGAAGCCGCACAAAGAACCGGGCTCAAGTTATGAATTTTTTTAAAAAGGCCCTTGAAATTTGAAGTTTTGTCAAGTTTAATCCCTAAAGAAATGAATACATGCCACTTTTAGTCCTCCTAAAAGTAAATTATATAATAAAGGTCCTCAAGGTTTCAAGAATGATCAACTCCAGCCCTTGAAGAATCAACAAATGTCAAAACAAGTCCTTGTTAAAATATTGAAACCATTTTTGCCAAAAATGACAAGAGTATCAAACTTGTTATAAAGGGAATTCGTGTTTAAAGCTACTCAAACTTCATTTACATATTTTTCCAAAGTTAAGGGGGCAAAAGTGACACACCAAAGTTTCAAATCCTAAAAAGGCGCCTAACATGTATTGTTCCCCCATTTTTGGATCAAACTTCACTATTTAACCACCCCTTTTACCTAGTCACGTTTTAACCTTAACCATGGGGTTATTTCAAATTAACCTCACCCATGTGAAATTCACCCTCACACGATCATAACACACACTTAACATTTCACATCCCATCACCATGGTCCCCACAGAAATTCCCTCACCCAATCAACGAACGACTTAGCCTCCAAGGAATGCCACGTTGACAAATCAACGACCCACACTCATTACTTGCCCCTACTCTCAAATGGAAGGCTGTGATCATTTTGGAAAGCTCAACAACTTCAAACGCATCAAGGGCATTTCTAGGATTTAATAGCTATGGTTTTCATGTATTTCTCATTATAGAATCACCCATAGACTAGTATAAAAGGAGGACCAGTATGTGGTATCCCCTTTGTTCCATCTTTTGGCTTCTAGTTTATAATTCATTTTCATTCAATGAAAGTTTGGTATTTTCTTTATTGAAATTGTAATTCCTTTTCTTGAATGAAAGTTGGTAAAATTTAGCTGAAATTTGGTTCTATTATTGTTATATTTGTGTTTTGAAAGTTTGTTTTGGATTCATCCAAGATTTGTTAAGGATTTGTTTTCAAAAAGTTCTAAATTTTTTCCATCTATTTTGTTTTGTTTATCACCTGTTACTAACCCCACCTTAAGCCCATAAGCCCTCATAAGCTTGTTTATAGCAAGCTTATAGTGAGATTTTAAAGCTTAGAGTGGCTGTTTGTTCATTGTGTTGGAAATCTCATCGCAAGTCCTTGGTTCTACTTTGAACCATTAACAAGGACTCCACTTGCTTTTCCAAGATACCCTTGGCTTGTTCAGCTGTTGAACAAGCTCAAGGGAGCTTTAATGACTCCCCTTAGGAAGTTGTAGGGGAGAGGTGCTCACTTTCTTTCCCTCTTACTTATTTTTCTGTCAAAATTTGCCATACCATGTGATTCTATGCTATATGCTTTTTGAGTGTGTTTTTATTGCTTAGATTTGTTTATTTATCATTACTTGATCTATTTCAATCATAAAATTGCATGCTATAAGCTTAAAAACAAGATTTGGTTTGAAAATCAAGGTTTAAAGGGTTGTTTGGATTTGGTTGTAAAAGGCCTTAAAGGTTGAGTGATTTCATATGTTTAAAATCATTTTGAATACAAGATCATTTTTCCTGAGCTACGTTATTATTCGCCCGTAAAATCAATTAATCAATGCTCTAAGCTTATGATACCACGAATAGACATAACAAAACCCACAATTGCGCTTATGAGGAAGTCTGCCAAACTATCTTTATTAGCAAAATAAAGTATGCCTGTTTGAGCACTGAGGTACTAGCAAGTGTGACTTGCCCTGACAGGGGATGTCAGTCCCCAAATAGTACTATTTACAATATTAGCGCTCATTTCCGGGAAAATGATTAACGGTTCATAATTAAAAAGGGACTTTCAAGGCAGCAGTAAACATAGTGTCAATAATTATTTCTGAGAAGCATACCAAAAACACTTGTATTCTATTTTTAGCATATATTCCCCCTCACGGGTTTTCAAATTATTTAAAAATCAGCACTAGTGAGGCTATGAACTCACCTTAGGTCCAGTAAGTCTTGTTAGGCTTATATCACACAGAATAACTCGAGCTAACAAACAAAGAACTTGATCTTACCCCCACCTGTTTTAACAAATTTGGTATAGTATTAAGTCTTTGATTTTTGGAGTTCGATATTCTTGTTATTTATTTATGTTTTCTTTATAATTGTGATAATATTGCATCATTGTTCGGGCCATTATACTTAGAAGCCATTCTATAAACGTTTGAGGAGCAAGGGCATTTTAAATCGTAAACCCAACCACTCAGTCAGAACTTAATATCGAGATGGAACAAATTTGTACAAAGTTCTCTACTAACATGATACATAGTAATATATTATTTAGAAATTTCTTCAAAAGTTTGTATATATATTTATATCTTTTATCCTTTAGTTTCATGATTGGCAAAAATAGTCCTTATACTTTATAAAAATTTAGAAAGTATGTTTTATCATATAGTTTTCATTCATATAGTTTTATAAATTACCAAAATGATCCTTTAAGTTTATATTTTAAGAATAATCACCTTTTTAATATTTAATTTCATAAGTTTAGCATATTTTCACTTTTAACCCCTTAAGTGTATAGTTCTATTATTTACAATTTCAACCCTCAATATTTTATCTGAGGGTCTTAAACTTCCCAACATTTATTATTATAGCTTTAACTTTCAATAAATGACACTTTTGGCCCAGAATGTTAAATAGTTTCAAACATGATAGTTTTAGTCCCTATACTAGTTAAAATCACATAACAACCTTAAAAATGGACCAAATGATCTAGAATTTTAAAAAAAAGTTTCAAAACATGTTTATAATCATAATAAAAACATTTATTCAGAATTATAGCTTTTGAAATGGGTTTTGCTTATTATTTTATGTAAATTACAAAACTAGGATTTTAAGACATCTTTAACTTATAACTTTCATTTAAATTGATGAAATGACTTAGTTTCTTTTAGATTACATTTCTAACATAATTTTGGCATTATAACAAGTCTAACAATTCATTATAACAAGATCAAATCATGGCTAACATAGAAATTACCTAGGTAGCTCCAAAATGGCTTATTATGACTTCTTATGAACACTACTTGCCATCAACGCTTCAAAAGCTTCAATGGCTTCCTTCTAGACCTGGTTTCTGGTCTTGGGGGATGTCCTAGGATGTATATAGAGGTGAATATGGATAATGGGTAGGAGGTAATAAGAAAACGGGGTGTAAGTCTTCAAGGTTACTATACGGCTATATTTATAGTCATAGCAACACTTAGGCTCCAAGTTTTGGTCTTGTACGTGTAACATAGATAGGAGAGTAACTAAGGTATTCTAGTGAAGCTCTACATAAGTTTATAGGTCCTAGCTTTGATCTAATCTTCACTTGTGGCTAATATAAGGTCACGACAACATTAGGATAGGAATGGTGATGTGTAGCAAGCAAGGAGGTGATTCACCTACTTGTATGCACTTCTAAAATGTATTAGGACTTATAAATATCTGCTTTTTGAATTTGGAATGGAGGGAAATGGTTTGAAAATGGGTTTTGGAGGCAAAATACAAAATTGGGTTGAAAAATTAGGGCTTGTAACTTATGGTTTGTGTTTTTGGTGATTAAGGACTTAGAAAAGTGATTAGTGAATGATTAAGGCTTAATTAGGGTTTAGACATTCTATTAAATATATTTGGGTCCTTGGTTTGAAGTTTAACAAAGGTTTGATGTGAAAATGGGAAGTATACTTTTGTAGATTAGGGTTTTTTAATGATCTAGTGTTTAATCTTAGTAAATGTGATTATCCTCCTCTTAGCTACTGATGTAAACTTAATTTAGGTCCTAGAAATTGTATCTTATGTGTCCAAAGAGTTCTTACACTTGGTTTAAGGGTTTAGTTTAGGTAAACATGTCTAAAGAGTGAAAATGCCTATTTTGACCTAATTTACAAGTCATGCATTGAGATCTTGTACCTTGTGCATTAGGGTATTGTATGTTATCTTAACATATTCTTATAACCTTAATGAAGTACTATGAGTTTTGTAGACTTGCCCTAAAACACTAGGTTATGATTCCATGTAGATTTCTTAATATAAGGGGTTCTATATCATTAAGCCTAATGACTTTCTATTTTGGATAATTAGGGTTTGTATCTTAATGTAAGCTTATTCTAAGTCTCATATAGTATGTTTATGATTTCTATGGGTTGTACATTATTGGTTTAGGGGTTTATATAGGTTGATCATATTCTAGGGTTATTTATGGGAGCTTAAGATTCTATGCTTTGAAAAACTTGTACTTTATGCTTTAATAATTTGTAACTTAGTTTAAGATAAATGTATGATTATATTATGATAGATTAGATGTGTATTTAACAAATTAAGATATGTCGTTTGGTTTCCTTCTATACTTTAAAAGTGACTAGCAGGGTACCCACTCAATGCGGCGGCGGGTACGTTGAGCCAAATATAATGTCATCAACATATATTTGCACGATTATGAGGTGAGAACCTTTCTTCTTTGTAAAGAGCGTGTTGTCTACCATCCCCATGGTATACTCATGTTTAACAAGAAACGCTTTAAGTCTATCATACCAAGCTTTGGGTGCTTGTTTAAGACCATAAAGTGCCTTCTTAAGCTTGTAAACATGATCCGGTTTCTCAAAATAAATTAAGCCGGTAGGTTGAGCCACATATACCTCCTCATTGATCAAACCGTTAAGAAACACACTCTTTACATCCATTTATTGAAGCTTAAATTCTAAGGCACAAGCGTAGGCTAAAAGGATTCTAATGGATTCTAATCTTGCTACTGGTGCATATGTCTCGTCATAATCAACCCCTTCTTGTTGATTATAGCCTTGAGCTACAAGTCTAGCTTTGTTACGAGACATAACACCATTCTCATCTAGCTTATTCCTATATACCCATTTGGTTCCTATAATGGTAGAACTTCTAGGTGGAGGAACAAGTTCCCAAACATCATTACCAACGAATTGATTCAATTCTTCTTGCATCGCAATGACCCAACTCTCGTCCGTCAAAGCTTCTTTAACATTCTTTGGTTCAATCAAGGAGATAAAACAAAAGAAGTTGCTTTGGTTTTGGACTTGAGATCTTAGGGTCCTTTGATTTAATTCACCAATGATATTATTGAGAGTATGATCCTTAGACTCCTTAATGTTTACTTCCTTTTCAACATTAAGGTCTTCAACTCCTATTTTTCAAACCTCTTTGGCTTTAACTACTTCTACTTCATCCAAGTCATCATCAACCAATGGTGGTGTCTTGGTTAACGGAGGGGTTTCATCAAAAGTCACTTTAAGTGATTCTTCAATTACGCCCGAGGTTCTATTGAGGACTATGTAGGCTTTGCTAGTTTGGGAATAACCTAAAAAGATACCTTCGTAAGACTTTGGGTCGAACTTGGTAAGGCAGTCTTTGGTGTTGAGGATAAAGCACTTGCTTCCAAACACCCTAAAGTATTCCAATGAGGGTTTCTTACCTTTAAGAATCTCATAGGGGGTCTTTCCTAGGAAAGGTCGAATAAGAATTCGGTTGAGAATATAAGTTGATGTGTCCACGACATTGCACCAAAACTTTTGAGGCAAATATTGCTCGTTTAACATCGTCCTACTCATCTCTTGGATGGTCCTATTCTTCCTTTCAACCACCCCATTTGATTGTGGAGTGCGAGAAGCCGAGAAGTTATGGGTAATACCATGAGCTTCACAAAAGGCACCAAATTGCACTTCATTATCAAATTCCCTACCATGATCCGTCCTAATAGAGACAATTGGACATCCTAGTTGATTTTGAATTCTTCGACTAAAGATTTCGAAATGATCGAAAGCTTCATTCTTAGATGCCAAAAATCTAGTCCAAGTGAATCTACAGTAGTCGTCAACTATAACTAGGGTATAAAGGTTACCTCCATAACTCCGTATGGTGGAAGGTCCAAAGAGATCCATATGTAGGAGTTCTAAGCACCGAGAGGTTGAAACCAAATTATTGGCTTTGTAACTTGAGTGAACTTGCTTTCCAACTTTGCAAGCATCACAAAAGTGACTATCAAACTTCATCTTGGGGAGGTGTCTTACCAACTCCTTAGAGACTAAAGATTGAATTAGACGCATATTAGCGTGACCTAATCTCCTATGCCAAAGAGTAGAACTATCATCTATAGTCGCAAGACATATGTTGTCTTTTGACTTCTTATTGACCTTCATGACATAAAGCCCATGCTTTCTAACACCTTTTCCAATGACCTTTCCATCTTTTACGATTTCACTGTCATTTTCCAAAAAGATGACCTTGCACTTATTGTCATAAATTTGACCTATGCTTAAAAGGTTTAACCCTAAATTATCTACGTGCTCAACATTTTCAATAGTCATGGAGTCAAGAGAAACCGTACCTTTGCCAATGATATTACCACGTAGACTACTAGCGAATGTGACATTACCTCCATCATATGTTTTGTAGCGCGAGAACAAACTTCGATTACCCGTCATGTGTTTAGAACAACCACTATCCTTAATCCACTCGTTGGGCTCCAAATCAATTCCCAAGCATATCTAGGTAACAACATACACGATCAAACATTTGGTCCCTAATATCTCATGGGTCCAAAATTGTTAGTTCCAAACATCCCTTGCATTTGGTTGGGATGCATGAATGGAGGAGGGGTTCCAAACATCCCTTGCACTAGTACGTTTCATGAACTTTTCCAGTTTAATGGAGGTGCTCTTGATATCTTCATTCTCTAACTTAAGTTTCTCGTAACTTACGCAACCTACGTCAACTTCTTTATTTTTCTCAAGCTTGGCTAATTTTTCCCTAAGTTCATTGATCTCTTTTTCAAGCTTAGTTTTGGTTGATTTTAAGGTTTTGTTCTTTTCTATGAATTTAAGGCTAAGTTTGTGTAAATTATCATATTGGCCTTCTAATTCAATATCATATAAGGTGGAGCTATCATTGCTATAATATTAGGTTTCAGAATGTACCTCTTTAGAAGTGTGAGCCATAAGACATTTCTCCTCTTTGGGGTTGTCATCAACATCTTCACCGCTATCGCTCCAAGAACCACTAACGAATGCCGTGTGATTCTTATCGCGTGAAGGCTTTGGACACTCACTAATGAAATGATTTGGATCACCACGTCTAAAGTTGTGACAAAATTTTCTGACAAACAAATGTTCTTTGGTTATTCGTTTTTAACAGTCGTCACATCCCGAAAATTTTTATCATTGTCTTCCTAAAAAACCACATCACCAGGACTACAAAAACCATAAATTACTTATTGATATGGTTTTTTTGAGAGTTTGTCTCGTTTCGTTAGAGCTTTCTGGTTTTTTTCTTTTCTGTTTGTTGGATCGTGTTTGCGTGTATTTCGTGTGCTAGTTTCTTTCTAGCTTTTTTATAAAATTTCATTTGCCGTTCAAAAAAAATAAATTACTTATTGATATGAGGTATTTAATAGATATGAGTTTTTATATGTCTTAAAAAAATAACCGTATATATTTCTCATGCTAATAAGGTTTTTTATATAGATTGGTGTTCGCGTCGCCGACTCTGCCGATATGTCACAGAATCTTGGTGTTGCCGTCACTTTTTAGGTTTTTTTTTCATAGATCTATTTATTTATCATGTTTTAGAGGTGAAACATATCTAACTTATTGTTGTCAATCTATGATAGTTATGTGAATATTTTTTGGAAAAGAAAAAGCTGGTGATTAAGTTGTACATTATATTCTTTATGTTGTAATAGAAGGGGCTGGGTGTATTTATGTTATCCTTAATTGTTTTTTAGGAAAAATTTGGATTGTATATCATGTTGTTGTAAACTGTGTAACTATGTTTGTACATTTATGTAATGAGGCATATTAAATATGTGTATTAATTATACTAATTATGTATTTAATACGTATATAGGCTTTTTATTGTTGTAAAGTGTGTAATAATAATTGTACATTTAGGTAATAAGGTATATTAATTATTTTAATTATTAGTTTTAATTATTCTTATATAGTATCCTTGTGCAAGTTGTACATACGCATTAGTATCCTGTATTCTTTAAATCTGATTTTCTTTATGCATTAATATCTTGTAAAATGTGCTTGGATGATTGTACCTCTTAAAAATTTAGTATTTAATGAGAAGAGAGGGACAAATATGCTTAATATGTAGTATCGATAGGCTCAAAAGGTGTCCCGACGTATGAGTTTTCCGAATACAAGTTGGCACCTCGTTGTGCTTCGCCACTACACCATTGACTCAAGTCGGCGTGTGTTTTTCTAGTTTTACGACCAGGACAAATAATCTGTCGGCCCGTAATCATTTATTTTTTTCTGTTGTAGAGGACTATTGTATGCTGAACTAGGTAGATCGCCGTAGGATGAAGACCTTATTCATCATAATACGTGCACAAAAGCTGTAAAAAAATTATACTTTGAGAATGGGATTGGGTGTGAAGTCTATGTATGCTATGGCTGAAATGGCTTACATGATTAACAAACAAACATTCGTTGTATACGTCTTCTTAATTGTTTTTTACGGCATTTGATTTTTCATCTTCGATCTTCTTTATAATAATAGTAGATTAAAGATTTGGCATCTGACTTTTTTTTGGCAAGTTAGGTGTTAGCTGAGTTTGTGAGATAGAATCTGTGAATAAGTAACAATGCGATAGGTGGTGTGAAGCTGTTTATCCGATGATAACTTAGTAGTCGGTATAAAGTAGTAGGCTGTTTGAAACTGCTAGGAAGCTTCCATAAGTGCCTTGAAGTACTATGATACTAGAATTAAGTGGTGTTTTGTTTTGTTTTCTAAAACTGATTGTTTGATAATAAATCAGAATTGGACATCTAGCTTTTCGATGTGCTTATGTTCGGCGTGTTTATGGGGTGTTTGCATGCATGATTTTTAAAAGTTTATACGTAGTATTTTGGAGCCGTAAAAATATTTTTGTACAATTTAAAATTTCTATTTCAAAAGTAGAAATCGGAGCGTTTAGGCAGCATGAACATTAAAAAGCTTATGTGTTTTTTCGGCTTTCGCTTGCTGTTTTTGACATCTTTTACACGTTGCTCACTTTCTTACATGAGGTGTGTCACTGGGTTATATAATAGGTCAAATATGTACGTATTCTCATAAATTGTATCTTTATCCAAACGCCCCTGAATTTAGGTGTTGCATAGGCCTTTTGACGATCCAAATCTTCCTTTTTTTATTGTTCCAGTATCGCTGTTCACCATCATTGGAATTGGTCCATTTATGAAGATGTACCTCATACGTTGACCTCTACGCAGATCCTTTTAAGGTGAATATATTAGTAATGCTTAGTTCGTCTGATGATGCTCTTTCAAGTTTAATGGTAGTATAAGTTCTTTTCTTTTCAGTGTTTTATAACCCGTGTTGAATCGGTTAAGCTGTGATCCGATCGAGTGACCGGACGCTGGTTTTGACCAAAAAAACCCGGTTGAACCATGACCTGGTGGCCTGACCGGGTCAATTAAAAACCGGGTTTTTTAAAACATGGTTTTTTTTGTTGGAGAGAGATATTAAGGATGTGTGTTTGGAAAATGAAATCTGTAATAGTAGATACGAGGAAGGTGAACATAAATGAAATGCAGTAAATGTGTTCCACCATTTGAAATATCGATTGTAAGAAGAGAAATTTTTTATGTCGAGTTGGTCATATACAGTTTATAAGTTCAAGCCACGTGACTATAATATTTTTGTGTTCAGGGTCGGTCTGGAGATTTCAGATGTCCTGGGCGAGCCGAGTGAAATATGCCCTTTGTAAACGAACAACTCATTTTATTTTAGGGGTTTGAAACCATGCGGCTCATTGCACAACGAGTTTTATTCAATAAATAAAATGCTACAATATGCAGAGGAAACTCGAATAGCAAGTTAAATGATCATCTAAAATGATGTCTTTGTGCGTTTACCGAAGAAAATATATAAATTTTCTTTTCATAGTCGACTTTTTTAAACAAACTACTTTTAATACTCACAATTGCAACCTGTTTAGCCTCTCTTGACTCATTCTACTCCGTAGCTAAGACTCTAGTATCTTTAATTAGCTAGAAAATAATAACAAGAAAAACTGACACTAACATACTAATCCAACAAGTTAACTAGTGATCAAAGCCAACGTATGTAAGCTAGGTAAAAAATAATGCCAAGAACCCTAGAATGACGAAAACTATAAACCCGAAATCACCACTAAAAAAATACAAACATAAAAAAATACTTCTAAAGAATCAAAAGTAAGTGGACGAGTTGCTACAAAAGAAAAAGCAATTTCCTATAGAGATTCACCAATTTTGATATCATTAGACTTGTAGATGTATAACTGAGGCACGTGAAAAGGATTTTAAAAAGCGTTGAGATTACAAACTATATAAGGGAAATAAGCCTTGGTAATGTGCGAAAGGGCTTCATACATGTAAATTTTTAAGTTGGAAAATGAAAGTAACACTCTATAAAGTGTGGTATAAGGATTTGACATCATAGAATTTAGCTTCATTAATTCATAAAAGAACATCAATCGGAAGAATGTTATACAATCATTATTCATTAGCTACAAAAAAAAGTTACTACTTCAGATAAACAACACATAATATTTCAAACACGCTCGTATATCTCTGATACATTATTAACAAAATCAAAATACCAGCACCCTCCAATCTCACATAACAAAGATAAAATAAAAGATAACCCAATAAAACGGAAATAGTTTAACATAAACCCTCTTTTTAACATAAACTCAATCAACCCAGTCACAACCCTTCATTTTTTATTTTAAAAAAAATCTATTGTTTAAAAATTAAATATCTCACAAACCGTTAATTGTTACGCAAAACGAAACATACCATCGGGACGAGAATTAAATCATCTTTCTATCGAGTGGTAACTTTGTATACTTTCAACGAACTTTTTTTCAAGAAAATCATATAAGATTCTTATCGTGAATCATATATGTTTCAGGAAAATCATATATGATCCGTGATACGAATCATATACGATTTTTTCAGAAAAAAAAATTCGTGGAAAGTATATACATGTGCCCCTCGATTGAAAGATGATTTAATTCTCGTTTTAATGGTGTATTTTTTTGTTACTTAATGATTTACCGTTTGTGAGATATTTAATTTTCAAGAAAAAAATCAGAAGTTGATTTGAATGAATGTGATTTGTTGATGTGGTTTATGCTAAAAACATGGTCTACATTGATGTCAACTCTATACTCAATTTATTCCTTAAATTTTACAAGTCCCGATCTTTCTTTATTTCTCTAAACCACTTCTAGGGTCGACACTCCTTTTTGAAACCTAGGGGAAAAAATATCGACCCTATGTTTTTATTTATTTTTGTTTTCTGAAAAGTATTTCTTTTGAATAAATACATAGGGTCGACATTTACTTTTGACACCTAGGGTCGAAAATGTCGATCCTAAGTGTTTATTTTTTTATTTTTAAATTTAAAATGTATTTCTTCTGAATAAATATGTTTATTTATTAAATACACCTAAAATAAAATATTCATGTCGACCCTCGGAGTGTTCAAACAAATTCTATGAAAAATGGGGTTGATTGTAGGTAAACTACGTCTTTTAGGAAAAAGAGCGTATATATGGTAAGTATTAAGCGATATAATTTAGGAAAATCAAATGCTAATGACCCAATGGTGTGTAAAAAGTTCATTTCCTAAGGAGGTTTATTGTGTGTGAAAAACTTGTAAGATTTTGGATTAATATTTGAAGAAAGAAAAGATGAGAAAAGATAATGACGGATACGAGAAATTACACTACGACGTACAAAACTTAAAACCGTAAAATAGACAAAATAAAAACTTGCACAAAAAAAAATTCCAAAAAATTAACAAAAATTCCTAAAAATCCAATTAGGGTTTACAAATGATCAAAACTTTTTCAAACCTTTTATTTATTTAATATTTAATTTTTTAATGCTAATTAAAGCCCTAAAAATCAAATTAATTAATAAAAATCCCAAATAAGGATTTTTCAATTTGTAAAACTCTAAAATGACTTAATAAAACGAAAAATTATTTTTGAAAAATTTTAAACCAATTAAAACTATTTAAAATGATTAAAAACTAAAAATAAATATTAAAATAATATTAAAAATTCAAAATTTATAAAAAATTTTAAAAACTTGCAAACTAGTTTATTTCAACCTAATTAAACAGAAAATGAAGTTGAAATTACCAAAATACCCCTATTGGGCCCCCAAATGGGCTAAAAACAAAACAGTCCATAAGTAATGGGCTTTTCAGCCCAAAAATCAAAATTGTCCAATAAGCTCCCAAAAAGCACAGTCAAACTCAAAATTCAATTTTAAACACAAAAGTCTAAAGGCCCAAAAGCTGAAAATGTGTTTATCACAGCTTAACAGTCAATAAGCTTATCCTTATTGGGCCAATAAGCCCATTAAGCAATAAGCTGATGCCACAAGCTCTGCTTAAACACACAACCTTATAATGAGATTCTAAACCTT
The DNA here is from genome assembly GCA_025667525.1 of Glebionis coronaria. Taxonomy (NCBI): domain Eukaryota; kingdom Viridiplantae; phylum Streptophyta; class Magnoliopsida; order Asterales; family Asteraceae; genus Glebionis; species Glebionis coronaria. Next base: position 85,681,529 of record CM046878.1, read on the forward strand.
TTTGCAAAATGAAATTTTGAAAAAGCTCAAGTAATAAGCCAGAATCTTGAAAAGAACTTTTTCACAAAACGACAAAATAGTCAGGTTTGAGTTCTAGAGGGTTTCAAAAGCTGATTCTTTTTGCAAAAGCTTAACTAAGAATAATCAACAAGAAAAATCCCAAAAAGCCAAGTGAAATAAGCTGTAGAAGCAAATAAGCAAACTGAAAAAGCCAAATAAGTTGGTTCTCTAGCAAAACCTTAACCAAATAAGCTAAAACATTCCAGATATGATAATAAGTTGAGAAAAATGACACCTATTACAAAAACTAAGTTGTTGCATGTAGCAAATAAGCAGAACTGAAAAATAAGCCAAATTGAGCTTATTTGACCAAAAGTCAAAGTGTTCCAAATGTTACCAAGTTACCAGGACTTGTTTATTAGCTTGTTTTGAGCAATTTTTGTGAAGAATTCAAGGCTGAATCCTTTGAATCAAGTAGGCCAGTTAGCCAACTTGATTTCAGTTTTGAACAAATATGGCCAATAAGCCAGTTGGCTTATAAGCACTCAAATAAGCAATCCAAGTATCAAAACAGGTACTCAAGCAGCAAAATAACAAGTAACAAGCAATAGAATAGCAGGGCAATCACTAGTTAACCAAATGCAAAGCAAAATAGGAGTGGTCACTTTGCTGATGCAAATGACCACTTCAACCAAATTTTATAAGCTATAACTTTTCCAATAAGCCACCAAAGTTAACAAACAGATATAGCACAGATAGCACACCACAAAAACTCTTCCCAAACCAAAAATCATGCTCTGAATCCAACAAACAAAGATTTTATGGTTTTTGACGTGTTTGGCCAATTTCAAACCACTTAGACTAATTTTTTTCCAAAACTTGCAAAACCTTTTCCAAACTTTGTGAGACTTAACCAATGATCAAAACAGCTTACAAATTACTTGTTTAGAGAATACCAACCCAAAGAACCAAGGGCACAAGGCCACAAGGCCTTTTGATCCCAAAATCCCAAACAACCTTGTTTTAGTACTTTTTCAAAAAAAAAATTATTTTTCCAAATAACTTACTGATTTTATGCGTCAAATAACTCAAGTAGGTGGCAACTAACATGTTTAAACAATAAAACTCATAACTCAAACACAAGATCTCATAATCACATAGCAAATAACTTAGCAGATTTTCAACAAAATTTAAAAGAGATAAAAGTGAAAGAGAATGAACCTCCTTCTCTTTACTTCCTAGGGAAGGTCAACAATGCTACTGTCACACCCCACCAGGGCGGAATATGGGGCGCGACGTATGGATATCATCACAACAACAGCGTGTCTATAGAGTTAACTAAATGAAATAGAAATGTCATAAAAAGGTGACACAATGCCATGACAATATCTCAAACAATGCAGGCGCCTAGGTAAGTAGGTAACATGCCAATCTTACCAAAGACATACAAATGAACAAACATCAAACATATAGGTACCATAAAGTTCACTTAATCAAGACACAAAATAAAATCTAAGAGGAAAGGGAATCCTCCTAATGCAATCCTAGCAGCCTCTATACTCTAGCCACTTCTAACATCATCTTGCACAACTACCTCACCTGAAAATGACACTAAAATCTGTCAACATAAAGTTGGTGAGAACATAGGTTTAAGTTATCTAGAACATCATAAGAAGCCTTTACATCCGCTACAAATAAGTTGAAGGAAAACAATTTATAGTAAGGGACCATAATGTGATAATCATGTTACATGCATCCACAACAAAACATAAACCAAGTACCGATCACATCTACAATTCACAAAGCACACTATAACAATCAAGAAGTATCCCGTCACACACACAAGAACACACACCACACTATCCGGATCTTTCCCACACCACCTGTGGAAGATGAACTATATCCCCGTCGAGATATCTTGCCTCCGAAGAGACGATGCACAAGTACTCAAGACGGATCGTGCCCCACGAACCAAGAACTCAGGACGGATCGTGTCCTATGAACCAAGAACTCAGAACCAAGAACTCAGAACGGATCGTGCCCCACGCTCCACACACATCACAACTGGTCCCATAGACGCCCATACATCTATGTACCAAAGCCAATCACAACCCAAACAAGATTCACATAGCATAACACATATCAAAGCACATATGAGAACACATAAGCACGCAAGTCACACAATAACACATTTATATCCACACATTTTATAACATAGTACTAAATCATGTTAAAGAACATTGCAAGTGTCATCTCCATCCCATATTGGAAAAACATTTAAAAACGTAGCAAAATGGGACTATGAACTCACCTGATGGCACAGCAAGCTAGCACTCCTGCAAACCTATAAAATCATACACGACACCCTTAGCTCAGGTCTTAACACCCAAGTTAAGTAACAATCAAGGAGATGAATCTAATCCCCCAATCCCCACTATCTAGTTCTCCCACTACAAGCTATTATATACGTAAAATTCCAGTTTTTCCCCGGTACGGTTTACTAGTCACTAAACGATCACATGAAGTGAACTTAACACCACACTTGACTCCTACCCTACTGGAGTTATGTTTTTATATGATCTAAGAACTTCAAAAACCAATTTTACTTTCTAATTACACGTTTAACCCTTTCGTTTAGTCTCTACGCCAAAAGTCGTTTTCACCAAAACTGATTTTCTGTACATGCTAAATGTTCGACACCAAAAGCCCGACCTAAACACCATAACTTTTATTGAAAACCTCCAGTACTTTTATATACATTATAAAGAGTTCCCAAATCAAAAATATTTGGCTATCTCATCCGTTTGGTTAGGTTTTGACTCAAATCCGCGAAATCAAAATTTATTCCAGAACAGCGCACTATTTTTGTAAAAATTATTTGATGACCTTCCCGAACTCCATTTTCGACCAACCTTACATTTTTGAAAAGTAGACTCCCTGAACTTAATTCTAAAAAAAAGAAACTCGATCAAAGGTGCTACCTACTATCCGGAACAGTCGACACAAGACAGCCTTAAAAATCAGACTGTTTTATGCCTTTATGCACTAACCCTCTAAACATCATTAATTATCCTAAATTTATTACACAAACCCTAAAATCATTAATGGATCTTAATTAATATATTTTTCTATAAAATTAATAAAACCCTAATCACTCAATGATGGTTAATTAACAATACAATTATGATTAATTAATAAAAACATAAATTATATTAAGGTTTAATTGATCACTTACCTTGAAACAAGAAAATTAATGAACCCTAATCATAATTTCGACTTCTCTTGATATCCATGGAAGATTTATACTGATTTTAGGTTTATTTAGGGTTATTAGTCGTTTTTAGAGGTCTAGGGATGTTTATATAGGCCTTGGTAACCTTCTAGACAAGTTTAGGCCTAATTAGGACTTTTTAAATGGTAATTATCCTATTTTTATTAATTTAATTATTAAAATTAAGGCTATGGGACCTACAAATTCGACTCCTCTCTGTGTTTTATCATATTTACACTCTCTTCCTTCTATTTTATGTTTACTTATACTCCTATACACTTTCGGGACCAAACCGGGTACCCTTTTGCTAATTTTTCGACTTTTTACGCGATTTTTGAACTAGCCTTCATTTCTAAGAGTTTCTAAATATAGAAAGTAACTATAAAACTTATCCTAACCATATTATATATACTTAATACATACATACAACATACGATACGTACACGAAACCTTATCAAAACGATACCCGAACTTTTCTGCAGTTCATTTCTGAACTCATTTCATTTCATTTCATTTCATTTCGTTTCATTTCCAACTTATACCATGATTTATACATTCATGTGAACTCATGAGCACGAACCAACCCCATCACATCATCATATAACGTACCATGTACTACATAAACAATGTCTAACATCATGATAAAGTCTCAAATATGAGCACATAACACATAAACGCACACCAAGCACATGATCAACATAGAACAGTCAAAAGTGAAAAATCCAAAATCTAGGGTTGTCACATCACTCCCTCCTAATAGAAATCTCGTCCCGAGATTTACTTCATAAGCTCAAAAAACTTCATTTCACAACCAACTCGCTATCTCTCTCATAAGAACGTAACCGGATCATCGGTATGACTACAACAACGCCCTCAATGAATATAAGCTCAAGACAAATTTTAGGACCCCCAACTTCGGATAAACGATCAAGCCCATGGACAACTAACGGACGTTTACGTGAAAGAATTTAAAAATATGAACCAAAACCTGAGACTCCAAAAGATACTCAACATAAAACATGTATCGACTCCCAACGAACCATGAAAACGGACCAATGACACAAGAAGCACCCAGCGACAACCGAAACGTATTACGACCGGTGACATACTATTAAAACCTTGTGCAAAACCAAATTTTACCCCAGAATGGATTTTGTATGTATTTGTATATTAGTTGTTCTAAACCCATGGTATCACATTAGTAATATGTAATCATCTAACGAAAATCAATCTAAAGTCTCTTCACGAACGATCAATTGTCTAAAGCACACAACACAATATCACACGTCAACATTGACTCCGGAACCCACATCCTTCATCAATGTACAATCCTTATGGTGGATACATCTCAAATCCTATCCCAAATAAGCCCTATGTTAGCCCTCTAAGTGTTCACTATCCCAAAATATCCAAAACACAAGTTTAAACCATATCGTTTGAAAAGTAATCTTGAACTCGACACTTGTACAATTAATTCGACCAGGCTACTGACCTCCAATTACTAAACTTTCTAAATATTTGAAAATTACGTTCCGAATACATAATTTTAGGCTTTTGAATGACCCAAAAAGCTTTAAAAACGAATAAGTTATGACCAAAACGATTTTACCTAAAATCTGCCCAGACATTAGCGACAGTTTCTGACAGTTTAGCGACGAATTTTGACATTTTAGCGACAGTTTCTGTCTACTCCGATTTTTAACAAAAAAAAAAACGATTTGAAACCCTAAAACCCCTCATTAATTACCAAATTCAAGACCTAATTTATTTTAATTCCAGAAAATTAGAAACCCTTACCCATCATATGAGTAATTACATGATTTTAACATATTTAATTAAATAAGAACAAGAATTTAACTAAAGATCATTAGCTTTAGGTGATCAAAACCAATTTTAGTTTTTTTTTAAAAAAAATAATAAACAAGCCATACTTATATGTTAAAAAAATATATATCCCATCTTATTTCAAACACGCTTACGACACTTAACCCTTATTTCACTGACTACCAACAACTATTTTAACTATTTACAAATTCTATTTCTTTTACCACATAAGATACAAACTAAAAGATACCGTGATCCCAAAAAGAATTCTCCACCCTCTCAATAGCCTCTACACCAAAAGTATCGTACAAACAAATACGTGAAATGAGGACTCGATAAATGCGCTACTACAGAAGTTGAACATCCCAAAGAATGAAGAGCTATAAAACCATCCTAAGAATACAACCGATAAGTAGAAGGGATATATACATATATATAGGCATACACGTACATACACTCAAGTCCATACAACATATACAATACAAGCATGTATTAACCCTCTTTCATGCAACCATACTTAGGAATCCATTGATGTCGTGGTACTTGTATAACTATGTTGGCCACCATACTTATACCAGTCCCCTTTCACTAATGCACTCCCTCCTATGATGACACTTATAAGAATTAATACTACACATAACACATCAGTCTACCAACTCAAATAATCACATAGATCCTACAACTCATATAAGCACATAATCCACAACATAACATAGGGTCCAAAATCACATGTATTAAAATAACATAGCCAATGCATGAAACAAATAAACTCGTAGTCCAGCTGAACCAGCGTAGACTAAATTCAAAATGTATAAAGAACATGAAAACGTAATTAAACAAAATCCAACAATGACTAGCGTATACGACTATAGTTCTACCCGCACTAGTCAAAACTCGTAAAGAAAATAAAATGTAGCTAAGTATGAAATTACTATGGTTCAATTCATACTAGTCAAAACATCGCAATAAACAACATCCAAACACATCAACATTTATAAAATGCACACATACCCCTATGACGCCTATATGCAGGGACCCTTAAGCTATAGACTAGGCTACGCGACTAAGCAACCTAATTCTCTATAACCATTGTCTCTGATACCATTCTGTCTCAACCCACCATGGCGGAATATGGGGCGCGACGTATGGATATCATCACAACAACAGCGTGTCTATAGAGTTAACTAAATGAAATAGAAATGTCATAAAAAGGTGACACAATGCCATGACAATATCTCAAACAATGCAGGCGCCTAGGTAAGTAGGTAACAGGCCAATCTTACCAAAGACATACAAATGAACAAACATCAAACATATAGGTACCATAAAGTTCACTTAATCAATACACAAAATAAAATCTAAGAGGAAAGGAAATCCTCCTAATGCAATCCTAGCAGCCTCTATACTCTAGCCACTTCTAACATCATCTTGCACAACTACCTCACCTGAAAATGACACTAAAATCTGTCAAAATAAAGTTGGTGAGAACATAGGTTTAAGTTATCTAGAACATCATAAGAAGCCTTTACATCCGCTACAAATAAGTTGAAGGAAAACAATTTATAGTAATGGACCATAATGTGATAATCATGTTACATGCATCCACAACAAAACATAAACCAAGTACCGATCACATCTACAATTCACAAAGCACACTATAACAATCAAGAAGTATCCCGTCACACACACAAGAACACACACCACACTATCCGGATCTTTCCCACACCACCTGTGGAAGATGAACTATATCCCCGTCGAGATATCTTGCCTCCGAAGAGACGATGCATAAGTACTCAAGACGGATCGTGCCCCACGAACCAAGAACTCAGGATGGATCGTGTCCTATGAACCAAGAACTCAGAACCAAGAACTCAGGACGGATCGTGCCCCACGCTCCACACACATCACAACTGGTCCCATAGACGCCCATACATCTAGGTACCAAAGCCAATCACAACCCAAACAAGATTCACATAGCTGAACACATATCAAAGCACATATGAGAACACATAAGCACGCAAGTCACACAATAACACATTTATGTCCACACATTTTATAACATAGTACTAAATCATGTTAAAGAACATTGCAAGTGTCATCTCCATCCCATACTGGAAAAACATTTAAAAACGTAGCAAAATGGGACTATGAACTCACCTGATAGCACAACAAGCTAGCACTCCTGCAAACCTATAAAATCATACACGACACCCTTAGCTCAGGTCTTAACACCCAAGTTAAGTAACAATCAAGGAGATGAATCTAATCCCCCAATCCCCACTATCTAGTTCTCCCACTACAAGCTATTATATACGTAAAATTCCAGTTTTTCCCCGGTACGGTTTACTAGTCACTAAACGATCACATGAAGTGAACTTAACACCACACTTGACTCCTACCCTACTGGAGTTATGTTGTTATATGATCTAAGAACTTCAAAAACCAATTTTACTTTCTAATTACACGTTTAACCCTTTCGTTTAGTCTCTACGCCAAAAGTCGTTTTCACCAAAACTGATTTTCTGTACATGCTAAATGTTCGACACCAAAAGCCCGACCTAAACACCATAACTTTTATTGAAAACCTCCAGTACTTTTATATACATTATAAAGAGTTCCCAAATCAAAAATATTTGGCTATCTCATCCGTTTGGTTAGGTTTTGACTCAAATCCCCGAAATCAAAATTTATTCCTGAACAGCGCACTATTTTTGTAAAAATTATTTGATGACCTTCCCGAACTCCATTTTCGACCAACCTTACATTTTTGAAAAGTAGACTCCCTGAACTTAATTCTAAAAAAATAAACTCGATCAAAGGTGCTACCTACTGTCCGGAACAGTCGACACAAGACAGCCTTAAAAATCAGACTGTTTTACGCCTTTATGCACTAACCCTCTAAACATCATTAATTATCCCTAAATTTATTACACAAACCCTAAAATCATTAATGGATCTTAATTAATATATTTTTCTATAAAATTAATAAAACCCTAATCATCTCAATGATGGTTAATTAACAATACAATTATGATTAATTAATAAAAACATAAATTATATTAAGGTTTAATTGATCACTTACCTTGAAACAAGAAAATTAATGAACCCTAATCATAATTTCGACTTCTCTTGATATCCATGGAAGATTTATACTGATTTTAGGTTTATTTAGGGTTATTAGTCGTTTTTAGGGGTCTAGGGATGTTTATATAGGCCTTGGTAACCTTCTAGACAAGTTTAGGCCCAATTAGGACTTTTTAAATGGTAATTATCCTATTTTTATTAATTTAATTATTAAAATTAAGGCTATGGGACCTAAAAATTCGACTCCTCTCTGTGTTTTATCATATTTACACTCTCTCCCTTCTATTTTATGTTTACTTATACTCCTATACACTTTCGGGACCAAACCGGGTACCCTTTTGCTAATTTTTCGACTCTTTACGCGATTTTTGAACTAGCCTTCATTTCTAAAAGTTTCTAAATATAGAAAGTAACTATAAAACTTATCCTAACCATATTATATATACTTAATACATACATACAACATACGATACGTACACGAAACCTTATCAAAACGATACCCGAACTTTTCTGCAGTTCATTTCTGAACTCATTTCATTTCATTTCATTTCATTTCGTTTCATTTCCAACTTATACCATGATTTATACATTCATGTGAACTCATGAGCACGAACCAACCCCATCACATCATCATATAACGTACCATGTACTACATAAACAATGTCTAACATCATGATAAAGTCTCAAATATGAGCACATAACACATAAACGCACACCAAGCACATGATCAACATAAAACAGTCAAAAGTGAAAAATCCAAAATCTAGGGTTGTCACAGCTACCTAGAGTGTAGATCAACAACTAGATCACACCTAGGATACTTGAACAAGGGATGGATATGCAGCCTTGGCTGATGGTTCAACAGCTGAACCACAAGGTTGTGATCTTCAACACAAGCAACAAACAATCCAACCAAAGGTTGATAAACCTTCACAAGCTTGGTGTCAACAATCTTGCAAGAGCTTATAGCTTTTGGTTGGGGTTAGAACAGGTAAAATAGAAATTCAAAAACCCTAGATTTTGAAAACTTTCAAACTTGAAAACCTTTTCAAAACCAAACATGCTTCAATCCAATGATCAAAACACCTTCAAAACACTAAATGGAACTCAGAATTTGCCTCTCCTTAACAACTTCAAACAATAAAAAGGAATTACACTTTCAAATTTAGAAAATACCAACTTGTATTAAATTTTAAAGAAAATTATAAGAGAGAAGCAAAAACTGGAACAAGGGATCATCACAGGTTGATGTCTCCTTATATAGGCCTTAGAAGGCTGAGTTTACAATGTGAAAAACTAGAAACCCTAGCTATAAAATCTCATAAATGCCCTTGAAGCCTTCTAGACGTTTTTGGTGTTGTGAGCTGTCCCTTTTCATCCAAATCGTTCATATTGCCTTAGGGACCAAGTAGAATGCATAAACCGTTGGATTTGACCCGTGGCATTCCTTGGAGAGGAAGTTGTGTTTTCATTGGTGGACGGCTTGAATGGTGGGGACCATTGGTTGATGTGATGGGTGGTTTGAAGTGTAGGAATGGTTTGTGTGAAGTTTAATCAGTTGTGGGTTAGGGCAATTTGATTTTACCCTTTGTTTTAAGTGGAATGGTAACTGGGTTCATAAGGGTGAACAATGATAACTTTTGATCCGAAAAAGAGGGGAGGGTTGTGTTTGGCGCGTGTTTGTGGTATTTGAAAGTTTGGTGTACAGCTTTGGTCCTTGTTCTGTGGTGAAATGTGTATAATAAGATTTGCATCCCCAAAACTCAATATCCTTTGTTATAAAAGTTTCAGATTTCACAATTTGGCCACAAAACTTTACAACAAGGATATAAGGACTTGTTTTGAACTTTTCTTGATATTTCAAGGGCTGATCTTGTACATTATTGAACTTTGAAGGTATTCTTTGTATGTTTGACATTAATGAGGACCATTGTTGACAATTTATTCAATCTCGAGGGACTAAACTTGCCAATTCTTCAAAGTTGAGGGACCTTTTTGTAATTTTGACAAACTTAAGGGACCAAACTTGTAATTATGAATAGACAAGGGTATTAAGTGTCATTTCTTTATTGATGAGGGATCATTCTTGAAATTCTTCAATACTTCAAGGTCTTTTCTTTGGAAAATCACAACTAGGGCCCGGTTCAGTGTGCGGCTTCGTTTCTCCTGTTCGTTTTTCCTTATTTCTTGTGATCTTTTGTCTTTTTCACAATATCCATACCTAAAATACACAAGTAACAAACAAAATCATATATATATATATATATATATATATATATATATATATATATATATATATATATATATATATATATATATATATATATATATATATATATATATATATATATATATATATATATATATATATATATATATATATATATATATATATATATATATGGTATTTTAATGACATTTTATGCATTTAAAGCCCGAAAAGAACGATGAGATCATGTATAAATGCCATCTCATCAGGGGTCCCAATTTTTGACCCTATGTTAAAAGGAGGAAGTCGACCCTAGGTTTCTAGGGTCCAATTTTTGTGATCAAAATCCTAGGGGCGGCGACCCTAAGAGCTTTGGGTCGATACCCTTGGTATTATAGGGTCAAAATAATCGACTCTAAGAGCTTGTTTTGTTGTAGTGTATGCCTGTCATTTTTTAGCTGACTTATACTACGCGTGGCTCTACAACGCGAACCATGATGTGATCTATGGCGTTGTGAGACTTGTTTTTTGCCCATTGCTTACACATTGGGTTAATGTACCACAAGCTCTAAACAATTTATCTATTTACAAAAAAGTACAACTAAAGCAACTACTGACATTTCAACATGTATTAAAAAAGCTAGAAAAGCAAATTCAAAGCTATACGTAATTCTTTTAGACTTTTTGTTCAAAGTATGCGTACAACTAAATGCTTCTTAATAGGGTCGCGACTTACAAATTAACTTAAGAATGTGGTGTATGATATTCTATGACAAGTATATGTAGAAATGTCAAAAGACTAACTCAACATCTATTCAAATTGCAAGTAACAACATATTTTATTGTTAAACATATTTTGACCAAATATTCAACATATGAAAAGTCCAACAACATGAAGAACAAGCTAACTAGGACTCACTTCCATACCTAGTATTAGTGGCTTATACAATATCATCTATGATCTAACGAAACAAGACAATAATAGTTGATGATAATAACAATAACAATTGTAGGTTTGAAAGCACTTGATCCATTGGAAGGAACCCTAATTTAATCCATTTTTAGTACAATTTGGTTTGTTTATCTTTTTAGTGTTCGAATTATTTTTCTTGTGTGATGAGAGAAAATAAGATGAAATTTAATGAAGAAGAGTGATAAAGTAGTTGTGTGAAACTTGATGGATATGTTCATGTTTAATACAACAAAACCTGTGAATGTGGGTATTGTAAAATCTAATGATCACTTGCTAGAGGCTATTACATTAAGACTAGGAAGTGTGTGTTTGGAAGATGAAATCCGTGTTTATAACTAACACAAGAAGACTGAAACATAAATGAGACGGTTAGATGGTTAGGTTAATGAATCAAATGCATACTAGGCAGGGCCGGATCTACCTGTAACGTATTGGGGGGGGGGGGGGTGGGGTTGCCCCTCACAAATTTTCCATTAACGCGAAAGGTATGTAGTAAAATGATTTAATTAGTAGAAAATATATCCGGTGCCCCCACGCAAATTTTAAGGGTGCCCTCCATATATTTTAAAATGATCAAAAATAAAAAAAAAATCAATCAAAATTGTTGTTTATATGCTCGTATTGTTCATTTGAAAATATTGAGAAGGAGAAAAGAAGATTGAAGAAGATGTACAGGGAATATGAATTAATGAGAGGGGTCGAAAGTGACTACAGTAAAAAAACTACAAAAGTACAAAAAGACAAAAAGGCACCAATAAACTTGTGTGGTTGATCTTAGTCCACATCTTTACTGATTTTTCTCTATTTATGTTTGTGTGGTTGATCCGTCCCAAACAAATGTCCAAATTTGATTTTTGAAGTCTTTTGTTCGCAACTTTGACCGTAATTATTTTTTTTGTGTATTATCAAATAATTAATGCAATATATATGGATGGATAAAGTTTTAAATGTATTTTTCATTGATATACCTTTTATCAATGTACAAATTGCGTAATGCCCCCTCTCATCAAGTTTCCTGGTTCCACCACTGATACTAGGTGTACACATATGTAAAACTAATATGATTTTGGTAGGTGTGTTTCGATGGTGCTCTTTCAAGTTAAATGGTAGTGTAAGTTCTTTTTTGTTGGAGAGATATTAAGGAAGTGTATTTGGAAAATGAAACATGTATGTATTAATGGCGGATAAGAGGAAGGTGAAACATAAATGAGGAGAAATATATATGTATTAAAAGCACAGACAAGGAAGGTGAAACAAAAATAAAACTTTTATTTTGAAAAGACTACTTGTGTTGTTATCATCTGTCACCTTTTTACATGAGAAGTTAATGTTTCTGTATGTGAAGTCACTTCTTGACTTGCTTTTTCTACTCCCCATGCTTTGATTTTGATTGAAAATAATTTTGTGAAATAAATAGAGTAATTCTTATCCAAACAAATGAGGCCATAATTATCTAAAATATTACACTATGTTTATAAATGTGTTCCACCGTTTGAAACATCGATTGTAAAAAGAGAAATTTTTTATTTCGAGTTGGTCATATACAGTTTATAAGTCAAGCAACGTGACTATAATATTTTCGTGTTGAACCAAATAAGTTGTTGGTAAAGTAAAATAAGTAAAGGTTATGCAATTAAGCTATTCTAATCAAGGTTGTAGAAATCGATAGGCGCTAGTAAGATGATCAACCACCTTCGAAGCGGAATTCATCTAGACGTTGCCTAAGCGGATTGAAATTTTATACACACCTGACGACACAAATAAATTAATATATCTCTAATGCCCCAATTATTTAAAAATATAATTATTCACATTGAACAACAATTAAAAAACATATATCAACAAAAAGTGTACATATGTTAATATGATAGTGTATATACTTTTAAAAATCGAACTAGATTATCGGGAACCGAAATCACTATCGGTTCGACTAGCAAATAAAAGCGTCCAAAGCCAAACCGAAACAACATTATTGAAACCGATACAAACTGCCTCATTACATAAATCAAATTAAAACTATTTAATACACATATGAAAATGAATATACATGTTATGATCATTACTTGTAAAATACAATTATAATTCACATAATACAATAACTGAAAAGACATATCAACAAAGCTATACTTACGTTGGCTTCCAAAAATGATTGGGTATTTAGCTTTGAAAACCGGTTCAACAGGTTCAACCAAGAACCAAAGTCAATATTGTTTCGGCTAGCCAACAAAATCCGTCTAAAGACGAAATGAAAAGGACCGTCGAAACCAATAAAAACCGGTTAACTAGGATTCACTGAGATCAATTTTTTTTATATGGATAGTCGTCAGAGGATACTCACCGCCGCAACTACGAGTACCATACTAGAAGTAATCACACATTAGCGCGCGTGCGGTTAAGAAAAAAACATTAGCAGACGTATCGTATGGAAACCAAAATTAAAAAGTATGTCGGGTGCATTAGTAAATTTTTGACTTGATGATAATTGAGCATTAAAAAGGTATCTTGTTATATTTAAATGATATAAACCTAAAAAGTTAAAAGATTGAGTACGACAAGTTGGCATGGGTTAATAACGAAATTACACATGTTATACGAAGTGAATAGTGTGTACACATATCTCTCTTTAAAGCTACCAACAATAAAGGTCTAGTGCTAGTTTGACACGTCAGTTTTTTTCTCTCCTGCGATCTAGTGCGACATATCTGTCCCGACAAGGTGACCTAGTGCGACTTAATTCAAAAAAATATTATAGGCCAAGGGAGCAACGACAGACTAACTATTTGTTCGGTTGTTTGGAAAATTTATTATCTTAGTTCGCCGGGATTTTGAACTTAGTTCTCCGAATTTGATATTATTTGGTGAAAATCGTTTGGTTAGATATTTTGTATGGATGATAGTTTTTAGGTTCGATCGTTTGTTTTGTAGATTTCAGGTCCGATAATTTGTTTGTTTGGATCGTTTTCAGATTCGATCATTTGTTTGTTTGTTTGAATAGTTTTCAGGTTTGATTATTTGTTTGTTTGTTTGGATCGTTTTCAGGTTCAATCATGTGTTTGTTTGTTTGGATCGTTTTCAAGGTCGATCATTTGTTTTTTTCTAATTTAGGATATTGAATAAAAGCTTTCGTTTCGCCTGTTCGACTTTATGAGGTGAGTTCTACATAGAGCACCATATAATAAAAGAATAAACGAATCAATCTCAACCATTCATTTTTTCCATCAAAAAACAAAAGTTCAACTTTCACCTTTTTCTTAAAAAGACCATATCTTTTAAATGATAAATTGTCAGATTACAAAAATACACCATTGCGATGAAAAATTCTTATCTTTCAGTAGATGGGCACTTTAATATATTTTTGACGACTTTTTATTATTTCAATTTTCGAATATATAAATCACATGTGATTCATAAGAATTACTTGTGATTTTTTTATAAAAGAACTCAATTGTTTTTCAGAATATAAAATAGCTTTTATTATTGTTTATTAGAGTAATTATTTACATAGTCGAAGGTAAACAAGTAACAAGTTATGCCACTGGCTTTTTCATATAGTTTTGATGTTTTTTTGTTGAAATTTTCGTCAAAAAAATTACACATGATTTGTAAAATCACTAGTAATTTATAAAATCACTTGTGATTTGTTTTTCTAAAATGCATATGTGATTCCATATATCACATGTAATTTCATAAATTTACAATTGATATTAAAGTAACAAATCACGTGTGATTTCAGAAATTCATAAATTACAAATGATTTTACAAATTCACGTATGCTTTATAAAGTAATAAATCACATATGATCCGTGTGTGCGGAAATTAAAAAAATCGTCAAAAAGTATATAGAAGTACGTATCTACAAAAAGAAAATTTAATTCTCTTCGCGATTGTATAATTTTCGACTACATAAATCACACGTGATTCACAAAATCACATGTGATTCGGAAAAATCACATGTGATTTTAATGTAATGACGAGAATATTTTTTTGAATCACATATAGATATGAAAGTTATACCAGAGAAGAGAATTAAATTATTTCTTTATAGATATGTACTTCTATATACTTTCGACGAATTCTCTTCGCGATGGTATAGTTTTTTACTACAAAAATCACATGATTTCACAAATATCACATGTGATTTTACAAAATCACATGCGATCTTAAAGTAACGACGAGAATATTTTTGTCATTGTATAGACGATCATTTTCATATACTTTTGACGGTTTTATAAAGTTGAAACTTTCGCCAAAAAACTATACGTGATTGAAATCACCTGTGATTTTTTGTTTTAAATATCATGCGTGATTTCATGAATCGCATGTGATTTCATAAGTTCACATGTGATATTGAATGTTAACAAATCACTTGTGATTTTATAAATGTCACATATCGCATGTGATTTTACAAATTCAAGTGTGATTTTTAAAGTAATTAATCACATGTGTTTTTTCGAGAATCGCATGTAATTTTTTTATGTGAAAAATTTAAAAAAAAAGTTCGCCGAAAGTATATAGAAGTGCCTATCTATAGAAAGATAATTTAATTCTCATCGCGATAGTATAATTATTTTTGCGTAACGATTAACGGTTTGAGAGATATTTAATTTTTAAAATTTAGAATGAAAGTGGGGTTTTTAGTTAGGCGAATTGCATATATATCTTTGCAAAAAGTCAAAACTGCATATATAACAAACTTAAATTTAAAATTACATATATATCCTAATGAAATATGATAAATTGCATATATATCCAACTTAAACTTAAAATTTCATATATATCCTTATGAAACATGACAAATTGAATATACATCCAAATAATTATTTTTACATAATTAAAACAATTTAATTACTAAAAAAATTAATTTCGAAAAACATTTAAAAAAATATTTTAATTTAAATAAATCTAATTTATTATTTAAAATTTAATTTAAAAAAATGGAAGTTTTAAAATTTTAGAAGTTTTTTTAAATTAAAATTTTTAAATCTTTTTCGAATTTTTTTGGATTTTTTTGAATTTAAAATAAATGTTTGTCGAAATTATTTGTTTTCGAAATAAACTTTTTTTAATTCATTCGTTATTATAAATTAATTATATATTATAAATTGAAGAATAAATGAAAAGTGAAAGAACATATGGGTGTTTAAGTAATTTCATTCGAGAAGTTAGTAAGATCAAATATATTTTGAATGTATATTAGCAAGCTTGGTTGTTTCCATAATATATTAGCGAGACTTGTTATTTTTTGAATATATATATAACGTATATATAGCTTTTTCCTAGAAAATAAATATTTGGATATATATGCAATTTGTCATGTTTGATAAAGATATACATATGCAATTTTAAGTTTATGTCGGATATATATGCAATTTTGACTTTTTGCAAGGATATATATGCAATTCTCTCTTTTAATTAAATTAAAACAATTAATACAGGTTATTAGATAAGATTTGAATGGATGGTTGAGATTAAAAGAATTTTGTGATTTTTTTAAGATTGTTCCTTATAAAACTTTTCTCTCCACTTTATTTATTTGTTTTGTTCATATAAATTATCCAACAACTAAATTTTTTTTAGCCACCAACAATAAAACCCATCGACTTTTCCAAGTTCATTACTCTTGCCACCAACCATCCAACAACTAAATGTAACATAGCACCTAACTTTCTGATGAAGAGAGAGATATGTATCACACTATGTTGCATCAGAACCAATGAGGAGATTTTCCAAATGATTTTGATGTGAAAAACGCATTGGTCATCTATAAAGCTTCACACATATGAGGTCTAAACAATTTACTAGGGTCACATTTATTTACCATCTGATATAGAAAAGCAAACGTTCCCAAAATGACATATCAACCAAAAATCAGGAACTTTATAGTATAGACCTACATTTTACTCGTACACATAATATGGGAACTTTTTGGTATACCATAAGCTAACATATTTCATTGAGGTCCATCTGATGTGCATTATTTGTACACCATTAAGTGAGAGACACATTGGTTTTTTACTGCAGGCTCAATGATGTGAGCAACAAATGCAAGTAAAATGTTTACGTAGTAGTGGAGTTAATTTTTGGTCTCTAATGAAAATAGTGACGGAGCTATACTGACCAAAAGTGACCACCCTGATTTTCGGCACTAAAAGATGTTAGTGACCATTTTTCATATAGAAGTGACAATATCCGTTTTGTCACTAGATACAGTTTTTCTTGTACTGGTTGTAGAGGAGGAATAACATTGAAAGTTAATTAGACTCTATACAAGTAATAGTGGAAGCCTAAATTGTAGTAGAGTGTATAACACATGAGATGATTGAGAGTGCAATGGGTGCAATAAATAACTGAACAACTTTATTAACAAAAAAAAGAAGCATTGGTATCTACAGCAAAAGAATTAATGAAAAGTGGTATTGGTAGGTCAAAAATTTAGTTAATGTTACGTTGTTAAGTTGTTGTAGGAAAGGTTTAGCGTAAAGCGCGGCGTGGCGGCGAGTCCAAACCTTGAGCTTTTGTGTAAGGCGTAGCGGCACGACGTTTTTAAGGCGTGACTTAAAGCGGCAGTATATAATTATAAATTTTTAGTTTTATATCATATTTATAATTATACGAGTTATAAAAATTTATAAATCTTAACTAAAATTGAAAATATTAGTAAACGCAAGTAAAACTAAAATTGAAAATATTAGTAAACGCAAGTAAAAATCCTAAATACTTGAAAATTTTCAAAGCCTTTCAAAAAAACTCGTGCCTTTGCCCGCTTTTGCTCGCCTTTTCTCGCCTTATCCCAGGCCACGCCTAACGCCGACGCCAAGGTCTATTTCTTAACGTGGAGGCCACACCTCACGCCTTTGCCTCGCCTTAGCGCCGCAAAGGCGATCCTTTTAGAACCTTGGTTGTAGGTAAGAGGATGAATATGAGACCAATAAAAGATCACATAATAAGAGGGTAGAATTTATATGTCCAAATTACAATTCGGTTCACATTTTTCATGGAGTAAATACTTTTAGCTATGAGTCTATGTAAGGGTTTCAAAAATACTAGTATATGATTTTCGTGCAAAATTAAGCCTTTTAATCCTTCTTTCCATGAGCTGCTCTCTAAGATCCTTATTCATAGATATTATGGGCTTACTCTAGCCGCTATGAGCCTCATTTGCACATTTGGCAACAGCATAAAATGCAACCTTGAGCTTTTCAACCATGAAAATTAGAATGCCAACTCGAGTATATGTAATATGTGGCGTGCACATAATCTATGCACAGATCTTGGAAAGATGGATTCAATTGCATTCAACAATCTATGAGATGCTCTCTAAAATATATGGGCTAATTATATTTTGTCCCAATGAACTTAGAAAGCTAATAGCACTATTGGTCGATCCATGTTACTCAAAACCGTCATATACTCATATATATATTGACAACTGAGAAAATCACAAAAAAATATATTTCTATTTGCTAAGAATTACTGGTATTTTAGTTTAACTATTATACTTTCAGATACATATCGATAATTAGTAATCGACCAAAAGAGTAAATCATTTTCGTAACAATTCATAATAGCATAAGCCATCAAATACATAAAACAACGAACTTAAAGGACTCTATGACGAAAGATCAACTCCAAATTTTCTCTTCGCTTGGAGCAAATTAAACCGACCAAGTACACGAAGAATGCCACCATTGCGGATAGAAACCTATATTCTGGCCAGAAGAGGTAGGATAGTGATAAACCACAAGCAATGTTGCAACATCCTTCTCCAAAGATGATAAACACCATTGCCAGGGTAGACCGCTGGACTACCAATAAAACCGAAAAATAACAAGAAAATAGCTCCATAGCTAAACCCTAAAAAACCTTGATGCTGGTGTACATGAAACAATCATGTTTGATATCGCTAAACCTTGTTTTATATATGTGCGATGCATGTTTCCGATGACATAATCTTTTCGTTCGAAAACATTTTGACGCACTTCTTCATGACCGCGTGTCTGCATCTTGTTAATTTGCTGAAAGAAAAGTGATAGCATTGCGTTAGTTTATAGTTTTCTTGTTATAAACATACAATACATTTTTGTTAAATTAAGTTTATAAAGGAACAACTTAAGTCATGAAAACATAACTTCTTTAAAGTTTAAACAAATATGTTTAAAAAGGAATTCAAGTCATGTATTTTTGGTAACATTAATACATTTTTGCTTAGCTTTTTTGTTATACTAATAAGGTAAGAAAACACAAATATTATATCCAGAACTACAAAAGATTTAAAAGCACACAAGTACTCGTATGTTTCAAGACACTTTAACTTGTTGTTCATGTACATTTTGCAAAAAAGGAAAAACACACAAACTCAAACATGATATTACATCTTTAAAACCACTACACAAATAAACACTTTTATACACCAGTCTCACTCAAACCATTATTTTTAAAGCAACAACATATATTTATATCATACATCTAATTCGTAACTGTATTTAAACATTGCAAGATTTGCACACCTTAAGTGTTTGAGAGAGAATAATTTATCATGAATCTCTCAACACTTATATATAACTATGAAAACATATGTCTAACACGTGAATTAGTTATCCATGATACACCGTCTAAAATAAAAAGCACATATGGTTTGATTTGTACAAAACAAAGAAATAAGGAATCAAAATACCTCAAACATCCGATTTCCGAGACCACCTATTTTAACAAGGATAGATAGGCTTGTTACTTGTGTATCGTACAATAACAGCAAAAATATAAGCGGGTTTGAGCATGTTCCATGTGACTTTTGCAAAGATCTGGTTTTGTGACCAATACTAGTTGATGCTAACATTTTAGTACTGCGTTGTAAGCTGGTAGTAGTGAATGACTCTAAGGTTGCTGGATAGTGTATTTAAAGAGTGGTAAAGGTGGGTAGTTACTACCTGCTGGTAGTTGGCATATTGATTGAGGTAACATAAATGGAGTTTATGGGCTAATTAAATATGAGCAGGTGAGACATGGTAAATGCAGAACCTTTGTGGAGTACTGTATTTGGTGCTTTCTTCTCCCGCCTTTTTTCTTAGCTGTTTTTTTCTCCTACAATAAGATTCCTATAAAACTAAAAGAATGAGCAGTCATAACAAAATTTGATTCATTTATTTTCATTAATATTAAAGTGTTCTCTTTAATTCAAAAACTATCTATATAACTCCTCTTAACTCCGATTTTAATCCCGAATCTAAAATTTTCAAACTTAACTCTAAACCAAAAATTAAAATATGAAAGTTAAATTTAAACCCTTAGATCATATTTTGTTAAATTGATCTCATTCATCCATATGTTTTTATAATAAACTTGTGTAACAACCTTAGTAACAAACAATTCAAAAAACTTTTATCTTTAAACTGAAATATTTTTTGATATATATTTTTTTATAATCTAATTTCACCATATTTTCTGAAATTTCGTGCTCTTTAATTTAACATCCAATTTGATATAATTTTATTAGATTTAGTTTCTTCGTTTTTAATAAGTTTATTTAAGTTAATTTCATTTTTTTACTACTTTAACTTTAATTTAAACCTTAGTAAAATTTATTATTTGTTCGCTAAAAAAGTTGCTATCGAGTACTCGCTGCTGCATTGCGCGAGTACGATGCTAGTTTATCAAATTTGATCAAATGCAGAAAATCATCATTAGAAGTTTTTTAATTAGTTTAATACTAAACTAACACAAAATTTATGCTTCAAATTGTGAAAAAACTTTTGTTTCAAACGCTTGTATTCTAGCAAGTTTTTGTGTAAAAGTCATTCACCAAGTTATAACCGAACCGAACTTATAACCGAGCCAAATTTATCAAAATCGAACTCAACATAAATAAATATTCGTTTTCTAGTTTGGGTATGGTTTTGACAAAATAAATATCGAGCGGAACGGAAAAATAATTTTTTTCCTAATACCAATATAAGACTTTCTAGAACTAAGAATCCGTTTTCATCATCAGCTTTTAATTGAACCCTTCTTAACGCAACTTAAGGGTGTAATTGAATCGAGTCGAGCTTAAGCTTTATAGGCCTTGAGCTTGGCTTGATAAAAAAATTTTAAGTTTGAGTTTGGCTTGATAGCTTGTCAAGATTTAACAATTCAGGCTTGAGCTTAGCTTGATAAGACTTGATCAAAGTTTGAGCTCGGTTTGAAAAGCTTGAATGTGTATAAATTTTTTGTTTTATAATAAAACTCATCAAGAAAAAACATATGTACAAAGTAAAACAAGCAAAAAGTATAACTCAAAACTAAATTCGATTCGTTTAGCATTAATAAAACAAAAAATAACGTAATCGTACAGTCTTGGTTTCAAAATGTGTAATGCGATCCAGTGTGATTAAGGTCCCAGAGGCTGTTGTGTGATGTGATTGTAATGTAATTACGAAACCTTCGTATTAAAAAGAGTAGATAAAATATTTATACATATTATATTTCTCCAAGTATTAAGTAAATGTAATAAATTTATAAAAATAAATAAATTATTTAAAATACGATGAATTAAATTATAACTTTAATCAAAATAAAACATCTTTTTAAAATATATTTATTTATTTATGAAATAAACCCTTATAAATAAGTTAATACTAAAATTAACCGCATCAAAAAACACATTTTAATAAAGTTTGAAAAGCTTGATAAGTGTTTAACCCGAGCTTTCAAAAGCTTAAGCTTGAGCTTTATATATATTTCAAGCTATTTTTTGAGCTTGAGCTTGAGCTTGATAAAAGCTTGGCTTGATCGAGCCGAACTCAAGCTCGAATTGCTTAATAAAAGCTTAGCTTGATTACAGCCCTAATGCAACGGTCCTAAACACATGAAAACACCACTAGCTATGATCATTGATATACCATAAGCTAATACTACATACAATTGGAAAGAGATATAATAGCCTAAATTTCACATTAAAGATTAAGGTTAAATACTTCCACCGACTACGCATGTTTACCCACATGAATTACAACTATAAGTACTTAACAATCTTCAATCAATGTTAATTTAGTACGTACAATTTTAAGTAACAGAAGTTGGCTTCATTTATTCATAGTTCGCACATTTCATCTAGTGAATGCACATTTGCGCAGGTATAGTCATATCATAACATTTAAGTGTTAGGTAAGCGGTCTATGTTAGGATAATAAATGAAGTGTTAGATAAGTAGTATTTAATTTTTTCAAATGAAAAATAAAGAGATAGTTACACAAAATACATTTTTTACAATTAATTTGACATCCTGTATGGTTGCAAGTCTTGTTATCCTTCCATTCACTTTTTACACGAGAAATTAATACGTATTTCCTTTATGTCAAGTCACTTCTTGACTTGCTTCTTTAACTCGCCATGTGGGTTTTTGCTTGAAAATAATTTGGTGAAACAAATACAAATGCTTATCAAAACAAATGAACCCATAATAAAGTGTCTAAAATGTTAAAATGTTACACCGTTTGAACTATCGAATGTCGAGTTGGTCCAAAGGTGACCCAGGGGGTTTCTGGGGTTTACGGGAGCCCGATAGCAGTTTGACACGTAATATAAATTTTGGTTAAAAATCTCGATTTATTCAAAATGTACTTCATGTCAAATATGTGTGTTAGGTAAAATAAATTTGTGCACTTAATAAATTAGTGTTTTGGGTCCGCCAATAAGTTGGTCATATTCAAGCAACATTACTAGGATATTTTCTTGTTGAACCAAATAAGATTAGTGATGTTGGGAAATTAGGTTCTAATAATTTTCAAATAAGAATTTAGCATGTAATTTTACTAGTTCTTTGTCGTCAATCTATGTCGAGGGATTAGGTTCTAACACACTATAAAATATATACGCGCTTGTAGAAAGCTTACAACCTTTTGAATGTGAACTTGGTAAAGAAAAACAAGTAAATGGTTATACAACTAAGCTATTAATAGTATGTGGTTTATTAATAGTACGTGTTAAACGAGGCTTAATGCATGATGAAAGAGAATTAGCTTAAAGACCCGTTTAACGTCAGATTTAGCTTAATGAGTGATTTTTGTAAGAAATATCAGATGTTAATAGCGCGTTCTGGTAATAGATGAAAACAATAATATAAAGAACACGAAGTATTCTATAGGTGTTTAACTTGGTAATAGTCATAAAAATAGTCTTTCATGTATTTTGGTCTTCAATTATGACGTATGTAAGTCTCAACAAAATGAATATCCAATGCCCATTTCGTGAACACCTAAAAATTGAACAATTGAACGTAAGTAATTAAAAAAAGTGTGAACAATATTTTAGATTTAATTACAAAATATTTGAAAATTTTGTGCATGAATTCCAGTTCTCATTAACTTAAGAACTTGTAGCCTCGTCCCATTACACAAACCGTCAGATAGATCGATATTTCTCAAAATCATTACCGACACAACCACTTTTAAGTCTAATCTTTGATTTGGAACACCCGAGAACTTCAGTACTTTAATAAATTCATGGGAGAAAATGAATTCTTCAATCGTAGCACCACGTTCCATTTTATCGATGTTGCCACAATTCAAGTAGAGCAAATTTTTTCCATGAAATCATAAAAATAGTCTTCCTATATTAATTAACACGTTGTTAACGATTGATTTTGTGGACCCACCTATATGAATGACATTAAAGAACAAAACGGAACATATGAGATACACATTGTGCAACTTATTTTACAATCCTCTAAAGATAAAACACGTCATAAATTAACCCATCTATAAGTAAATGGGTATTTTTTGGCACATCTACGAAAGAAAGTGGCACAGGAATTTGGCAAGCATCATTGACTTTGAGTTATTCGCCAACTGTGATGATGACTCTTAAGAGAAATCAAGAAGATTTGAACTCCTAAAGTATAAGAAAAAAACAATATAATTTAAACCACTAAGGATACTTTGCTAAGCATATTCGGGAAAAGGGTTCAACTTGAGTTACGTTTTATTTCAACATATTACAACATTAAAAAACAGAGAAAACATAGTTAAAAAGGAAATGGCCAAACTATTCGTAAGTTTCTAAAAATACACTATGTATATGTTATACCAATCCCAAAGAGATTTATATTAGTTATGAGCAATTCTAAACGCCTTTACTCTTTCTTTTCCATCAGGTCCAAATGAAGCAAATAACCAAACTACTAAATAAAGCGAAGTGAAATACTGCAGAATTAGAGTACCCTTGAAACCTATTTTTTCAATTTCTACTATTATGGTTTTCTTTAAAAGCATCGACACACACCAGATGCACCAACAAAACAATTCAATGAGTGAAACATATCAGTTAGCTAATATGACAAACATCAGTCAGACAATTTACGGATAAGAACCAACTCCATAGTTTTCGTCCATACTAAAACGTACTTATTTCTACAGCCATATGACTACACCGACCATGATACATGGTCAATACACTTGACCAATATTTAAGCATGCGACTACAGTGGTAAAATTCAATGGGTTCATACTAAATCTTGTTAATGAATTTTTTATTAGCACTTAATATATTAGTACACGTACATCGGTGATCTCACCTTTAGCTTTGCAATCTAGTCTCTCAAGTTCGGTTCTCGCTCTTTAATGAGATTATTATATTTCCAACAATGTATGAGGATTTTAGTCAGGCTTTTGCCTTTAATACAAAGCTTTTGGCTAAGTATAAAATATTATCGTCCGATCTTTTCGAATTGATTACCGGTTAAGAGTGCGACTCAATTGTCTTTTGGTGAACAAGAGAATGGTTTGGTTTGATTATCTAATTTTAAATGAAAAGCAAATAATTGTCGTTGATTAATGATTAAAGCTTTTACAAAATTGAACTAAAAGTTATTTAGAAAAACACTTAAAATATAAAACTTTATAAAACTTTTAAACTTAACAAACTTAATTAATCTAAATATAACAAGTCCTTTCTATCGGAATGCACCAAAAGTGGAACCATCAGAATGTGATTAAAACTAGTCATCGGAATAACATAAGTTAGTAATTATCGGAATATCAAAACCAAATCTGTCGGAATATGATCTCTGTCGGAATGTCCTAGATCGCAATACAATAAACACTTCTGTCGCAATGTGCATCTGTCAGAATACAAGGTATCGGAATGCAAGGTGTCACAATAAAATTCTATCGGAATGATGACCAACCTATCGGGATGTGGCTGACCAAAAATTGGCAGAGTTTCGACTTAAGGCAACCTTAAATCCCGTCGAAATATGCGATCGCAGTGAGCGATCGCAATCCCAGATCGGAATAAGGTAAAAAGACCAAGCTATCGCAAAGTAAAACCCTTAAGGGTTATTGCGATACAAATCACTATCTCGTCGGAATGTTTAAATCCCCAATATTGCGATGAAACATGAAACAATCCGAAAATGAAGTAAGCTGAAAACTCAATAAGCACATACAATAAGCTGCCTTAACCGAACCTTAAACGACTATATAAGCTTAAATTTGATAACTTTCAAAAACATGAAATCATAAACTTTATAAAAGAAACTTTTGAAAAGATTAAACCTTATGAGAATCCGAAAAGCAACAAGCTAAAACATAAAATAAGCCAATAAGCACAAAGAGCTTATAGCCTAATCCGTATGAAGCTTATGTAGTGATAAAAAGATTAACCTTTTAATCACTTAAACATCAAACAAAATCAATCCGTATGGAAAATGATTTTCGGATCAAAACCAAAAGTAAATCAAGAATTGTGGAAAGAGATTAAAGAACACAAACTTAAACTTAAACTTTTGATTAAAGAAACTCAAATACAAAGATTAATGAAAGCTTAAACTTGAAAGATTCAAGAAAGAAAAGATGAAAAACTTAGTGAGAGAAAGTTTGGAACTTTCTCTCTCTAAAAACTAGAAAGAAAAATGAAAAAACTTTAAAAAAATAGCTAACCCCCTCCTAATGTGATTAGGAGGGTATTTATAGGCTAAGTGGGAAGTGCATGTGTGGTGTGCTTCCTTCTTTCTTTTCTTCTCGACTCGATTTAATTCTTTGTCTTTTCTCGACGTTGTCTCGGGATTTGAACTTGTCTTAATAATTTTCTTCTT
Organism: Glebionis coronaria; assembly: GCA_025667525.1. Lineage (NCBI taxonomy): Eukaryota > Viridiplantae > Streptophyta > Magnoliopsida > Asterales > Asteraceae > Glebionis > Glebionis coronaria. The sequence continues at coordinate 85,707,960 of CM046878.1, forward strand.
TAATTTAGACTTGAGTTCTTTGACTTCAATAAACTTCCGTCTTTAGACTTTTTCTTCGATAAATCTTCAGAATAGGTCTTGGACATCCGTTCTTTAAGCACTCTTGATCTCTTGACTTCGTCTTTTCTCGTTTTCTTCGATAAAAGCCCGTGAAAGCCCGTTTTTCTTCCTTTTTCATATTTTGGTCCTAAAACACAAGAAAAACACAAACCACGCATAATTCTGACTTTTACGACATAAATTACACGTTTTGGTCTTGTTGTTATTGGAAATAAGCGGTAAAAGGATAAGTGTTTTCACACTTATTAAATCCCCTACACTTGACCATTGCAATGCCCTCATGCAATGCATTAATTTTAAAGCACGATTTATATTTTCCATCATAAATAACCCACCTTGGCCTTTATTAAAAAAAATAGAAACAAGTAAAGAAATCAAATACTTACATTGGGGTTTTGGCTGCCATGAACGTTTATCATCCTCAAGTTTCACGTTCCCCATACCAAGCTTAAAAATGAGATCATTGTTATTATAAGTTAGCAAACTAACGCGAATTCATGTGGGCCAATTATTTACTTAGACTCCTTTATTCCTAGGTGTATCTCTTATATTTTAATTTTGTCTTGAATGATCACGAGGATGCATTGTTTGACTTATTTTGATAGTTATTTAGGCCGAAAATAAAGTGAACGATTTAATCAATAGTTAGCTAAAGGACAAAATCTTTTAAAACTGCTTCTCGGGACCTCTTAAAGTTCATATCTTGGCATAACTCGCTTCACGATTTGAGACCTTTCTCGGACCGATATTTGGCAGCGACTTCATACTTCGAATCTTTGAGAGACGTTCATGAAATAATGGTATTCTCTTCATAACAGGAATTTCTTCACTTGAATTTTTTTGAGAGATTCTTCATATTTGGATCACGACTTCTTCATTTTTCTCCAATCTTTATTTTGGACTTTGATATACAACGATCCGCCTCCTTTTAGGACTTGGATCTATTTATCCTCATACCTTGCTAGGGTCTTTTCGGATAGACTTCTCCATGATCTTTTGGGGAGTATTTACTTTTCGTCGTGAGTCTCGATCCTTCATATTGATTTTCGATAAATGATTCTTCACGTCACTTTTGGATCTTTAGCAACAAAATGTAGCCCTCATGCCTTGTTAGGGCCTTTTTGGACTCGCCAATCTTTGCATCCCGCTTCAATAAGTTATGCCTTGGCTATGAACTCTAATTAATACCGAGCAACTTTTAAAAGATCTTGTGCTAGAAGCTAAGTAACTTTTCAAATCGTACAACCTTATTTATTGCAGATAAATTTATTAGCAAGCGATGGAAGAATAGGCTTATAATCAACTCACATAAATTCACGAAAGAATAACAAACTTATAATTGACTCTATCATCTCTCGTTCTCCACAGTTTAAAATCTCAAGGAACGAGACTCGTGGATGCTTAGCCAATTAAATCGAAGTTTTGGGTTTTCGAGTCATCTATAGGATCTTGCATCTTCTTAGACTCTTTCAAGTTTAGAATTTGCGTTTTAAAGTTCCCTTGATAAACGACTCTCTAGGATCAATTATAGGAACTTGCGAAAAGTTTTTGTTCTTAACCCATGAGAGTTAAGACTTTCGCGTTTTAAAGTTCCCTATATAAAAGCCTAGCAAAACTTGACTTAAACACGTTAAGGATATTAGCTAGAGTAAACTTAGACAAGTAAACTCGGGTTGAGTCCAAATATTCATGACTTTGAGAAATTTTAAAACAACTTTATTAAACTTTATTTTTGCAAAGTAAATAACGATAACAAAGGAAAACTACAAGGCCAAAATAGATTAAAATTTTGAAAAATGTCGAAAAATCACATTTTCCGGTTAAAATGAGGGCAAATTCATGGAAAAGACCACTTACTTCGATAGAAGTCCCCCTACACTTGGTATAAACATTGTCCTCAATGTTTAAGCATGTGGGAGTAAACTCCCCTACACTTATGACATTGTGCACTTTGTTTAAATCTTGCTAAGGAAAGGACAACAATAGTGATTTCAATGTGAACATATAAGATATGAAATATTGAATCACGATAGTTTAGGATAGAACCAGGAAGATGGGAACACGGGATCACGGTTCGTCAAAAGTCATCGAGGTGCTCTTTGAAGCTTGAATCCCTGTAGAGAATAAGAAACAAGACAACAAACACATACGGGGCTCCCCCTATACTTATGAAAGCGGTAAATGATAGATCACGGGTTGCCTCCCGAGAAGCGCTTGTTTTTTATAACCGAGTCACGAGCCTGACTCGACCCAAAACTAGTTCATGGAAAACATGGTGAGGGATGGAATCATCTCATGAGATATGTCCTCACCAAAGTACAGCTTCAAACGCTGGCCATTCACCTTGAAATTGGGCCCATTTGGCTGAGAAAGCTCAATGGTCCCATATGGAAAGACTTTGGCAACGGTGAATAGACCAGACCAGCGGCTCTTCAACTTGCCAGAGAAGATCTTTAACCGAGAGTTAAAGAGTAAAACTTGATCACCAACGTGGAACTCTCGGGTCTTAATCCTTGCGTCATGGATGATCTTGGTCTTCTCCTTGTAGATCAGGGAGTTCTCGTAAGCTTCATTCCTCAGTTCATTAAGCTCGTTGAGTTGAATCTTGTGAAGATCACCAGCTTTGTTGATGTCGAAGTTAGCCCACTTCAAGGCCCAGTATGCCTTATGTTCCAGCTCGATAGGGAGGTGGCATGCTTTCCCGTACACAAGACGATAAGGTGTACAACCAATCGGGGTCTTATATGCGGTACGGAAAGCCCACAAAGCATCGTCTAATTTATCGGCCCACGCGACACGATGCTCTCCCATAGTACGTTCCAGAATTCGCTTCAATCCACGGTTGGAAATCTCGGCTTGCCCATTGGTTTGGGGATGATAAGCGGTGGAAAGACGGTGATTGAAACCATACTTAGCCATGACTCGTGCAAATTGATCATTGAAAAATAAGTCCCGCGGTCACTGATGATAGCACGAGGAACACCGAATCGAGCAAAAAGCTGCTTCATAAAGTTCACAACTACCCTCGCATCGTTCGTAGGAAGAGCCTTGGCTTCAACCCATTTAGAAACGTAGTCAACGGCTACGAGGATGTACTTGTTCCCTTTAGATGATGGAAATGGCCCCATAAAGTCGATACCCCATACATCAAAGATTTCACATTCTTGTATGAAATTTTGAGGCATCTCATCTTTATGTGTGATCTTGCCTTGGCGTTGGCAAAAATCACAATGCTTAACCATTTCGTGAGCGTCACGATAAATGGTGGGCCAATAGAATCCAGAGTCAAACACTTTCTTAGCGGTGTAGTTGGGACCAAAGTTACCACCGGTGGGTCCTTTATGGCAAGCATCAAGGATTTGTAAAGCTGTCGGCCCATCAACACATCGACGAATGATCAGATCAGCACATTGTTTGAAGAGATAAGGGTTGATGAGACTGTATTTATACATAGTCTCATCGTCCAAATCGGGCTTAAAACGCTTAAAATATCGTCAAAATACCTAAAAATATGCTTGTGTTTGTTCATTGTGTATTTCAGGTACGGATATCATGAACTCAACAAATAATTACAAGAATCAAGCAAAAACGAACACGGGAAACGAAGCCGCACAAAGAACCGGGCCCGAATCATGATTTTCCATTCAAGTCCTTGAAGTTTTGAAGATTGGCAAGATTGTTCCCTCAAGAATTGAAGACTTGTCATTTTATACCCCTCTAAATCCTCAAAAATACTTGTGGGTCCCTAAAATATCAATTATTTACAAGAATGGTCCTTGGAATATGGTCAAAATACATCATTGGTCCTTGATATAACTTTGCAAAGTTATTGTGCCAAAATTAGCAATTAAGCCAAAGTTATTTGCATAAGATTGGAAGAAATATATTGCCAAGATTGCTATGAAGACTTTTTGAGACAACAGGGGGCAAACTTGGACAAAGGAAACTTAAAACCCGGTCAACACCAGTCAATAGCCTACTAAAACCCATCCAATCCCTTAAACCCGACCCAACCAGCCCACATACCCAGTTTATTAATTAAACTAGTCAGACAGGTCAAACCCCGTTTTTTCCCTCTTAACACATTTTTTAAAAATGTTTTATTCCCTAAAAAGATTAAAGCGTCACCTGCTTTCTTTCCTAATCCACAAACCCTAATTTGGGTTCAGCTTAAATAACAAAAATTAAAACTTCATAGCTTCCATAACAGTAATTAACACTCGTCTAATCCCAACCCACACCCAAAACTCAACACCCCGTGACTTTAAGTTTCCACCACGTCCTCCCCTGCTCCCTGTTTTGGCAAAAATGGCAAAAATCGAATCTCCCAGTCCATCAACGCCTCTCCTTCAATCCTTGGTCCCAAAGGTTCCCAATGAGCGTCTAGGATTCATTCAACAGCTGTCATATCACATGGGCACAAGACCAAGATTTTTGAAGACCTCAACAAGGGCATATCCGGAATTCTGATAGCTAGGGTTTTAGATATTGCATTTTTTATTATTAGTATCTAGAATAGTCCATAGAGGAGTATATATATGGGTGGTTTGTACCCATATAAGTTTGTTCCAGTTTTTGTGTATTATTTTTAGAAAAGTAATGACAATGAAATTTTATCTTTGTGCACATGACTGAATTCCTTAATTATTGTTCTTATAATTTAGATACTCATTTTTATTGCAAGTTTATTAAAAAATTCATTTGGTTCAAAAGATTTCATCTATAAAACGTTTTTTCAGAAAGTTCAAATACTCAAACCTAATTAATGGTGAAAGTGAAAGTGGAAGCCATTAATTTGGTTTGATGATTGAGGTTTGTTTATTTCAATTGGTTAAGAAGGATTTCAAGTTTTTCTGTTTAGTTAAAAAGCTTTCAAGTAAAATTCATTTTCAAGTTTTTTTATTTAAGCAATAATCCATAAGTAGCTTAATCAATAAGCTAGCTTATTAGCTTATTTGCTTTTGTTATCAGTTCACTTCCTTTGTTTATTTTCCTTGTGCAGGTACAAGTCCCATAGCAGCATCATCACTCCATCTTTTTGCATTATTTCAGAATTGAAGATATTGGTCACCCTTGGGTCCACTTGGATTCCAACAACAGGGTTCTCTACTTTCATAAGCCCACAAAAGCTTACTCAATCCACTTGTTTGAAGGCCTCAGCCAACCCAAGGTACGGCTTGAACCCAAATCGGTTAGAAAGCTTGAGTTTTTGTGATCTTCATGAAATTTGTGATTTAAGCTGTTGATGTTAGTTTTAGGGCTTGATTATGCTAATTAATGTTAGTTGTTGATGTCTGAGTAAGTTTCTTTCAGTTTGGTTTTGATTTGCTTAGATTTCTTTACAAAAATTTTGTTGACTGATTTTTATAGGGTGTTTGGGACTAGGGTTTAAACTGAGATTGGTGATAAATTTTTGGTTGAAACCTGTTTAAACATGCCTTGGTTGTTAGTAATAGGCTCATTTGAAACTTAGTTTTCAGTATTGAAGGATAAAAAAGACAATTGCATGCTCATTTGATACATTCTGCCTAGAAAATCAGTTAAGCCATTTTTCTGCATAATTTTGTGCAATCTAAGTTTGGAATCTTGCAAAAAGTTAGGAGATATGCCAATCTAGGGTTTATTATAAGTTGTATGCTAATTGGATAGCTTGAATGCAAGTTTGGAGTTCTTAAAATTCATCATTTGTGCACAAAAGTTTAGTCCACTGTTCACAGACACCATCTAGGTTAATCAGAAACTTTGAGTGGCTATTGTGCTTGATTTTTTTGATATACTTGCTGATTTTTGTGTTATTATAGACTCCCCACAACCCAACTGGTTGTGGGGGTGCCTTGTTGTCCATTAAAAAGCCATCAAAAAGCTTTCCTAAGCTTTTCATTAATCTGTCATTTTATTTGCACTAGTAGTGGGAACTCACTTCCCCCTGCTCGTTTTTTAGTTCCCCCTGCTTAGCTAAAAGACAGAAACTCACAAAAGGTCACTATCAGATTCCATATTTTTTGTCTTTAGTGGTGATTTTTAGGATTTAGGTCTTCATACTGGTTTCATTATTTTTCTTATTTTATTTTTGATTTTTTAGTATAATTTATTTTCCAGTTACTGTTCATTTAGTATTTTTTAGGTTTAATTGTTATTTTTAATTACTTTTAAACTTTCTGTTTTTGTCTTTTAGTGGTAAAATTCAGTATTTTTTAGTTTTAAAATTTTTCTTAGATTTAGAAATTTAATTTAAGGTTTTTAGTTTAAAAACATTTACTGTTCACTGTTTTAATTATTTTTTATAATTAAATTAGGTTAATTAGGGTTTAATTATTAATCAGTTTTATCTTTTAGTGCAAATTTGTACATTTTTCAAACTTTTTCAATTTTCTACTGTTCATTAGTGTAATTTAGGATTTTTAAAATTGTCAAAATAATTTTGGCATTATTTTATTATTTTTTAGGATTATTTTAATTTAAAAATAGTTTTTAGTGATTAAAAAATAGAAAAAATATTTTTGAAAATTTAGGAAAAATACTTTTTAGTCTTTAAATAATATAAGTGACTTATTAGTTCAATAAAATAATATTTTGGGCATTTTGTTAATTATATTTAATTTTTAGGCTTTAATTAGCATTAAAAATTGAATATTTAATTAATAAAAGGTTTTAAAATATATTTGTTGGATTTTTATTCTTATTTATATTATTTTAGACTTAGTTTTAATTTTTAATTAATTTTTAGGTTTAATTTTTAATTTCGTCGCGTTTTACGTAATTACGTCATCGTTTTACGTCAACGTCGTAGCGTAATCGTAGTCGTAGCTCGTCTTTACTTTTTCTCTCTTTAAACCAAAAACGTCACTAATCCAAACTTAATTTCATATATATTGGCACATTAATACACACACCTCCTTCGAGAACGAACCCGCATTTATTCGGTTTCACGTTTTTTCCTAAAGCGTATAACTTAATACTTGCCACTTATACGTTCTTTTTCCTAAAAGACGTGTTTACTACACCTATCATTTTGGCGCCGCTGCCGGGGAGGTGTTTAGTGTGCCATAATTATTAGTATCGTGTTTGTGTGAGTAGTGCGTTTTAGCTTTTCATTTTTTTGGAAAGCGTGAATATCGTACATACTCATTTTTGTTATTTTTATCTATTATAGTATAATATCCAAATAAATCGTGTTTAATTTTCCTAAGTTAAACACACAACAATCTTTTACTATATTGTAGATATATTGGTTTTCGTTTTTATTGTGAATATATTATTACTATATTGTATCTACGTAAGAACAATAAATATACAAGTACTCCAAAAGCGTGAAAACGCAACCTTGATTTGGGATTTCATCACTCGATCATTGTATTCGAATCTAAAGCAAAAGTTTAAAGGCAAAATAGATAAATACTTTTGTGAGGCTTAATTTCAATTAACACAAACTATAAGGTGGGTATAAGGCGGTTGTATTTCACGACCTAAGGGAAAAAGGCTCTTAAGTGCTTAGCGCCGCCTCGTTTTCCACGCTTGCTTGTGCGTGTTTTGAGAAAGAGGGCCAATCGAGGGTTTGCCACCCAAGTATTATCTACGTATATTATATTTGCTTGTTTTCAAGATTAAACCCTCTTGAATGTTTTGGTGTTCCACCAACGTTCTAAAGTCATCGAGAACGTTCACTCCACGTGATCGTTTTCATTCTTTGAGGCTCCTTTAATCGAGAAAGTCGATTCGAGGGGAGATTTGTAGATTTGTGTCTACGTAATACATTCAAAAATCCAAAAAAATTAAAAAAACAATCAAAAACCAAAAAAATTGAAAAAATCGAAAAACCGCAAAAAGAATCTTCTTTGCTACCACCCATTCTACACTTAGTGCATGCGCACTCGATCGAAGGACTATTCCAATTCTAGTGAAGCTTCGAATCGACGCAATCGTAATCGAAGGAATCGACGACGTAGACGAGAATTAGAAACCGACGTTCCTAATATCGTTGTTGAAGAAACCGTAGAGGAGATGGCCGACAATCGTTCGATGATGGAATTGCTCCAAGCGCCCACCGAGGGTTATGGAGACGCGATCGTAATTCCCGCTATCGAGGCGGAGAATTTTGAGATTAAGAGCGGAATGCTTTCGTTAATCCAAGCTACGAAGTTTCGAGGTCGTGAAGCCGATAATCCTCACGACCATATTCGGAATTTTGATCGTCTTTTAGCCACGAGCAAGTTTAAGAACGTCGACACCGATGTCGTCAAGCTTATGCTTTTTCCATACTCGCTCGATGGTGCCGCCAAGGATTGGTACGAGAAAGAGCCACCTAATTCCATAGTTACGTGGAAGGATCTCGTTTCCAAGTTCGTTAATTATTTTTTCCCACCGTCTAAGACAACGTTTTTCAAAAATGAGATTACGAAATTTGAGCAAATACTGAATGAATCTTTTAGAGACGCGTGTGATCGCTTTAAGGAATTGCTTAGGCAATGTCCTCACCATGGTTTTTCCGAGTTGCACCAAATCGATACGTTTTACAACGGTCTTAATTTTCACGAACAAGACTCGTTGAATTCCGCCGCCGGTGGCAACTTTTTGTGTAAGACTCCGAAAGATGCATTGATAATTATCGAAAACCGATCCAAGGTTTACCAACTCCGCAACGCATCGAGTGTTGCCAATGTCGCCAATGTTAGTAGTTCTAATCGCGACATTGAGAGAGTTGATGCGAAAGTCGACAAGTTGACGAATGTGTTTACGTCTTTTCTCGTTGAGATGCAAAAGAAAGACGCTCCCGCTACGGTGAAAGCGGTTGAGGTTTCGTGTACGTTTTGTGGTGGACCTCATAATTATTACGAGTGTGCGGCTACGGATGGCCAAACGTCGAATGTGAGTGCGTTAAATGGAAACAACAATTTTTCAAATCAAAATAACGCGGGTCCATCACAACAAGGCAATTATAACCAAGGCAACAATTTTCAAAACCGAAACAATTTTCATGGAAATAATCAACAAGGAAATTTTTCAAATCAAAATCAAGGAGGTTATAATCAAGGTCGTAATATAACTTGGCAAAATCGAGACAATAACCAAAACTCGAATTTTTCAAACAACAACAATCAAGGTAACAATTTTTCAAGTGGGAATCAAGGAAATTTTCAAAGAAACAATCAAAACCAAGGGAACTTTAATTCAAATCAAAATAGTTCGTCAAACGATTTTCAAAATTACATGAAAACGAATGAGGCTAATATGAGACGATTAGAGGGAGAAATTGGTACTTTGAAAAATGACTTTTCTAATACATTGAAATTGCAAAACACGAAGATTGAGCAAGGGCAAAGTGACATAAAAAAGATGTTTTCGACCATAATGAACAAGTCCTCGGGTGCGTCATCAAGTTCGTTACCTAGTGACACCGTTGCTAATCCGAAAGAACAATGTAAAGCCGCCTCGTCTCGTGAGAAAGGTCGTGTGATTACCCCTAACCTTGAAGGATTTCGTGTTGTTTATGCTTCTCAACCCTCGACTTCTAAGACATCTTCTTGTTCTAAAGTCGATGGGGTGAACGTGGCGACCAAGGAAAGGAGTGCACATCCTCGTGTACCTCAAATTCCATCCACGGTTCAAAAAGAGAGCTTTGTCGACCTTACCAAAGTAACCCTTGAAGAAACTTGTGCATCGATCCTTCTTAAAAAACCCAAAAGGCGTATGCCGAGAAAGGAAAAGGATCCGGGCCAATTTCTACTACCTTGTGATTTTTCCGAGATTGAGGGATGTTTACCCCTTGCCGATTTAGGTGCTAGCATCAATCTCATGCCTCATTCTCTTTGGAAATTGATGAGATTGCCTTCGCTTACCCCCACGAACATGACAATCGAGCTTGCAAATTGTACTCCACTTATACCAATTGGAATAGCCGAGGATCTCTATGTTAGGATTAGAAAGTTTGTTTTTCCAGCGGATTTCGTTATATCCGATTACGAGTGTGACCCTAAATTTCCCATTATTTTAGGCCGACCATTCTTATCGACGGCTCGAACCGTAATCGACGTTCACGAGGGGAGACTTACTATGAGATATGGGGATGAGAAAATAGACTTTTTCGCTAGAAAATCCCAAGGGTTTAATGAGAATGAAAAAACCGAGGTTTCAAAACCTAATGATTCAAATTCTAATGATTTCAAAATGTTTACTTTAGCGGAAAGAATGAAGCTTGATGCATGTTTTGAAAGAATTAAGAAAAACGGTTTTAAAGATGATGATTTTAATGATAAAGAATACGTGTACCTAATCCAAAAGGGTATGTGTAAATTTATGGATGAAAACTCACTTTGGGATGTTTTTAGCGAAACAAGTGAACCACCAATTCCGAAGGGCGACGTTAGCGCCATCACGACAAAGACCAATATGGGCTCGTCTTCACCACCTTCGAAGGACCACGTCTTTGAGGCTTCAACTTCTAACTCCATCGAAGTGCCTCCTTTGCCTATCCCAACACCCGTTGAGGCTAAAGGGTTTATCGACATCGATCCTCTCGTCCTAGGAAAGTCACCTAAGCATAGTCATTCGACTTGTAAGACCATGGTTGTGAGTGCTCACATCGACTCTTTCTTTGACGATGACGATGGCGATTTTGCCGAAATTGATCACGTACTTCGAAATCCACATGCTGTTTTTGATTCTCCTAAGAAGAAACATGTGAAGTACGATGATTATGAGTTTGATCCCGAGATTGAGGAAATCATTGAACGAGAGCTAGCTCTTATGCCTTCACTTCCACCTACGAGTGAGGTCGATCTTTCCAAAATCGAGGATGAACTAAATGAGTTGGAACGTCTTATTTTCGATGACGAACCAACTCATGTGATCACTAAAAATCCCATTCTCGAGGAGTCACCTAATCAACACTCCTCATTCGAGAATGACGTTTACCACATTCGTGAGGATCTAACTTATCAACGATCCCCACAAAAGAATGATGGTTTCGTGCTTGATCGTGATCTTTTCGAGAGAGTTTCTAAGATACTCAAGGAGGGGAATGACAAACCTTGGTTTGACAAGCCTATCTTTGATGAAGAAATCGATGAGATCGACGTTCATGAGGATGACGAGTATGTAGACCCCGAGGGGGCGGTGTTCTTTATTGATAAACGTTTTGAGAACTTATATAATCCGCCACCCCCTCCTACCAAAGACTTAAATGTGAGGATTTTTAGCGCGACTAATTTTAAATTTGACACGCCAAATATTTTCGACATTATCAAATCGGGTTTTCATAGAGAGTTTTTAAACGATGAAAAAGGAAAGGATTTTAAAAATGTTTTAAAAGAATTTTCTACATGTTTAACTCCGTCATCACATCGTTTTATGAGTGCTACCACCTCGTCTACTCCTTTTGACGACGGTTGGTGTGGTTTTAGTGTGGGGGAAGCCCCAAATGTTCCCTCACATTTCTCCACCGAGGACGAGATTTACGATCCCGGAATTGCTTGTAAAGGGAAATCTCAGTCTTCCACCGATGCAATAAATGGAAAATCTTTTCGTTTGCTTGGTGTGAGTCTACCTCGAGTAGCTCATATGTTTGACTTACCCATTGCCCCACCTTTCTACTTCTTATCTATTTTCTTCTACCCCATTGGGGTTCTAGTTGGAGTGGCGTTGTTTCGTCTTTCATCCGAAAACGAAGACGCTATCTTTGACCCCGGTATACGTGTATCGGGTTTTTAAAGTACTCCATGTACTTTTGGGCCTTGTTTATCATGTAAGCCCCACCAAAAATGACCATACCAAGATTATCCCTAAATGATCACATTTATGGGGATCCGAGTCGAGCTTTTGACTCGGTTATCAAAAACAAGGTGCCTCGTGGGGGATTCTCATGCTTATCCTTGTAAATATTATCGCTTTCTTAGTTTAATGTAACGAGGGGACTTGTGCTCTTCCTACCTTTGTTTCGTGGTTGTTTGTGATTGTGATTCATTAGATTCATCGTCATCATTGAAGCCTCTCGTGTTCGTTTTACGTAGCACTCGAGCTTTGATCGTTGCCTTTGGAGATTCCGATATCCGATGATATCCTTTTATGTTCTAACGTTTATCTTATTAGCATAATTCATAAACGGCTATAGGTTATTCGTTTTACCCTTTCCATGCTCGGGATTAAGCATCCGACTTCGTCTCTAGTATGGGGGTGTTTACACCCCTAGACTCGAAACATTGAGGACAATGTTTAGTTTTAGTATGGGGGGGTGAGTAGATACTTCACCTTGCTTACGTCAACACGCAATCCAATATTCATCTTTTTGCTATCGTTTTGTTGTAAATAAGGCTAAAAATGGCCAAATTTTAAATTTTTTTGTGTTTTTCATAAGTGTTTAAGACACGAATGTAGGTTTTCCGATGGTGAGAATGAGAGTAATTTTTGACTCGACCGTGCGTGTTGAGCACTTAGCTTTGATTCCTTAACTTTTTAGGCTAAGTCTCTTAAATGAGGACGAGAAATGATAGAGTTATTTATAAGTCTCGTAATCGTCACGATCTTATGTGTAGTAATTATTAGCTTATTCTCCCCACGCTTTTGTTTAATAAATTGTTAATAAATATTGATTTGGCGGTTTAGTCACTATTGTTGGTTTCTAATTTATTTTGGTAGCTTCCATGTAATTAAATTGGGAAAACATTAAGGTATCGCCAGCGTCACGGTTTTGAAGTATTGGCACCCGAATAATCGAAAGCTACACCTAATAATAAGATTTCAAGTGCTCACCTAAATTAAGCAAAAATTTGAAGCTCACAAGGCCGAAAATCTATGCCCAAATTGAAAGTGAATCAAGCCTTAATCTTCGAAGCTTTAAAGATCCAAAATTCGCTTTAGCGTGAGGATATACGTCTTTGGCTAATAAAACCACCGATGAGGCGGATAATAAAAGGCAAGGCAAGACCGAAGTCATTATAAAAGCTTCATGGCGAAGTTGAATAAAAGATGGAGGTAAACCAAAGATAATAAGGCCCTTCCTTTAGGGGGCGTATAAAAGTCTTGGTAATAAGTCTCATGTTCAAAACCGTTATAAAACCGTGTTTATCGATCCTTCTTGTTGACTTAATTTTTTGACATCGTTGTCTATTAGGATGAATTATTAATTTAATGATTTTGGTTACACCGTTAGAACTCTATTTTTAGACTTAATCTATGTTCACGCATAAGTCGATGATGTATCCTCGTGATCATTAAGACAAAAATAAAATATAAGAGATACCAATTAGGAATAAGGGAGTTTAGGTTCGTAATTAACACTCATGAGATATGATCGTGTTGCTAACTTATAATAACAATGATCTCGTTACACGCTTAGCATGGAATTGGGTGAAAATCGAGGACGACGAAATTATTTCTAACGAAGCATTCACGTGTTCTTGTTCTATGATCCCAAAAGTCACTTTACCATGATGAAAACATTACATTATGTCTAAAACGCATGTAGTAGTTTATTTAAGTTTATGTCTTCAATAAAAGTCATCATAAAATGAATTTTGGAAGTGCTATGATACTTAACTCTAGCATTGCGTAGGGACACGACAATGGTTTAGTATGGGGGAGTGATGAGACTGTATTTATACATAGTCTCATCGTCCAAATCGGGCTTAAAACGCTTAAAATATCGTCAAAATACCCAAAAATATGCCTGTGTTTGTTCATTGTGTATTTCAGGTACGGATATCATGAACTCAACAAATAATTACAAGAATCAAGCAAAATCGAACACGGGAAACGAAGCCGCACAAAGAACCGGGCCCGAATCACGAATTTCCATTCAAGTCCTTGAAGTTTTGAAGATTGGCAAGATTGGTCCATCAAGAATTGAAGACTTGTCATTTTATACCCCTGTAAATCCTCAAAAATACTTGTGGGTCCCTAAAATATCAAGTATTTACAAGAATGGTCCTTGGAATATGGTCAAAATACATCATTGGTCCTTGATATAACTTTGCAAAGTTATTGTGACAAAATTAGCAATTAAGCCAAAGTTATTTGCATAAGATTGGAAGAAATATATTGCCAAGATTGCTGTGAAGACTTTTTGAGACAACAGGGGGCAAACTTGGACAAATGAAACTTAAAACCCGGTCAACACCAGTCAATAGCCCACTAAAACCCATCCAATCCCTTAAACCCGACCCAACCAGCCCACATACCCAGTTTATTAATTAAACTGGTCAAACAGGTCAAACCCCGTTTTTTCCCTCTTAACACATTTTTTAAAAATGTTTTATTCCCTAAAAAGATTAAAACGTCACCTGCTTTCTTTCCTAATCCACAAACCCTAATTTGGGTTCAGCTTAAATAACAAAAATTAAAACTTCATAGCTTCCAGAACAGTAATTAACACTCGTCTAATCCCAACCCACACCCAAAACTCAACACCCCGTGACTATAAGGGCCCACCACGTCCTCCCCTGCTCCCTGTTTTGGCAAAAATAGCAAAAATCGAATCTCCCAGTCCATCAACGCCTCTACTTCAATCCTTGGTCCCAAAGGTTCCCAATGAGCGTCTAGGATTCATTCAACAGCTGTCATATCACATGGGCACAAGACCAAGATTTTTGAAGACCTCAACAAGGGCATATCCGGAATTCTGATAGCTAGGGTTTTAGATATTGCATTTTTTATTATTAGTATCTAGAATAGTCCATAGAGGAGTATATATATTGGTGGTTTGTACCCATATAAGTTTGTTCCAGTTTTTGTGTATTATTTTTAGAAAAGTAATGACAATGAAATTTTATCTTTGTGCACATGACTGAGTTCCTTAATTATTGTTCTTATAATTTAGATACTCATTTTTATTGCAAGTTTATTAAAAAATTCATTTGGTTCAAAAGATTTCATCTATAAAACGTTTTTTCAGAAAGTTCAAATACTCAAACCTAATTAATGGTGAAAGTGAAAGTGGAAGCCATTAATTTGGTTTGATGATTGAGGTTTGTTTATTTCAATTGGTTAAGAAGGATTTCAAGTTTTTCTGTTTAGTTAAAAAGGTTTCAAGTAAAATTCATTTTCAAGTTTTTTTATTTAAGCAATAAGCCATAAGTAGCTTAATCAATAAGCTAGCTTATTAGCTTATTTGCTTTTGTTATCAGTTCACTTCCTTTGTTTATTTTCCTTGTGCAGGTACAAGTCCCATAGCAGCATCATCACTCCATCTTTTTGCATTATTTCAGAATTGAAGATATTGGTCACCCTTGGGTCCACTTGGATTCCAACAACAGGGTTCTCTACTTTCATAAGCCCACAAAAGCTTACTCAATCCACTTGTTTGAAGGCCTCAGCCAACCCAAGGTACGGCTTGAACCCAAATAGGTTAGAAAGCTTGAGTTTTTGTGATCTTCATGAAATTTGTGATTTAAGTTGTTGATGTTAGTTTTAGGGCTTGATTATGCTAATTAATGTTAGTTGTTGATGTCTGAGTAAGTTTCTTTCAGTTGGTTTTGATTTGCTTAGATTTCTTTACAAAAATTTTGTTGACTGATTTTTATAGGGTGTTTGGGACTAGGGTTTAAACTGAGATTGGTGATAAATTTTTGGTTGAAACCTGTTTAAACATGCCTTGGTTGTTAGTAATAAGCTCATTTGAAACTTAGTTTTCAGTATTGAAGGATAAAAAAGACAATTGCATGCTCATTTGATACATTCTGCCTAGAAAATCAGTTAAGCCATTTTTCTACATAATTTTGTGCAATCTAAGTTTGGAATCTTGCAAAAAGTTAGGAGATATGCCAATCTAGGGTTTATTATAAGTTGTATGCTAATTGGATAGCTTGAATGCAAGTTTGGAGCTTTTAAAGATCATCATTTGTGCACAAAAGTTCAGTCCACTGTTCACAGACACCATCTAGGTTAATCATAAACTTTGAGTGGCTATTGTGCTTGATTCTTGTTATATACTTGCTGATTTTTGTGTTATTATAGACTCCCCACAACCCAACTGGTTGTGGGGGTGCCTTGTTGTCCATTAAAAAGCCATCAAAAAGCTTTCCTAAGCTTTTCATTAATTTGTCATTTTATTTGCACTAGCAGTGGGAACTCACTTCCCCCTGCTAGTTTTTTAGTTCCCCCTACTTAGCTAAAAGACAGAAACTCACAAAAGGTCACTATCAGATTCCATATTTTTTGTCTTTAGTGGTGATTTTTGGGATTTAGGTCTTCAAACTGGTTTCATTATTTTTCTTATTTTATTTTTGATTTTTTAGTATAATTTATTTTCTAGTTACTGTTCATTTAGTATTTTTTAGGTTTAATTGTTATTTTTAATTACTTTTAAACTTTCTGTTTTTGTCTTTTAATGGTAAAATTCAGTATTTTTTAGTTTTAAAATATTTCTTAGATTTAGAAATTTAATTTAAGTTTTTTAGTTTAAAAACATTTACTGTTCACTGTTTTAATTATTTTTTATAATTAAATTAGGTTAATTAGGGTTTAATTATTAATCAGTTTTGTCTTTTAGTGCAAATTTTTACATTTTTCAAACTTTTTCAATTTTCTACTATTCATTAGTGTGATTTAGGATTTTTTAAATTGTCAAATTAATTTTGGCATTATTTTATTATTTTTAGGATTATTTTAATTTAAAAATAGTTTTTAGTGATTAAAAAATAGAAAAAATAGTTTTGAAAATTTAGGAAAAATACTTTTTAGTCTTTAAATAATATAAGTGACTTATTAGTTCAATAAAATAATATTTTGGGCATTTTGTTAATTATATTTAATTTTTGGGCTTTAATTAGCATTAAAAATTGAATATTTAATTAATAAAAGGTTTTAAAATATATTTGTTGGATTTTAATTCTTATTTATATTATTTTAGACTTAGTTTTAATTTTTAATTAATTTTTAGGTTTAATTTTTAATTTCGTCGCGTTTTACGTAATTACCTCATCGTTTTACGTCAACGTCATAGCGTAATCGTAGTCGTAGCTCGTCTTTACTTTTTCTCTCTTTAAACCAAAAACATCACTAATCCAAACTTGATTTCATATATATTGACACATTAATACACACACCTCCTTCGAGAACGAACCCGCATTTATTCGGTTTCACGTTTTTCCTAAAGCGTATAACTTAATACTTGCCACTTATACGTTCTTTTTCCTAAAAGACGTGTTTACTACACCTATCAAGGGTCATCCCAGAAGTAAGTCTTAACATCTTTAAAGAACTTCTTCTTTTGTTGGGATGTTAACCCTTTGATGAGAATACCACCCGCTAAGTAGTTTGCAATGTCCGCAAACCACGGGGTGTCATCAAGATTGGAATGAATAGACATTAAGGTCTCAAGGGGAAAAGAGTCACTGATCTCTTGATTCGGATGATCCCCTTGATAAGGACCCTCAAGTCTACTCAGATGATCCGCTGATAGGTTTTCGGCTCCCTTTTTGTCACAAATTTTGATTTTAAATTCTTGAAGGAGCAAAACCCAACGAAAAAGTCTTGGCTTAGAATCTTGCTTAGTCAACAAGTACTTCAACGCGGAATGATCTGTATACACGATGGTGGTAGAAAGGACAAGATAGGGGCGAAATTTTTCAAAAGCATATACTACAGCTAAAAACTCTTTTTCGGTAGTGGTATAATGCAATTGAGCCCCCGTCATTATCTTGCTAGCATAATGGATTGGTTGGAAGTGTTTGTTCACTCTTTGGCCCAAAACCGCTCCAATAGCAAAGTCGCTAGCATCACACATCAATTCAAAAGGTAGCTCCCAATTAGGGGTGACCAAGACCGGTGCCTTAGTTATCTTATCCTTGAGAAGATTGAAGGCTTCAATACACTCTTTGGAAAAGATAAAAGGAGTATCTTTTTCCAAGAGGTGGGTCATCAAGCGAGCGATTTTAGAGAAATCTTTAATGAATCGACGATAGAAGCCCGCATGACCCAGAAAACTTCTCACACCCTTCACGGTTGAAGGTGGAGGTAATTTGGCTATGACATCCACTTTAGCACGGTCCACTTCAAGACCGGCTTTAGAGATTTTATGTCCAAGCACAATGCCTTCTTTTACCATGAAATGGCATTTTTCCCAATTCAGAACAAGGCGAGTGTCTTCACACTGCTTAAGCATGTGTTCCAAATTGGCAAGGCAATGAGAGAAAGAATCACCATAGACCGAGAAATCATCCATGAAGACTTCCATAGTTTCTTCAACCATGTCATGGAAGATAGCCATCATACACCTTTGGAATGTCCCAAGAGCATTGCACAAGCCGAAAGTCATTCTTTTGTAAGCAAATGTTCCATAAGGACAAGTGAATGTGGTTTTCTCTTGGTCTTGGGGATCGATGGGTATTTGAAAATAACCCGAGAAACCGTCTAAGAAGCAGTAATAGTCATTACCCGCTAGACGTTCAAGCATTTGGTCCATGAAAGGAAGGGGAAAATGATCCTTTCTCGTAGCATCATTGAGTTTGTGATAGTCTATACAAACTCTCCACCCTGTAACGAGACGAGTAGGAATCAACTCGTTGTTTTCATTGGGCACAACGGTGATTCCGCCTTTCTTAGGCACACAATGGACGGGACTAACCCATGGTGAATCCGAGATAGGATAGATCATTCCCGCATCAAGAAGTTTGATAACCTCTTTTTTGATAACTTCATGGATCTTAGGATTCACCCTTCTTTGGCTTTGAATAGTTGGTTTAAAGTCGTCCTCCATGAGAATTTTATGTGTGCAAAAGTGAGGATCAATTCCATGAATATCGGAGATTTTCCATGCAATCGCTTTCTTATGATTCTTCAGTACGGCGATAAGTCGGGACTTTTCTTCTTCTTTCAGGTCCTTTGAGATGATGACCGGT
The DNA here is from genome assembly GCA_025667525.1 of Glebionis coronaria. Taxonomy (NCBI): domain Eukaryota; kingdom Viridiplantae; phylum Streptophyta; class Magnoliopsida; order Asterales; family Asteraceae; genus Glebionis; species Glebionis coronaria. Next base: position 85,726,850 of record CM046878.1, read on the forward strand.
AACTTCTTGTTGTCTTCAAGGAAAACGTACTGGAGATGAGACGGAAGATCCTTAAGCTCTAAATCCGGAGGATTTTCGATGGACGGCGTAGTCAACTTCGGATCATCGGTAGAGATAGCTTTAGGAGACTGTGGATAAATATGGTCCTCATTGAGAATTTTCACAATGGTACGAATGTCTTCATCCCAATTGGAGGGAGAATCGTCATATTGCAAATCCACATCTCCCATAGTTGCTTCAAATTCTTTCAAGAGGAAGTCACTTTCTCCAAATGGAGTTAATGACGGAGCGATTGAGGCAACGGTCTCAACATTGGGTAGAGAAGAAAGATTACTTTTGCAAGCATCATTAAAGTGTTCTGCACAAGCCTCATCGAGAACATCAATAGCATTAACACTCTCATATGAATAAGGTTGCTTAGAAATCTTACCCATGTTGAAGATAATTTTATCGTCACCAACTCTCATGATTATTTCGCCCGTGGGTACATCAATGAGAGTGCGACTGGTCCTCAAGAAGGGACGTCCAACGATTAATGGAACACGGGGATCCATCTCGTAGTCAACGACAACAAAATCCGCCGGGAAGGTGAATTTATCAAAGCCAACGAAGACGTCTTCGGCTATCCCCACTGGATAAGCAACCGTACGGTTAGCTAATTCCAAAGTCATTTTGGTGGGGACTAGATCGGGGAGAGATAATTGCTTCCAAACACTTAAAGGCATTAAGTTTATACTAGCACCTAGATCGGCTAGGGCCATGCAAATCTCTACTCCCGGGAAGTTGCAAGGAATCAAGAAGCGACCCAGATCACCAAGTTTGGTGGGCAATTTCCTTAAGAGAACCGCGGAGCAATTCTCGTTAAGTTGGGTATTAGCAATATCAAGAAGCTTTTCCTTGTCACTAAGAAGATCTTTAAACATCTTCGCATATTTAGGCATGTGAGCGAGAGCCTCGGCAAAGGAGATGTTAAAATTCAATTGTTTAAACATTTTTAGAAAGTTTGAAACTTGAATATCATCCTTGCTCTTTTGCTTCTCTTTCCTCAACCTTGAAGGATAAGGTATGTCGGATGAAGAGAAAGGCTTTAGGGGAGTAGGATCACTTACAACCGCGGGTGGTGGGGGTATAGGGGTGAAGGCAAAGGAGGTGAGGAAAGTTGCTCTTTTTCCTTGTTCACAATCACGGGTGGAGGTGTAGGAAGCTCGGGTTCCGTATAACCTTTTCCACTACGAGTGGTGATTGCTTTCATCTCCCCTCTTGGATTAGCAACGATGTTACTCGGAAGAGTACCCGAAGAAGAGGGTTGATTACCTTGGAAAAGCGAACCGATCATATCACGTATATTATCCGCTTGAGTGCTGAAAGAGTCTGTCATGTCTACGCGAATATCATTGCTTTGTTTTGCCATGTCATTCCTTAGCTCGGCTCGAATATCGCTCCCTTGTTTCGCCATGTCTCCCTTCAAGTTGATGAATTGACTCTGAAGATTCGTCACCATCTCTCTATTAGTCCTCATGAATGTCTTGATGTCTTGATTCAACGCCGTTGGTTGATTGAGAGGTGGAGCTTGGTAAGCTTGAGAATTTCCTTGAGGTGGATATGGGTTTCTTTGGGATTGATATTGATTGTTAGCACGAGGTTGGCTTTGGTTATTTCGGTTATAGCTTTGTTGTTGGTTTTGGTTTTGAGGAGTAAAACCGGGTGGTGCAAGATAGTTGTTTGAACGATAACTTAGCAAGTTACGGTCTCCTTGAAGACGAGCTTGATAGCCTCCCGTGGGATAAGTATCGTATGCCGCGTTAACGTTTTCACAAAAATTGCCTTGAGTAGAAGGACAATCATTGTAAGAATGAGGACCACCGCATGTGTCACAAGAAATAGCAACGGCTTTAGCTTGTTGAGTGTGGTTATTAGCCAAAATTTGCATATTTTTGCTCATTTCGATAATGGCACGTTCCATGGCGGACATGTCGGTGGTGAAAGAAGTGGATGAAACATTGACTCTCGGATTAGATCTTGAGGATGCGGATGAATCCCAATTCTTGTGGTGAGTAGTCATGTTTTCAATCAACTCTCTACACTCCTCCGGTCTCCTTTTCATAAAAGTACCACCGGCGGTGGCGTTGATCGTGTCACGATCACGAAAAGTGAGACCATTGTAGAAAGTATCAATGAGAGTGGCGGGGAGCATGTTGTGATTTGGACAACGGTCGATCAAATCATTGTAGCGTTCCCAAGCATCGAAGAGCGATTCATCATTGTCTTGCATGAATCCACTAATTTGGTTACGAAGGCTCGTGACCATGGACGATGGAAAGTAGCACGACAAAAATCGTGGAGTCATGTCGTCCCAAGTATGAATAGAGTTCTTTGGGAGACAGTCAAACCATTTTTCGGCATGGTGAGAAAGCGTGTAGGGAAATAGTTGAAGGCGAAGTACATCCATAGAAACATCGGGCATCTTCATGCTTTGAGTAATGGTAATGAATTTGTCGAGGTGCTTGTTGGCATCATCATCCGGAAATCCACGAAATGGATTAGTTTGCACTTGTTGGATCATGTGATGCTTCAACAATAATTCCTGAGCCGTGATTTGCATTGGCGCAATCGGGCCTCCACGTCCGTTCATGGTGGGTTGACACAATTCCTCCATTGTTCGTAAATCGGGTAGGGGAGCATTGTGGTTGTTGTTATTGTTATTCAAATTGGGTAGAGGTGGGTTATTATTGTTGTTATGAACACCAGCCATATATAAATCTTCACGAGTCTCGGGCTCAGAATAATTTGAAGATCTAGTACGCATACACCTGCAGAAGAAAAATATACAGAGAGAATATCTGTATAATCTTTTTGGTGCAAAACCTTTGGGAAATAAATGCTTTTTATGATTGTTTTAATGTTTTTGTATTTTTGAAATTGTTTATAATTTTTATGGATTTTTGAAAAAAATTTAGCAAGGAAAATAACGTTCCTAAAAGAATGGATCCCAGAATTCAACGCGTCTCTCACTAAAGACCGGTAATCTTAACGAAAAGAGCCGGCAGCGGCGCCATTTAATACAAAGCTTTTGGCTAAGTATAAAATATTATCGTCCGATCTTTTCGAATTGATTACCGGGTAAGAGTGCGACTCAATTGTCTTTTGGTGAACAAGAGAATGGTTTGGTTTGATTATCTAATTTTAAATGAAAAGCAAATAATTGTCGTTGAGTAATGATTAAAGCTTTTACAAAATTGAACTAAAAGTTATTTAGAAAAACACTTAAAATATAAAACTTTATAAAACTTTTAAAATTAACAAACTTAATTAATCTAAATATAACAAGTCCTTTCTATCGGAATGCACCAAAAGTGGAACCATCGGAATGTGATTAAAACTAGTCATCGGAATAACATAAGTTAGTAATTATCGGAATATCAAAACCAAATCTGTCGGAATATGATGTCTGTCGGAATATCCTAGATCGCAATACAATAAACACTTCTGTCGCAATGTGCATCTGTCGGAATACAAGGTATCGGAATGCAAGGTGTCGCAATAAAATTCTATCGAAATGATGACCAACCTATCGGGATGTGGCTGACAAAAAATTGGCAGAGTTTCGACTTAAGGCAACCTTAAATCCCGTCGGAATATGCGATCGCAATGAGCGATCGCAATCCCAGATCGGAATAAGGTAAAAAGACCAAGCTATCGCAAAGTAAAACCCTTAAGGGTTATTGTGATACAAATCACTATCTCGTCGGAATGTTTAAATCCCCAATATTGCGATGAAACATGAAACAATCCGAAAATGAAGTAAGCTGAAAACTCAATAAGCACATACAATAAGCTGCCTTAACCGAACCTTAAACGACTATATAAGCTTAAATTTGATAACTTTCAAAAACATGAAATCATAAACTTTATAAAATAAACTTTTGAAAAGATTAAACCTTATGAGAATCCGAAAAGCAACAAGCTAAAACATGAAATAAGCCAATAAGCACAAAGAGCTTATAGCCTAATCCGTATGAAGCTTATGTAGTGATAAAAAGATTAACCTTTTAATCACTTAAACATCAAACAAAATCAATCCGTATAGAAAATGATTTTCGGATCAAAACCAAAAGTAAATCAAGAATTGTGGAAAGAGATTAAAGAACACAAACTTAAACTTAAACTTTTGATTAAAGAAACTCAAATACAAAGATTAATGAAAGCTTAAACTTGAAAGATTCAAGAAAGAAAAGATGAAAAACTCAGTGAGAGAAAGTTTGGAACTTTCTCTCTCTAAAACTAGAAAGAAAAATGGAAAAACTTTAAAAAAACTAGCTAACCCCCCTCCTAATGTAATTAGGAGGGTATTTATAGGCTAAGTGGGAAGTGCATGTGTGGTGTGCTTCCTTCTTTCTTTTCTTCTCGACTCGATTTAATTCTTTGTCTTTTCTCGACGTTGTCTCGGGATTTGAACTTGTCTTAATAATTTTCTTCTTTAATTTAGACTTGAGTTCTTCGACTTTATTAAACTTCCGTCTTTAGACTTTTTCTTCGATAAATCTTCAGAATAGGTCTTGGACATCCGTTCTTTAAGCACTATTGATCTCTTGACTTCGTCTTTTCTCGTTTTCTTCGATAAAAGCCCGTAAATATACTTTTTTCAAGTATAAGCATATCATAACATTTAAGTGTTAGGTAAGTAGTTTATGTTAGGATACATAAATGAAGTGTTAGGTAAGTAGTATTTAATTTTTTCAAATTAGAAATAAAAAGATAGCATAGCATACACAAAATACACTTTTTACAATTAGTTTGATATCCTGTATGGTTGAAAGTCTTGTTATCCTTCCATCCACTTCTTACACGAGAAATTAATACGTATTTCCTTTATGTCAAGTCACTTCTTGACTTGCTTCTTTAACTCGCCATGTGGGTTTTTGCTTGAAAATAATTTGGTGAAACAAATACAAATGCTTATCAAAACAAATGAACCCATAATAAAGTGTCTAAAATGTTAAAATGTTACACCGTTTGAAATATCGAATGTCGAGTTGGTCCAAAGGTGACCCAGGGGGTTTTTGGGGTTTACGGGAGCCCGATAGCAGTTTGACACGTAATATAAATTTTGGTTAAAAATCTTGATTTATTCAAAATGTACTTCATGTCAAATATGTGTGTTAGGTAAAATAAATTTGTGCACTTAATAAATTAGTGTTTTGGGTCCGCCAATAAGATGGTCATATTCAAGCAACATTACTAGGATATTTTCTTGTTGAACCAAATAAGATTAGTGATGTTGGGAAATTAGGTTCTAATAATTTTCAAATAAGAATTTAGCATGTAATTTTACTAGTTCTTTATCGTCAATCTATGTCGAGTGATTAGGTTCTAACACACTATAAAATATATACGCGCTTGTAGAAAGCTTACAACCTTTTGAATGTGAACTTGGTAAAGAAAAACAAGTAAATGGTTATACAACTAAGCTATTAATAGTATGTGGTTTATTAATAGTACGTGTTAAACGAGCCTTAATGCATGATGAATCTTTTGTATGATAAGAGAATTAGCTTAAAGACCCGTTTAACGTCAGATTTAGCTTAATGAGTGATTTTTGTAAGAAATATCAGATGTTAATAGCGCGTTCTGGTAATAGATGAAAACAATAATATAAAGAACACGAAGTATTCTATAGGTGTTTAACTTGGTAATAGTCATAAAAATAGTCTTTCATGTATTTTGGTCTTCAATTATGACGTATGTAAGTCTCAACAAAATGAATATCCAATGCCCATTTCGTGAACACCTAAAAATTGAACAATTGAACGTAAGTAATTAAAAAAAGTGTGAACAATATTTTAGATTTAATTACAAAATATTTGAAAATTTTGTGCATGAATTCCAGTTCTCGTTAACTTAAGAACTTGTAGCCTCGTCCCATTACACAAACCGTCAGATAGATCGGTATTTCTCAAAATCATTACCGGCACAGCCACTTTTAAGTCTAATCTTTGATTTGGAACACCTGAGAACTTCAGTACTTTAATAAATTCATGGGAGAAAATGAATTTTTCAATCGTAGCACCACGTTCAATTTTATCGATGTTGTCACAATTCAAGTAGAGCAAATTTTTTCCATGAAATAATAACAAATAGTCTTCCTATATTAATTAACACGTTGTTAACGATTGATTTTGTGGACCCACCTATATGAATGACATTAAAGAACAAAACGGAACATATGAGATACACATTGTGCAACTTAGTTTACAATCCTCTAAAGATAAAACACGTCATAAATTAACCCATCTATAAGTAAATGGGTATTTTTTGGCACATCTACGAAAGAAAGTGGCACAGGAATTTGGCAAGCATCATTGACTTTGAGTTATTCGCCAACTGTGATGATGACTCTTAAGAGAAATCAAGAAGATTTGAACTCCTAAAGTATAAGAAAAAAACAATATAATTTAAACCACTAAGGAGATTTTGCTAAGCATATTTGGGAAAAGGGTTCAACTTGAGTTACGTTTTATTTCGACATATTACAACATTAAAAAACAGAGAAAACATAGTTAAAAAGGAAATGGCCAAACTATTCGTAAGTTGCTAAAAATACACTATGTATATGTTATACCAATCCCAAAGAGATTTATATTAGTTATGAGCAATCCTAAACGCCTTTACTCTTTCTTTTCCATCAGGTCCAAATGAAGCAAATAACCAAACTACTAAATAAAGCGAAGTGAAATACTGCAGAATTAGAGTACCCTTGAAACCTATTTTTTCAATTTCTACTATTATGGTTTTCTTTAAAAGCATCGACACACACCAGATGCACCAACAAAACAATTCAATGAGTGAAACATATCAGTTAGCTAATTTGACAAACATCAGTCAGACAATTTACGGATAAGAACCAACTCCATAGTTTTCGTCCATACTAAAACGTACTTATTTCTACAGCCATATGACTACACCGACCATGATACATGGTCAATACACTTGACCAATATTTAAGCATGCGACTACAGTGGTAAAATTCAATGGGTTCATACTAAGTCTTGTTAATGAATTTTTTTATTAGCACTTAATATATTAGTACACGTACATCGGTGATCTCACCTTTAGCTTTGCAATGTAGTCTCTCAAGTTCGGTTCTCGCTCTTTAATGAGATTATTATATTTCCAACAATGTATGAGGATTTTAGTGAGGCTTTTGCCTTTAATACAAAGCTTTTGGCTAAGTATAAAATATTATCGTCCGATCTTTTCGAATTGATTACCAGTTAAGAGTGCGACTCAATTGTCTTTTGGTGAACAAGAGAATGGTTTGGTTTGATTATCTAACTTTAAATGAAAAGCAAATAATTGTCGTTGAGTAATGATTAAAGCTTTTACAAAATTGAACTAAAAGTTATTTAGAAAAACACTTAAAATATAAAACTTTATAAAACTTTTAAACTTAACAAACTTAATTAATCTAAATATAACAAGTCCTTTCTATCGGAATGCACCAAAAGTGGAACCATCGGAATGTGATTAAAACTAGTCATTGGAATAACATAAGTTAGTAATTATCGGAATATCAAAACCAAATCTGTCGAAATATGATGTCTGTCGGAATGTCCTAGATCGCAATACAATAAACACTTCTGTCGCAATGTGCATCTGTCAGAATACAAGGTATCGGAATGCAAGGTGTCACAATAAAATTCTATCAGAATGATGACCAACCTATCGGGATGTGGCTGACAAAAAATTGGCAGAGTTTCGACTTAAGGAAACCTTAAATCCCGTCGGAATATGCGATCGCAATGAGCGATCACAATCCCAGATCGGAATAAGGTAAAAAGACCAAGCTATCGCAAAGTAAAGCCCTTAAGGGTTATTGCGATACAAATCACTATCTCGTCAGAATGTTTAAATCCCCAACATTGCGATGAAACATGAAACAATCCGAAAATGAAGTAAGCTGAAAACTCAATAAGCACATACAATAAGTTGCCTTAACCAAACCTTAAACGACTATATAAGCTTAAATTTGATAACTTTCAAAAACATGAAATCATAAACTTTATAAAAGAAACTTTTGAAAAGATTAAACCTTATGAGAATCCGAAAAGCAACAAGCTAAAACATGAAATAAGCCAATAAGCACAAAGAGCTTATAGCCTAATCCGTATGAAGCTTATGTAGTGATAAAAAGATTAACCTTTTAATCACTTAAACATCAAACAAAATCAATCCGTATGGAAAATGATTTTCGGATCAAAACCAAAAGTAAATCAAGAATTGTGGAAAGAGATTAAAGAACACAAACTTAAACTTAAACTTTTGATTAAAGAAACTCAAATACAAAGATTAATGAAAGCTTAAACTTAAAAGATTCAAGAAAGAAAAGATGAAAAACTTAGTGTGAGAAAGTTTGGAACTTTCTCTCTCTAAAAACTAGAAAGAAAAATGAAAAAACTTTAAAAAAACTAGCTAACCCCCCTCCTAATGTGATTAGGAGGGTATTTATAGGCTAAGTGGGAAGTGCATGTGTGGTGTGCTTCCTTCTTTATTTTCTTCTCGACTCGATTTAATTCTTTGTCTTTTCTCGACGTTGTCTCGGGATTTGAACTTGTCTTAATAATTTTCTTCTTTAATTTAGACTTGAGTTCTTTGACTTCAATAAACTTCCGTCTTTAGACTTTTTCTTCGATAAATCTTCAGAATAGGTCTTGGACATCCGTTCTTTAAGCACTCTTGATCTCTTGAGTTCGTCTTTTCTCGTTTTCTTCGATAAAAGCCCGTGAAAGCCCGTGTTTTCTTCCTTTTTCATCTTTTGGTCCTAAAACACAAGAAAAACACAAACCACGCATAATTCCGACTTTTACGACATAAATTACACGTTTTGGTCTTGTTATTATTGGAAATAAGCGGTAAATGGATAAGTGTTTTCACACTTATTAAATCCCCTACACTTGACCATTGCAATGCCCTCATGCAATGCATTAATTTTAAAGCACGGTTTATATTTTCCATCATAAATAACCCACCTTGGCCTTTATTAAAAAAAATAGAAACAAGTAAAGAAATCAAATACTTACATTGGGGTTTTGGCTGCCATGAACGTTTATCATCCTCAAGTTTCACGTTCCCCATACCAAGCTTAAAATGAGATCATTGTTATTATAAGTTAGCAAACTAACGCGAATTCATGTGGGCCAATTATTTACTTAGACTCCTTTATTCCTAGGTGTATCTCTTATATTTTAATTTTGTCTTGAATGATCACGAGGATGCATTGTTTGACTTATTTTGATAGTTATTTAGGCCGAAAATAAAGTGAACGATTTAATCAATAGTTAGCTAAAGGACAAAATCTTTTAAAACTGCTTCTCGGGACCTCTTAAAGTTCATATCTTGGCATAACTCGCTTCACGATTTGAGACCTTTCTCGGACCGATATTTGGCAGCGACTTCATACTTCGAATCTTTGAGAGACGTTCATGAAATAATGGTATTCTCTTCATAATAGGAATTTTTTCACTTGAATTTTTTTGAGAGATTCTTCATATTTGGATCACGACTTCTTCATTTTTCTCCAATCTTTATTTTGGACTTTGATATACAACGATCCGCCTCCTTTTAGGACTTGGATCTATTTATCCTCATACCTTGCTAGGGTCTTTTCGGATAGACTTCTCCATGATCTTTTGGGGAGTATTTTCTTTTCTTCGTGTGTCTCGATTCTTCATATTGATTTTCGATAAATGATTCTTCACATCACTTTTGGATCTTTAGCAACAAAATGTAGCCCTCATGCCTTGTTAGGGCCTTTTTGGACTCGCCAATCATCACATCCCGCTTCAATAAGTTATGCCTTGGCTATGAACTCTAATTAATACCGAGCAACTTTTAAACGATCTTGTGCTAGAAGCTAAGTAACTTTTCAAATCATACAACCTTATTTATTGTAGATAAATTTATTAGCAAGCGATGGAAGAATAGGCTTATAATCAACTCACATAAATTCACGAAAGAATAACAAACTTATAATTAACTCTATCATCTCTCGTTCTCCACAGTTTAAAATCTCAAGGAATGAGACTCGTGGATGCTTAGCCAATTAAATCGAAGTTTTGGGTTTTCGAGTCATCTATAGGATCTTGCATCTTCTTAGACTCTTTCAAGTTTAGAATTTGCGTTTTAAAGTTCCCTTGATAAACGACTCTCTAGGATCGATTATAGGAACTTGCGAAAAGTTTTTGTTCTTAACCCATGAGAGTTAAGACTTTCGCGTTTTAAAGTTCCCTATATAAAAGCCTAGCAAAACTTGACTTAAACACGTTAAGGATATTAGCTAGAGTAAACTTAGACAAGTAAACTCGGGTTGAGTCCAAATATTCATGACTTTGAGAAATTTTAAAACCACTTTATTAAACTTTATTTTTGCAAAGTAATAACGATAACAAAGGAAAACTACAATGCCAAAATAGATTAAAAATTTGAAAAATGACGAAAAATCACATTTTCCGGTTAAAATGAGGGCAAATTCATGGAAAAGACCACTTACTTCGGTAGAAGTCCCCCTACACTTGGTATAAACATTGTCCTCAATGTTTAAGCATGTGGGAGTAAACTCCCCTACACTTATAACATTGTGCACTTTGTTTAAATCTTGCTAAGGAAAGGACAACAATAGTGATTTCAATGTGAACATATAAGATATGAAATATTGAATCACGATAGTTTAGGATAGAACCAAGAAGATGGGAACAGGGGATCACGGTTCGTCAAAAGTCATCGAGGTGCTCTTTGAAGCTTGAATCCCTGTAGAGAATAAGAAACAAGACAACAAACACATACGGGGCTCCCCCCTATACTTATGAAAGCGGTAAATGATAGATCACGGGTTGCCTCCCGAGAAGCGCTTGTTTTTTATAACCGAGTCACGAGACTGACTCGACCCAAAACTAGTTCATGGAAAACATGGTGAGGGATGGAATCATCTCATGAGAAATGTCCTCACCAAAGTACAGCTTCAAACGCTGGCCATTCACCTTGAAATTGGGCCCATTTGGCTGAGAAAGCTCAATGGTCCCATATGGAAAGACTTTGGCGACGGTGAATAGATCAGACCAGCGGCTCTTCAACTTGCCAGAGAAGATCTTTAACCGAGAGTTAAAGAGTAAAACTTGATCACCAATTTGGAACTCTCGGGTCTTAATCCTTGCGTCATGGATGATCTTGGTCTTCTCCTTGTAGATCAGTGAGTTCTCGTAAGCTTCATTCCTCAGTTCATTAAGCTCGTTGAGTTGAATCTTGCGAAGATCACCAGCTTTGTTGATGTCGAAGTTAGCCCACTTCAAGGCCCAGTATGCCTTATGTTCCAGCTCGATAGGGAGGTGGCATGATTTCCCGTACACAAGACGATAAGGTGTACAACCAATCGGGGTCTTATATGCGGTACGAAAAGCCCACAAAGCATCGTCTAATTTATCGGCCCACGTGGTACGATGCTCTCCCATAGTACGTTCCAGAATTCGCTTCAATACACGGTTGGAAATCTCGGCTTGCCCATTGGTTTGGGGATGATAAGCGGTGGAAAGACGGTGATTGACACCATACTTAGCCATGACTCGTGCAAATTTATCATTGCAAAAATGAGTCCCGCGGTCACTGATGATAGCACGAGGAACACCAAATCGAGCAAAAAGCTGCTTCATAAAGTTCACAACTACCCTCGCATCATTCGTAGGAAGAGCCTTAGCTTCAACCCATTTAGAAACGTAGTCAACGGCTACGAGGATGTACTTGTTCCCTTTAGATGATGGAAATGGCCCCATAAAGTTGATACCCCATACATCAAAGATTTCACATTCTTGTATGAAATTTTGAGGCATCTCATCTTTATGTGTGATCTTGCCTTGGCGTTGGCAAGCATCACAATGCTTAACCATTTCGTGAGCATCACGATAAATGGTGGGCCAATAGAATCCAGAGTCAAACACTTTCTTAGCGGTGTAGTTGGGACCAAAGTGACCATCGGTGGGTCCTTTATGGCAAGCATCAAGGATTTGTAAAGCTGCCGGCCCATCAACACATCGACGAATGATCAGATCAGCACATTGTTTGAAGAGATAAGGGTCATCCCAGAAGTAAGTCTTAACATCTTTAAAGAACTTCTTCTTTTGTTGGGATGTTAACCCTTTGATGAGAATACCACCCGCTAAGTAGTTTGCAATGTCCGCAAACCACGAGGTGTCATCAAGATTGGAATGAATAGACATTAAGGTCTCAAGGGGAAAAGAGTCATTGATCTCTTGATTCGGATGATCCCCTTGATAAGGATCCTCAAGTCTACTCAGATGATCCGCTGCTAGGTTTTCGGCTCCCTTTTTGTCACGAATTTTGATTTTAAATTCTTGAAGGAGAAAAACCCAACGAAGAAGTCTTGGCTTATAATCTTGCTTAGTCAACAAGTACATCAACGCGGAATGATCTGTATACACGATGGTGGTAGAAAGGACAAGATAGGGGTGGAATTTTTCAAAAGCATACACTACAGCTAAAAGCTCTTTTTCAGTAGTGGTATAATGTAATTGAGCCCCTGTCATTGTCTTGCTAGTATAATGGATTGGTTGGAAGTGTTTGTTCACTCTTTGGCCCAAAACCGCTCCAATAGCAAAGTCGCTAGCATCGCACATCAATTCAAAAGGTAGCTCCCAATTAGGGGTGACCAAGACCGGTGCCTTAGTTAGCTTATCCTTGAGAAGATTGAAGGTTTCAATACACTCTTTGGAAAAGATAAAAGGAGTATCTTTTTCCAAGAGGTGGGTCATCAAGCGAGCGATTTTATAGAAATCTTGAATGAATCGACGATAGAAGCCCGCATGACCCAGAAAACTTCTCACACCCTTCACGGTTGAAGGTGGAGGTAATTTGGCTATGACATCCACTTTAGCACGGTCCACTTCAAGACCGGCTTTAGAGATTTTATGTCCAAGCACAATGCCTTCTTTTACCATGAAATGGCATTTTTCCCAATTCAGAACAAGGTGAGTGTCTTCACACTGCTTAAGCATACGTTCCAATTTGGCAAGGCAATGAGAGAAAGAATCACCATAGACCGAGAAATCATCCATGAAGACTTCCATAGTTTCTTCAAACATGTCATGGAAGATAGCCATCATACACCTTTGGAATGTCCCAGGAGCATTGCACAAGCCGAAAGGCATTCTTTTGTAAGCAAATGTTCCATAAGGACAAGTGAATGTGGTTTTCTCTTGGTCTTGGGGAACGATGGGTATTTGAAAATAACCCGAGAAACCGTCTAAGAAGCAGTAATAGTCATTACCCGCTAGACGTTCAAGCATTTGGTCCATGAAAGGAAGGGGAAAATGATCCTTTCTCGTAGCATCATTGAGTTTGCGATAGTCTATACAAACTCTCCACCCTGTAACGAGACGAGTAGGAATCAACTCGTTGTTTTCATTGGACACAATGGTGATTCCGCCTTTCTTAGGCACACAATGGACGTGACTAACCCATGGTGAATCCGAGATAGGATAGATCATTCCCGCATCAAGAAGTTTGATAACCTCTTTTTTGATAACTTCATGGATCTTAGGATTCACCCTTCTTTGGCTTTGAATAGTGGGTTTAAAGTCGTCCTCCATGAGAATTTTATGTGTGCAAAAGTGAGGATCAATTCCACGAATATCCGAGATTTTCCATGCAATCGCTTTCTTGTGATTCTTCAGTACGGCGATAAGTCGGGATTTTTCTTCTTCTTTCAGGTCCTTTGAGATGATGACCGGTAACTTCTTGTTGTCTTCAAGGAAAACGTACTGGAGATGAGACGGAAGATCCTTAAGCTCTAAATCCGGAGGATTTTCGATGGACGGTGTAGTCAACTTCGGATCATCTGTAGAGATAGCTTTAGGAGACTGTGGAGAAATATGGTCCTCATTGAGAATTTTCTCAATGGTACGAATGTCTTCATCCCAATTGGAGGGAGAATCGTCATATTGCAAATCCACATCTCCCAGAGTTGCTTCAAATTCTTTCAAGAGGAAGTAACTTTCTCCAAATGAAGTTAATGACGGAGCGATTGAGGCAACGGTCTCAACATTGGGTAGAGAAGAAAGATTACTTTTGCAAGCATCATTAAAGTGTTCTGCACAAGCCTCATCGAGAACATCAATAGCATTAACACTCTCATATGAATAAGGTTGCTTAGAAATCTTACCCATGTTGAAGATAATTTTATCGTCACCAACTCTCATGATTATTTCGCCCGCGGTTACATCAATGAGAGTGCGACCGGTCCTCAAGAAGGGACGTCCAACGATTAATGGAACACGGGGATCCATCTCGTAGTCAACGACAACAAAATCCGCCGGGAAGGTAAATTTGTCAAAGCCAACGAAGACGTCTTCGGCTATCCCCACTGGATAAGCAACCGTACGGTTAGCTAATTCCAAAGTCATTTTGGTGGGGACTAGATCGGGGAGAGATAATTGCTTCCAAACACTTAAAGGCATTAAGTTTATACTAGCACCTAGATCGGCTAGGGCCATGCAATTCTCTACTCCCGGGAAGTTGCAAGCAATCAAGAAGCGACCCAGATCAACAAGTTTTGTGGGCAATTTCCTTTAGAGAACCGCAGAGCAATTCTCGTTAAGTTGGGTATTAGCAATATCAAGAAGCTTTTCCTTGTCACTAAGAAGATCTTTAAACATCTTCGCATATTTAGGCATGTGAGCGAGAGCCTCGGCAAAGGAGATGTTAAAATTCAATTCTTTAAACATTTTTAGAAAGTTTGAAACTTGAATATCATCCTTGCTCTTTTGCTTCTCTTTCCTCAACCTTGAAGGATAAGGTATGTCGGATGAAGAGAAAGGCTTTAGGGGAGTAGGATCACTTACAACCGCGGGTGGTGGGGGTATAGGGGTAGAAGGCAAAGGAGGTGAGGAAAGTTGCTCTTTTTCCTTGTTCACAATCACGGGTGGAGGTGTAGAAAGCTCGGGTTCCGTATAACCTTTTCCACTACGAGTGGTAAATGCTTTCATCTCCCCTCTTGGATTAGCAACGGTGTTACTCGGAAGAGTACCCGAAGAAGAGGGTTGATTACCTTGGAAAAGCGAACCGATCATATCACGTATATTATCCGCTTGAGTGCTGAAAGAGTCTCTCATGTCTGCGCGAATATCATTGCTTTGTTTCGCCATGTCATTCCTTATCTCGGCTCGAATATCGCTCCCTTGTTTCGCCATGTCTCCCTTCAAGTTGATGAATTGACTCTGAAGATTCGTCACCATCTCTCTATTAGTCCTCATGAATGTCTTGATGTCTTGATTCAACGTCGTTGGTTGATTGAGAGGTGGAGATTGGTAAGCTTGAGAATTTCCTTGAGGAGGATATGGGTTTCTTTGGGATTGATATTGATTGTTAGCACGAGGTTGGCTCTGGTTATTTCGGTTATAGCTTTGTTGTTGGTTTTGGTTTTGAGGAGTAAAACCGGGTGGTGCAAGATAGTTGTTTGAACGATAACTTAGCAAGTTACGGTCTCCTTGAGGACGAGCTTGATAGCCTTTCGTGGGATAAGTACCGTATGCCGCGTTAACGTTTTCACAAAAATTGCCTTGAGTAGAAGGACAATCATTGTAAGAATGAGGACCACCGCATGTGTCACAAGAAATAGCAACGGCTTTAGCTTGTTGAGTGTGGTTATTAGCAAAAATTTGCATATTTTTGCTCATTTCGATAATGGCACGTTCCATGGCGGACATGTCGGTGGTGAAAGAAGTGGATGAAACATTGACTCTCGGATTAGATCTTGAGGATGCGGATGAATCCCAATTCTCTACACTCCTCCGGTCTCCTTTTCATAAAAGTACCACCGGCGGTGGCGTTGATCGTGTCACGATCACGAAAAGTGAGACCATTGTAGAAAGTATCAATGAGAATGACGGGGAGCATGTTGTGATTTGGACAACGGTCGATCAAATCATTGTAGCGTTCCCAAGCATCGAAGAGCGATTCATCATTGTCTTCCATGAATCCACTAATTTGGTTACGAAGCCTCGTGACCATGGACGATAGAAATTAGAACGACAAAAATCGTGGAGTCATGTCGTACCAAGTATGAATAGAGTTCTTTGGGAGACGGTCAAACCATTTTTCGGCATGGTGAGAAAGCGTGTGGGGAAATAGTTGAAGGCGAAGTACATCCATAGAAACACCGGGCATCTTCATGCTTTGAGTAATGGTAATGAATTTGTCGAGGTGCTTGTTGACATCATCATCCGGCAATCCACGAAATGGATTAGTTTGCACTTGTTGGATCATGTGATGCTTCAACAAAAATTCCTGAGCCGTGATTTGCATTGGCGCAATCGGGCCTCCACGTCCGTTCATGGTGGGTTGACACAATTCCTCCATTGTTCGTAAATCGGGTAGGGGAGCATTGTGGTTGTTGTTATTGTTATTCAAATTGGGTAGAGGTGGGTTATTATTGTTGTTATGAACACCAGCCATATCTAAATCTTCACGAGTCTCGGGCTCAGAATAATTTGAAGATCTAGTACGCATACACCTGCAGAAGAAAAATATACAGAGAGAATATCTATATAATCTTTTTGGTGCAAAACCTTTGGAAAATAAATGCTTTTTATGATTGTTTTAATGGTTTTGTATTTTTGAAATTGTTTATAATTTTTATGGATTTTTGAAAAAAATTTAGCAAGGAAAATAACGTTCCTAAAAGAACGGATCCCAGAATTCAACGCGTCTCTCACTAAAGACCGTTAATCTTAACGAAAAGAGCCGCCAGCGGCGCCATTTAATACAAAGCTTTTGGCTAAGTATAAAATATTATCGTCCGATCTTTTCGAATTGATTACCGGTTAAGAGTGCGACTCAATTGTCTTTTGGTGAACAAGAGAATGGTTTGGTTTGATTATCTAATTTTAAATGAAAAGCAAATAATTGTCGTTGAGTAATGATTAAAGCTTTTACAAAATTGAACTAAAAGTTATTTAGAAAAACACTTAAAATATAAAACTTTATAAAACTTTTAAACTTAACAAACTTAATTAATCTAAATATAACAAGTCCTTTCTATTGGAATGCACCAAAAGTGGAACCATCGGAATGTGATTAAAACTAGTCATCGGAATAACATAAGTTAGTAATTATCGGAATATCAAAACCAAATCTGTCGGAATATGATGTCTGTCGGAATATCCTAGATCGCAATACAATAAACACTTCTGTCGCAATGTGCATCTGTCGAAATACAAGGTATCGGAATGCAAGGTGTCGCAATAAAATTCTATCGAAATGATGACCAACCTATCGGGATGTGGCTGACAAAAAATTGGCAGAGTTTCGACTTAAGGCAACCTTAAATCCCGTCGGAATATGCGATCGCAATGAGCGATCGCAATCCCAGATCGGAATAAGGTAAAAAGACCAAGCTATCGCAAAGTAAAACCCTTAAGGCTTATTGCGATACAAATCACTATCTCGTCGGAATGTTTAAATCCCCAATATTGCGATGAAACATGAAACAATCCGAAAATGAAGTAAGCTGAAAACTCAATAAGCACATACAATAAGCTGCCTTAACCAAACCTTAAACGACTATATAAGCTTAAATTTGATAACTTTCAAAAACATGAAATCATAAACTTTATAAAAGAAACTTTTGAAAAGATTAAACCTTATGAGAATCCGAAAAGCAACAAGCTAAAACATGAAATAAGCCAATAAGCACAAAGAGCTTATAGCCTAATCCGTATGAAGCTTATGTAGTGATAAAAAGATTAACCTTTTAATCACTTAAACATCAAACAAAATCAATCCGTATAGAAAATGATTTTCGGATCAAAACCAAAAGTAAATCAAGAATTGTGGAAAGAGATTAAAGAACACAAACTTAAACTTAAACTTTTGATTAAAGAAACTCAAATACAAAGATTAATGAAAGCTTAAACTTGAAAGATTCAAGAAAGAAAAGATGAAAAACTCAGTGAGAGAAAGTTTGGAACTTTCTCTCTCTAAAAACTAGAAAGAAAAATGAAAAAACTTTAAAAAACTAGCTAACCCCCCTCCTAATGTAATTAGGAGGGTATTTATAGGCTAAGTGGGAAGTGCATGTGTGGTGTGCTTCCTTCTTTCTTTTCTTCTCGACTCGATTTAATTCTTTGTCTTTTCTCGACGTTGTCTCGGGATTTGAACTTGTCTTAATAATTTTCTTCTTTAATTTAGACTTGATTTCTTCGACTTCATTAAACTTCTGTCTTTAGACTTTTTCTTCGATAAATCTTCAGAATAGGTCTTGGACATCCGTTCTTTAAGCACTCTTGATCTCTTGACTTCGTCTTTTCTCGTTTTCTTCGATAAAAGCCCGTGAAAGCCCGCGTTTTCTTCCTTTTTCATCTTTTGGTCCTAAAACACAAGAAAAACACAAACCACGCATAATTCCGACTTTTACGACATAAATTACACGTTTTTGTCTTGTTATTATTGGAAATAAGCGGTAAAAGGATAAGTGTTTTCACACTTATTAGCCTTTGATCCGGGGGAGACTTTAAAACTCCTAATTTGAGTAATTCTATTTTGATTTCACCCTTGTTTCAAAGTGAACCAACCCACCCCTCAGATATGATGAGTTTACCTACGTTGTAAGGAGTTTTCTTTTTTACAAGACGTATCCTCCCGCTTTGCGTATTTTATTTTCCACTAAATGTGAGGATACGATCTTTGATCCCGGTATAAAGGCTTTGCCTTTATTATCGATTGCTTTTGGGCCTTGATCACATGTACGTCCCACAAAATGACCAAACCTTGATTATCCCTAAATGATCACATTTTTGGAGATTCGGGTCGAGATTTTGACTCGGTTATAAAAAACAACATGCCTCGTGGGGGAATTCTCATGCTTATCCTTGTAAATATTATTCCATTTTAATTAACCTAATGAGGGGATTTGTGCCCTTCCAACCTTTGTTTTGTGGTTGTTTGTGACTTTTGTTTATCTAGGGTCATTATCATCAAGATTGAAGCATCGCGTGTTTGTTTTACTCGAGCTTCGATCGTTTGCTTTGAAGATTTTTTGATATCCAATGATATATCCTTTGATTGTTCTAACAATTATCTTTTTGCACACTTCATAAGCGGCTTACGATTTAATTGTTATACCTTTTCCATGCTAGATTAAGCATTCGACTTTTCGTCTCTAGTATGGGGGTATTCCACCCTTAGACTCGAAACATTGAAGACAATGTTTAACTTTATTATGGGGGTGAATAGATACTCGGCCTTGCTAAACCTTCATGATTTCCAACTTTCATCTTTTTTATCATTTTGTTGCAAATAAGGCTAAAAATGACCAAATTTTAAAAAAAAATTCTCATGTTTTCATAAGTGTTTACGATACGAATGTAGATTTTCCGATGGCGAGAATAAGAGTAATTTTTGACTCGATCGTGCTTGTTGAGCACTTAGCTTTGATTCCATAACTTTTTAGGCTAAGTCTCTTAAATGAGGACGAGAAATAATAGAGTTAATTATAAGTTACTATGCTAAACGTAGAGTATTTATATTCTTTCAAAAACTCATGTGTCCTAATTATTTGCTTATTCTCCCCTCGCTTGTATATAAATTTTGTTAATAAGTATTGACTTAGTGATTTAATCTCTATTGTTGGTTTCTAATTGATTCTCGTAGCTTCCATGTAATTAAATTGGAAAAACATTAAGGATTCACCAGCGTCATGATTTTGAAGTATCGGTACCCGAATAATCAAAGGATTCCCCAATAATAATTTTTAAGTTCCTCTTCACCTAAATCAAGCAAAATTTTCAAGCTCACAAGGCCGAAAAATCTATGCGAAAATTGAAAGTGAATGTCTTAAATCTTAAAGCCTTTAAGATCCAAAATTCGCCTTAGCGTGGGGATATACGTCAAGTCATAATAAACATCTCCTGACGAGGTTAAATAAAAGACAAGGGCAAGACCAAAGCAATAATAAACACTTCATGGGGAAGTAAAATAAAAGGTGGAACCAATACAAATTGGTAATAAGTCTCATGTTCAAAAGCGTTCTAAAATCGTATTTATCGATTCTTTTTGTTGACTTAATTTTTTGACATCGTTGTCTATTAGGAGAGGTTATTAATTCGATGATTTTGGTTACACTATTTCGTTTCTATTTTTGGACCTTAATCTCTATTATCGCATAAGTAAAAAACGTATTGTAAAACCCGCATGCTTTTACCATGAATAGTGCTCTTAAGATCGTACGTCCTAGATTAAAACTTACCCTATTTAGTATTGATCACATTCATGTGCTAATAATCAAGCAAGTGCATACGTGTATGACATGATAACTATCGATTACGTACAAACTCATGATAAACAGTTAATAGATATTTCACGTGAACATAATTAAATCATGATCACCATTTTAAAACACGAACTAAAATAATTACGTAAGTACTTAATTACGAGTGTATATAATATGATAAACTACATGATAAAATGAACAGAAACACTTTAAACACGAACACGTTTAACCACGAACGAACACGAAACATCGGGACACGAGAAAAGGTACGGGTACCCCATGTGGGGCCCCATACCCACGGCACACATAACAAGGTGGGCTAAGCCCATGGACTTTTACAAGAAAAGGGGGGGTTATGGTAAATATGCTTTTCATTTTTACATTTCAAGCAAAATAACATTTAACCTAAAAAGTTTTCTCTCCTCCTCCTTGGTCTCTCTTTGTGCCGCCACCCCTAAGACCACCAAAGGTGGTTGTTGATTGATCTTGATCACAAAAATCATTGCTATAAACCGTGTTTGTTCATCCTCTTTCAAGCTACGTATTGGTATATCATTCTAAACCTTTCTTTTTAATTCTTTTAAATCTTTGATTATTTTCATGAACATGTTATTAATATTCTTATTAAAACATGATAATTAAACATAGATCTAACATGTTTTGGGGTAAATTAAAATCAAAGGTTGTTATAAGAGGGGGTTTGTTTTTGGCCGCCTAGTATAACCAACCCGAGGGGGGTTCGGTTTGCTTTTTACCGCCACCACCAAGACCATTTTGGTCTTGGTTGGTGCATGTGGGACCCACGGCAGCAAAGGGGACACAAGTACCCCGAGTTGGCTCGGGGTACGGTGTCGTGTTCATGCCCGATTCATGGTTCGTTGGTTAAAACATGATTTATGCTACATGTTAATTTTATGAATTACAAACTTAGGATATAAATTAATTAATAACATGAGATATTAATTAAACCATGACTTAGGTTATTTTTTAATTATTAATTTAGCATGATATTAATTTAACCTAAGTATTTTATGTTATAAGTTATAATTAATTAATTATTTAAAACATGCCTATAATTAATTAATTTAGACATGACTTCGGTTATGTTATTAATACATAATAATACACATTTTAACCTAAGTATTTTATTCCATTTTAATTAAAACATGTTATACTTTAATTAAAATGCTTAACATATAGTTTAATTAAAATACATGAAATAATAATTAAACTATACACTATATAATATGACTTAAGAAATAAGCTTATAAACACTTAGACTTATATGTTAGCTTATGTAACCAGCTTAATTCTAATTATGGAAACTTCTATTTATAGAAACTTAATTAAATAAGGCAACTAATCTATTAATGGAAACCTTCTATATATGGAAATATATCTATTTCAGGCAGCTAATCTAATCATGCAAAGCTTCTATATATGGAAACTTATTTAATTAAGGTAGCTGATCTATTTTTGGAAACTTTCTATTTTTAGAAACTAATCTATATTAAGCAGTAAATTCTATTTTAGGAAACTTTCTATTTTTGGAAACTTTCTATTTTTGAAAACTTTCTATTTTTGGAAACTTTCTATTTTTGGTAACTTTCTATTTTTGGAAACTTTCTATTTTTGGAAACTTTCTATTTTTGGAAACTTTCTATTTTTGGAAACCTGCTATTTTTGGAAAGTTACTTACTATTACACAGTAAGTATAATAATACATGAATTACCAGTAATACTTTATCAGATTAATCAGAGTACAAGGTAAACACAGATAGGCCTTTAAACAGTAAACCATGACCTAAAACATACAAAGTAAGCTAAGATGAGACATAAAACCCAGTACGTAATCAGTGATTCGATACTTATACACGTGTGTATTCATGTAGCGTTAGTGATCCAGAAGTAGGAGTCTTTCTTCCGTTCATTCACTGGACTTGAGGTACGGATTCCCGTCCTTTCAGTATGGACATTCTTTCCTTATTAGGATTTCCCCGTATGCAGCCAACTGTTTTTCCCCAGTATTTGTTTTTATTGTTTTGAACTGCTTATGTTTAATTAGCATAATCTATAGCCATATACAAGCATGACCAGTTTCACCTAGTTATGGAGGTACCATAACCATAACATTGGAGGCACCAATGTTATGACTTCCCCACGGCGGAGTGATTGCTCGTGGCGTCCCTTTCAGTTTTGGCCATATTATTATATCATGTGGGGCGTATGGGTGCATCCTAGTTACATGTTTTATTCAGTATTTCATGGTGAATGTGGTGTGTGTGCCTTGCATCCTTCACAAGGAGTTGATCCCTCCTACCCAGACCAGTATATTAATTAGAGGCATCCCCTCTAATCAGCATGATGAGGTCACCCCTCCAAGTATTCATGTACGTGACCTTTTCATGACCTATATGGGCTATGGTATATTTATGTTAAAACAGTTTTCATAAGATAAACATAAGGCTTTTCAAACTATAAAACCAGTTTTCTTAATACTTAACCAGTTTACTCAGAACTTAGTCTTCCGCTGTTATATGTTACATGCTTATCCTATTTCATGCTATTCTGTACATCCGTGCACTGAGCGTCTTGCTCAGCCGTTTTCCTTTTCATGTTCCCAAACGGCAGGTACTCAGGGACGCTCGTAGATCTCAAACGTACGTGCATATGGATTGGAAGCTTTACTGTCTTTCTTTACTTTATGCATTTCCTTTACTTTAATACAGCTTGCAATGGACATTGTTTCGTCCTTTCCTTTTACAGTATTTATGTTTGTGTGTGATGAGCTCTACTTTGGGGTTACCGATGTTTGATTCCGGTATTTCCCTTTTATGGTCAAATAATGCTTAGACATTTATCCTTGTATGCTTTGATGACACGCCATGATTATGCGTAAGATTCCATTTCCAAAATGGGGTGTTACAATTATGGTATCAGAGCCAAGGCTTCGACCTGTAGGCTCTCAAATATGACCTGTGATTAGTGGGTAGTCACTACGGTCTTCCTAGAACTGACAGTTGTTTTCAAGCATTCATATTTTAAGCATACATATACATGTCATTGTTACAGGGTTTTTGACTAAGTAATGGTTGGTACAGGACTGACCCTATTTAGTCGCATGTGTTTTATCGAAACTTTTAGATTTGGGACCGACCCATAGGCGTCCCTCGATATGTCTTTTGTTTTGAGTGAACTGACCAGAGGCGTTCACTCTCGAGCATCAAAAGTTTTCATAAAACTGCATCATGCATTCATACAAAAAATTTCTTGCATAAAATTTTTCTCGTGAAATTTTTGGTATAAATTTTTTTTCATGTATATATATAATTTATATTTTATGTTTGGAACTGTTACTCATATGTTCTATGTTATACTGTTAGATGGTTCTCACACGCGAGCAAGAGCAGCTCAGTGCTATAATTCAGGCTGCCATGCAAGCCTTGCTTCCTCAACTGAGGAATGACATCCATGCTGAAGTCCAAGCTGCCAACAATCAGCAGCAGCAGAATCAGGCACCTCCTCCTCCTCCTCTTCCTCCTCCTCCTCCTCCAGTGACACTAGCAGTGTGGCTGGAAAGATTCAACAAGCTCCGTCCTAGAGCTTTTGAAAAGACTGATAGCCCCAGCGATGCTGAAAGCTGGTTGACTCATATCGAGAAGATTTTCAATGCTATGGGCTGTGACCCCGCATACAAGGCGAGATTGGCATGCTACCGGTTTGAAGGCGATGTACTCAGCTGGTGGCTAGCCTTAACGCAATCGGAAGGAGGTGATGATTGGGTCGCTGGTTTGACATGGGCCCAATTCAAGGAGAGAGTGATGGAGCAGTTCTTTCCCAAGGCAGAGCAGGACAAGCTAAAGCGAGAGTACCATGGGATACGTCAGAGAGCGGGCGAGAATAGCAACGAATTCATGCAGCGCTTTCTTCGCTTAGCTGGTTTCCTGGGAGCAGCAGCTGGAACTCCTGAGGAGCAGGCACACCACTTTAGGTGGGCACTTCGCACCTCGGTCGCGAACAATCTGGTGTGTGCTACGTTCAATACAGTAGCACAAGTGGCCGACGCAGCAAGGAAGCTAGAGATGCTACAGGAGCGAGATGAGTTGGGGGAAGCTGAAAGACCCGACAAGAGGTAAACATTTCGTATTCAAACGGTAACCAAACCGCATCCTATCATTATATGTTCAATAATCATCTCTTAAACTGTATCTTCCAGGCAGAAAACTGGGGACCGGTCTCAGCCGGCTACTCAGCAGCAGCCTCATCAGCCCAAAGGAAACGGTCACACTAACGACCGTTCTGTTGTGGAAAGGCATAGCGGTAATGATAATTACCGTAACAACGCTGGACACTCCAACAACAGCAGGTCCTACTATTTACGCATCTTCGTATGATTTCATGTTATATCTCTCATGCTGACACTATATTAACCTCTACCAGGAACCACGGTAACGGGAAGGACCAGAACCACAAGGGTTCGCAGCCTAACCGTTCAGCTATCACTGGTAAACATCTTATGATGCATATGTCTTATACTCGTGCATGTACTTTATTTTAACACATTTTGTCATCAGCAGGCCCTCAGCAAGCAAGGACTCCTGCTGGAGGATTCACTCATCCTCTTTGCAGTACTTGCCATCGCAGACACCCTGGCCCATGTCGTCGTGACTCCGACGCGTGCTACAAGTGCGGTCTCCCTGGCCATCGTATGAGAGATTGCCGTAAGGGTGAAATAGAGGGTACCTCAGGTCATGCTGATAGTAAGCCGCCTCCTACCACTGGGCGTGTCTACGCGACATCTCGCGATCAGGCAAACAAATCTACAGGTACCATTAATGGAATTTTGTATATGTACGGCCAAGCTGCGTGTGTTCTTTTTGACACGGGTGCCACTCACTCAGTTATTTCCACTACATATGCTAAGAACATCAGGACACTTCCCTTGCCATTAGAAAATAGGCTTACCATTTCCACGCCTTTGAGGGACTCTGTATTAATAACTCATGTATACAAGAGTCTTCCTCTAGAGTTTGACGATAAAGTTCGTGTAGTAGATGCACTTCCCCTAGACATGATTGAGTTCGATATGATTCTCGGCATGGACTGGCTATCCAAGCACCATGCTACCATAGACTGCCACTCATATCAGGTGATCTTCGGCGACATTAATGCAACATAGTACATTTATAACGGGTTCATACCCGGACGGTCTGTACAAGTCATATCTACCTTGCAAGCACGTGCATTACTGTCACATGGCTGTGAGGGTTATCTAGCTACGGTTCACGACATGGATGCTGAATCCCCATCGATTCAGGATCAACCAGTAGTTTTGGAATTTCAAGACGTCTTCCCAGCTGAACTTCCAGGCATACCACCTGCACGAGAAGTGGAGTTCAACATCGACCTTGTTCCAGGAGCTGAACCAATCTCTAAGGCTCCGTATCGTATGGCTCCCATAGAGCTAAAAGAACTGAAGGACCAACTGCAGGAACTTCTTGAGCGAGGGTTCATTAGACCAAGCGCATCTCCATGGGGCGCACCGGTCTTGTTCGTTAAGAAGAAGGATGGCAGCATGCGACTTTGCATCGACTACCGTGAACTTAATAAGATTACCATCCGCAATAGATATCCACTGCCACGCATAGATGATCTGTTTGACCAACTTCAAGGAGCCAAACACTTCTCAAAGATCGATCTAAGGTCAGGCTACCATCAGCTAAGGGTTAAAGAGCAGGATATTGCCAAGACTGCTTTTCGTACCCGCTATGGCCATTATGAGTTTGTAGTCATGCCATTCGGCCTGACTAATGCTCCAGCAGTATTCATGGATCTGATGAACAGAATCTTCCATGAATTCCTTGATAAGTTTGTCATTGTATTCATCGATGACATCCTGATTTTCTCAAAGTCCACGGAGGAACACGAAGACCATCTCCGTACGGTACTACAGATTCTTCGTCAGAAGCAGTTGTATGCGAAATTCTCCAAGTGTGAGTTCTGGTTAAACAAAGTGGCATTCTTAGGTCACATTGTATCAGCAGAAGGGATCACTATGGACCCAGCAAAGGTTGAGGCTATCACTAAATGGCCAAGACCAACGTCAGCGACAGAAGTCCGTAGTTTCTTAGGCTTAGCTGGATATTATCGCATATTCGTGGAGAACTTTTCCCGTTTGGCACTACCTCTCACCAAACTGATGCGAAAAGGAGAGAAATTCGTCTGGACGGAAGAACGAGAGAAGAGCTTCGAAGACCTAAAGCAGAAGTTAGTATCTGCACCTATTCTTACTCTCCCATCTGGTACAGGTGGATTTCAGATCTATAGCGATGCATCGGGGAAGGGACTGGGCTGTGTTCTCATGCAACATGGGAAAGTGATCGCGTATGCTTCACGGCAGCTTAAGCCCTATGAAGAAAACTACCCCACGCATGACCTGGAACTTGCTGCAGTGGTGTTCGCATTGAAAATATGGAGGCACTACTTATACGGAGAATCATGCGACATTTTCACGGATCACAAGAGCTTGAAGTATATCTTCACTCAACGTGAATTGAACATGAGACAAAGGAGATGGTTGGAACTGTTGAAGGATTATGATATTAACCTACAGTATCATCCCGGAAAGGCTAATGTAGTAGCAGATGCACTCAGCAGGAAGTCTGGAATGATCAACGGCATTGAAATCAAGGAACAAAACATAAGAGACTTGGAGCGGCTAGACATCGAAATCATGGTACGTGGGCAGCACGGATACTGGGCGAATCTTAGAGTAGAACCCGAGTTACTGTCTAGGATCAAGGAAGAGCAGAAGGATGATGGAGAAATTTGGGCGATAATTCAGAATTTGGAGAAGCAGACAGAATTCAGAATGGACGCAGACGGTATCATTTGGCAGGGCACGAGACTTTGTGTTCCTGAAAATCAAGAACTCCGGGAAGCATTGTTAGCTGAAGCTCACAGCTCCCCATTTTCTATACATCCTGGTTCGACAAAAATGTACCATGACATCAGACAGCACTTTTGGTGGAGTGGTATGAAACAGGATGTAGCCACTTATGTCTCCAAATGTCTTACCTGCCAGCAGGTTAAGATTGAGCATCAGCGATCGGGCGGTCTCCTTCAACCGTTGGATATTCCAGAGTGGAAGTGGGACAAAATCACCATGGATTTTGTTACCGGTCTTCCGCCTACCAAGAAGAAGCACGATGCGATTTGGGTCATCGTTGATCGACTCACCAAATCAGCTCATTTCTTACCGATACGCAAGGAAGATCCGGTAAGTAAACTCGCAGATACTTACTGAAGGGAGATCATGAGACTCCATGGTACTCCCTCCAGCATCGTCTCAGACAGAGATCCTCGTTTCACGTCGCGATTCTGGAAAGGTCTGCAAAAAGCTTGGGGTACACAACTTAAGCTGAGTACGGCCTTTCATCCTCAAACGGACGGACAGTCGGAGCGAACAATTCAGACATTGGAAGATATGTTAAGGTCGTGTGCGTTGGAATGGACAGGTGATTGGGACGATTACATCTGTTTGGTCGAGTTTGCATACAACAACAGCTGGCACGCAAGTATCAAATGTGCTCCTTTCGAAATGTTGTATGGCAGGAAGTGTCGCGCTCCAATCTGCTGGGATCAAGTGGGAGAGCGAACACTCGAAGGACCAGAGATTATAGAAATGACCAATGAGAAGATCGAAGTAGCTAAACAGAAGCTGCAGGAAGCACGGTCACGTCAGAAGAGTTACGCTCATAAGCATCGTAGGGACATACATTTTAATGTGGGAGACCACGTCTTCCTCAAGGTTTCGCCGGCACGTGGTGTTAAACGCTTCGGGATCAAAGGGAAACTCAGTCCTCGTTTCATCGGACCGTTTGATATCATTGAACGAATCGGTGAAGTATCTTACCGATTGGCGTTACCTCCTCAGCTTTCGCACGTGCATAACGTGTTTCATGTGTCTTTACTCAGAGGGTACAAGTATCATCCCCTTCACATGGTTCAGTATCCACTGGAACAGATACGTGAAGATCTCACTTTTATAGAGGAACCCGAACGAGTTCTTGACAGGCAAGAACGATTCATGAGAAGGAAGACGATTCCATTCGTCAAAATTCTTTGGAGGGACCATACCGAGCGGGAAGCCACTTGGGAAACGGAGGAGTCTATCCGGGCTTCTTACCCTCACTTCATATTTTGAGTTCGGGTATGTTACTTCTTTCCAGTTTACTTTATCTATAATTCGGGGACGAATTATTCTTTTTAGGGGGAAGAATTGTAAAACCCGCATGCTTTTACCATGAATAGTGCTCTTAAGATCGTACGTCCTAGATTAAAACTTACCCTATTTAGTATTGATCACATTCATGTGCTAATAATCAAGCAAGTGCATACGTGTATGACATGATAAGTATCGATTACGTACAAACTCATGATAAACAGTTAATAGATATTTCACGTGAACATAATTAAATCATGATCACCATTTTAAAACACGAACTAAAATAATTACGTAAGTACTTAATTACGAGTGTATATAATATGATAAACTACATGATAAAATAAACAGAAACACTTTAAACACGAACACGTTTAACCACGAACGAACACGAAACATCGGGACACGAGAAAAGGTACGGGTACCCCATGTGGGGCCCCATACCCACGGCACACATAACAAGGTGGGCTAAGCCCATGGACTTTTACAAGAAAAGGGGGGGTTATGGTAAATATGCTTTTCATTTTTACATTTCAAGCAAAATAACATTTAACCTAAAAAGTTTTCTCTCCTCCTCCTTGGTCTCTCTTTGTGCCGCCACCCCTAAGACCACCAAAGGTGGTTGTTGATTGATCTTGATCACAAAAATCATTGCTATAAACCGTGTTTGTTCATCCTCTTTCAAGCTACGTATTGGTATATCATTCTAAACCTTTCTTTTTAATTCTTTTAAATCTTTGATTATTTTCATGAACATGTTATTAATATTCTTATTAAAACATGATAATTAAACATAGATCTAACATGTTTTGGGGTAAATTAAAATCAAAGGTTGTTGTAAAAGGGGGTTTGTTTTTGGCCGCCTAGTATAACCAACCCGAGGGGGGTTCGGTTTGCTTTTTGCCGCCACCACCAAGACCATTTTGGTCTTGGTTGGTGCATGTGGGACCCACGGCAGCAAAGGGGACACAAGTACCCCGAGTTGGCTCGGGGTACGGTGTCGTGTTCATGCCCGATTCATGGTTCGTTGGTTAAAACATGATTTATGCTACATGTTAATTTTATGAATTACAAACTTAGGATATAAATTAATTAATAACATGAGATATTAATTAAACCATGACTTAGGTTATTTTTTAATTATTAATTTAGCATGATATTAATTTAACCTAAGTATTTTATGTTATAAGTTATAATTAATTAATTATTTAAAACATGCCTATAATTAATTAATTTAGACATGACTTAGGTTATGTTATTAATACATAATAATACACATTTTAACCTAAGTATTTTATTCCATTTTAATTAAAACATGTTATACTTTAATTAAAATGCTTAACCTATAGTTTAATTAAAATACATGAAATAATAATTAAACTATACACTATATCATATGACTTAAGAAATAAGCTTATAAACACTTAGACTTATATGTTAGCTTATGTAACTAGCTTAATTCTAATTATGGAAACTTCTATTTATAGAAACTTAATTAAATAAGGCAACTAATCTATTAATGGAAACCTTCTATATATGGAAATATATCTATTTCAGGCAGCTAATCTAATCATGAAAACCTTCTATATATGGAAAATTATTTAATTAAGGCAGCTGATCTATTTTTGGAAACTTTCTATTTTTAGAAACTAATCTATATTAAGCAGTAAATTCTATTTTAGGAAACTTTCTATTTTTGGAAACTTTCTATTTTTGGAAACTTTCTATTTTTGGAAACTTTCTATTTTTGGAAACTTTCTATTTTTGGTAACTTTCTATTTTTGGAAACTTTCTATTTTTGGAAACTTTCTATTTTTGGAAACTTTCTATTTTTGGAAACCTGCTATTTTTGGAAAGTTACTTACTATTACACAGTAAGTATAATAATACATGAATTACCAGTAATACTTTATCAGATTAATCAGAGTACAAGGTAAACACAGATAGGGCTTTAAACAGTAAACCATGACCTAAAACATACAAAGTAAGCTAAGATGAGACATAAAACCCAGTACGTAATCAGTGATTCGATACTTATACACGTGTGTATTCATGTAGCGTTAGTGATCCAGAAGTAGGAGTCTTTCTTCCGTTCATTCACTGGACTTGAGGTACGGATTCCCGTCCTTTTAGTATGGACATTCTTTCCTTATTAGGATTTCCCCGTATGCAGCCAACTGTTTTTCCCCAGTATTTATTTTTATTGTTTTGAACTGCTTATGTTTAATTAGCATAATCTATAGCCATATACAAGCATGACCAGTTTCACCTAGTTATGGAGGTACCATAACCATAACATTGGAGGCACCAATGTTATGACTTCCCCACGGCGGAGTGATTGCTCGTGGCGTCCCTTTCAGTTTTGGCCATATTATTATATCATGTGGGGCGTATGGGTGCATCCTAGTTACATGTTTTATTCAGTATTTCATGGTGAATGTGGTGTGTGTGCCTTGCATCCTTCACAAGGAGTTGATCCCTCCTACCCAGACCAGTATATTAATTAGAGGCATCCCCTCTAATCAGCATGATGAGGTCACCCCTCCAAGTATTCATGCACGTGACCTTTTCATGACCTATATGGGCTATGGTATATTTATGTTAAAACAGTTTTCATAAGATAAACATAAGGCTTTTCAAACTATAAAACCAGTTTTCTTAATACTTAACCAGTTTACTCAGAACTTAGTCTTCCGCTGTTATATGTTACATGCTTATCCTATTTCATGCTATTCTGTACATCCGTGCACTGAGCGTCTTGCTCAGCCGTTTTCCTTTTCATGTTCCCAAACGGCAGGTACTCAGGGACGCTCGTAGATCTCAAACGTACGTGCATATGGATTGGAAGCTTTACTGTCTTTCTTTACTTTATGCATTTCCTTTACTTTAATACAGCTTGCAATGGACATTGTTTCGTCCTTTCCTTTTACAGTATTTATGTTTGTGTGTGATGAGCTCTACTTTGGGGTTACCGATGTTTGATTCCGGTATTTCCCTTTTATGGTCAAATAATGCTTAGACATTTATCCTTGTATGCATGACACGCCATGATTATGCGTAAGATTCCATTTCCAAAATAGGGTGTTACATGTATCATCATGATCATTCAAGACAAAAATAAAATATAAGAGATACAAATTAGGATTAAGGGATTCTAAGTACGTGATTAGAGCATATGAGTAGTGTTAGCATTACTAACTTATAATGACAATGATCTCGTTACATGCTTAGCATGTAATTGGGTGAAAATCGAGGATAGAGAACTTATCTTTATGAGGCATTCAGGTGTTCTTATTCTATGAACCTAAAAGTCCCATTTTGCAACGAAAATTATACATTATGTCTAAAACACACGTAGTAGTAGTTTAGTAACTTTAATTTTCAATAAATGTCGCTAAAATTTAATTTTGGAAATGCTACGATACTTTATTCTAGCATTGCGTGAGGGAACGGTAATGGTTTAGTATGGGGGATGAGATCGCAATTATACATGGTCTCATCGATATGCTCAACCAACCCCTTAAATACAATGTAGGAGGTTCGGATTCTTCCATACCCCACCTACCGGGGTATACACCAGACCAATCACATCATGGGGAAAGTAATGAAGGATAGCATAACCAGAATGAAATATGTAAAGCATCTTCTATTCAGGCCGAGTCTCCCCAGGTTCCTCTAAATCAGAATATGGACAACCCTATAGGTGAGTCGTCAGTTGAATTTTCCACTAGCGTGCATTCTCGTAAAACAATTAACGGGGGCTCCATTTGGACGTATTGGAAGATATTTTCAAGGTCGACCATTCCATGGGCTATGACCGGGAGGGTTTTGCAAAAGATATCGAACGTATTATTGGTTCACAAGGAGAGGAAACATGTATTAAATGAAGATTCTTTCTCTAAATATACAAAGGCTCGATCACAAGTCCAAAAAGGAGTGGATTAAGGAGTTGTCTTTTAAACACAAGCTTAATTTTTTAGCTTTACAAGAGACGAAATCGGAATGTATTTCCACTATGGATATTTGATTTATGTGGGGAAACTCAAATTTTCAATATACCTTTAGCAAATCAGTTGGTTCATCAGGAGGTATTCTTTGCGTATGGGAATAATCTATATTCAAGAAATAAGGAGTCACTGTTTCTGACAATTTCATTGCGTTATATGGAACTTGGTCTCCCACTAATACTAAGATTCTAATAATTCTGGTTTATGCTCCACAATCTCCTAGTCTAAAACGGTCACTATGGGAATATATTTTAGTCATGATTCACAAATGGGATGGCGAAAGTCTTGTCTTGGGAGACTTTAATAAAGTGAGATCATAGGAGGAAAGATTTGGATCTAGTTTCAATTCTTCGTGTGCTAGTTCCTTCAACAATTTCATTTCTTCATCGGGGCTTGTAGATGTCAAGATGGAGGGTTATTCTTTTACGTGGTCTCACCCTTCTGCTTCAAAAATGAGTAAGTTAGATCGTTTCTTGGTTTCGAATGGTCTTTTTTCTAATTTTCAATCCATTTTTGTTGTGTGTCTCTATCGACATTTGTCTGATCATAGCCTATCATTCTTAAAGAGATTCAAGTTGATTTTGGACCGACTCCTTTTCACATGTATCACTCATGGTTCATCAGTGAGGGTTTCGGTGATATGGTTCGTAGTACCTGGCAATCTTTTTCTCATAATGATTCTAATAGGCTTATTAGATTCAAGAAAAAGTTACAAGATTTGAAGAAGGTCATTCGGGTTTGGATTAGAGACATGAACTGTTAAAAGGATGTGACTAAAAAGATCCTTTTAAATCAGTTGGTGGAGATCGATTTAGAGATGGATAACGGGGCTGTTTCTGATGATCTTCTTCTTAAACATCAAGAGTTGTCTAATAAATTGTTCGAGGCAAAACAGTTAGACATTAAAGATGCAGCTCAAAAAGCGAAAGTAAGATGGGCTATTTATGGGGACGAAAACTTGAAGTATTTTCATGGCATCATAAATAAAAGGCGGTCTTAGTTGGCTATTCGATGCGTTTTTGTATATGGCATCTGGCTTATTGATTCGGTTTTGGTGAAACTTTCGTTCTTTAATAATTTTGCTGATAGATTTAAACAGCCAAGCAATACCCAGTTCAAAATTAATATGGAGTTTCCAAATCGTTTAAAACCTGATCAAGTTGAGGACTTGGACAAATGAATCTCAGTTGATGAAATCAAAGCTACGGTTTGGGATTGCATTGAGAATAAGTCACCTGGCCCGGACGGGTATACTTTTGAATTCTATAGACATTTTTGGACCTCATTAATAATGATATGTGTGCGGCTATTACTTATTTCTTCGATTATGGCAGCTTCCCAAGAGGTGGAAATTTGTCCTTCGTCGCTTTAATTCCCAAAGTGCTGGATGTAAAAGTCGTAAACGATTTTCGGCCAATTATCTTAATTGGTAGTGTTTACAAAGTGGTTACTAAGATTCTTGCTAATCGTGTATCGACTATTATTGTGTCTCTTGTATCCAATACACAGTCTGCTTTTGTCAAGAACGGGCAAATCTTGGATGGGCCTTTTATTTTAAGTGAGGCTCTAGCTTGGTGTAAATTTAAAAAGAAGCAAGCGTTAATTTTTAAAGTGGATTTTGCCAAGGCATATATCTTTGTTAGATGGGATTTTTTTATTGATGCTCTCAAGGAATTTGGTTTTATCTCCAATTGGTGTTCTTGGATTCGAGGTATTTTTAGTCCTAACATGGCATCCATTCTTGTAAATGGGAGTCCTACCATGGAGTTTCCGATTGCCTGTGGCCTCAAACAAGGAGACCCCCTGGCGACTTTACCTTTCATATTGGTTATGGAAACCCTTCATAGTTCGGTTACTAGAGCAAGTAATGAAGGTGTCCTCAAAGGCCTTCGTAAGCATGATTCTATGGTTCTCTCTCATTTGTTCTTTGCGGACGACGCTATTTTCATAGCAGAATGGTCGGATGAAAACTTGAGGAACCTCATAAGAATTCTTAATTGCTTTCAACTCGCATCGAGCTTGAAGATAAATATGACTAAGAGTCAAGTAATGGGTGTTGGTGTTCCTTCGGAGATTGTATATCACGGAGCTTCCGATATCGGCTGTTCAACAATGAATCTTCCTTTTAAATACCTTGGAGTCACTGTGGGAGATCATATGACTCGTCACTCGGCTTGGATCAATATGGTTCAGAAAATCAAATCTAGAATCTTAAAATGGAAAGCCAAAACTCTTTCCGTTGGGGGTAAATTGGCGTTGCCCAAATCAATTTTAAGTGCTGTTATGTTATATTATATGTCTCTCTATAAAGCACCTAAAGGTATACTTCATGAATTGGAAATGATCCGCAACAAATTCTTCTTAGGTACGGATTTTGACGACAAGAAAATTAGTTGGGTAGCTTGGGATAGAGTTTTGGCTTTTAAGCGTAAGGGAGGTCTTGGCGTTTCGAGTTATTTTGCCCTCAACCGAGCCCTTCTCCTCAAATCGGTTTGGCGTTTTTTTTTTCTCATGATGGTTCTTTATGGTCTCAAGTTATCCGTGGCATTTATGGATCTTCGTTCGAGGAGATTTATTCTAAATCCAATTCTTGTTGGAATTATGTCCTGCGTGAGGTGCGTTTCATGTCTCTAAAAGGTTTTAATTTCATGTCTCATTGTAATATTCGAGTGGGGAATGGTATATCCAATAGATTTTGGCGTGATACATGGCTTTTGGATCAAGTTCTTAGTACGAAATTCCCTCGTATTTTTTATTTATAGAATCACAAAGTAGTTTCCGTAGCCATCAAAAGAGGTGCTCCTTCTCTTCGTGACTCGTTTAGAAGGCAGGTGCGGGGTGGTGTTGAAACTTAACATATGGTCTGAGTTGATCTCTTTGTATGGTTTGTTTATCTTTTCTTCGTCCTTAAATCGACAGATTTGTGACCAAAATGACGAAGGCTTGTTTTGTGTGAAAGATATTCGTCTGGCCCTTGATGACTTGTTTATGCCTTCTTCGAATGAGGTAACCAGATGGGTGACTTGCGTCCCGATCAAAGTTGATGTGTTTGGGTGGCGTGCTCGTCTTGACAGGCTTCCGACTAAAGTGAATTTGGCTAATAAAGGAGTTTTGATGGACTCTGTTTCTTGTCCGTTATGCGGCTGTTTTCCGGAAAACGTTCAGCATGTTTTTTTCCAATGTGAGTTTGTTACCTCTATCGTAAGAAAAATTTGCAACTGGTGGAATTTGAACTGGACGGGTGATGTTTCTTTTGTTGATTGGAATTCTTGGTTTGCTTGTATTCGGTTGTTGAGCAAGCCTAAAAAGCTATTGGAAGGAGCTTTTTTTATTGCTTGTGAAAACAAATGGATTTATGGTGATTCAACTCCCAAACGTTCCACGACGTTTGATGATATTGTCTCGGTTTCCTTTCTTTGGTGTGTAAAAGGTTGTTCTAGTTCAATTTCTCAGGACTTATGGTTGAAGAACCCGTATTTAATTTTCTTGTAATGTTTCTAGCATCTTGCTAGTTTTTTAATAAAGTTATCGTTAAAAAAAAGTAGGATGCGTGGAAATACTATCTATCGAGAAGCCGAAATCAATATCGTGCTATATTTCATTAGGAATTTGCATTATATGAATGTTGAAAGATTTTGAAGGAGCATTCAAAATGGAGCATTTTGAAATGACAAACTTCCTATATATCGGAGTTTAAGTTTTGTTTTTTATTGTCATTTCTTTATTATTTTTTTACTATTATTGTAATCATTTTTTATTGTTGTAATGTATTTTAATTATTGAATTAAAAAATGTTCACTTGCATGTGCGGTCACTATTAGGGTGGTTTGTCTGTGTAAGATCAATGTATGATCAGAGCGAAACAAATCATAATTGATGTTCAAATAATGATCGTCCGTGCGGTCAACACTACGATAAGTCTTTAGAAGAGATCAAACACTATCTTACAAACATTTTTGGCCATAAATTGACGCAATAAGGCTGGTGGGGGTTCGAAAGACAAAAAAATTCGACCTTTCAAATTTTCTATTTTGTATATCTGAACTCAGGCAAATAGTAAATTGGATTATTAAAATTATCTGAAAATACGTGTTTTTATAAATGCAGTCATAAGTACTTGGTGGTTTGTTTTGTAGTCGAAACATTTAAAGCTGTCGTAATAGAGATATTGTCGTGCATCGTGCATTGTGTCTGCTGACTGCAAGTTTGACTAGGAATAGAAAGAGGCGAAAGCCAAATCCTTAAATGTGTAACTAGCTAGCGCATGTAGTTGTTGAAAAATGTTTTGCAAAATATGATTTTTGCAATACTTTGGACATAATTTTATATATGTATATGTTATATATATTCGTAGTACTTATTAGCTTTGCGTTCTCCTCGAAGAGAGCTTCGCAACGAGCTAAAGTATGTCCAAAATGGAGTTAATATGAATGAGATATCGTGTCTCAAACTGAGTCAAGTGAAACAATATTTGGAAAAATATTTGTCCCACATCGCTTGAAACATGAAGTGAAAACATGTTTATAAGGAAATCCTAGTTTCTACCCTACAATATTCATTTGTGGCTTTTTACTCCCACGCCTACGCGCGCGCAGGGGGGTGCAGAAAGTGGGATTTCTAAGCCAAAAACGGGTTCGAAGCTACTGAACTTGTGCACGAGCGCGCGACCTGCGGACACGAATGCAGCTCCGAAAACTGGCTTGGGTGCGGGCAGATTTCGATATCTTTTTTTGCTGCGAATTTGATATGTTTTTCCAGAAAATTCTGTACATCTATTTTAGGAATAGATACAGAAACAGAATATTTTGTGTTAAAAAGACAGACAGGAAATCTGTTTTAGTTATGACAGATTTTCCTGACTGTGGTATATATTTTCTTTGAGAACAAGTAAAGTTTTCAGTATAAATATAACCCATTCTCATTCAGTTTTTATCATCAGAAAAAACGCAGCTTTTTCCTTACTCCATTATCAGACAGTTTTTCAGCAGCTCGTCGATCAGAAACACGCAAGGCTTCCGTGATCTTTCAGGCAAGTTTGTTAAGTCCGGCTGTACAACAGCTTTAGACGTTGTACCCTGGGAAACAGACGGCGAATCTGTTTTAAGGGAAGCGTGTTAAACACGTGTCTCGTCTTTGTTTTACTGCTTTCTTCATTACTGTTAATTACTTTCTGTCATTTAAATTCTGTCAATTTACATTCTGTTATTTTATTGTAAATTCGATTTTATAATAAAAGTGTACACCGTTTCTTACAATCTTAAAACAGATTCTGTTGAACAGAATTAAAACTTTTATTAAAATCGGATTAATAATTTTATCAGATTTATTTATAAACTGTTTCTGCCGAAACCAAGATTGAGTTTCACTAGAAATCAGTTTTAATTACAGATTTTTATTAACAGTTAACGTTTTTTTAGCAGTTGTTCTAAGCAGTTTATTGAGACCAAGATTGTGTTTCTGTTAAACTGATATTTTTAATAATTGCATCTGATTCA
Source organism: Glebionis coronaria (assembly GCA_025667525.1). NCBI lineage: Eukaryota > Viridiplantae > Streptophyta > Magnoliopsida > Asterales > Asteraceae > Glebionis > Glebionis coronaria. The sequence goes on from CM046878.1 coordinate 85,764,905, forward strand.
TTGAAACCAAGATTGAGTTTCTTTGAAGCAGATCTACTATAAGTATATAGAGATCACGATTGAATTTCTTATATACAGATTTATAACAGTTATCTAACTGTCTGTGTTTTGATCTTGTTTGATCTTTCAGAATGTCTACTAGCACTCCTGAAATTCCTACAACTACTACTGTGAAAGTAACTGTTGCGCCAGTTACCCACACAGTTTCTAATCATGCTGAAAAACCAGAAAAATTCAATGGACAGAATTTTAAGAGGTGGCAGCAGAAGATGTTCTTCTATCTCACTACGTTGAACCTTGCGAAGTTCTTAAAGGAGACTGTACCTCAGGTGGAACCTCCTAAAGAAGGTGTACCCGAAAATCAACAAGCCGTGCAAGCTGTTGAAGCATGGAAACATTCAGACTTCTTGTGTCACAACTATATTCTGAATGGTTTGATGGACTCTTTGTACAATGTGTACTGCAAGACTAAGACTGCCAAAGAATTATAGGAGTCGTTGGAACGCAAGTACAAAACTGAGGATGATGGTACAAAGAAGTTGGTGGTAGCTCGCTTTTTGGATTACAAGACGGTTGATTCAAAGAGTGTGATAACTCAGGTTCAAGATCTGCAGGTTTTGCTACACGACATTCATGCTGAGGGTATGACTTTGAGTGAAACTTTTCAAGTTGCTGCTATCATTGAAAAGTTACCTCCAAGCTGGGTAGAATTTAAAAACTACTTGAAGCATAAGCGAAAGGAGATGACTGTTGAAGACTTGGTTGTTCGTCTTCGTATTGAAGAGGACAACAAGCTGGCTCAGAAAAATACTTATACACCTGATTCTGCCAAGGCAAATATGGTTGAGCATGGTTCGTCTTCTTCAAAGTATAAAGGCAAGAGCTTTGCAAAAGGGAAGAATGACAAGAAGAGCAAAGGGAAGTCTGAGTACCATGCTCCTAAGGTTGGAATTGCGAAGCAAAAGTTCCAAGGAAATTGCTTCAACTGTGACAAGCCAGGTCATCGTGCTACTAATTGCAAAGCGCCAAAGCGGGTGACTCCACGTGATGCTAATATGGTGAATGATAATGTGGACATGATTGCTATGGTGTCTGATGTCGTTACCATGATCTCTGAAGTTAACCCGGTAGGTTCTAATAATAATGATTGGTGGGTTGATACTGGGGCAACCCGTCATGTGTGTGCTGACAAGAGTATGTTTCACTCTTTCAGAGCGGTTGACAATGGAGAGAAGTTGTACATGGGAAACTCTGCAACTGCTGATACCAAGGGCGAAGGAGATGTTATTTTGAAGATGACATCCGAGAAAGAGCTCAAGTTGACTAAAGTCTTGTATGTTCCGGAGATTCGCAAGAATCTTGTGTCCGGATGGCTTTTGAATAAGTTTGGTTTTCGTCTTGTTTTTTAGTCTGATAAAGTTGTACTTTCTAAGAATCAAATGTATGTTGGTAAGGGGTATGCCATGAATGGTATGTTTAAGCTCAATGTAATAGTTGTTAAGAATGATATCAATAAAATGAATTCTTCTACTTACTTGATTGAGTCTTCTAATGTGTGGCATGGCCGTCTTGGACATGTTAATTTTAATTCAATGCGTCGTTTGATTAAATTTAATGGCATACCAAATTTTCATATTGATTCAAATTATAAGTGTGAAACTTGTGTCGAAGCCAAACTTACAAGATCATCTTTCAAATCGGTTGAACGAAAAACCTAACCACTTGATATGATACACACAGACATATGTGATTTGAAATCACTACCCACAAAAGGTGGCAATAAGTACTTCATCACGTTTATTGATGATTGCACAAAGTACTGCTACGTTTGCTTGTTGAAAAGTAAAGATGAACCTATAGACAAGTTTGTTCTATACAAAACCGAAGTTGAGAATCAACTTGGTAGGAAAGTCAAGGTTGTACGAAGTGATAGAGGAGGTGAATATGTGTCTCCTTTTGCTGATCTATGTGTGAAACATGGAATTAGACATGAGTTTACTGCTCCTTATTCACCTCAGCAAAACGGTATTGCCGAAAGGAAGAACCGTACCTTGAAAGAGATGGTTAATGCCATGTTGTTAAGTTCTGGTTTGAGCCGGGACATGTGGGGGGAAGCCATTCTAACGGCTACTTATCTTTTAAACAAGATAACTCGTAAGGATAAAGAGGAAACCCCATATGAACTGTGGATGGGAAGAAAACCATCATACCAGTACTTACGAGTGTGGGGGTGTCTAGCCAAGGTAGTTGTGCCGACACCTAAGACCCAAACGATTGGACCTAAATCTGTGGATTGTATATTTATTGGATATGCTAAGAATAGTAGTGCGTATCGTTTCATTGTACATGATTCAAAAAATCCAGATATACACAAGAACACAGTTATGGAATCAAGGAATGTGTCCTTCTTTGAAAACATATTTCCTTGTTTAAAGAAGGAAAATGGAAGCACATCTAGAATAGATGATGCAGTTGTCCAAGATAAGAGACAACGCGATGATAATGATCTCCAAGATGAGAGACAAGATCAACCCGAGGAAGAAGAGGTTGAACCTAGAAGAAGTAAACGTGCGAGAACCGAGAAATCATTTGGACCCGATTTTGTCTCTTTTATGGTAGAAAATGAACCCACTTCTTATCAAGAAGCTGTAAATTCCTCGGAAGGGCCTCGATGGAAAGAAGCGATTAATAGTGAAATAGAGTCTATTTTACAAAATCATACTTGGGAGCTCGTGGATTTACCTCCTGGTTGTAAACCACTAGCCTATAAATAGATCTTCAAGAAGTAGATGAAAGCTGATGGCACCATTGATAAGTACAAAGCAAGATTGGTGATCAAAGGTTTTAGACAATGCGAAGGTCTAGATTACTTTGATACTTATTCGCTGTTACGCGAATAACTTCTATTAGGATGATTCTTGCTATTGCCGCATTAAGAAATTTAGAATTTCACCAAATGGATGTGAAAACGGCTTTTCTAAATGGAGATTTAGAAGAAGAAATATACATGAACCAACCCGAGGGTTTCATGGCTCCTGGACAAGAGAGCAAAGTTTGTAGGCTTGTTAAGTCATTGTATGGCTTAAAACAAGCTCCAAAACAATGGCATCAGAAGTTTGATCACGCCATGCTAGAGGGTGGATTCAAAATTAATGAATGCGACAAGTGTGTTTATGTCAAAGACACAAATAGTGGATATGTAATCTTGTGTCTTTATGTCGACGATATGCTTATCGTTGGTAGTAACGACAAGATGATCAAGTCTACTAAAGATATGTTAAAATCAAAGTTTGACATGAAAGATATGGGTTTGGCTGTGTGATCCTTGGAATAAAGATCATACGAACTCAAAGTGGACTTGCATTAAGTCAAGCACATTACATGGACAAAATTCTTAATACTCATAATGCGGGGGATTCCGGCCTAGCTAGAACTCCAATAGACACCAGTTTGCATCTATCTAAAAATAGAGGCGTAGGTGTTGCCCAATTAGAGTATTCAAGAATTATTGGCATGTTAATGTATTTGATGACATGTACCCGACCTAACTTAGCATATGCTGTTAGCAGGCTGAGTAGATATACTAGTAATCCAACTGATGCACATTGGAAAGCTATGACTAGGGTACTTCATTACTTGAGATACAGTCGTGATTATGGACTGAATTATGCTAGATATCCATCTGTTATTGAAGGATACAGTGATGCAAATTGGATATCTGACATAAAGGATTCTAGATCGACCAGTGGATATGTGTTTACACTGGGAGGGGCCGCTATATCTTGGAAGTCTTCCAAGCAAACTGTAATAGCTAAGTCCACGATGGAATCAGAATTTATCGCGTTAGATAAATGCGGAGAAGAGGCGGAATGGCTACGTCAATTCGTAGAGGACATACCCAGGTGGCTTAAACCGGTAACAGCCATTAGTATACATTGTGATAGTCAATCGGCAATTGGCAGAGCTCATAGCACAATGTATAATGGAAAGTCTAGACATATCCATCGTCGACATAATTCGGTACGACAACTACTCTCAACAGGAGTTATCTCAATTGACTATGTGAAGTCAAAGGATAACATCGCGGATCCGTTTACGAAAGGCTTAAGCAGAGAGTTAGTTAGTAAGTCGTCTAAAGGAATAGGACTAAAGCCCTTAAAGGAATGAGTTTCTATGAAGGAAAACCTAACCCAGTTGACTGGAGATCCCAAGATATGGGTTCAATAGGACAACCTAATCATAGAAATGTGGGGGAAGTCACGTCAATGTGGGGGAGTTACTTAATACAGTAACTTTCCTAGTCCATTCCTAGAACAATGTGACATGTTGAGAGGTTAAACATATGGCTTAATGATTCAGGATGAAATCATAAAACATAATGATTCAAGATGAAATCATAAAAAATATGTTTTTAATGATTCAAGATGAAATCACCTATGTGAGAGAGAAGTGGGGTCGCTTCGAAGGAAATTGTGGGGGCGCAGTTTCTAAGAGCTCTTGCAGAACCAGGCGAGTGTTCATGACCATAACGAACACGACTATGAGGACTTGACAAGGTCAGGGAGAGTCTTGTGTGAGTGTGTATTGTCGTCTACGTAAACAGAGGCTGAGTTCAAGGACATCGCGTCTACTCAGATCTAGGAGACTAAGTGCATCTCACAAGGGAAGGTTCAAAGGGTTACACCTACCTATCCTATGCAGGACTTAACCGCAGAAATTTTGCCGAAACTTTCGTGTGTTTTCGACCGATTCCTATTCATGTGGGAGATTGTTGGAAAATGTTTTGCAAAATATGGTTTTTGCAATACTTTGGACATAATTTTATATATGTATATGTTATATATATTCGTAGTACTTATTAGCTTTGCGTTCTCCTCGAAGAGAGCTTCGCAACGAGCTAAAGTATGTCCAATATGGAGTTAATATGAATGAGATATCGTGTCTCAAAGTGAGTCACGTGAAACACAATATTTGGAAAAATATTTGTCCCACATCGCTTGAAACATGAAGTGAAAACATGTTTATAAGGAAATCCTAGTTTCTACCCTACAATATTCATTTGTGGGTTTTTACTCCCACGCCTACGCGCGCGCAGGGGTGGGGGGTGCAGAAAGTGGGATTTCTAGGCCAAAAACGGGTTCGAAGCTACTGAACTTGTGCACGAGCGCGCGACCTACGGACACGAATGCAGCTCCGAAAACTGGCTTGGGTGCGGGCAGATTTCGGTATCTTTTTTGCTGCGAATTCGATTTATTTTTCCAGAAAATTCTGTACATCTATTTTAGGAATAGAAACAGAAACATAATATTATGTGTTAAAAAGACAGACGGGAAATCTGTTTTAGTTATGACAGATTTTCCTGACTGTGGTATATATTTTCTTTGAGAACAAGTAAAGTTTTCAGTATAAATATAACCCATTCTCATTCAGTTTTTATCATCAGAAAAAACGCAGCTTTTTCCTTACTTCATTATCAGACAGTTTTCCAGCAGCTCGTCGATCAGAAACACGCAAGGCTTCCGAGATCTTTCAGGCAAGTTTGTTAAGTCCGGCTGTACAACAGCTTTAGACGTTGTACCCTGGGAAACAGACGGCGAATCTGTTTTAAGGGAAGCGTGTTAAACACGTGCCTCGTCTTTGTTTTACTGCTTTCTTCATTACTGTTAATTACTTTCTGTCATTTAAATTCTGTCAATTTAATTTCTGTTATTTTATTGTAAATTCGATTTTATAATAAAAGTGTACACCGTTTCTTACAGTTGTTTTGAGTGTGTGCCAGATGTGTGCAAGCGCACAATGCCTCAAAGTTTATGTGGCCTCAAAAAATATTTCTTTGTGTATTATTGCGTCAAAATTTGCTTCAAATATCAAAATTTAAACGATGTGTGAAATTATGTTAGTTTTAAGTATTTGTTAAACTTTATCTTCACTACATAATAGTAATGTAAATCATAACAAAACTAATACTTATAACATATATTTAGTTATTTTATAATATCTCTAGTGGTATTTCACTATTAATAATAGGAACGAAATATTAATATTAATAAAATAATAAAATATTGTTAGTAATATATTATAAAAATGATTTATCGATAGTGAAATATCACTTGTGTTAAACAATTACTTCGTTATATTTACAAACTTAACCTTCCCATCATTTTTTACAACTTTTGAACATATGACAAAAGTTATTTTTCTATATTTTTTTAAAGTTAATCCTAAAATTAAAGCAAATGAAAGGTCAGAATTGATTTCATAATATATATACGGTAGGAAAAAGTTCAACATTTACACTTAGTTTAACATACACTCAATCAACTAATCATAACTACCCATTTTTATCATGTAACAAAAAAACTCAATTTTTAAAAATTAAATATCTCACAAACCGTTCATCGTTACGTAAAACAAAACATATCATCGCGAAGAGAATTAAATCATCTATCTATCGAGGGGCACATGTATATACTTTCAACGAACTTTTTTTTCGACTTTTTTTCTTAAGTCACGTCTGAAGAGAATCATATATGATTCGTCACGAAACATATATTATTTTCAGGAAAATCATATATGATTCATATCACGAATCATATATGATTTTCTGAAAATCATATATGATTCGTGACGAATCATATATGATTCTCTCCAGACGTGACTTAAGAAAAAAAAGTCGAAAAAAAAGTTCGTTGAAAATATATACATGTGCCCTCCGATAGAAATATGATAAAATTCTCGTTGCAATGGTGTATTTTTTTTCGTTTGACAATTTACCGTTTGTGAGATATTTAATTTTTAAAAAAGTAGTGGGAAGTGGGTTTTTAAAAAATAGATGATTATGATTAGTTGAATAGGTTTATGCTAATTTAAGGATTTACATAGATCTTAACTCATATACGGTAATAAAAAACAAAAACTACAAAATAACTCACCTTTTTTTTTGTTAAAAATAACTCACCTTTTTAAGTGACCAACATTCGCAAAATATAGAACTTTTATCAATCTTAAGAAAATTGAAAATTGTATCTATTATCTTGACCGAACCAAATCTCTTTGAGCATAAGTATTGTGCCTAGCTAGTCAAGTCATGTCATTTGTAATTAAGGCATGCTCATTTAATTAGTAGTAGTCTAAGAGCATCTCTAATGAGAAAAAGTTATACATAGCTTTTTATTATTTTAAAAAGCTTTTAAGATGGTTTTTACCATTAGATCAAAAGCTTTTAGTAAAGGTTTTCAAAAAATTTGTAGAATGACTTTTGCATACACAAAGTCTTTCATACAAATTTGTTTGTTAAGTGTATTTTACATTCAATGCATTAAATGTAAGAATCACAAAAAAGTTTACTCTATTGAAGATGCTCTAACTACTTGTACATGTAAACAACTTTTTTTCTTGAACATAGTGTAAACAAGTTGATACTATAAACTGCATATATGTATTTTCTGAATCTTATTAATCATCATATATTTCTCATGTAACCACTGACAAGACTAAACTAAATTATTAGGCCCAAATGTTTATCAGGTGAGCTAACTTGGATTGGGCCTTGCTTACCTAAGATTGGGCCTTGCCATGTAGCTTTCACTGTTTGAAGGATCAAGTTATTTATCGATTCATGATTGACAATACACTGGAGTACGCAATGAAGTCGGGTCTGATTCTTATTATGAGTCATAATTTTTGTAAATCCCGAACTTGTTTAAGAGCACTTTTGAGATGATTTAAGTTGTCTGGTGTTGAAATTAATTGTGTCTTAAGTTGTTGTCTAGGAATTGTTTGTTTTTTTCAGATGTAAATTAAAAGAGCTGAGCTACTCGAAATTGGCTTGAAGCTTGTTGCAAGTGACTCTCACAACCAATCATCACAAGTTCATAATACCACTCATTATCGCGTATACATTCACTTCGAATTGCATGTACATGCGTACCAAGTTATTATATGTAATGTATATACAATTTAAGGACTTATATATAACTATTACACTAAATATGAACAGTTATTTATGAAATTATAACTTTCGAAGCTCCAGTCGTTTTAAGATCTTTTTCGAGCCAAGCTCGAACTTTCGTCATATACAAAGGCACGTCAAGCTTATCTCGAGCATAAATTCGTTTGGTCGGGTCAAGCTACGCAATGAAACAATTTGCACACCCTAATCAGAAGAGTCAAAGGATTGACGAAGAAGAAAATCTGGATGGCAATTATGAATCGGTGAGCATATTGATATGAAAAATTATGAGCAAATGTGAATTATTTATCGAAGTTTTTGGCTATTTTTTTAGAATTAAACTAAAGTTTTCTTTCAACGGGTAAGTTCAATCTTGTTTGTCTTAAAAATAGCTGCATGGGGTTGGTTTAGTCATTTATTTCAATGTCCAAATATACATACAAAAATGGGGGTTCAAATATATTAAAGGTATGTAACATCTTTTATAATTATCAAATATTGGAAATAGTTTGAAATCATGCGTGATGATGAATAAAGGCTTGTGCATATATGTTTGAAGATTTACAAGGATAAAATCACATCATATTTGTTCACAACTTTTGCTAAAATGTATTGTTATGCACAAGCATAATAAGTTTTCATTTTTGTGGTTTATAAATGTGAAGTTATCGAGTAGTAGTATATCTCAACATATTATGTTGCTAGAAAATGACAACATAATAGCCTGAACAATCCTTTTTAATTTGGATATGATATACTCGTATAGTTTCAATCCATAGCACAGGTTGCTATATGTGACAAAGTGGTTAGGTGTGGGTGTTATTTTATTAATAAGTTTTAAAATTTTGAAGTTATTGCTAACGGTTTTAAAAATAATAATAAATATTAAATGGTGCGACATTGGTAAAAAATTGCACTCAAAGACGATACTCTGATAAAATTGCCGATTAGTACGAGGCGGGTGTGCGAGCATCTCACATCAATGGGACGCCCACGATTAAATCCCCGACGGAGATCGGGGTGAGTTTGAGGATAAGTTTGAAAGTTTAAGGACATAAATTTAAATAGTCGTGTGTTAGAATCGAACTCGAGATTACGGGATTGCACATAATACGTAAAGATGTTAATTATTTAATAAATGTATTTATTATATTTAATAAATTAAATCGAGCAATAACTTTAATCATCGTTAAATTTAAGAGTTAAGGACTTAACGGTTAAACATGGAATAAACTAGAAGAGAAAAGAAAAGTCCGGAAACCCCTATGGGTTGGGCTTGGCCGGTTGTGGACAAAAGAAAAAAGGAAAAGGATTTGTTTCCTAATTAGTGTTAAACTTGGATTACAAGTTTAATCACACTATATAAACAAACCTAATCCTTCATTATTTTTCACTCCATCTTTTTTCTCTCTTTCTTTCCTGCGATCAACACCAAAGGCAAACACCTTTTTTAGGGTTCCTTTTACCCTTTGGTTTTGATTTCTTAATTTAGTCCTAGCCCCTCTCTAGGGTTGTTGGGTATATTTTCCACAAGCGTAGAAGCTCAGTTTACACGTGCTAGAATCATAGTTAGCTCGTTGTACTACGTGTGTACAAGAACGTAATGTAGTTTTACTTTAGATTATATCTTGGTAATGTTCGTCATAAACCCTAATTGGTGATTCATTGGTGGTCTTGTGGATCTTCGCTAGGATAAAGGTATGTAACCCTAATTCGATTAATTATAATTGTGTTATTAATTATGATCTTGTTAAATCGCTTCCGCTATGTGTTCTTTGAACTTATTTAGGGTTTTTTATAATTGTTATGAACTTTATAAACCTTCAGTGGCATCGAGAGCCGTTTTAACATGTTATTATTATCAAAAATCTAAAGTTTTTTAAGTAATAACTGCTTTGAGTTAAAACTACAAGTTTTTTAGGTTTTCTTAAAAATTAGGGTTTTGTTTTTTTTTTAAATTAGGGTTTTTAGCCGAATTTTATTAAAAAAAGGAATTGTTTTTGAAACCCTAAATTCAATGTGGGATAAGTTTAGATTAAATTGAATGATTAATTGTTATGTCATGTATGGTTACGATCCGTAGAGATTTAATTGTTAAGATTTGGGGAGAATCCATGATAACGTGCATGTTTTCATGGATCGTAAAATTATATGTTTATATGATTTTATGTGCTACGTGATTATTTTATTCAATAAATCTTGAATTAGGGAAGACTTTTATATGAATATAAAAACCTAGATTTGATGGTTATTGAATAAATCGTATGCATGTTGCTATTTGATTTATTGCACATATAAATTGTTATTATGTGTTTATGATTTAGTTTTTTTACTTGTTTATATTAAAATTGTTGAATTGTTGTAAACAAGGGTTTTTCTAAAAAGAAATAATATGGACTAAATCTTATTAAAATAAAGATTTGTTAGAGATCAAAATTACATAAGATTACATTGATTGGTGAATTGCAATAATAATCTAACGACCTACTCCTTTTGACAAACTATAAAGTGGGTTTAACGCACCGCTGGTCTTGTACCCGGTTAAGGAAGGGGGTGTTATGCCATTAGTCGCTGACTGAATTCCCGGCTCGCCTGTGCGTCAAACTGAAATTACCTACGATTATTATTTGCATCATACCTTAAGGTTTATTTACCGTAAATTCACATCCGAAACACAATGAATAAGGTTATTGCTTTGTGCTCTAGCCGAGTTCTAGGAGACGTACGTTGTGAATAGTTGTGGGTAATACTTTAAATTGGTTTAAACCACTACAACATAATTTATGTAGAAATTTAGTTTCGTGAAAAAAGTTTACTAAATGTTTTATTAAACTTATGTTATGGAGTTGTATGCATGCTTCTCCATACATTGATTTTGACATCAAAATTTATACCATAAACTTAAGTCATATGCCATCTAATTGACGAACACTTGAAGTTACAATGTCGTCATGTGAGATCTAATGGACAGAAAACTTCATGACTGAATGAGATTGCACATGAAGGTTTTACGTTCTTTAGATTAGTCGACTTAATTAAGTTACTCAGTGAGATCTGGAAACTTAAGGCATAAAGTAGGGATGAAACATGTTTACAATACAAAATGACTTTTGGCAATGTAAGTCCCTAAAGAATCTAGAAATTGCAAATTGTTTTGTCAGTTACTGTTCGACAAGTTACCATCTTGAATACTTTCATAGCTAGCAGATCAACTGATGTGATGAAATTATGTCAATTTGGATTCTCGTTTTCTAGGAAAATACTACGGTTATTATTACCGGGGTAATTTTATTTTCTTGAATGGTATTATCAAAAATACTGAAATTGAATTTTGTAAATTCTTTTACAATGTATTAATGCAACTTTACACCGAAAACACGCTTTATTCATTTATTGATCTACAAAGCGTATGGTTAGATTACAATGAAAAGATAAACCTAAACTCTTTTTCATGAGTGAAGAAGGAGTAATAAGGATTTTAGAAATGTCTAATTCTAAATACATAACTCATAGCAAACTTTAATAGTTAACAAAAGTGCTTATTTTGAGTTATTAAATTTTAAGAATGGTTACCGCTAATTGGTTAAAAGGCAAACTAGCATATTTTGTCTAGTAGTTGTGCTTTGATCATTTATAGGCACTACATACCATTGTGGGGTTGGTAGACCTATTAAGAAAGAAATTGCATGTCAAATCTTTCAAGTTAAAAAGCAATTGATGGATAAGTCATCATTTACGAAGTAGAGTACACTCTTAAACACTACAAGTAATTGTTATGAATTTGTTTTTCAAAGGAGCGAGAAAGTAAAAAGAACACTAATATGTTTCACCGATTATGAAACATTTACAATGTTGTATTACTGATTTTGAGTATATTAAAACATTCTCTAATTCAGTGAGAATTACAAGATTTGTTGTCTTGATAATAACCCATGTTATCTTTAGTATGTCCTAAGATAATTACTTTTGAATTGTTGACACTGTTGTCTTCAAAGGATAGTCATGTATTGATTATTGTTGATTAAGTGGTTCTACATCTACTTGTAAAAGCTAATATATGTGACACAATCATATTTTATATAGAAGAATGTTAGACGTGATGTTTATATAATATATGAGGTTGTTCCATGCACAAGTGGAAGAAATGAACATTGTGTGCAAGAAACAACTCATAAAGATACGATTCTCTTGTCTTTAAGATAAAAGACTAACAATCTAATAAATATTAGATGAAAGTTAGATCATGTGTCAATATGATTAAAAGACTACTTAAAAGTATAATATCATTCGCATTAAGAAACACTTGTTGTTTTGATTTAGTCATGTGAGAGCTTGGACTAAATTATAAATACAAGGGTAAAATATCCACATGTCGTGGGATCGGACGTGGATTATTTTGTAGTTTCTTAAGATGGATAAATCCCAGAATGACATAAATACATAGAGTAATCTTATACTACCAAAAATAAAATATTTAAGTATTCTTGGAATTACATATATAGACATAGTAGTAAATTAACTTGAAAAGGCTAATGAAACCTAGTGGTGTTCATGATTACTTTAGTTATACATGTTTATAATTTATTGTCTAAAGTCACAAACATATAGTCTTAAAAGACGTATAATATAAAGTAAGACGTTAATTTATTGCCTCTATTTCACTAAAGACATATACATGAAGTCATGGTCAAATGACTTAAAACGTATAATGGAATTATAACTTTTATGTTTTAAAGACATGAAAATGAAGTGACTTTGTATTAGAAGTACTTGAGTTATAAAGCATGCAAAATGGTTAGGAAATCTATTATACCATTAAGATGATTTAGTTGGTATATAGGTAAGCCGAAAGATATATATTTATCTTGAATATTGTTGGATTGACTTACAATATTTCCTTAAATGAAATACAACATTGTTAGGGTATGTTCATTAGGAGAATCGAAATGATGATTGATTCAAGATTACTATATCTTCTTTTCTTCTAAAAGATATCAAGGTTAGAAAGTTGAGTATGATTTGAGCTAAGAAGATTAATAAGATACCATTATATATGGGTTGTGATGAATCACGTATGATCTTAAAAATGAAGTTTGGATTTTGCTAATCTACTTATGAAGTGGTTTTTTAGAAAATAAAGAGTTAGGAACTTCCATTGTGTTTTGTAATGTCCCAATAGATAACGTTGGAGTGTTGATCTATTTTCTATGTATTAACTTTAAGTTACTGAAAGCAAGTGGGGGTTTTGATCTTGAAAGATAAAATTACAAGATACATAATCTTCTAAAATACACTAGTAATTATCATGAGGTAGGCGTGTAAATGATAAACACTCATGATAAAGGAATTTAAGTCATAGGTCCGCAAGGATATCTCGGATATGCGAGTAATATGCTGAGAATTATGAGTTACAAATAATCGTTATGATTTATTACCAAGCATTGATTTGGGTAAATTACTCATACTATGAATGTTATAGATGTTGTCCAAACAAGATAATCAATTTTAGATTTGCTTTATCTTAAATAGTTTGACTAGAAATTGGAGATGAGTTTCGTCAAAGGAAGGAAAAACGCCAATTGTGGTGGTTTAATCCTTGTGTCGAAATTATATGAACAAGATTGTACACATATTTAATGTATGTAGTATGAATAGATTATTAATCACACTTAAGTAATTGATTGTGATTGCGTATTTTTTCCTAAACGCATTAAATATATAAAGATTTTGGTGGTCATATTTTAATTGACAAATTGAATGTATATGGACTCTTTCTTGAAATCGTTGCTTAGGCAAGGACTTAAGTAATCGAAAGGAGTTTATTAATTCAAAATAAATCTTTGGAAAAGTATAAAATGCAGTTATCCATGAATGGATAAAAGCAGGCATCTAGGAGATTGTTCTTATGTTTAATTTGAAATCCAAGATTGGATTTAAATTTGAATAAGATGATTTCTAAGTATTCCTAAAAGCTAGTGGGAGTATTATGATTATTTTCTTAAATTATATGTGTCGAATAGACATGTAAGAAAATAAGTTTTCATTCAAATTAAATGTTGATTTAGTTTAGATTTGAAGTGAAATTTAACTTTGAATATTTAGAAAATAAGATATACATAACCTTGAATTTTTTTTTATTTATTTATGCGGTGGAGATACAACATAATATGCCATGTAGTAACTTTATATGGATATTTAAAACATGAAAAAATCTAAATCTGGTTTGAGAAATTTTCATGTGTATCGCGTTGTATTTATATCATGCTTAAAATGCAAGATGATTTGTATATATTTTAATATTCAAAAGTTATTAAATAACTTGTGTAATGAATATTCTGAAGGAATATGTTTGGATATAGAATAACATTCTTGTCTTGGATCAGCTTTCATATTCTATTGATGAATAATTTGTCAATAGTTATGCAAATTATCGTAGCCAACAAACTTGGATGTTTGGTTGGAATCAAAAATTACATAATAGATATTATAGGTAATGTATTTATATCTTTGAATGACAAGTTATCAAACTTGAAAAGATATAAGTGAGGTAACACTCAATATTAATCATGGTATCCTTGGAGATGACATGTTAATTAAATTTGCATTATACATTAAAGAATTAGAATACTTTGAACTTCAAATATTGTTTTGGAAGTTTAGTATAATAAATTGGTGATCAAAGATGTTTCACAATTTTGGTACTATGTGACAATATCAAACTATTTGAATGCACACGTACAAGAGCTTCAATGAATTGAATTATTGAAGAAAGTATTCTCAAAATTTCAATAAGTCAAGATTGGTTGTTTTATGCACTGCCAAACAAGCGTGAAGGTCACTACTAGAGGCATGATGCATTGACCGTGTTTTTCATGCATTGATCTATTTTAGTATTTGTATAAGGGATGTTAGACAATTATTATAGTGAAATAAGTTACTTGGTAAGTTTATTCATAATATTGTATCCTATATTTACATGTTTAATCCATAAATATTATTGTTGTATTTTAAATGTCCGTCGTCGATTAATAATATGGGAGTATTATTAAATTAAGACAAACCAAATTAGTGATAGAGTATACTTGAAAGTATATTGATCAATTTTGAATGATATTCGATGATTCGAGTATTGGACTTATCCCAACTATATGATTTTATTTTATGGATCTTTGTCATCAAGTAAATCATAAATAGTTATCCTCCGACCTGAGATACCAGGAAACTGTCGTAGATCTAGTGCATTTTTGTAAAATAATCTAACGCTAAACGTAACTGGTAGCTATAAGGGTTATTTTTAGAAGTGTTGCAAAATTCATAAGTTTTGCTTGTAGTCAATATGGAATTTGTTTCCTTCAAAATTAATTTTGAAGTTTAATACAACTGGGCCCCTCGTGGGATTAGTAAGATGTTTGTATGGCCGTACCCAAAGTCTTTCTAAACTATGCTTAGAAGTTTTGGTAATCTTGCTTGAATCCGATGAACAAGAAACAGAATGGTTAGTGAAAGGAATGACTGAGATCCATATCCTTATTAACGTTGTAATAGAAATGAAAGCATAATAATAATGATGAATCATTAAAAGGTTTTATCCAAGAAACCTTACTCGAGTTGTACTAGAGACATTACTAGTGTAACTAGACGCTAGTCAATGTAATCACGATATTAAATTTGTCCAAGTGGGAGCTGAAAGTTTATGGACATAAATTTAAATAGTCGTGTGTTAGGATCGAACTCGAGATTACGGGATTGCACACAATACGTAAAAAGTTAATTTATTTAATAAATGTATTTATTATATTTGTTAAATTAAATCGAGTAATAACTTTAAGCGTCATTAAATTTAAGAGTTAAGGACTTAACGGTTAAACGTGGAATAAACTAGAAGAGAAAAGAAAAGTCTGGAAACCCCTATGGGTTGGGCTTGGCCGGTGGTGGACAAAAGAAAGAAGGAAAAGGATTTGTTTCATAATTAGTGTTAAACTTGGATTACAAGTTTAATCAGACTATATAAACAAACCTAACCCTTCATTATTTTTTACTCCATCTTTTTTTTCTCTTTCTTTCAACACTAAAGGCAAACACCTTTTTTAGGGTTACTTTTAACATTTGGTTTGATTTCTTAATCTTGTCCTAGCCCCCTCTCTAGGGTTGTTGGGTAGATTTTCCACAAGCGTAGAAGCTCGGTTTACACGTGCTAGAATCACGGTTAGCTCGTTGTATTACGTGTGTACAAGAACGTAATGTAGTTTTACTTTATACTATATCTTGTTAATGTTCGTCATAAACCCTAATTTGTGATTCGTTGGTGGTCTTGTGGATCTTCGCTAGGATAAAGGTATGTATCCCTAATTCGATTAATTATAATTGTGTTACTAATTATGATGTTGTTAAATCGCTTCCGCTATGTGTGGTTTGATCTTATTTAGGGTTTTGTATAATTGTTATGAACTTTATAAACCTTCAAACTTTAGCAATCGAGTTTGAGGATGAAGATACTCGCCACGCCCTAAACCCACCCGGTTGCCATCCTGGTATTCTAAAGTTACCAGCTGGTATACATTTCATTTTCATTTTTGTGCATATTGTAGAAAAGGTGATTAAAAGCCTAATATGTCTTGTCTCCCTGACAGTGGCCATCATTAGTGACTGAATTAACGTTATATACGTACTTGGACAGTTGGACCATTATTGAAACTTTTTTATACCTTTTGGACAAATTATTTAAGTGCTACAATTGGCCTTTCCTACAGAAACCCACATTTACGGAGTAAAGTGCATGTGACTAAGGATCAAAGGTTTTCTACACATGTTCACAACTGACGAGACTAAACTAAATTATTAGGCCCAAATGTTTATCAGATTCATGATTGATTTGATACACTAGAGGATTTTGAGTACATATGTAATGAAGTTGGGTCATGATTCTTATTATGAGTCACAATTGTTGTAGATCCCGAACTTGTTCAAGAGCACTTTTGAGATGATTCAAGTTGTCACGTGTTGAAAATTCATTGTGTTTTAAGTTGTTCGTCTCTTTAAGGTATCATGTGGAGGAGTTGTTGGTAAGTTTATTTTAGGTGTTTGGTTTTATAGGTCGAGGTTTTGTTTGTGTTGGGTATTTCAGGATGCATTAGAGGAAAAAAAATTACATTTTGGTACAGTTAACCTAAATAATAGTAGTAAGTATATAAGTTATTGGATGTAAAGCAGTCCATGATAGTAGATTAATTGATGATAATCAACAATAATAGAACAAATTCATGGATAAACCAATTGCATTTCTTAGAATTGTGATCAACAATAATCATCCAAGAGCTACTTAACAAGTTTAAACAAAAGACGCCTAATAAAGATTACTTAATAACCATGTCTAACACAAACAACGTACTTCAAGCATACATTGTTGGAATTTATAAAAACTTTTATCCATATTAACCATATTAATATACACGAGTACGCAGCAGAATTTAGGATCACGTATAAACAAGTAATTAACATAAACGATAAAGAAACGCGTGCCTTTTAGCGATGGATTAAACACATTAATCGAACCACCAATAAAGATCAAATTATGATCTCTCTAATAATACGCACACAATACGTTATAGCAAATAATTAAGTATGCTAGTACCGATAGTGATAAAACCGATTAATATTTGTTGAAACAAATATTCACAAAACCAACAATTTAATGTTAAGTTGGTGTTGATCGCACTAAGCCCAAAACCAGAATCGTAAGTTTACCATGGAAATCATGCAAGTTTACCATGGATCATGTGCTCTTAATTAATTGATTTAATTGAAGTCATGATAGATGTGGTATGCATGAAATATGTGATTAATTGTTAATTGGGTATATGTTTTAGGTTAATGTTTATTTATTTTGCTTTCGATTATAATTGTTATATATCAAGGTTCAAGCAAAGGGTTTTTCAAAAAATAAAGATAAACCGGACTAAAACTACATGAAATTTGATTTATTATAATGTTGTTCTTGCACGATCATATGTGGCAACAAATGAGTCGTCCTTACATGGATTTAAATCTAACTCACGCCGTGATTAGCAAGAATCAAGTTTTATAATTTGCTTTCTACTTTAAAGTTGTAAAATTTTATTAATGGCGTAATTTGCAAAAGTACTATCTAGTTGCAAGGCTAAGGTTTGGGAAGACTCATCAAGACTTCGGTCTTGTAGATACCATTGCCCTATAATACCTGACTACTTGTAGTCTCCTTATCTTGCATACTATTTAGGAAGCCGCGAATGGTCTAGGGTTTGAATGATTTTAATCATTCTTTAATCTTTTCCTGTGATAAAATTAAACTTCTTTAAATAGAACACATGTTGAATCGTCAATTTTTATGATATCACTATTTATACAATTTAATTGTGAGTTAAATATGTGATATTTATAATTAACGAATTGAGTAAATTTTATAAATTATCATGATACAAAGATGTTGCATGCTTCTTTGTACATGTTTTGAATTGTGAAAATTTATACCCTTTGAAATAAGTTTATTTTCCATCCAACATGTAAAAGCACTTGCACTTACTCTTTCCCCATATGTGAGACTGTGGTGATTTTGTAACCCAAGGTGATATAATACACTCGATTGTGAGACGTCGGTGCTATATAATCACGATTTTTGGTTGGACGACTTAAAAAAGTTAAGATAGGTGAGACCTTAACTCGTGGCAATAGATGGGATAAACATCCTCGCTTTTTCACTTTTGAAATGTCACAAGTGATGTATATAAAGTTGAGTCCCATAACTCTAGAAGTTGTATTAGATGCAATTATTAAACATCAATTACCCCTTGAATATCATCATCACTAGCAGATCAACTGATGCGGTGGTGGTATGTCTTGGTGGATTCTAACTTTTATAAAATTAATTGTTTATTTATAAATATGGGTATTTAGTTTTCTACAAAGGAAGTATTATCAAAAATACTAAATTATTAAACTTTGTTTATTTACAGATGGCAACGAACAATGCCCAAACCAAACAAAATAGTTTGACTTTCAGGTCGATGCTTGAGAAGCAACAACTTACTGGTCCTAACTTCAATGAGTGGTTACGCGCGCTCAAACTAGTTGTGCATGTGGAGAAACTACAGGATGTGTATGACAATCCTTTGCCTGACCATCCTGGTGCTACTGCTACTAATGAACAATTAGTAGAATGGAATGCTCTTTACGATCGTCATAATGAAGTTGCTTGTTTAATGCTTGGAACTATGTCTCCATCGCTTTATCAGCAATTTGAACACAAAAGTCCTAAGGACATGATAACTGAGCTCCAAAAGATGTATGGAAAGCCTCCTGGTGTCAAACTACTAGAGTTAGTACACATTTTCCATTCATGCAAGCAGGAAGAGGGTCAATCTGTTAGCGATTATGTTCTATTGATGAAAAGCTATTTTGATCATTTGGCAACTCTCAACTATGTTCTTCCAGAAGCTGTCTTTGTCAGCTTGATTCTCAGTTCACTTTCAAGTGATTTTGAGGGTTTTGTGCAAAATTACAATATGCAAAGCATGGGGAAGACAATTAGTGAAGTTCATTCTTTGCTTATTGAATTTAAGAAAGGAGTTAAGAAGAACAAGAAGTCAAATGTTGCATCTTCTTCTACATCCCAAGTGATGGTGATCCAAGGTGGTAGGATCCGGAAGTACAAACCACAAGGAGGTAAGACTAAAGGTAAAGGAGGATAAGGGTCCTAAAAATTCTTATCCTCCTAAACCTAAAAAGCCTCAACCTTATAAGAAAAAGCATCCGACAATTGCACATGTCACCACTACAAAGAGGTTAGACATTGGAAGAGCAATTGTTCTTTTTATCTAGCTGAGTTGATGAAAAAGAAGAAGCAAGTTGGATCGTTCACTTCTTCAAGTATTTATACTATTGAATTATTTGCTTGTTCTAAAAGTTCCTGGGTGTATGACACGGGTTGTGGTACTAACATTTGTAACACAAAACAGGGACTTATAGGAGCAAAGAAGCTGTAGCAAGTTGTTGTCTACTTATATGTTGGAAACGGCGTACGTGCTGAAGTAGAAGCTATTGGAAGTTTTGACTTAGTTTTACCTAATGGTTTAATTCTTGTTTTGGATGATTGTCATTATGCACCTACTATAACTAGAGGTGTTGTTTCAGTTTCTTGTTTGCATGATAAAGGATTTATTCATAAATTTACGAATTCTAGTATGACTGTTTCTTTTAATGATATGATTTATTTTAATTGTATCCGTGTTAATGGTATTTATGAAATTGATATGCATGATCCTACTTTGCAAATTGTGAATTCAATGTATTCGATTAGTAATAAGAAATCTAAAGCAAGTTTAGATTCAACTTATCTTTGGCATTGTCGACTTGCTCATATTAGCAAGAAGCGAATTGAAAAGTTGTAACATGATGGACTTTTAAACTTAACGGATAGTGAACCGTTTGATAAATGCGTTCCTTGTATATCGGGCAAGATGACAAGGAAATATTTTTCGCATAAAACGGAAAAGGTGAAAGATCTTCTAACACCCCTCCAAATGCTATGCGCAGCGGAACTACAACATTTGGGTGCTAGGCAGTTATCATCGCACACAAGATATATCGAACGACTCCAAAGAGACGTCAATTTAAAACTTAAATTAAAAATTGTTAAAAGATACATGTCTACGGTTTTTCCAACCCCACTTGATACAACAGAGTTTAGCGTTTTCGGTCCCCATGAATCTCAACCCAACAGTTACAGTTTTCACAACAACATAACATTAAAGTTAGAAATGTTTAAGTAGAAAAGGGAGGAAAAACAAGCAGACTCCAAGCCATACACACAACATCCATCCCATGCACGCTCCATGCTACACTTCAGCGGTTACCTGAAACACATGCTAAATTTGGTCAACGAAAACGTTGAGTGGAATTCATAGGTTTTACAATTCATTTTGAACATATGTGAAATAAAAACCATTCACGATCATTCATAGACTTGTCGATCAAACAATTTATATTCAAGATACTGGCAATTGTGTTTAAGCTCATGACACTAAACCGTTAACTCAATCACCCGCGTATTAATTACCGGTGTGATTCAGATGAAACCAAGGCCCCTAATAAGGCATCAGTTGCAATTATACCTTATCTCTTATCACAAATTATCCGTCCGCAGGGGGTATCAACGTACTAGCCCTCGTCTCGGATATGGTAGTCAACCCCATAGTACTATCACTTTGTATAAGCGGCTATTTCTAATCCACGCTAGGACTAAACAATAGTTAATAGTTCATGAAATTAGAGTCTTTTGCAACTAGGTACTCAACACAATTTCAAAGGCAACATTCGGGACCAACAATCATTCATGACATATGTTCATTTTAAAAACTAGCATGCATTTCCCTCGCGGGTAAAACAGTTTGAAATAATAATAAGCGAGGCTATAAATTCACACCTTATATATCAAGTAGTCGATAGTTCGAGAGACGGTCACTGACGACGATACGGATGCCCGGGTAAATCAACACCTATCAACCAAATAACGCGTAATGAGTAATCTCATTTCAAAACCTTATGGTACTGTATAAAATACATAAATACTAGTCACTTATGACAATTACAACTCACGCCAAAACAAAACAACAAGTGTTACTCATTTTACACCGTTCGTCCTTATTATTAACGTTATCCATTTTTATTCATTTTCGCCGATACTTACCAAAAGTACGGACTATTTTACTATACTTAACCATCTTTATAAAATTTGACAAAATTCTCAAAAATACTATAAGACCTGTAGATAACACATATTTAATCCCAACAAAACTTTTTACTTCTACGACCCGTTACTCAACGCTTTTCCAAAAACTACGTTTTTCGGACTGAAATTGTACTTTGACCAAGTCGGACTCGTTTGACCCGTTTAAAATACTCCATTGACCCATTTGACTCCTAAGTCCTATAGTAGACTCAAATGTGCAGGTTTGACACCAAAATTCAGTCCTTGACCATTTACCAAACTAGACTTATAGTCCCCGGGATTTGACCTAAAACCAATCATAACTTCGGATTATGACGGTTTTCATCTCCCGGTACACGAATTTCAAAACGTCGTAACTTTTGACTCGTTAGGAGTCGTAAGCTCTAACTTATACCAAATCGAAGCTAAGAGAATGCTCTACAAGTCTATCCTATCCACAAGACCTGTTTTCAAAATGATTTTTAAGAAAATGCCTTAAACTTTCTGCCTAAATTTAACCGTACCAAAATCACACTAACGCTCGATTCCAAGCTCATTTATCATCACTAGACATCATCCTAAGCTTCCCTAATCACAACCAAACCATATTTTCAGTTCCTAACCCCTATTGATCATCAACCTCATAAACTAAAATCCTAAAAACAAACATGCAAGTACTCTTACCCATCTAAAACATCTATGAACACAAGATTAAACACAAAACCAATGCTCAAAACATCAATCACCATGGCTCCCCAAACACCCCCTTAGCCGTGGGGTTTGGGTGACCAAAACACCACAACCAAATCAATTTTGGTGGGTTTGTTTAGTGATTATACCCCCATTACACATGAATTTAACATGCATTTATCCAATTAACATCAAAAACGAGTTTGAAAAATTCCTTTGATTCTTGAAAAAAACATTTGAATGCATGTTGGATTTGATTACATAGAAAGGTAGGGAATGATTAGATTAGAGGTGGTCTAACCTTAGTTTTAATCAAAACCAAGTAGAAAAAAAAATTAATGGTGGTTTTTGGTGGGTTGGGGGTGACCGTCGGCCTAAAGGGGAAGAGAGGGAGAGAAAAAAAAAATTTCAAGTGTTTTTGTTATGTGTGTGTTTACATTTTCCCTTTTTGTAAAATTGGAAGGACCCCTTGTGCAATTTAGGCTTTCTTTTGGCCTCAAGTAAAAACGACACTAAAACTTTGCGGGATTGACTCACTAGTCATTTTAGAAAATTTTACGGGAGTCGGAAATAATCCCAAACACTCCAAAATACTTTTGGGATACTTTAAATGTACCCGGAAAGCTATAAAACTCACCCGAATCGACTTTACACGAACCGTAAGTAAAATTCTCGAAAAATTACATTATCGATAAAACGTCAATAATTATAGAAATTTGGGCATCCATTGGAATCGTATTCGTCATCGTCCTTCTTGAATCGTCAATCGTAAAAATTATAACCTCGAACATCGGTTTCAACCAAAATACTAAAATATATAGCAATTAATATTTATTAAAAATTTCAAAAATTAGCGTAATTTAGGGTAATGTTAGTGACCTCGGTTCTAGGGTATCACATCCACCCCTCCTTAAAGAGAGCGACGTCCCGGCGCTCGCCTCTTCTTATACTCACATTTCGTGCCGCTGGAACAGATGAGGATACCTTTCCTTGAAAAAGTCCTCACGTTCCCAAGTGTATTCCGGTCCACGCCTAGAATTCCATCGAACCTTCACAATAGGAACTCTACTACGCTTCAGCCTCTTGACCTCTCGGTCCATAATTTCCACAGGTTCTTCCACGAAATGCATTTTGTCGTCCAGTCGAATCTCGTCTAAAGGAATCACCAATTCCTTATCCGCCAAACTCTTCTTCAAGTTCGATACGTGAAACGTGTCGTGAATAGCACTAAGCTCGCTCGGCAACTCTAACTTGTACGCTACTGGTCCAATTCGTTTAACGATCTTAAATGGTCCAATATACCTCGGACTCAACTTTCCTTTCTTCCCAAAACGAATTACACCCTTCCACGGCGATACCTTGAGCATAACCATATCTCCGACTTCAAATTCCAACGGTTTCCTTCTGTTATCGGCATAACTCTTCTGTCGGCTTCTCGCAGCAAGTAGTCGGTTCTTGATTTGCACAATCTTCTATGTCGTTTCTAAAACCATTTCGGGTCCAGTCAATTGACTTTCTCCTACTTCACTCCAACACACAGGTGATCTACACTTCCTTCCATACAATGCTTCGAATGGTGCTGCCTTGATACTCGCATGGTAACTATTATTATACGAAAACTCCACTAGAGGCAAGTGGCGTTCCCAACTTCCTCCAAAATCAATCACACATGCTCGGAGCATGTCCTCCATTGTCTGTATAGTTCTTTCACTCTGGCCGTCAGTTTCCGGGTGATAAGCCGTACTTAAATTCAATTCAGTGCCCATCGCACGTTGAAGCGATTTCCAAAATTCCGAAGTAAATCTACTATCGCGATCCGAAATGATCGATAACGGCACTCCATGTCTGCAAACGATCTCCTTCACGTACACACTGGCCAGCTTTTCCATACTATCCGTCTTCTTCATAGGTAAGAAATGAGCAGATTTCGTTAACCTATCCACTATTACCCATATCATATCACATCCACTAGGAGTTCTAGGTAAACCCGTCATGAAATCCATAGCGATTTTCTCCCATTTCCATTCTGGGATCTCTGGTTGTACCAACAACCCAGACGGTTTCTTATGTTCTGCTTTAACCTTCGCGCAAGTCAAACACTTACTAACGTAACGAGCAATATCCGCCTTCATATTCGGCCACCAATAATCTTTCTTTAGGTCGTGATACATTTTGTCCGATCCAGGATGTATCGAATACTTCGACCTATGAGACTCGTTCATAACCAAATCTCGTACTCCAGGCTTTCCCTCCTCAGATGAACACAATGGTAACCAAATCCGATTCTCGAAATATCTCAATCCGTCTGACCTAATCACAAAAAGAGGTTTCAACATTCTTCCCAAGTTCTCAGCTTCAACATTCCCTTTCATTAATCCCCTCTCGTGAGCCTTCAGTATAGTTTCGGTTAAGTCAACGCTCTCAGTCATCACCAAAGCTCTGACTCTCAAAGGTTTCTCTCGTTCCTTCCTACTTAGTGCATTTGCTACGACATTCGCCTTTCCGGGATGGTAGCGAATTTCACAGTCATAGTCACTCAGTAATTCTACCCATCGTCTCTGTCGCATGTTCAACTCCTTTTGATCTAAAATGTGCTGCAAACTCTTGTGGTCAGTGAATACAACACACTTCGTCCCATACAGATAGTGTCTCCACAAATTCAACGCAAAGACTACAGCTCCTAATTCCAAATCGTGCGTCGTGTAGTTCTCCTCATTCTTCCTTAGTTGCCTCGACGCGTAAGCTATCACCTTTTCACGCTGCATCAATACCGCTCCATAACCTTTACGAGATGCGTCACAATATACTACAAAGTCTTCGGTTCCTTCAGGCAATGACAATATCGGTGCGGAACATAACTTGTCCTTGAGCATTTTGAAAGCGAATTCTTCCTCATCTCCCCATTCATACACCCTACTCTTTTCGGTAAGCTTTGTCAATGGTTTTGCTATCAAAGAAAATCCTTCAATGAACCTCCGATAATACCCAGCTAAACCAAGGAATTGTCGAACTTCAGTCGGCGTTGTCGGTGCCGACCATTCCCTGATTGCTTCGACCTTGGCAGGATCCACGCGAACTCCTTTGCTATCAATCACGTGACCCAGGAATTGCACGGATTCTAACCAAAACTCACACTTCAAGAACTTAGCATACAGCTTCTCCTTCTTTAGCAGATCTAAAATCTTTCTCAGGTGCTTCTCGTGCTCCTCCTTACTCTTAGAGTAAATAAGAATATCATCGATGAAAACAATAACAAACTTATCTAGATACGGCTTGCATACGCGATTCATAAGGTCCATGAATACAGCAGGCGCGTTCGTCAACCCAAACGGCATCACTCGAAATTCAAAGTGTCCATACCGCGTACGAAAGGCAGTTACAGGAATATCCTCCTCTCTTACACGTAGTTGATGATACCCTGATCTTAAATCGATCTTTGAGTATACACTGGAACCTTGCAATTGATCAAACAAATCGTCAATCCTCGACAATGGATACCGATTCTTAACCGTCAGCTTGTTGAGTTCTTTATAGTCAATACACATCCGAAAAGACCCATCTTTCTTCTTCACAAACAACACTGGCGCTCCCCATGGTGATGAGCTCGGCCTAATAAATCCTTTGTCCATCAACTCCTTCAGTTGATCCGATAACTCCTTTAACTCGGATGGTGCTAATCGATAGGGTGCACGCGCAACCGGCGCAGCTCCTGGCACCAAATCAATTCGAAACTCGACCTCACGGGTGGGTGGTAAACCCGGCAGCTCGTCTGGAAAAACTTCCGGATATTCGCAGATGACAGGTACCTCTTCAATCCTCGCCTCTAAATCACCATCACTCGAAACTTGTGCCAAAAACACATCGCATCCACTCTCTACATACTTCATCATTTTCAAACAGGAAATCACTTTCAAACGAGAAGTGCATTCGTCTCCCTTCACAGTCAAGACTTTATTCCTCAACGGAATCTGAACTAATCTCTCGCCACAGACGATCATAGCACTGTGCGCCATTAGCCAATCCATTCCCACAATCACGTCAAACGATCCTAGCTCTATAGGCATCAAGTCGATTTTAAAAGCGTAATTTCCTAACTTCAAGGTACACCCTTTCAGTATAGAATTCGTACTAACAATTTTCCCATCGGCTAACTCAACGTTATAACTAGTCGCTAACAATACCGGTTTTCTATCGATATGACGACTAAATTTAACATCTACAAAACTCTTGTCGGAGCCAGAATCAAACAAAATACTAGCATAACAAGCGTCTAGCAAAAACGTACCGGTAACCACGTTAGGACCCTGTGGTTTATCAGCCGTCCCTACTTGATACACGGCAGCAGCATTGTTACCTCCTTGCTTGTTTCCTGCCTTCGGGCAATTCCCTTGCATATGGCCTCTCTCTCCACATCCAAAACATCCCCTCATCCTTATCGCATTCGCCCCAGTGGCTACCCCTTTCGTTCGGCAATCAGACATCCTGTGACCCGCTTTTCCACATTTGCCGCATGCAGGCGGGCAATTCCCTACATGGTACAAGTTGCACCTACCACAGTGGGGATTCACTTTTGCTCCTCTGGGGTTTGTCACAGCTCTCATCCCTTCATTCCTTCGCTGGTTAAACTGCTGATTGCGGTTCTGACCATGGTTGTTTCGATTTCCACCTCGGCTTTGACCCTGGGATTGATTGCTCTGTGCCGCTTCCCATTTCCTCTTATTTCCTTCAGCAATGAAGTTCTTCTTGTCCTGGAGTTTGACATCCATCAATGCGTGAGCCATCTGGACCGCTTCATCAAACGACCCAGGTTTAGACGAAGTCGTCTCACCCTTGATATTACTGGATAGACCTTTGATGTACTGTTTCATCTTCTTGTTACCATCGGCAAAGGTGTCTGGACACAAAAGGCTTAGTTCATTAAACCTCCTGGTGTAAGCAGTGATATCATTGTTCTTCAAAGTCAGGTGCCTCAACTCATCTTCCAATTGACCTAACTCCTCTTCCGGACAGAACTTCTTGGCCAAAAGAGCTTTAGTTGCAGTCCATGTCCTTGCATTCGCTACTGCCAATCCAACAGTGGCTACTTGGGTGTTCCACCAACTTAATGCATCGTCAAGAAACGTAGCAGCCGCAAACTTGACCTTGTTCGCTTCTGAACAACCACTAATCTCGAAAGTACTTTCAACCTTTTCCAACCATCTCCTGAGTTCTAGAGCTCCACCAGTTCCACGAAATTGCGTGGGACCACATTTAATGAAACTAGAGTAAGTACATTCTCTTGGGGCTTGCTGTCTCCCCGCATTTCTGCCCTGGTATGGATTCCTTCCTGCTCCGTCTGCTTCTAGCGCATTCGCAATGGCTTCCTGAATCATTGTGTTCACACGGTCGGCGGTTAGTTTTGGAGGCATGGTGCGTTATCAAATATATCTTTCTACAAGACAGGGAAAATAGAAAAACAATGTAAGTATACACATCAAGATTAAGATGAATTTCTCTTTCAAGACGTAATATAAATACAACGACACATCACTACAGAGTTACTAATATTCATCAATTCACATCACAAAAGATCAAATTTAAGACATATCACAGATCATGAAAGGTAAACATGGATTGTATTGATAATTAACCAAAATTGTGATAAGTATCGCCACTACAATCATTCACCATAAAACTTAAGTCCTCAAGTTTTTCGTCATAATGCCATCATACAAAAGTCTAAAACAGTTCTATTACAACGATCAAAGATAAAATACAAGACAAGCAACTAGGCATGTGGTGATCCACACGGCCTCTTGGATGGCGGTTCGTCATCATCTTCCTTGGGTTCCTCATCGCTATCATCCTTGTCCACATCATCCATTTTTCTCTTTCCTTTGTCGTCCGGCCCACATTCAGTCTCCTTTTTCGTCCCTGACGTAGACCCACGCTCAATCGCTACCTGATTTCCCACAGTGATACAAGCACCTCTGGTAGGTGGCTGGATCATGAAGTCATTAGCTTCCATTTCCAAATCGTCCACAAATCTCCAATCTGGGGGCAATGATGCTCTCACTCGATGCTCCCAACTCTACATCCTAGACAATCTCACTTGATCTTCCCTAACACGGTCAAGACTAGCGCTCAAATTCGCGATCATCGATCTTAGACTGTTGATATCACTTTTGTTTGCATTTCCATCATACTCAATTCTTGCAGTCTTTTCCAACAGTCTTTGGTGTGCCCTTTCATTCTTATCAAACCTCCTAATTACCCTGGTCTCAACCACAAACCGCTCATACATCAACCTATCCATCCTCCTCAAACGACCCTCGGGATCCCAGTAGTGTCTTGGTCTCGGAAAGTAGACCCTTGCGATATTCTCATGAATAGATTACGATTTTGATGAATTGCTGGACTCCGCACTGCTCCCATTACTTACTCGAACAAATCCTGGCACTGTCCTCAAATAGTCCTTACAATTGTCCATCGGGCGACTAAAGGGTTGCTGCTCATATCGATCGGTTGGAGGTACTTCATAACCTTTTGGCGAATTCGGAGATTGAAACAAATCAGGTTCGGTCTGACCTACAGCATTCTCGGGAATGCCATCATCCATCAGTTCATCGGGCTCTTCCTCAAAATCCTCACTCTCATCACTACTGATGCTAAAGTTGTCCACCTCACTTTCATCATTGTCATTTTCCGGCCCTATTTCTTCTTCTGGAGCGATCCATCCATTGTCGTTATCCGGCGGGTTCGGAGGAAACGGTCCCCCTTCGTGACCCACAACGTAATCGTTTCCATTACCATTAGGCGGTACCTCGGCCATTCCTGCAATAACAGTGAATTTCGGAGGGTACGTAAGTAACTATACAATATTTAAAATACATGCATGCAAATGCAATGCAAAGGTGGTACATATGCCCAAAATGTAATAATATGATGCTCATGCATGCTTAAAACAAAAATTACGGTGTCGGATATTCCACGTATAATTTCAACGTCTACATATAGTAATTTCCGTACTTACGTAATAATTACTCACATATATACTCCAACTCAAAAGTATACGTCAAATGCCATGAATACAAAAATAAATCTTACCGGAGCCATGCAGGATAGTTGTGTGTGCTTGGACAATTTCTTACGACACCAAAAGTTATAGTTTAGGATTTTCAAAACGACCTAGTTCTCTATAACTCATGGCTCTGATACCAATCTCTAACACCCCTCCAAATGCTATGCGCAGCGGAACTACAACATTTGGGTGCTAGGCAGTTATCATCGCACACAAGATATATCGAACGACTCCAAAGAGACGTCAATTTAAAACTTAAATTAAAAATTGTTAAAAGATACATGTCTACGGTTTTTCCAACCCCACTTGATACAACAGAGTTTAGCGTTTTCGGTCCCCATGAATCTCAACCCAACAGTTACAGTTTTCACAACAACATAACATTAAAGTTAGAAATGTTTAAGTAGAAAAGGGAGGAAAAACAAGCAGACTCCAAGCCATACACACAACATCCATCCCATGCACGCTCCATGCTACACTTTAGCGGTTACCTGAAACACATGCTAAATTTGGTCAACGAAAACGTTGAGTGGAATTCATAGGTTTTACAATTCATTTTGAACATATGTGAAATAAAAACCATTCACGATCATTCATAGACTTGTCGATCAAACAATCTATATTCAAGATACTGGCAATTGTGTTTAAGCTCATGACACTAAACCGTTAACTCAATCACCCGCGTATTAATTACCGGCGTGATTCAGATGAAACCAAGGCCCCTAATAAGGCATCAGTTGCAATTATACCTTATCTCTAATCACAAATTATCCGTCCGCAGGGGGTATCAACGTACTAGCCCTCGTCTCGGATAGGGTAGTCAACCCCATAGTACTATCACTTTGTATAAGCGGCTATTTCTAATCCACGCTAGGACTAAACAATAGTTAATAGTTCATGAAATTAGGGTCTTTTGCAACTAGGTACTCAACACAATTTTAAAGGCAACATTCGGGACCAACAATCATTCATGACATATGTTCATTTTAAAAACTAGCATGCATTTCCCTCGCGGGTAAAACAGTTTGAAATAATAATTAGCGAGGCTATAAATTCACACCTTATATATCAAGTAGTCGATAGTTCGAGAGACGGTCACTGACGACGATACGGATGCCCGGGTAAATCAACACCTATCAACCAAATAACGCGTAATGAGTAATCTCATTTCAAAACCTTATGGTACTGTATAAAATACATAAATACTAGTCACTTATGACAATTACAACTCACGCCAAAACAAAACAACAAGCGTTACTCATTTTACACCGTTCGTCCTTATTATTAACGTTATCCATTTTTATTCATTTTCGCCGATACTTACCAAAAGTACGGACTATTTTACTATACTTAACCATCTTTATAAAATTTGACAAAATTCTCAAAAATACTATAAGACCTGTAGATAACACATATTTAATCCCAACAAAACTTTTTACTTCTACGACCCGTTACTCAACGCTTTTCCAAAAACTACGTTTTTCGGACTGAAATTATACTTTGACCAAGTCGGACTCGTTTGACCCGTTTAAAATACTCCATTGACCCATTTGACTCCTAAGTCCTATAGTAGACTCAAATGTGCAGGTTTGACACCAAAATTCAGTCCTTGACCATTTACCAAACTAGACTTATAGTCCCCGGGATTTGACCTAAAACCAATCATAACTTCGGATTATGACGGTTTTCATCTCCCGGTACACGAATTTCAAAACGTCGTAACTTTTGACTCGTTAGGAGTCGTAAGCTCTACCTTATACCAAATCGAAGCTAAGAGAATGCTCTACAAGTCTATCCTATCCACAAGACCTGTTTTCAAAATGATTTTTAAGAAAATGCCTTAAACTTTCTGCCTAAATTTAACCGTACCAAAATCACACTAACGCTCGATTCCAAGCTCATTTATCATCACTAGACATCATCCTAAGCTTCCCTAATCACAACCAAACCATATTTTCAGTTCCTAACCCCTATTGATCATCAACCTCATAAACTAAAATCCTAAAAACAAATATGCAAGTACTTGTACCCATCTAAAACATCTATGAACACAAGATTAAACACAAAACCAATGCTCAAAACATCAATCACCATGGCTCCCCAAACACCCCCCTTAGCCGTGGGGTTTGGGTGACCAAAACACCACAACCAAATCAATTTTGGTGGGTTTGTTTAGTGATTATACCCCCATTACACATGAATTTAACATGCATTTATCAAATTAACATCAAAAATGAGTTTGAAAAATTCCTTTCATTCTTGAAAAAAAAATTTGAATGCATGTTGGATTTGATTACATAGAAAGGTAGGGAATGATTAGATTAGAGGTGGTCTAACCTTAGTTTTAATCAAAACCAAGTAGAAAAAAAAATTAATGGTGGTTTTTGGTGGGTTGGGGGTGACCGTCGGCCTAAAGGGGAAGAGAGGGAGAGAAAAAAAAAATTTCAAGTGTTTTTGTTATGTGTGTGTTTACATTTTCCCTTTTTGTAAAATTGGAAGGACCCCTTGTGCAATTTAGGCTTTCTTTTGGCCTCAAGTAAAAACGACACTAAAACTTTGCGGGATTGACTCACTAGTCATTTTAGAAACTTTTACGGGAGTCGGAAATAATCCCAAACACTCCAAAATACTTTTGGGATACTTTAAATGTACCCGGAAAGCTATAAAACTCACCCGACTCGACTTTACACGAACCGTAAGTAAAATTCTCGAAAAACTACATTATCGATAAAACGTCAATAATTATAGAAATTTGGGCATCCATTGGAATCGTATTCGTCATCGTCCTTCTTGAATCGTCAATCGTAAAAATTATAACCTCGAACATCGGTTTCAACCAAAATACTAAAATATATAGCAATTAATATTTATTAAAAATTTCAAAAATTAGCGTAATTTAGGGTAATGTTAGTGACCTCGGTTCTAGGGTATCACATCCACCCCTCCTTAAAGAGAGCGACGTCCTGGCGCTCGCCTCTTCTTATACTCACATTTCGTGCCGCTGGAACAGATGAGGATACCTTTCCTTGAAAAAGTCCTCACGTTCCCAAGTGTATTCCGGTCCACGCCTAGAATTCCATCGAACCTTCACA
Source organism: Glebionis coronaria (assembly GCA_025667525.1). NCBI lineage: Eukaryota > Viridiplantae > Streptophyta > Magnoliopsida > Asterales > Asteraceae > Glebionis > Glebionis coronaria. The sequence goes on from CM046878.1 coordinate 85,797,439, forward strand.
ATAGGAATTCTACTACGCTTCAGCCTCTTGACCTCTCGGTCCATAATTTCCGCAGGTTCTTCCACGAAATGCATTTTGTCGTCCAGTCGAATCTCGTCTAAAGGAATCACCAATTCCTTATCCGCCAAACTCTTCTTCAAGTTCGATACGTGAAACGTGTCGTGAATAGCACTAAGCTCGCTCGGCAACTCTAACTTGTACGCTACTGGTCCAATTCGTTTAACGATCTTAAATGGTCCAATATACCTCGGACTCAACTTTCCTTTCTTCCCAAAACGAATTACACCCTTCCACGGCGATACCTTGAGCATAACCATATCTCCGACTTCAAATTCCAACGGTTTCCTTCTGTTATCGGCATAACTCTTCTGTCGGCTTCTCGCAGCAAGTAGTCGGTTCTTGATTTGCACAATCTTCTCTGTCGTTTCTAAAACCATTTCGGGTCCAGTCAATTGACTTTCTCCTACTTCACTCCAACACACAGGTGATCTACACTTCCTTCCATACAATGCTTCGAATGGTGCTGCCTTGATACTCGCATGGTAACTATTATTATACGAAAACTCCACTAGAGGCAAGTGGCGTTCCCAACTTCCTCCAAAATCAATCACGCATGCTCGGAGCATGTCCTCCATTGTCTGTATAGTTCTTTCACTCTGGCCGTCAGTTTCCGGGTGATAAGCCGTACTTAAATTCAATTCAGTGCCCATCGCACGTTGAAGCGATTTCCAAAATTCCGAAGTAAATCTACTATCGCGATCCGAAATGATCGATAACGGCACTCCATGTCTGCAAACGATCTCCTTCACCTACACACTGGCCAGCTTTTCCATACTATCCGTCTTCTTCATAGGTAAGAAATGAGCAGATTTCGTTAACCTATCCATTATTACCCATATCATATCACATCCACTAGGAGTTCTAGGTAAACCCGTCACGAAATCCATAGCGATTTTCTCCCATTTCCATTCTGGGATCTCTGGTTGTACCAACAACCCAGACGGTTTATTATGTTCTGCTTTAACCTTCGCGCAAGTCAAACACTTACTAACGTAACGAGCAATATCCGCCTTCATATTCGGCCACCGATAAACTTTCTTTAGGTCGTGATACATTTTGTCCGATCCAGGATGTATCGAATACTTCGACCTATGAGACTCGTTCATAACCAAATCTCGTACTCTAGGCTTTCCCTCCTCAGATGAACACAATGGTAACCAAATCCGATTCTCGAAATATCTCAATCCGTCTGACCTAATCACAAAAAGAGGTTTCAACATTCTTCCCAAGTTCTCAGCTTCAACATTCCCTTTCATTAATCCCCTCTCTTGAGCCTTCAGTATAGTTTCGGTTAAGTCAACGCTCTCAGTCATCACCAAAGCTCTGACTCTCAAAGGTTTCTCTCGTTCCTTCCTACTTAGTGCATCTGCTACGACATTCGCCTTTCCGGGATGGTAGCGAATTTCACAGTCATAGTCACTCAGTAATTCTACCCATCGTCTCTGTCGCATGTTCAACTCCTTTTGATCTAAAATGTGCTGCAAACTCTTGTGGTCAGTGAATACAACACACTTCGTCCCATACAAATAGTGTCTCCACAACTTCAACGCAAAGACTACAGCTCCTAATTCCAAATCGTGCGTCGTGTAGTTCTCCTCATTCTTCCTTAGTTGCCTCGACGCGTAAGCTATCACCTTTTCACGCTGCATCAATACCGCTCCATAACCTTTACGAGATGCGTCACAATATACTACAAAGTCTTCGGTTCCTTCAGGCAATGACAATATCGGTGCGGAACATAACTTGTCCTTGAGCGTTTTGAAAGCGAATTCTTCCTCATCTCCCCATTCATACACCCTATTCTTTTCGGTAAGCTTTGTCAATGGTTTTGCTATCAACGAAAATCCTTCAATGAACCTCCGATAATACCCAGCTAAACCAAGGAATTGTCGAACTTCAGTCGGCGTTGTCGGTGCCGACCATTCCTTGATCGCTTCGACCTTGGCAGGATCCACGCGAACTCCTTTGCTATCAATCACGTTACCCAGGAATTGCACGGATTCTAACCAAAACTCACACTTCGAGAACTTAGCATACAGCTTCTCCTTCTTTAGCAGATCTAAAATCTTTCTCAGGTGCTTCTCGTGCTCCTCCTTACTCTTAGAGTAAATAAGAATATCATCGATGAAAACAATAACAAACTTATCTAGATACGGCTTGCATACGCGATTCATAAGGTCCATGAATACAGCAGGCGCGTTCGTCAACCCAAACGGCATCACTCGAAATTCAAAGTGTCCATACCGCGTACGAAAGGCAGTTACAGGAATATCCTCCTCTCTTACACGTAGTTGATGATACCCTGATCTTAAATCGATCTTTGAGTATACACTGGAACCTTGCAATTGATCAAACAAATCGTCAATCCTCGGCAATGGATACCGATTCTTAACCGTCAGCTTGTTGAGTTCTCTATAGTCAATACACATCCGAAAAGACCCATCTTTCTTCTTCACAAACAACACTGGCGCTCCCCATGGTGATGAGCTCGGCCTAATAAATCCTTTGTCCATCAACTCCTTCAGTTGATCCGATAACTCCTTTAACTCGGATGGTGCTAATCGATAGGGTGCACGCGCAACCGACGCAGCTCCTGGCACCAAATCAATTCGAAACTCGACCTCACGGGTGGGTGGTAAACCCGGCAGCTCGTCTGGAAAAACTTCCGGATATTCGCAGATGACAGGTACCTCTTCAATCCTCGCCTCTAAATCACCATCACTCGAAACTTGTGCCAAAAACACATCGCATCCACTCTCTACATACTTCATCATTTTCAAACAGGAAATCACTTTCAAACGAGAAGTGCATTCGTCTCCCTTCACAGTCAAGACTTTATTCCTCAACGGAATCTGAACTAATCTCTCGCCACAGACGATCATAGCACTGTGCGCCATTAGCCAATCCATTCCCACAATCACGTCAAACGATCCTAGCTCTATAGGCATCAAGTCGATTTTAAAAGCGTAATTTCCTAACTTCAAGGTACACCCTTTCAGTATAGAATTCGTACTAACAATTTTCCCATCGGCTAACTCAACGTTATAACTAGTCGCTAACAATACCGGTTTTCTATCGATATGACGACTAAATTTAACATCTACAAAACTCTTGTCGGAGCCAGAATCAAACAAAATACTAGCATAACAAGCGTCTAGCAAAAACGTACCGGTAACCACGTTAGGACCCTGTGGTTTATCAGCCGTCCCTACTTGATACACGGCAGCAGCATTGTTACCTCCTTGCTTGTTTCCTGCCTTCGGGAAATTCCCTTGCATATGGCCTCTCTCTCCACATCCAAAACATCCCCTCATCCTTATCGCATTCGCCCCAGTGGCTACCCCTTTCGTTCGGCAATCAGACATCCTGTGACCCGCTTTTCCACATTTACCGCATGCAGGCGGGCAATTCCCTACATGGTACAAGTTGCACCTACCACAGTGGGGATTCACTTTTGCTCCTCTGGGGTTTGTCACAGCTCTCATCCCTTCACTCCTTCGCTGGTTAAACTGCTGATTGCGGTTCTGACCATGGTTGTTTCGATTTCCACCTCGGCTTTGACCCTGGGATTGATTGCTCTGTGCCGCTTCCCATTTCCTCTTATTTCCTTCAGCAATGAAGTTCTTCTTGTCCTGGAGTTTGACATCCATCAATGCGTGAGCCATCTGGACCGCTTCATCAAACGACCCAGGTTTAGACGAAGTCGTCTCACCCTTGATATTACTGGATAGACCTTTGATGTACTGTTTCATCTTCTTGTTACCATCGGCAAAGGTGTCTGGACACAAAAGGCTTAGTTCATTAAACCTCCTGGTGTAAGCAGTGATATCATTGTTCTTCAAAGTCAGGTGCCTCAACTCATCTTCCAATTGACCTAACTCCTCTTCCGGACAGAACTTCTTGGTCAAAAGAGCTTTAGTTGCAGTCCATGTCCTTGCATTCGCTACTGCCAATCAAACAGTGGCTACTTGGGTGTTCCACCAACTTAATGCATCGTCAAGAAACGTAGCAGCCGCAAACTTGACCTTGTTCGCTTCTGAAAAACCACTAATCTCGAAAGTACTTTCAACCTTTTCCAACCATCTCCTGAGTTCTAGAGCTCCACCAGTTCCACGAAATTGCGTGGGACCACATTTAATGAAACTAGAGTAAGTACATTCTCTTGGGGCTTGCTGTCTCCCCGCATTTCTGCCCTGGTCTGGATTCCTTCCTGCTCCGTCTGCTTCTAGCGCATTCGCAATGGCTTCCTGAATCATCGTGTTCACACGGTCGGCGGTTAGTTTTGGAGGCATGGTGCGTTATCAAATATATCTTTCTGCAAGACAGGGAAACTAGAAAAACAATGTAAGTATACACATCAAGATTAAGATGAATTTCTCTTTCAAGACGTAATATAAATACAACGACACATCACTATAGAGTTACTAATATTCATCAATTCACATCACAAAAGATCAAATTTAAGACATATCATAGATCATGAAAGGTAAACATGGATTGTATTGATAATTAACCAAAATTGTGACAAGTATCGCCACTACAATCATTCACCATAAAACTTAAGTCCTCAAGTTTTTCGTCATAATGCCATCATACAAAAGTCTAAAACAGTTCTATTACAACGATCAAAGATAAAATACAAGACAAGCAACTAGGCATGTGGTGATCCACACGGCCTCTTGGATGGCGGTTCGTCATCATCTTCCTCGGGTTCCTCATCGCTATCATCCTTGTCCACATCATCCATTTTTCTCTTTCCTTTGTCGTCCGGCCCACATTCAGTCTCCTTTTTCGTCCCTGACGTAGACCCACGTTCAATCGCTAACTGATTTCCCACAGTGATACAAGCACCTCTGGTAGGTGGCTGGATCATGAAGTCATTAGCTTCCATTTCCAAATCGTCCACAAATCTCCAATCTGGGGGCAATGATGCTCTCACTCGATGCTCCCAACTCTGCATCCTAGACAATCTCACTTGATCTTCCCTAACACGGTCAAGACTAGCGCTCAAATTCGCGATCATCGATCTTAGACTGTTGATATCACTTTTGTTTGCATTTCCATCATACTCAATTCTTGCAGTCCTTTCCAACAGTCTTTGGTGTGCCCTTTCATTCTTATCAAACCTCCTAATTACCCTGGTCTCAACCACAAACCGCTCATACATCAACCTATCCATCCTCCTCAAACGACCCTCGGGATCCCAGTAGTGTCTTGGTCTCGGAAAGTAGACCCTTGCGATATTCTCATGAATTGATTGCGATTTTGATGAATTGATGGACTCCGCACTGCTCCCATTACTTACTCGAACAAATCCTGGCACTGTCCTCAAATAGTCCTTACAATTTTCCATCGGGCGACTAAAGGGTTGCTGCTCATATCGATCGGTTGGAGGTACTTCATAACCTTTTGGCGAATTCGGAGATTGAAACAAATCAGGTTCGGTCTGACCTACAGCATTCTCGGGAATGCCATCATCCATCAGTTCCTCGGGCTCTTCCTCAGAATCCTCACTCTCATCACTACTGATGCTAAAGTTGTCCACCTCACTTTCATCATTGTCATTTTCCGGCCCTATTTCTTCTTCTGGAGCGATCCATCCATTGTCGTTATCCGGCGGGTTCGGAGGAAACGGTCCCCCTTCGTGACCCACGACGTAATCGTTTCCATTACCATTAGGCGGTACCTCGGCCATTCCTGCAATAACAGCGAATTTCGGAGGGTACGTAAGTAACTATACAATATTTATAAATACATGCATGCAAATGCAATGCAAAGGTGGTACATATGCCCAAAATGTAATAATATGATGCTCATGCATGCTTAATACAAAAATTACGGTGTCGGATATTCCACGTATAATTTCAACGTCTACATATAGTAATTTCCGTACTTACGTAATAATTACTCACATATATACTCCAACTCAAAAGTATACGTCAAATGCCATGAATACAAAAATAAATCTTACCGGAGCCATGCAGGATAGTTGTGTGTGCTTGGACAATTTCTTACGACACCAAAAGTTATAGTTTAGGATTTTCAAAACGACCTAGTTCTCTATAACTCATGGCTCTGATACCAATCTCTAACACCCCTCCAAATGCTATGCGCAGCGGAACTACAACATTTGGGTGCTAGGCAGTTATCATCGCACACAAGATATATCGAACGACTCCAAAGAGACGTCAATTTAAAACTTAAATTAAAAATTGTTAAAAGATACATGTCTACGGTTTTTCCAACCCCACTTGATACAACAGAGTTTAGCGTATTCGGTCCCCATGAATCTCAACCCAACAGTTACAGTTTTCACAACAACATAACATTAAAGTTAGAAATGTTTAAGTAGAAAAGGGAGGAAAAACAAGCAGACTCCAAGCCATACACACAACATCCATCCCATGCATGCTCCATGCTACACTTCAGCGGTTACCTGAAACACATGCTAAATTTGGTCAACGAAAACGTTGAGTGGAATTCATAGGTTTTACAATTCATTTTGAACATATGTGAAATAAAAACCATTCACGATCATTCATAGACTTGTCGATCAAACAATCTATATTCAAGATACTGGCAATTGTGTTTAAGCTCATGACACTAAACCGTTAACTCAATCACCCGCGTATTAATTACCGGCGTGATTCAGATGAAACCAAGGCCCCTAATAAGGCATCAGTTGCAATTATACCTTATCTCTTATCAAAAATTATCCGTCCGCAGGGGGTATCAACGTACTAGCCCTCGTCTCGGATAGGGTAGTCAACCCCATAGTACTATCACTTTGTATAAGCGGCTATTTCTAATCCACGCTAGGACTAAAAAATAGTTAATAGTTCATGAAATTAGGGTCTTTTGCAACTAGGTACTCAACACAATTTCAAAGGCAACATTCGGGACCAACAATCATTCATGACATATGTTCATTTTAAAAACTAGCATGCATTTCCCTCGCGGGTAAAACAGTTTGAAATAATAATAAGCGAGGCTATAAATTCACACCTTATATATCAAGTAGTCGATAGTTCGAGAGACGGTCACTGACGACGATACGGATGCCCGGGTAAATCAACACCTATCAACCAAATAACGCGTAATGAGTAATCTCATTTCAAAACCTTATGGTACTGTATAAAATACATAAATACTAGTCACTTATGACAATTAAAACTCACGCCAAAACAAAACAACAAGCGTTACTCATTTTACACCGTTCGTCCTTATTATTAACGTTATCCATTTTTATTCATTTTCGCCGATACTTACCAAAAGTACGGACTATTTTACTATACTTAACCATCTTTATAAAATTTGACAAAATTCTCAAAAATACTATAAGACCTGTAGATAACACATATTTAATCCCAACAAAACTTTTTACTTCTACGACCCGTTACTCAACGCTTTTCCAAAAACTACGTTTTTCGGACTGAAATTGTACTTTGACCAAGTCGGACTCGTTTGACCCGTTTAAAATACTCCATTGACCCATTTGACTCCTAAGTCCTATAGTAGACTCAAATGTGCAGGTTTGACACCAAAATTCAGTCCTTGACCATTTACCAAACTAGACTTATAGTCCCCGGGATTTGACCTAAAACCAATCATAACTTCGGATTATGACGGTTTTCATCTCCCGGTACACGAATTTCAAAACGTCGTAACTTTTGACTCGTTAGGAGTCGTAAGCTCTACCTTATACCAAATCGAAGCTAAGAGAATGCTCTACAAGTCTATCCTATCTACAAGACCTGTTTTCAAAATGATTTTTAAGAAAATGCCTTAAACTTTCTGCCTAAATTTAACCGTACCAAAATCACACTAACGCTCGATTCCAAGCTCATTTATCATCACTAGACATCATCCTAAGCTTCCCTAATCACAACCAAACCATATTTTCAGTTCCTAACCCCTATTGATCATCAACCTCATAAACTAAAATCCTAAAAATAAACATGCAAGTACTTGTACCCATCTAAAACATCTATGAACACTAGATTAAACACAAAACCAATGCTCAAAACATCAATCACCATGGCTCCCCAAACACCCCCCTTAGCCGTGGGGTTTGGGTGACCAAAACACCACAACCAAATCAATTTTGGTGGGTTTGTTTAGTGATTATACCCCCATTACACATGAATTTAACATGCATTTATCCAATTAACATCAAAAACGAGTTTGAAAAATTCCTTTGATTCTTGAAAAAAAATTTGAATGTATGTTGGATTTGATTACATAGAAAGGTAGGGAATGATTAGATTAGAGGTGGTCTAACCTTAGTTTTAATCAAAACCAAGTAGAAAAAAAAAATTAATGGTGGTTTTTGGTGGGTTGGGGGTGACCGTCGGCCTAAAGGGGAAGAGAGGGAGAGAAAAAAAAAATTTCAAGTGTTTTTGTTATGTGTGTGTTTATATTTTCCCTTTTTGTAAAATTGGAAGGACCCCTTGTGCAATTTAGGCTTTCTTTTGTCCTCAAGTAAAAACGACACTAAAACTTTGCGGGATTGACTCACTAGTCATTTTAGAAAATTTTACGGGAGTCGGAAATAATCCCAAACACTCCAAAATACTTTTGGGATACTTTAAATGTACCCGGAAAGCTATAAAACTCACCCGACTCGACTTTACACGAACCGTAAGTAAAATTCTCGAAAAATTACATTATCGATAAAACGTCAATAATTATAGAAATTTGGGCATCCATTGGAATCGTATTCGTCATCGTCCTTCTTGAATCGTCAATCGTAAAAATTATAACCTCGAACATCGGTTTCAACCAAAATACTAAAATATATAGCAATTAATATTTATTAAAAATTTCAAAAATTAGCGTAATTTAGGGTAATGTTAGTGACCTCGGTTCTAGGGTATCACAGATCTACTTGGATTAATCCATACCGATGTATGTGGTCCATGATACAGAGATTTTGCTAGGGGTTCAATTAAGTTCCCGGAATCTTCTCGAATCGATCACGGCTCAAAGTGGAATTATCGTTCTTGGTTACTAAAAAGGGGTTGGTTTTCTATTCTACTAAAAAGGATTAAATGCGTGAAGTGATAAAAATAAACTAAAAGCAGTTAATAAAAATAAAGCTTGAATTAAACTTGAACACTTAAACAGTAAAACAGTGAAATAACTTAACTTGGAAAAATTGCTGATTCGGAATAATACTGCTCATGCGGAATGACTAGCTCATCCGGAATAACCAAAAATGCCTTTATCCTGAATAACCAAAAATCCTTGATTCGGAAAAGATGCTTGATCCGGAATAAAATTGCTTATTCGGAATATTGGCTCATGCGGAATAAATAAATACCCTTGTTCGTTCGGAATAAGCTTGACTCGGAATAATCTTGCTTATCCGGAATAAACCCTTGATCCAGAATAATTTTTGCTTCGTTCGGAATACTTGCTTATTCGGAATACTAGTTGATCCGAAATATTTTGCTTACTCGGAATATTTTGCTCATGCGGAAAAATAAAATAAAAATAAAAGCTTGATTCGGAATCTTTACTTCATCCGGAATATTCGTTCATCCGGAATGTTGCTTCATCCGGAATAATCTAAACAAATCCTTCATTCGGAATATATGCTTCGTTCGAAATAATTAGAAGAAAAATCTTGGTTCGGAAAACTTAGTTCATTTGGAATAATTTTAACAAAACGTTGATCCGGAACATTTTAGCTCATTCGGAATAACTGACAAAAACCCTTGGTTCGGAATCTGGGGAAGTTAAAGACGCGAAGAACAGGGGAGGTTTAACAACACGAATTTAAATCAAAATCAACCAAGTTTACACCAAAGATTAAACCAAACTAATCACTAATCATCTACTAACGATAAACATCAAACCAAATCAACAAAAACTCAAAACCCACTTCTTTTAGGAATCAAAATCAACAAAATAAAAACTTAGAACTTAGAATCAATAATAAAAGAAAGAACAAGATTAAAAGGAAACTTGATATTGAAAGATTAAGGTTTAACAAACAAAAGGAAAGATCAAACTTACAAGATTTATGAAGGAATCAAAGAAAAATAAAAATCACCAGACACCTTAAGGGTGTTGGTTTCCTACGAAATAAGAGAAAGAAAAACAGAAAATGAACTAGTTTTAAAATGTGAAGGGAATTTCCTATTTATAGGCCTTGAGTTGGTTGGTGAGTGGGCTTTCTCCCTTTCTTTTTGTCTTCTCGTCTTTTTAGTAAAGTTGACGTTTTCGATTCTGATTCGGGATTTGTCGATGAATAAATTCAACTCGTCTTTTAATTTCTTCGTTTAATAGACTTGAATTCTTTGACATATGTAAATCTTCCATTTTTGGTCCTTTTCTTCGATAAATCTTCAAATAGGCCCATTGACTTCAAATCTTTTGCATCTCTTGGACTATAGACTTCGTCTTTCGTCTTTTTCTTCGATAAAAACCGTGAAATCCCGTGTTTTCTTCAATATTTATCCGGTTGGCTCTGAAAACACAACAAACACACAAACCACGCATAATTCCAAACAAATGACATTAAATACGCGTTTTGGTCTCGTTTTAGCAAGAAATAAGTGGTAAAAGGATGGGTGTTTTCACACCTATCAAACCTCATACACTTAACCATTGCAATGCCCTCATGCAATGCATTAATTTTAAAGCACGGTTTACATTTCTCATCATAAATAACCCATCTTGGCCTGTATTAAATTTTAAACACTAAGAGAACCAAAAGAACAAAACAAGTAAAGTATTCAAAGACTTACATTGGGGTTTTAGGTTGTCATGAATGTTCATCATTCTCAAGTTTCACGCTCCCCACACCAAGCTTAAAAACGATATCATTGTTATTATAAGTTAGCAAACTAACACGAACTCATGTGGCCCAATTATTCACTTAGACTCCCTTATTCCTAGGTTTATCTCTTATATTTTAATATTGTCTTAAATGATCACGAGGATGCATTGTTTGACTTATTTTGATAGTTATTTAAGCTGAAAACAAAGTGGGACGATTTAATCAATGGTTAGATAAAGGACAAAATCTTTTAAAACTGCTTCTCGGGACCTCATAAAGTTCATATCTTGGCATAACTCGCTTCACGATTTGAGACCTTTCTCAGACCGATATTTGGCAGCGACTTCATACTTCAAATCTTTGAGAAACATTCTTGAAATTATGGTCTTCTCTTCATAATAGGAATTTCTTCACTTGATGTTTTGAGAGACTCTTCATCTTTGGACCACGACTTCTTCATTTTTCTCCAATCTTTATTTTGGACTTTGATATACAACGATCCGCCTCCTTTTAGGACTTGGATCTATTCATCCTCATACCTTGTCAGGGCCTTTTTGGATAGACTTCTCCATGATCTTTTGGGGAGTACTTGCTTTTCGTCATGTGTCTCTATCCTTCATATTGATTTTCGATAAATGATTCTTTACATCACTTTTGGATCTTTAGCAACAAAATGTAGCCCTCATGCCTTGTTAGGGCCTTTTCGGACTCGCCAATCTTCGCATCCCGCTTCAATAAGTTATGCCTTGGCTATGAAATCTAATTAATACCGAGAAACTTTTAAACCATTTTGTGCTAGAAGCTAAGTAACTTTTCAAATCGTACAACCTTATTGATTGCAGATAAATTTATTAGCAAGCGATGGGAGAATAGGCTTATAATCAACTCACATAAATTCATGAAAGAATACCAAACTTATAATTGACTCTATCATCTCTCATTCTCCACAATTTAAAATCTCAAGGAATGAGACTCGTGGATGCTTAGCCAATTAAATCAAAGTTTTAGGTTTTCGAGTCGCCTATAGGATCTTGCATCTTCTTAGACTCTTTCAAGTTTAGAATTTGCGTTTTAAAGTTCCCTTGATAAACGACTCTCTAGGATCAATTATAGGAACTTGCGAAAAGTTATTGTTCTTAACCCGTGAGAATTAAGACTTTCGTGTTTTAAAGTTCCCTATATAAAAGCCTAGCAAAACTTGACTTAAACACGTTAAGGATACTAGCTAGAGTAAACTTAGATAAGTAAACTCGGGTTGAGTCAAGATATTCACGACTTTGAAAAATTTTAAAACCACTTTATTGAACTTTATTTTAGCAAGGAAAGAAAATAACCATAACAAAGGAAAATACAACTATACAACAAGGCCAAAATAGATTAAAATTTCGAAAAATGTCAAAAAATCAAATTTTCCGGTTAAAATGAGGACAAATTCAATGGAAAAGTCCACTTAAAACTTCGATAGAAGTCTCCCCTACACTTAATATAAACATTGTCCTCAATGTTTAAGCATGTGGGAAAAGTCTCCCCTACACTTATGACATTGTGCACGTTGGTTAATTCAAGCTAAAGAGGAGACAAGTAAAGTGATCAATTTCAAATGTGAGTATGAAGAAAATTGAATTACGATAGTTAAGAGATAGAACCGGATTACGGATAACACAGGAGCACGGTTCTTCAAAGGTCCCAAAAGTGCATTCATCCCTGTAATCACATCACCATACAAACATAAACAACCTATATAGGTCCCCCTACACTTAGGAGGTAAAACGGAAAGGGATAGATACTCGGGTTGCCTCCCGAGGAGCGCTTGTTTTTGTTAACCGAGTCACGAGCCTGACTCGGTCTCGAACTAATTCAAAGGAAAGGTGGAGAGGGATGGAATCATCTCATGAGAGATGTCCTCTCCAAGGTACAACTTCACTCGTTGGCCATTCACCTTAAAATTTGGTCCATTGGGTTGAGCGAGCTCAAGAGTACCATATGGAAAAATTTGAGCAATGGTGAATGGGCCGGACCAACGAGATTTCAGTTTGCCCGAATAGATTTTCAACCGAGAGTTGAAGAGTAAAACTTTGTATCCAACTTGGAACTCTCGGTTTTTAATCTTGGAATCATGAATGAGCTTAATTCTTTTCTTATAGATCAAGGAATTTTCATAAGCTTCATTCCTGAGTTCATTAAGCTCATTGAGTTGGATTTTGCGTAGGTCACCGGCTTTGTTGATGTCGAAGTTAGCCCACTTCAAGGCCCAGTAAGCCTTGTGCTCCAACTCAATGGGGAGGTGGCATGCTTTTCCGTACACGAGATGATATGGTGTACAACCAATAGGAGTCTTGTATGCGGTACAGAAAGCCCACAGAGCATCATCAAGTTTATCAGCCCATGAGGCACGATGCTCTCCTACGGTTCGTTCAAGAATTCGCTTTAACCCTCGGTTAGAGATTTCAGCCTGCCCATTAGTTTGTGGGTGGTATGCGGTGGAAAGACGATGATTGACACCATACTTAGCCATGACTCTTGCGAATTGATCATTGCAAAAATGAATCCCGCGATCACTAATAATGGCACGAGGCACACCGAATCTAGCGAATAGCTGCTTCAAAAAGTTACAAACCACCCTTGCATCGTTAGTGGGTAAAGCTTTCGCTTCAACCCATTTAGAAACATAGTCAACGGCTACAAGGATGTATTTGTTTCCTTTAGATGAAGGGAATGGCCCCATAAAGTCGATCCCCCATACATTAAAGATTTCACATTCTTGTATGAAATTTTGAGGCATCTCATCTTTATGTGTGATCTTGCCTTGTCTTTGGCAAGCATCACAATGTTTAACCATTTCGTGAGCGTCACGATAAATGGTGGGCCAATAAAATCCCGAGTCAAACACTTTCTTTGCAGTGAAGTTGGGACCAAAGTGACCACCGGTGGGTCCTTTGTGGCAAGCTTCGAGAATGTCTAAAGTTGCCGGTCCATCAACACATCGGCGAATAATCAAATCAGCGCATTGTTTGAAGAGATACGGGTCATCCCAAAAGTAAGTCTTAATATTTTTAAAGAACTTTTTCTTTTGTTGGGATGTTAACCCGTCAATGAGAATTCCACCCGCCAAGTAGTTTGCAATGTCCGCAAACCACGGGGTCTCATCAAGATTCGAGTGGATAGACATTAAGGTCTCAAGGGGAAAAGAGTCATTGATCTCTTTGTTCGGATGATCCCCTTGATAAGGATCCTTAAGTCTACTGAGATGATCCGCGGCTAGGTTTTCAGCTCCCTTCTTATCACGAATTTCGATTTTAAATTCTTGAAGTAGCAAAACCCAGCGAAGAATTCTTGGTTTAGAATCTTGTTTGGTTAACAAGTACTTCAACGCGGAATGATCGGTGTACACGATGGTAGTAGAAAGGACAAGATAGGGGCGAAATTTTTCAAAAGCATAGACAACAGCTAAAAGCTCTTTTTCGGTTATCGTGTAATGCAACTGAGCCCATGTCATTGTCTTGCTAGCGTAATGGATCGGTTGGAAATGTTTGTTTATCCTTTGTCCCAAAACCGCGCCAATAGCAAAGTCGCTAGCATCGCACATCAACTCGAAAGGTAGCTCCCAATTAGGGGTAACCAAGACCGGTGCCTTAGTTAGCTTATCCTTAAGAAGGTTGAAGGCTTCAATACACTCTTTGGAAAAGATAAAAGGAGTATCTTTTTCCAAGAGGTGGGTCATCGGGCGAGCGATTTTAGAAAAATCTTTTATAAATCGACGGTAGAAGCCCGCATGACCAAGGAAACTTCTCACACCCTTCACGGTTGAAGGTGGAGGTAATTTGGCTATGACGTCAACTTTAGCACGGTCCACTTCGAGACCGGCTTTAGAAATTTTATGTCCTAGCACAATACCCTCTTTTACCATAAAATGGCATTTTTCCCAATTTAGAACAAGGCGAGTGTCTTCACACCGCTTAAGCATACGTTCTAAATTGGCAAGGCAAGAAGAGAAAGAATCGCCATAAACCGAGAAATCATCCATGAAGAATTCCATAGTTTCTTCAACCATGTCATGGAAGATAGCCATCATACACCTTTGGAACGTCCCAGGAGCATTGCATAAACCAAAAGGCATTCTTTTGTAAGCAAATGTTCCGTAGGGACAAGTGAATGTGGTTTTCTCTTGGTCTTTAGGATCGATGGGATTTTGAAAATACCCGGAGAAATCGTCTAAGAAGCAATAGTAATCATTACCCGCTAGACGCTCGAGCATTTGATCCATGAAAGGAGGAGGAAAATGATCTTTTCTCGTGGCATCATTGAGTTTGCGATAGTCTATACAAACTCTCCACCCAGTAACGAGACGAGTAGGAATCAACTCGTTGTGTTCATTGGGAACAACGGTTATTCCGCCTTTCTTAGGCACACAATGGACGGGACTTACCCATGGCGAATCCGAAATAGGGTAAATCATTCCGGCATCTAAAAGTTTAATAACCTCTTGTTTGATGACGTCGTGAATTCGAGGATTAACCCTTCTTTGGCTTTGGATTGCAGGTTTAAAGTCATCTTCCATGAGAATTTTATGAGTACAAAAGTTTGGATCAATTCCGCGGATATCGGAAATTTTCCAAGCAATTGCCTTCTTATGATCTTTAAGCATGGCGATAAGGCGAGATTTTTCTTCTTCTTTTAAGTCCTTTGCGATGATGACGGGTAACATCTTATTGTCTTCAAGGAACACGTACTCGAGATGAGACGATAGTTCCTTAAGCTCTAAATCTGGAAGATTTTCGATGGAAGGCGTAGTCAAATTCGGTTCATCGATAGCAATAGCCTTGGGAGATGGTGGAGAAATATGGTCCTCATTGAGAAGTTTCTCAATGGTACGAATGTCTTCATCCCAATCGGTGGGGGAATCGTCATATTGTAAGTTCACATCTCCCAAAGTTGCTTCAAATTCTGTTAGAAGGAAATCACTTTCTCCAAATGGAGTTAGTGATGGAGCAATAGAGGCAACGGTCTCAACATTGGGAAGAGAGGTAAGACTACTTTTGCAAGCATCATTAAAGTGTTCTTCACAAGCCTCATCAAGAACGTCGATACAATTAACACTCTCGTATGAATAAGGCTGTTTAGAAATCTTACCCATGTTGAAGACAATTTGATCGTCACCAACTCTCATGATAAGCTCACCCGCGTCTACATCGATGAGACTGCGACCGGTCCTCAAGAATGGACGTCCAACGATTAATGGAACACGAGGATCCATCTCGTAGTCAACGACAACAAAATCCTCCGGGAAGGTGAATTTGTCAACGCCAACGAAAACGTCTTCGGCTATCCCCACCGGATAAGCAACCGTACGGTTAGCTAATTCCAAAGTCATTTTGGTGGGGACTAGCTCGGGGAGAGATAATTGCTTCCAAACGCTTAGAGGCATTAAGTTGATACTAGCACCTAGATCGGCTAGGGCCATGCAATTCTCTACTCCCGGGAAGTTGCAAGGGATTAAGAAGCGACCCGGATCACCAAGTTTGGTTGGCAATTTCCTTAAGAGAACCGCATAGCAATTCTCATTAAGTTGGGTCTGAGCAATTTCAAGAAGCTTCTCCTTGTCACTTAGAAGATCCTTAAACATCTTCGCATATTTAGGCATGTGAGCGAGAGCCTTAGCAAAGGAGATGTTGAAATTCAATTGTTTAAACATTTTGAGAAAGTTTGAAACTTGAATATCGTCCTTGCATTTGAGCTTCTCTTTCCTGAACCTTGAGGGATAAGGTATATCGGATGAAGAGGAAGGCTTTGGAATTGTAGGATCACTCACATCCTTGGGTGGTGGAGGGGTGGAAGTAAGAGGTGGAGGAATTGGAGAAGTAGACTCGTTTTCCTTTGTCACAATAACCGGTGTAGGTGTAGGAAGCTCGGGTTCCTTGGTACCTTTTCCACTGCGAGTGGTGATTGGTTTCATCTCCCCTCTTGGATTAGCAACAGTGTTACTCGGAAGAGTACCCGAAGAAGAGGGTTGATTACCTTGGAAGAAACCAGCCATCATGTCCCTTAGGTCATTCGTTTGACTACTCGAAGAGTTTCGCATATCGGCTATAAGATCATTCCCTTGTTTCACCATATCGCCCTTCAAGTTAATAATCTGGGTCTGTAGATTCTTCACCAACAAATCATTCGTCCGCATGTACGTTTCGACCTCGTGGTTGAAAATAGTGGGTTGCGTAGGAGGAGGTGCTTGATAAGCAGGTGGTTGGTAAGGAGCGGGTTGGTAAACTTGAGTAGGATTTTGAGGAGGATATGGTTGTCTTTGAGGTGGTTGGTATGGTGCTCGAGGTTGGTTTTGATTGGTTCGGTTAAGGTTTTGTTGTTGGTTTTGATTGGTTGGAGGAAAACCGGGCGGGGAAAGAAAGTTGGTGGAACGATAACTTAGCAAGTTACGGTCTCCTTGAGGGCGAGCTGGATAGCCTCCCGGAGGATAGGTACCATATGCTGCGTTAACATTCTCACAAAGATAGTCTTGGGTGGAGGTAAAAGTAGTGTAAGAGTGAGGACCATCGCATATTTCACATGGTTGGCTTAAAGCATTGACTTGAGTGTTTTGAGCGATGATGCTTTTGGTATTTTTAGCGGTTTGGACAGCAAGTGATTCAATAAGCGAAGTAAGCTTATCAATTCTCTTGTCGTTTTCATTAGTGCTAGCACTAGCGCCATTGGTCCGAACACTCTTGGTTTGCACTCTAGACTTATTCTCAATAATATCCCAAGCGGCGTTAGAAGTCTTAACCAAAATATTACCCCCCGAGGCACTATTTAGTGAATCTTGGTCATTCATGCGTAAACCATTGTAAAAAGTATTAATTTGGTGCACTTTTATAAAACCATGTTGTGGGCACTTTCTTAAAAGGTCTTTAAAACGGTCCCAAGATTCACTAAAAGTCTCATCGTACTTTTGTTCAAAATTAATAATTTCATTCCGCAAAGCGATAGTACGTGAGGGTGGGAAACAGTAATTTATGAATTTGGTCTCTAAGTCCGTCCACGTAAGAATACTTTGTGGCGGTTCCTTTGCAAGCCAATGCCGGGCTTGTCCCTCTAAGGAGAAGGGAAAAAGTTGTAAGCGGATTACCTCTTGTGGGACCCCCATTGTATTTGACCGTATTTGTGAGTTGAAGGAACCTTTTTATGTGGTCATGAGGATCATCAAGTGTACGCCCCAAGAATGGTTGAGCAGAGACCATTTGGATAAAGCCGGATTTGAGCTCAAAGTTGTTGGCTGCAATCGCGGGTATGACAATAGCATCGTTGTTGCCCTCTACATGTGCTTGCAAAAGTTCGATCATTGGACGATTGTCCGGTGAGGTTCATTGTTGTTATTATTCATGTTGGGTTGAGGTGGATTATTATTATTGTTGTGTACACCGGCCATGTCTAAATTATCGAGAGTCTCGGGATAAGACGTTGATCGTGTACGCATACACTTGCAAAAGAAATAACAAAGCAGAAATATTTTTGGTTTTTAATGTTTTTTTTTGGATTTTTGAAAATTTTATATTTTTTTGGTTTTTTTGAAAAAAATTTTATGATGAAAAGGTAACGTTCACGGTGAACGGATCCCAAAATCCAATTTCTCACAAAAAACCGTTAATCCTTACGAAAAGAGCCGGAAGTGGCGCCATTTGATACAGAGATTTTGCTAGGGGTTCAATTAAGTTCTCGGAATCTTCTCGAATCGATCACGGCTCAAAGTGGAATTATCGTTCTTGGTTACTAAAAAGGGGTTGGTTTTCTATTCTACTAAAAAGGATTAAATGCGTGAAGTGATAAAAATAAACTAAAAGCAGTTAATAAAAATAAAGCTTGAATTAAACTTGAACACTTAAACAGTAAAACAGTGAAATAACTTAACTTGGAAAAATTGTTGATTCGGAATATCAATGCTCATGCGGAATGACTAGCTCATCCGGAATAACCAAAAATGCCTTGATCCGGAATAACCAAAAATCCTTGATTCGGAAAAGATGCTTGATCCGAATTAAAATTGCTTATTCGGAATATTGGCTCATGCGGAATAAATAAATACCCTTGTTCGTTCGGAATAAGCTTGACTCGGAATAATCTTGCTTATCTGGAATAAAACCTTGATCCGGAATAATTTTTGCTTCGTTCGGAATACTAGTTGATCCGGAATATTTTGCTTACTCGGAATATTTTGCTCATGCGGAAATATAAAATAAAAGGAAAAGCTTGATTCGAAATCTTTACTTCATCCGGAATGTTCGTTCATCCGGAATGTTCGTTCATCCGGAATAATCTAAACAAAATCCTTCATTCGGAATATATGCTTCGTTCGGAATAATTAGAAGAAAAAGCTTGGTTCGGAAAACTTAGTTCATTCGGAATAATTTTAACAAAACGTTGATCCGGAATATTTTAGCTCATTCGAATAACTGATAAAAACCCTTGGTTCGGAATCTGGGGAAGTTAAAGACGCGAAGAACAGGGGAGGTTTAACAACACAAATTTAAATCAAAATCAACCAAGTTTACACCAAAGATTAAACCAAACTAACCACTAATCATCTACTAACGATAAACATCAAACCAAATCAACAAAAACTCAAAACCCACTTGTTTTTAGGAATCAAAATCAACAAAATAAAAACTTAGAACTTAGAATCAATAAGAAAAGAAAGAACAATATTAAAAGGAAACTTGATATTGAAAGATTAAGGTTTAACAAACAAAAGGAAAGATCAAACTTACAAGATTTATGAAGGAATCAAAGAAAAATAAAAATCACCAGACACCTTAAGGGTGTTGGTTTCCTACGAAATAGGAGAAAGAAAAACAGAAAATGAACTAGTCTTAAAATGTGAAGGGAATTTCCTATTTATAGGCCTTGAGTTGGTTGGTGAGTGGGCTTTCTCCCTTTCTTTTTGTCTTCTCGTCTTTTCAGTAAAGTTGACGTTTTCGATTCTGATTCGGGATTTGTCAATGAATAAATTCAACTCGTCTTTTAATTTCTTCGTTTAATAGACTTGAGTTCTTCGACATATGTGAATCTTCCATCTTTGGTCCTTTTCTTCGATAAATCTTCAAATAGGCCCATTGACTTCAAATCTTTTGCATCTCTTGGACTATAGACTTCGTCTTTCGTCTTTTTCTTCGATAAAACCCGTGCAATCCCGTGTTTTCTTCAATATTTATCCGGTTGGCTCTGAAAACACAACAAACACATAAACCACGCATAATTCCAAACAAATGACATTAAATACGCGTTTTGGTCTCGTTTTAGCAAGAAATAAGTGGTAAAAGGATGGGTGTTTTCACACCTATCAGTCTACTTAGAGATGTGTCAAAGCAAGGTGTTACATACTTCATTACCTTTACTGATGATTATAGTCGTTATGGTTATGTTTATTTGCTTAAACATAAACATGAAGTCTTTGAAACATTCAAGGAATTCAAAAATGAAGTAGAAAATCAACTCGAGAAGACTATTAAAGCCATTCGATTGGATTGTGGTGGTGAATATATTAGTCAAGAATTTAAAGATTATCTAAAGGCTTGTGGAATTGTCCAACAGCTGACTCTACCTTACACACCACAACACAATGGTGTTTCTGAGACGAGAAATCGAACTTTGCTAAACATGGTTCGATCAATGATGAGTCTTTCTACTTTGCCATTATCCTTTTGGGATTATGCTCTGGAGACTGCTGCACGCATTCTTAATATGGTTCCAACCAAGAAGGTTGACAAGACTCTATATGAACTATGGCATGGAAAAGTTCCTAACTTGTCTTACTTGAAGGTCTGGGGTTATGAGGCTCATGTGAAACGTCACACGCCTAAAAAACTTCAATCAAGATCGGTTAAGTGTGTCTTCATAGGTTACTCTAAGGAAACTATGGGTTACTATTTCTACTACCCACCTGAAAACACAATAGTTGTGGAGAGGTATGCAGATTTCTTTGAAAATAATCTCATAGTTCAAAAAGAGAGTGGGAGGATTGTAGAACTAGAGGATGAAGATATTTTACCTTTTGAAACTACTAGCAAACATCCAATTGAGGAAGAAAGTCTTGCACCTGATGTAACTCAAGAAGAGGATGTTGTCCCCATTCGTAAATAAAAAAGAACAATCAAATCACCTAAACGACTATGTCTAAATGTAGAAGTCGAGGAACATAGTTTAGGGGATCTTAATGAACCGACTAACTATAGAGATGCAGTATTGGATTCTGAATCCGATAAGTGGATTGTTGCTATGAATGCGGAAATGCAATCTATGTATGATAATCATGTCTGGAGACTTGTAGATTTACCACCCAATGCGAAGGTCGTAAAGGGTATGTGGATTTATAAGAAGAAGACGGACATGGATGGCATTGTACACACCTATAAAGCTCGATTTGTAGCAAAAGGGTTTACACAAACTTTTGGTGTCGACCATGAGGAAACCTTTTCTCCTGTTATAGATTTGAGAGCTACTAGGATTCTCATAGCTATAGCAGCGTACTGTGACTATGAGATATGGCTAATGGATGTAAAAACCGTGTTCTTAAATGGTTTCTTAGAAGAAGAAATCTATATGGAACAACCAGAAGGTTTTGTTGATCCTAAGCATCCCAAAAAAGTATGTAGGCTTCAAAGATACATTTATGGACTTAAGCAAGCATCAAGAAGCTGGAATAAAAGATTTGATGAAGAAATCAAAAAGTTTGGTTTTGATCAAAATCTGGATGAGCCATGTGTATATCAAAATGCTAGTGGGAGTAATGTTGTTTTTATAATCTTGTGTGTTGATGACATAATCATTATGGGTAATCATATTCCAAGGTTACAAGAGGTAAAGACCTATCTTAGGAAGTGTTTTTCAATGGAAGATTTAGGGGAAGTGGCATTTATTCTTGGAATTAAAATCTATAGAGATAGATCGAAGCGGTTAATTGAACTAAGTCAAAAAACATATCTTGATAAGATCTTGAAAAAGTATAGATTGAATAATTCCAACTATGGTCTCATTCTTATGCAAGTGCATCTTGATTTAAATAAAACACAAGGTTCTACTACATCTGAAGAGATGAAGCGTATGCAGAATGTTCCTTATGCTTCGGCTGTAGGATCTATTATGTATGATGTGAGGTGCACAAGACCTGATGTTGTGTTTACGTAAAATATTACAAGCCGATTTCAGCAAAATCCAGGTGAAAGTCACTGGACTGCTGTGAAAAATATTCTTATGTATTTAAGACATACTAAGGATACATTTTTGGTTTATGGTGGAAATTCGGAAGCTACTGAGCTACAAGTTAATTGTTATTGTGATGTTGGATTTGAAACCGATAGAGACGACACTAAATCTCAAACTGGGTATGTTTTCGTTTTGAACGGAGACGCGGTAGTATGGAAGAGCTCCAAACAAAGTACTACTGCACAATCTGCCACAGAGGCTGAATATATTGCTACTTCTGAAGCTGCAAAGGAAGCTGTTTGGATGAGGAAGTTTATTGGAGAACATGGTGTAGTTCCTACCAATGAAGAACCTATAAAGATGTATTGTGACAATTCAAGTGCAATCATCATAGCTAACGAACCAGGAGTTCAGAGAGGCGCCATACACTATCAAAGATATCACTATGTTCGAGAATGTATCAAATTGGGTGAGATTGATCTAGTTAAAGTTCTTACAGATAATAATCTAGCAGATCCTTTTACTAAGGCTTTACCTAGTAAAAAGCTTACTCAACATGCTAGGAGCATGGGACTTCGTCCTGCTAGTAGTTTCATGTAATCTGTTTAATATTTGGATAAAGGATAATGTTAAACAATATTTGTTTTATGAATTGAAGTATTGGATATATTCGTTTTCTTTAATATTTATTGGTCCTATTTTTGCATGTTTAAATCCTTGAATAATATGTTATTCTAAATTGTCTATGTCGATTGATTATATGGGAATGTAATTGAAATAAGACATATATGAGAGATGGTAATATTCGTAGAATATGCAAGAACGGTTCACCAACTCATATGATATCCAAAAGTTGTATATTGGACATCTCCTACTAACAAGTCAATCACTTTATGGATCGGCGTCTTTAAGTGAAACTTGTAAATGATTTACATTACTAAATCCTTTGACTTGAGATGCAAGCAGGTCTTATATATGTGGATGATACTTTTTGCTATAGTTCAAACGTTATCCTGAATAAGGTAGTAATAAAGACTATAATCATTTGTATCTTGAAGGATGTAAGAGGCACGTGTAGTCAAGATATAATTTGTTCATTCAACTAGGATTGAAGAATAATGCTACTGGGCCCCTCGTTAATTAATTAGATGTTTGTATGGCCATACCCAATGGTAATCAAGATTTGTCTCGATTAGATTGGTAATTTATATTAATTATGTAATGCGAGAAACAGAATAGTTAAAATGGAATGACTTTGATCCATATTCATTATTAACATGGCATTTGAGAAACAAAAGGATTGTATATGTTTAAGTCATTTAAATGTACTTTGTGGAAAACTACACTCGAGAGTTTCCGGGAGCATTGGTGTGTTACTAGACGCTAACCAATGTTATTATATTATTATCACATGCTCAAGTGGGAGCTAAAGGAATATGTACACGTGATAATATATGTCCGGTAATCGTCCCGAGCCTAAGGAGACGCACGCGTTAATACGTAGAACAATTATATATTAATATATTATGCGTAATATATTAATTAGTGATAAGTTATTACACACGTTAATTAATTAGTTAATTAACGGGATTTCATAAACCAGAGTTAAATGTTAACTTGAAATGTTAATTATAAAACAAAGAGCAATTTGAAACTAATTCCTTATGGCTATGACGTATGGCTATTAATGTAGGATATGATTTCTTAATAACCGACCTATCATACATTATCTTACTACTTTATAATGGATTTATGCTCTTCTATAATTAGTAGTCTTAAAAATTTCAGCCTTCAACATTTCTTTATTTGGAAAGCTATACAACCCCATTTACATTTGCATAAAAATTAATACATAAACATAATAAAACTTACATCACATACTTAATGCGTTTAAATTTTTGTGTAACAGTCCTTCAATATTTACAACCGACTTGTAACAGCCCAATAACACTCATGAATAACCATTTAATACAATAATAGGAAAGTAACAGCCTGTGTAATTTAAAAAGCCCATAAGAAAAACTACATACTTTTACACTTTCATCCTTCTCACTCTCTCAAAGCTAAAACACGCGCATGTATCTCTCAAATACAATCATCTTCTTACTTACACCATCAACCTCCCTCATCTGCCACCACCTGCTTTTGGTGGTTTCATCTTATCCTCCTCTTACACCATTATTGTAGCAGCAATCGGCCACCATAAAACTACCATGATTGAAGTCCCACAACCTTCAAGACTCACCGTTAACGAAAACCCATCCCACCACAAACCTCACAACCAATAACATCACATTTGAGACTCAAGTATCATCCAGCACCACCACCACTTCGTCACCACATCAGCCGCACCTCCATCGATACACCTACGATAACTTTGAAATGTGACCGACCACCACCGGGAATGACCCATCACCGGAAGTTTCTCAAGTGTTTAGTTTTTTTGTTCTAACGTTTTGTAAGTTAAAAAACTATAACATGACCATGTACCATTAGTACTTCTATAGTTTATAATTAACGCAAAAATCAAATTCATATGTGCCTTGTGTACATTCTATTGCCACCAATGCATAATAAGAAAAATCATTATATCTTATTTTCCTTAAGCTACATGTTGTTTTCTGTTTTTATACTCGAATGCCTCGTGTAAATGTGGAAGGCTTTCATAATGTTATGTTCGATTTTTGTCTTTTTCTTATGTAGCGTTCTTTGATTATGATCTTCTTTATTGGCTCAAATTGTCCGAGTTATGAGAAGGTTTTTAATCTCGGTGTTTTTAATAACACAACTCCAGCAACTTGTCTTGCAAATAAGGATGAAGTTGAGTTAACATTTATTGAAATACTTGCAGTATACCATTTTATAAAAGTGGTTGATTTGAGGGTATTTCTATTTCTTATGATCGTAGATAAGTTTTATCGCTTACCAATTCACTACAATGCACAACCATGCAATCAAAAAAGCAATTTTTTTAATTGATTCCTTAACTCC
Source organism: Glebionis coronaria (assembly GCA_025667525.1). Classification (NCBI taxonomy): domain Eukaryota; kingdom Viridiplantae; phylum Streptophyta; class Magnoliopsida; order Asterales; family Asteraceae; genus Glebionis; species Glebionis coronaria. The sequence goes on from CM046878.1 coordinate 85,822,463, forward strand.
TTAACTCTAGCACTTCAGTTTGCCGATAGAAACTTATTTGCTGCAAAAATATAGTCGATAACTAAACACCATTTCCGTAAATAAAAATATATAAACAAAAAGATAGCTCACCAAAACTTTTAGTTACACCCGTCGGTACCCCGCTTAAAACATAAAAAACCAACTCTTACAGGTTCTTTCTACGAAAATTTTATATATGTTTGTAGAAAAATGTTTAACCGAATAACATTTGTTTATCGCAAAATACGTTCACAGGATACCCGCCGCTACATAGCGCGGGTATCCTGCTAGTATATAATGATCAATTGTTGTCATTAATTATTCCAACGGTAGAAAAAGAAAAGGTTTTACGATTCTGGTTTTGGGCTTAGTGTGATCAACGCCAACTTAACATTAAATTGTTGGTTTTGTGAATATTTGTTTTAACAAATATTAATCGGCTTTATCACTATCGGTACTAGCATACTTAATTATTTGCTATAACGTATTGTGTGCGTATTATTAGGCTCGAGACGATTACCGACATATATTATTACGTGTACATATTCCTACATACATAAGAACTAGCGACACAGCAAGAACAACAATCACGACACATGCAAACGAGCCCATTGCGACCAACACCTTGGAAACGAAGTGGCGGATAGAAAACATTTCCCCAAAGAAACACCAAAGCCCAACATTAGTGATTAAGGCTATCGCTTTTACTGTTCCTGGTGCTTTCTCAAAGAAATACATGCTCCAACTCCCAAATAGCTACAAAGCCCAAAAGCCAACACGATCACTTTTGAACCACAAATCATTGAACACCATCACCATGTTTTATCTGAGAACATAGAACATAAGTTTAAAGTTTAGCTTTCTTCATAATAATAAACCATATTTTGTAGAACTAACTTTAATCTGGATCATTAACTGAACAATGAGATTACAGAGATACAAAAGAAGATCAGAAAACAAAGATCCGGAAACAAAATGCTCTTAAATAAACATTAGATTATGCAAAGTTTCATACCGTACAGTTTTAATTTCTTTTTCACTTGTTTGATAATGCAACAATATAACTAGTGATTGATAGATGTATAAAAAAGCTGCAGGTAGTGGTGGATGCAAAAGAAGAATTTATTTATATCTATTATATCTAATAAAACAGAGTTTTTTACAAGTTTTTAAAGCAGCCAATGTACAAGTTTATAAGCAACCCTTAATTAAATTTTTCCAAAAATACTAAGACCTATTATTACGCCACGTGTACAACTGAATTTTTGGAAATCTTTTAATTTGCTACAAAATTTAATATTTAGAAAAAGGTTTGAATCCTGCATGTTTTAATTATATAATTTTGTTTTATCATTTAAACTTATAATTAGTTGACTTTAATTTACATAATTTTCAAGATAGATTGGAAAGTACAAGACATGATCAATCATTATTTTTCTCCCATTTTCAACCGTATCAAATTTTCCCCTTTTGACTAAATGTAAGAAAACGATTCCCTTGAAATGTTGGTTTAGTATCAAAACAACTGTATGGCCATAATAAAACAGCACTAATTTGAGATTTTGAATATAGCAAACGATATAGTAAGGCTACTTGCAACAGCGACTTTAACAACCTTAATTTTTCAGCTTTCTCTCTCCTGCGATCTAATGCGTTCAATTTGTCCCAAAAGGCGACCTACTGCGACCAAGTTTATTTTTTTAATATATATTTTTTATTCATATAATTATATAAATAAAATAAAAAACATTACAATAATATTTATACTTAAATATTATTACATAAATGATTAAAAAAGATTTAATTAGAAATAAAGAGGGTAAAATACGTTAGTTAAAACTAAAAAATGATCAAATTAATATATGTTGCGAGGAAATAAATAAAGCTCAATATATTAAATTTAGAATTTTTTTTTACAAATTTTATCTAACAAAAACTTAATTAAAACTAATATAATTTATTCAAAAAATATATATAAAAAAAAGGAAGAAACAAAAGTGAGGACCGAATGGCCAAATAGATAGTGCAGACGACCCAATTGGAAAAAAAAAGTTGTCGACCCGGTAAACAGGTCGACCGAGAGACGAATCGGTCGCGACCCGCCGTTATGGGTCGCCTAAGAAAGTTATATTAATTACTGTAATTCATTTATATGAAAAACGCTTTCACCGAAACAGATTCTCTACAATTACCATTTATGACGGTATTAAAACTATATTAATTGACGATTATTATTGCATGAGGTGCACTCTAGCTAATATAATAATTTCCTTTTTTATTCATTTGACAATACACGATTACATTATATATTAGTAAAAAAGGAAACAAGCATTATGTCGATGTTTTCTTTCTTTTCAGTCTGAATAAACCATGGTTATAAATAGCATGAAACGTGACGTGGCGGCATGTCCAAACTACAGGCTTTAGCGGCTAAGGCGAAGTTTTAGCGTTTTTAAAGCGTGTCTTATGGCGGCACAACACATAAAAATATTTATTTGTTTTATCATATTTCGATATTATATATACATTGAGTTCATAATAAGTGTTGTACATAATAATTAAAGTTAAAAACTCTCATTACATGCAAGAATATTCATTTTTTGAAGTTGAATTCAAAAAATCACCGCAACTCATGTCGTTGCACGCCTTAACCTATTGCGTTTCCTGGAGGCCGCGCCTCAAGCTTTAGCGCGCCTTAAGGCGAGCTATGGCGAGCTATTTAGAACCATAGAATAAATACGGTTTAACTATATCATAATAAAAATTTGAGTTAGATTAAATTGAAATCAAATGTAATTGTGTTAACTTGGCCTTAACTATTGTTTAATTTACGGGTATTACATGCATTTTCTTATTTGAAATGAAATTTTGAGTTTAGTTAAGTAGATCAAACAAGTGCTCTATGATCACCTCTTAGACAAACTTTATATTAATACTAACAAATCACACATTTATACTATTTTTCACAAAAAAATTCGATATATTTTTGGGCTATGAGTGCGGCACCCATACTGTCCTCCTTTGTTTCTTTTCGAATTCAGATTTTTTATTCACAGTGGGTTTGTGCAATACTTGGACAAAAATTGTACTAAAAGAGTATACGCACATGCCTTTGTATAGATGGACGTAGAAGTCTTAAAGAGATATTGTGAAAAACTTGAAGAGTATTGCTTTAATGAAGGTACATCTTTAGCAATTCATAGAAGAGATTGATTATTTTTATTTATGGGTGTTTTTTAAGCAAAATATTTCTTATTCGTTTGTATGTTAAATCCAATGAAAAAATGTCTTAAAAATGTGAATTAATGAATGTAATCAATAATCGGTTTAAAATCTTTGATCATGGAAAACCTAAGTTACCCAAATGTTTTTTATACATGCACTATTACTTTAACTAAATAACCAAGCTCAACGGAGCATATGACACAGTAGAACATATACAAATAGACAGTATGTGTAAGAAAGCGTAACAGAGGCAAAGTGGTAAAAACATAAACAAAATAGCTATAACACTAGCGGGTGGGATAAGACGAATGGTGATGTTTGAATGTGAAATCGAGCGACATAACATCTTTATTAACACCACACTCATGATTCAAAATTCCAATTGACATTGGTGAACTATCTACATGTTACATTATATTAATCTTGAAAGTGATATGGCTGCATCGATGCGAATGCAAAATAATTATATGGGATGTAACACCAAGACTCATAAGCATTGGTTCGAGGAATTAGACAGATCATTAAGTGACATTCACGTAAGTCAAATTATCACACGATGGACATTCCTTTAGGCAACATGGCTTTGGGTTTTGGTGGCGATTTCAGGTAGTTTCTTCCTATCATCCCAAAAGGATTCGACAAGGTATTATTTGTGTCGGCCTCATTAAAATAGTTTTACTTGTGGGAACATGGTAAAATGTTACAGTTAACTTACAGTATGAGTCTATGTTGGTTGTCGTCATGAAGTTGTCAATGTTATTAAAGACATTGTTGAGTGGATTCTAGAGCTTGGTGTCACAAAGATAGTGAGGTTAACATTGACATACCTGATGAAATGATCATTAAGGATTCAAGTGACACGGTAAGCTCAATCGTAGACTTTGCTTCCCCTAATATGTTGGAAAACCTTGACGACTACAAATATTTGACATAAAAATCCATTATTGCCCTACGAATGAGGTTGTTGACACTAGAGAGAATGTTGTCGGTTATTTCAGGCGAAGAAGTTACATACTAAAGTTGTTCAATGTCTAGAAGTAACATAAGGTCCAAGTATAAATAAAATTGTATTCTATACAAAGTTCGTTAATGGTATGAAATTCTACGATGTACCCAACCATGAACTTAAATTGAAAGTTGGTGTTCTAGCCATGTTGTTACAAAACATTGATCAATCAAATAGTTTGTGCAACAGAACAGGACTTCGTGTGGATCGGTTAATGAAAAGTGTCATTCATGCCACCATGATCAATGAAATTCATTTTTGTAAACAAGTGCTTATCGCCTTCTACAACTAAACCACTCATATCTGGTAATGCAATGGAAGCCATGGAAAAGCTACTGAACATCGTAAATATTTTGGCATGGGAATTAGCTACTCCCGCTATTCCGTCGAAGATGAACAGGGCTAAGCGATCTGCCGAAGCTATGGGTTGTAAAAATACATCGGTAAGGGAGCGTTCCGCCTTAGAGTGAAGCACTCGCGCGAGTGGTAGTGGACAAAGCGAGAATGTCGGCTTGAGTAACGCAAACACTGGTGAGAATAAAGGATAGAAATATCAATGTATGATAAACATTTGCCGATAAAAATAGTAATAAGCAGTTCCCATGCCCATCTCTTTCCCAATGACATCAAGAAAATTTAACGGATAATTTCTCGGGCAAGCAGGTTGTATTTCTCACGACCTGTTTTTACACACGGACAACTATATGAAGAAGTTTCTAATACTACTAATACCACCACCAACGTGATCTATAAAGAAGTGCTACACAATTTATGATCACTTTTACATGTATGTTCCGTTTATAGAATAAAGGATTGGTGTTTGTATTTTTATTTTTTTGCGCTATGACTATAGTGCTTCATATAGCTTATGTTTCAATTCTGCAAGTGTATATTTTACGTTTCTTTATTTATATGTGGATCTTTTTAAATAATAGCCTCATAATATACATTGTAATTTACTAACCTTTTCAACGTTTTCTCTAAAAATACCCGTGAATTTCACGGGTCTTTTAGCTAGTTAGAGAATAAACAACAGTCAAACAAGCACTCGTAACCCATAAATCATAAATTGTAATCAACAATTGTCTTTGTCTCACTCACAAATCTAACGAAACAAAATAAACAATGTTGTTTACAGTAATTAAATTAAATATACATAATAAAGCAGTAGGTTACAAAGCATTAACAATTTTAGGTCATTAAACACAAGTTCATCATTATGATAACTAAAACTAGGGGTGGTAAATCTTGCCGATTTTGATAAATATAGGCAATTTTTGCTTATTTTTAAAAAAAGATAGGGTACTTTTTTCCGTTCTTTATTATTAATGGGCTAAACGAGCGCATATGTAAAAACTTATGGGCTTAATGGGCGCACATGTAAAATACTAATTAGGCTACTCGGCGAATATTTTATATTTAGTTTTTATCCCCGGCTTTTAAACAAGTATTTTTATTTTTTAATTCTACGTTTTTATGTCTTTTTTCTCATTTTAGCTTGCGCCTGTTTAGCCCGCCCATTTTGCCCGTACCCGTTTTGCCCGTACCCGTTTAGCCCGCGCCCGTTTGACACACCACCCGTTTAACCCGTCGTCGGTTTAGCCCGCCGCCCGCCCATTTTGCCACCTCTAACTAAAACCTTAATAATACAACAAATAAAACACTTGAAAATTAAATCTTCATAGCATACATCTATAAAACATTGAAAAAAAATGAAGATCTGCATTATTATCTTTCAAGTTCAACTTTATATAAATCTTCATTACATACATCTTTGAAACATTGAAAAAAAAAATGAAGATCTGCATTATTATCTTTATAAGGAAGCTAAAGTATATTTACCTTGAGATTTGAAATACAAAAATATCTTTTGCTTGAGAGTAATTGAGACTTTGAGAGTGTTTTTTCCCTTTTGACTGTTATGTAGACATATTAAGTTTGCCCACACACCCATATAACTTTCTCATAATAATTGATAGAACCCTCTACTTGTAATAAATGTATTTGTATGAACGTGCAAGAGTCTATTGGTAATTTTGAGAAGTCTGTGGTGAAAAGTGTTGTTACGTAACCATGTTGACATTTCTTATAACGGCAATACCTACCATAACACCTAAAAATAGTTGTGGCGTTGTACAAAAAAATAATATATGCATGGTGGTGCGACAACACAAAAACGCAGGCAAGTATTGTTTATCGCGTTGTAATAGTCTGTTCCCATCACTTCTATAAAAAATGTGAGGGGACGGGTTACAAACACGTCATTCTTTTAATACTAATTATACAAACCATTAGGGATATTTACCTTGTGGTTTATTCTGTCGATTCTGCTTGTGTGTGTTCTTCCTAGATCGAATATTCCGTATCTAGTTAACCAGGTTGTTGGGATTATAGTATCAGAGCTCTCGTAAAAAGATCTCTATCATTATCTAGGATGGATCGACGAATTGGTGTACGGGTTCGAGTACATGAAGGTGCAACATTAGTAATCGACAAAAGGAGTGTTTTTCTTCAGATTGCCAAGTGGTTGTGGTTGTTTTTTTGGTGACGGTTAGGTTACACAGAAAGGGGAAAAAGTAGAATAACGTGAGTGGCTTTTGTTTATAAAAGTGAACTTCAAAGGTTTTTATCACATAGGCTATGTTTGGTAAGAGCTGTTTGAAAGCTTTTTTAGAGCTGTTAGCTTTTTTGTTAAAAAAATAATCTATTAGCTCTGTTTGGCACAACAATTTTGTAGAGCTGTTAGCTTTTTATTTTAAACAAGTAGCTCTCAAATAAAAAGCTCTCTCATACAGCTTTTTAAATTGTGAAGAGCTGTTATAGCTGTAGATTACTGATATATCCTTCAACCATATTATAATTTATTTAAATATGTCCTTTTAAGTAATTTTACATCTTAATTTTACAGTCAACAGCTAATATACCAAACACTTTTATTAAAAATACAACTTTTTAGTAAACAGCTTACAGCTAACAGCTTACAGTTAACAGCTTACAGTTAACAGTTTACAGCTTACAACTAGTTTTGCCAAACATAGCCACAGTCTGTTTCTCTTTTTGTTGGGCCATATTTGTTGGATTGAATCACACAACTATATATGATGTAGAAATGGAGATGAAGATTAAACCAAAAAAGAAAGATTAGATTAGATGAAGGAAAAGAGAAAAACAAAGTTGTGAATTCCTAGTGAGAGAAACACATACGTTTCTCTCTCTACAAAACAATGGAATGGAAAACACACACACAAATGAGGCTTAGGAGGCCTTTTATACTAAGTAGTAAGTGTTTAGGAGGCCTTCCTCATTTGTGTGTTCGGTACTAATTCCCGTTACATAAACATTAATAACTAAGAACTCTCGACACCGTTGAATAGTATTTTTCACGAGCATCGCAACGGTATATTATATGACCATCACTTTAAATACGGCTAACAATCTCCCCCTAAGGGGTGGTCATGTAATATGTGACTTCACTTCGTTGGTGTTGCAGACTTTGAAGCTCGTTGTCTTGAGAGTTCTTTCATAGTTCTTTTCATGACTTGTGATCTTGGATCTTTGATCTTTTCCTTGACTTGATCTTGAAGCTTTGCCAGCTTGTGTTCTTGTGTCTTTCTCCACATACTCATGTTTTGTGTTGACTTGAAAGCTTGTAAACAATCTCCCTTGATCATCAGAGTAGCGGAAGTCTTTGTCTTTAGATGTTCTTGAGCTTTCTTCAATAATCCTGAATATGTGGCCTTGAATTGCGACTCTTGAGATAACTCCACCGTTTGCATTCCATCGGTTTCCCATTATACAGTACGAATACTGTACCTGTGATCAGGTAAGTTCAAAGAACTTCCTTGACAGGATTTCCAGCTGTGGTAGCCGTTCTCAATACTTGAATATATCGAAAGATAACTCAAAGTAAGGAGTGAATCATGCAGTTCCATTCTGCTGATTAAGTCGTCAATTCACTTTCCTGGAACAAGTCTGAATCATTTAAGAATCAAACCATCGTTGCTTTCCAGTTGACACAAGTTTGATTCATATAGAATCGCACAAGTTACCTACCGCAGTGCTGTTTGATGATGACACTCGAAGGATTTCCATTCGTCAATGTAAATACTGAAAAGTATTACTCTGAATGTTCTGGCAAGATCATAAAGATATTGCGTCGAGACCTGGAACAAGTTTGAATCAATTAAGAATCAAACCACTGTTGCTTTCCAGTTAACATATGTTTAATTCAAGTGAATCTTACATATGACCTACCGCAGTGCTGTTTGATGTTAACACTGGAAGGATTTCTATTCATCACTGTGAATACTAAAGAGTATCACTCGGAATGTTCTAGCAATACCACAAGGATAGAGCGTAGGACTCTGTAAATCATCGCTTGTGTTCTAATGATGAACAACAATTGATCTATGGAATAAGTGTCCTAATGAGATTTTTGATGAATCTCGTTGGCTCTAGACTCTATAAGTGCACGTTTATTTGGTGATCGGAGGGTGGAGCAGACTGCCACCTATTCAATATCTACTATCTCGGAGTGAGAAAGTTGATAGACATGAGTTGAACTCCGTGACAATAAAACAAACTTCTTTTGAGAGAAGCTTGAGTAGGCTGGGAAGGGTTGTGCATTGCATCACTGGGTCCATGATGCTTTGTCTTCAGTATCAGAAATCATCAAAGTGATTCTGATAATAGATGTATTGACCCGGTTTCTGCCTAAGTTGTATGGAGGGCTTCTTTCTTTACACCCTTTATCCTTACATTTCTTTTTCATTCTTCAACCCCTTCAATGCTTACCAAGACGTCATAACTAGCACCTTGTTGTGATTGTTCCAGTGCTAGCTTAAGTCATTAGTCGGCATTATTCCCGTACACTCAACTACTCCATCTTTCCTAAGGACTTCTAAGTTCTAATGGATTGTCCCTGGGAAGATCCCTCCGGTTCTGGTTGGATCATAGGACGAATACCTAACCACCTTTTGACACCAATACCATCGTGAATTTATGTGTTGAAGGGTATAGATATCGTAACCAGAAAAATCATTTGAAAATGCAGTCAAGGTGTTGATGAAATCAATGTTTACACCTTGAAAGTTTTCTATATCACCAAAAACGCTCCCCCTACATATGTGCATCATAAAAGGAGAGATTTTTGCACACATTAGGAAGAGAAAGCACTTATATCAAAGATCTTATTCAAGATAACACATTTTAATCACTATTCTCCCCCTCAAAAATTGCATGAAATTGAAATTTTTGTGAAACTAGTGATGAAACATGGAGAGAATAATGTGTCACGAAACTTTGGAACAAATGTTTATAAAAACATTTTACTCCCCCTCGAAAAGAGATTGTATTTAAATAGGGGAGTATATGAGCACATTGTTTTGAAATACTTTGAAAAATTGTGCTCAAAAGTCCGAGAAAAATTGTGTTCATGAGCTTAAAACTTTGAATGTTTCGATATAAGCTCATGACCGAGAAAAATGAATTTCTCGTTGTTGAGGATAAGTCAAAGATTTTCCTTTATTTAGGGACCGGGTTATAGTCTGACATGTGACTATAAGCCATTATGAGAAGAAAAATGGAAAAGACATGTTTTGAAAACATTTGAACTCTCATTCGAACTTTATGTACGTACCCGTGTCGTTATTGAACAACATTTCTAAGCACGTCCATATTATCGATGCTGAGAGACATGTCGGAGAAGAATATTTTTTGTATTTTTGAAAGGTTTTCTCATTTTTTATTTTGTTTTTCTAGGTTTTATATTTTTTTTTTTTGATTTTCTGATAAATATATACAAGATTACTGCGAATGTGCAAGACGTTCAAGTTCATCAGGAGTGAAACTACGCATACCAAGTCGACGAACCAAGAATTCAAATCTGTCTTGAGGGAGAGCTTTGGTGAAGATGTCGGCTAGTTGGTAGTCCGTCTTGACAAAGAACAGTTCGATCGTTCCTTTTTCCACATGCTCCTTAATGAAATGGAATCGGACAGCTATGTGCTTGGTCTTGGAATGTTGGACCGGGTTGCAGGATATGGCTATGGCTGATTGTGAATCACAATAAATAGGGACTTTGTTAAAGTAAAAGCCATAATCCGTGAGTTGTGTTCTCATCCAAAGGACTTGAGCACTACACACGGATAGAGACACATATTCTGCTTCCGCGGTTGACAACGCCGTACATTCTTGTTTTCTTGATGACCAGCTCACTAGCTTCTCGCCTAAGAATTGTGCTCCACCGGAAGTGCTCTTGAATGTATCATGACACCCTGCATGATCGGCATCTGAAAAACCAGTGAGATTAAAACCATAATCCTTCGTATACCAGAGACCCATGTTAATGGTTCCCTGGAGATAACAAAAGATCCTTTTAACCTCCTTGAGGTGCTTCTCGGTTGGCTGAGCCTGGTACCGAGCACATAAACAAGTAGCATGCACAATGTCCGGTCTGCTTGAGGTTAAGTACATAAGGGACCCGATCATACTTCGGTATTTTGTAGCATCTACAAATGTCCCTTTCTTATCCAAATCAAGCTTGTGTTTAGTGTCCATTGGAGTACCAATAGGATCACAGTTTTCCATGCCAAATTTCGTTAGAATCTCAAGCACATACTTGGACTGATTTATGAAAATACCACGGGGGGGGGGGGGGGGGGGGGGATTGGTGAACTTGGAGACCAAGAAAGAACGTCATTTCCCCCATCATGGACATTTCGAATCGACTTTTCATAAGGTCGGCAAATAATATGGAATATTTTGGGTTAGTAGAACCAAATATAATATCATCTACATAGACCTGAGCCACCAAGATGTCGTTGCCGTAGTGCTTGATAAACAACGTTGGATCAATGGTTCCTTTGCTGAAGTGATTTTGTAGAAGAAATGATGATAACTCGTCGTACCATGCCCTCGGTGCTTGTTTCAAACCATAAATTGCCTTTTTCAACTTGTAGACATGGCTAGGATGTTCAGTATTGATGAAACCTTCAGGTTGACATACATACACATCTTCTTTTAACGGCCCATGCAAGAAAGCCGTCTTCACGTCCATTTGATACACTGTGAATGATTTGTGTGCAGCGTATGCCAAGAAAATCCTAATAGCTTCCATCCGAGCAACCGGGGCAAAGGATTATGCGAAGTCAATTCCCTCCTTTTGTTTATAACCTCTCACAACTTACCGAGTTTTGTTCCTAATGACCGTTTGCTCCTCATCCATCTTGTTTTTGAATAACCATTTCAGAGTGAGGGGATCGATATTGTCTGGTCGAGGTACTAACTCCCATACATCAAGCCGGATGAACTGATTGAGTTCTTCTTGCATAGACTCAATCCATGATGCATCGGTCATTGCTTCTTTCACACTTGCTGGTTCCATTGTGCTGACTGATAGTGCATAGATACACATATCACCATCGGTACGCAGCTGATTTCGTGTTGAGACCGGTCGTGAGAGATTGCCAATCACTTGAACCAAAGGATGATTCTTAGTCCATTTGTGTTCATGTGGAAGTGTATGAGAAACTTGATGCGAGCTCAACGGGTCCACATATGGTGTTGAAGGCTGAGTAGTACTTGTGGAAGCCGCAAATGGATTAACAAATTCATGTTCGTTGAGCATCGCATTGTTTGCATTTTCAGCAACTATTTCATTCTGAAGATGAACATGATTAGGAATTTGCTGAGAATGTTGTTGAGTTGCGTCAGCACTCGGAGAAGTGGTTGGAATATTTGGAGGCAATATGGTTGAGGTTGACGTAGATGGTATAGAAGTAGATGCCGCTGGTGTAGATGCAGTCGGAGGTTCTTGAACTACCGCAGCAGGTGCAGCCGGGGCATTTTGAGTAACACCAAATGACGAAGGACCCTCCATATATTCATCATAGATTGGCCCAAATAAAACTTCCAAGTCACGTTCTGATGGTTGTAACGATGAGATTGCTGATGGTGCAAATTGAAGCGCGAGTCCTGAACTTACGTGTCCAGAAGTCTGACCTTGAAGCTCGAGATGTGAACTTCTATGCTGAGAGGCCATACCCGAGAGTTCATCAAAGGTAACATTCATAGTCTCCATTACCTTTCTTGTCCTTCGATTATAAACCCTGTAAGCACAAATAGTTGAAGAATAACCAATGAAAAAACCAATATCACCTTTAGGTTCAAGTTTACCGATATCTTCACGATCATTCTTCGAATAACATAATGCACCGAAGACATGTAAAAATGAAATATCCGGTTTTCTTCCATTAATGATCTCATAAGGTGTTTTGTTGAAACGGGTGTGAATAATGGAGCGGTTTTGAGTATAACATGCAGTTGCTATAGCATCGGCCCAAAGAAATAACGGTGCACTAGAGAAGAGAAGCATCGTTCGAGCAGCTTCAACAAACGTACGATTCCTCCGTTCCACAACTCCATTCTGCTCTGGAGTTCTTACAGCCAAAGTTTGATGAGAAATCCCAACTTCGTCAAAATAAGCTTTCAATTTCTGATTGGTGAATTCTGTACCGTTATCCGTTCTCACAATAATGACAGGGGCTTGCAGTAGTACTGATGTTTTCTTCAAGAAGTTAATAATTACATCAGGGGTTTCATATTTTGAAGCAAGAAAATGAACCATGTGTAACGAGAATAGTCATCCACAATGACAAGGACATACCGCTTTCCATTAATACTTTTGATTCTCATTGGGCCACACAAATCCATATGTAGGAGATGTAACCTATTCGTTGAGTTGGGAACAGGTTTGGGTTTGTGAGGCTTCTTCTTACTTTTACCTTGCTCACATGAAGGACAAAGATGGTCTTTTGTATATTTAAACTTTGGAAGACCGGTAACGAGATCATCTTTCGCGAGATGGGTGATGGCATCAAAATTGAGATGAGATAACCTTTGATGCCATAACCACGACTTTGTTGATGTGGCTCGGGCCATGAGACAAATTGGAGAAGCAGCAGACATTTGAAAAAGATCAATGGTGTAAAGGTTGGTGGTACGATTTCCTTTCAACAGATCAATACCTTCAAGATCTCTTACAAAACATGTATGACTTTTGAAAGCGACCTCCAAGTCTGAATCACAAAATTGCCCAACCGAGAATAAGTTATGTCCCAAGCCATCATCAAAAGAGACTCTGGTGATGATTATATTTCTCCAATGAATTTCACCATAGCCTAGAATTGCTGCAACATGATCATTTCCAAATCGAACAGTTCCCATGAAACGCCATACAAAGTTCTTGAGAAGGCTTCGATTCCATGTCATATGTTTGGAACAGCCCGAGTCCACGCACTAGAGACAAATTTCAACAGCCTGCCAATGATAAGAGAAACAAATATTTTGGTAACCGATGAAATAGGTTCATGTAGGGTTAGAAGAGAATTAAGCCGTATCACATACCGACGTTTCACTGTCAGTATGAGATCTACTAGTGTCGATAATTTTGCCACTACAGTCAAAATTTCTACCAGTAGGCAACCATTTAGAGGTGAGTCTAGGGCTACTAGGCTTAGCAAGACTTTCTGTGGACCCTACATGTGTACTTTTTGGAACATACACCTTAGCCTTAGGAGTGCGTTGTTGTTCACTGACTGACAGCTTGTCAATTCGAGTGTAACCACCATAATTCAAACCATTCATAGTCAAACCACAAGCATCATGACTAAAAGTAAAGAAACATTTATTACATTTAGCACAAATAACTTCAGATTTTTCATTCCGAATAGCAAGCTTAAAGTCATTACATTCAGATGAATTAGGTTTCTGATTATGATTAAAAAGCGGTAAATTCCTAGGGTGTTCTTCTACTTCCACATTATTGATCTTGGGGCGACTACTTCTAGAGGCAAAAGGGGCCCTATCATTCCTTGTATTGCTCGTAGGCTGTGGCCTTCTGCTCTTAGTGTAGTTGTTTATTCCTGTAGAAGAAGACACGCGCCTATTAGAATTAGCACTTTTTAAATCAATAACTTGTGGTTGAGTTATAGTGATCGGTTTTGTCCTAACGCTTGTTTTACGTTGTTTGCTAGGCACAGAGGGAGAACAAACACGAAACATTCCTGGGGCAATCACAACAGTTTTCGTTCCAGCAACCTTGGGAAAAGGTTTCACAGCAATACGAGTGGGTCCCGAGGTTGCTGGTTTCTGGATCATCGTATCCACAATCGAGCTAGGTTCAGAAGTCTTATCTTTTAACAAGGCCTTTAACTTACAGTTCTCACAGATTTTATCAATAAGTTTCTGATAGACAGACTTACTTTGTTCAACAGCCCGCTTATATGAAACCACAACAGATTCTAAATTTGCAATCTTAGCCTTAAGCTTCTGAACATTACCACCACTAGCACTCTCTAACCCTAACGAGGCCAAATTCGTTTCCGAAACCCCTCCTAACTGAGCCTGCAACCGTGCGATAGTTTGTTGCATTTCATTGTGAGCTTTTTCATACGAAATCTTGTCATATTTGCATTCATCACATTTTTTGACAAATTTATTCCAAAGATCGGTGAATTCTTTATCCTTTTTAATGACATAAGATTCCATTTTCTCTTTCATAAGATCAAGCTCAGTTTGGAGGTTTTCATTATGCGACATAGAGGTACCTAACTCAACAGGGCTACTATCAATACAATCACGAGCTTTAGAGATGCGTTCAAGATCGTTTTCCAAAACTTTAATTTTATCAAGAGATTCATCAGCTTCCTTCGTCAATGATTTAAAGTCTTCAACAAAGTTGGCTAATTCTTTTAGAAAAGCGTTTTCCAAATTTCCTAACCGAGCATCAACTTGATTAATAATCGGATTAATATCGTTTTGAAGAATTTTTTGAACCTCAATCTGAACAGGTGATGTAAAATTACCTCCAGTTATTTTTGAATTAACAACACGTTTAAGGATGACAAAGTTATCTTTAAGCTCGTTTAGAAATCGGCGAGTGATACTCGGTTTAGGAGGGTCATCAGACAATTCCTCACTTGGTAGCAAAAGCATTTCAGTACTCGTTTTAGACCGAACAAAAACAGTTGGAGGATTAACTTTCGGATAATAAACGGGTATCACTTCTTTATCAAGCTTTTTCATTCTTAAACGAGACTCTACAGCAAGTTCAGTAGTTTCCTCGGAATCATGCACACTAGGAGGATCATGCTCATCAGACAATATCACACTACCATTATATAAAGTTTCATTAGTGGCTTGAACTTGCTTAAGGTATCCTGGATTAGGGGGAAGAGGACAACCTATTTGTATCGAGTGTAATTTATCTCATTCACTTTTGGTGCGAGCATATTTATCGTCTGCATAGTTTGGCCACGTTTTACTAAAAGGTTGTCTAATTCTCTAATCCTATCCTGCGCTTTGCAAAAATCCTCAAGAAGCCCATCTTCTCGAATTTTGAAATCATGTTTTAGCTTTTTTCGTTCTTCTTTTAATTCCACAATAATAGATTTTTCAGTTGAAAGCTGTTTATTAAGAGAAGTGATTTCATCATTCAATTCGCTTATCTTTTTAGCACTACTTAAGTGTAAGGCATTTAATTTCTTAGTGGTGCATTTTTCTTGATAAACCGATGTAGCATGAGCTTGTTCAAGTTCCTTGATTTTAGCATGATGAATCTCAAAACTTTTCTCCCGTTCCTTATATCCCGCAAGCTTAGTGGTCAATTTGGCATTAGTTTCTCTAAACTTATTATTAACCACCGTAGCATGATCTACATCCTTAGCAAGCTTATCAAATAGAGATTTATAATACGCATGTGTCTCATCAGGAAGGGTTGTAGGCTGAACAACTTGATCCACACTAAGGTCCACACTAGGCTTATTTGAAATAATATTACTATTATTCATTTGATCCTCGTGTGTCTCATTGTAGGGCTCAAGCATCTCAGTATACTCTTCCTCTTGATTAGACATATTATATATATCATTATCATCAAAACTTGGGTGTACCTCAGAGGGACCGTCTGCATCATAGACGGGAGCTCTGTCATCATGCATTCCTGAGGTTGATGCTTGCTGTAAGTTTGCCATCAAGATGTAGTTGGCATTCACCTCTTCTTCCTCGTCATATTCTACAGCAGAAGCCATAAGATCAAATTCCTCAGCTTGAAGTGGGATTCCTGCCTCTTCTTTTTGTGCTATGAGAAGCTGAGTCTGAAGATAAGCAGCATCCCTCTTCTTTTTGGTTGTGCAATCTCGAGCATAATGACCAAATCCCCTGCAGTTGTAGCACTGAACCTGACGATTGTTGTTTCCATTTCCCGTACCAGTATTCTCAGCCCTTGCAGCCACAATGTTTCCCATCTGGTTACCAACCGCTGGCACAACTATTAACCCATTCTGATTACCCGCATTGAACACCCGGATTTGGACCACGGTTTTGCCCATACTGATTTCCTGCATTGCCAAGGGTCTGCCCAGCATTCTGACCATATTGTTGAAACTAAGTCCCCGTGTTTCCAGCAACTACCAATTGGCGATCTTGATTCGCATTCATGAAAGGTTGAGCAATCTGCCTATTTCTAGTGTTCGAGGAGATTCTCTGATTGTTGTTGGTGGGGTTAATGGTGAATTTGAATGCCTTTGCAAGAAGGGCAAGACCAGTATTAATAGCATGAGTAGGATCGGTAATGTCATCAAAACAGGCAATGGGTTGTTGTAAATAATTCATGGCAGCAGGGTGTTGATATCCATAAGCGGTGAGTTGTTGTTGTTGTTGTTGTGGCAGGAAGTTACTTGATGAGGGTTGATGGTAGGGTACCATGGGATATGACATAGATGATGTAGAGTTTGCCATAAAAGCCAATGGATCTTGTGTCTTGGCACGTCTTTCTGCCCTAACTTCGTTAGCTTCATCTTGATTCATCTTCAAATAGTCATAAACTTGAGTGTAGTCCACAACATGAAGATCCTTGGTTTGATTGACAAGAGTGACATATCGTGACCATTCAGAAGGAAGATTATCAAGAAATTTGATGATGGCAGCAATTTGTGCAGGTTCATGTTTGTTTCTTCTAAGATGGTTCATGAGGGTTGAAAACCGATGATAATAAGGTTCAATTTGTTCCCCTTAAGTAGACGTAAATTTCTCCCATTCACGAAGCAACTTAGTTTCCTTTTCTTGTAAACCGATTTCACTGCCCTTCATCATTTTCTGAATCCTAAGCCACATCTCGTGTGCGGTTTCACAACTATCGACAGCAGCATAAACATCTTCAGGAAGTCCCATAAGAATGACTTGAATTGCTTGATCATCAGCGTCGAGTTGTTTGGATTGAGCTTCAGTTAATTCTTCATCTGTTTGCTCATGACTTGAGTCAGCTACTGGGTTAGCATTCGTAGGGTCGCCAGGCACAATAATTGTTCTTCTAACATACGGACCCTTTTGAATCGAGTTGACAATCAACTTTCCCAGAGGTTTACATTTTGCATAACGAAGGAGACGACTAGCCCATGTAGTGTAGTTCTCCTTGGTATGCATGGGTGGACGATTCTCAGTACCCGCAGCATAAATATCTTGTTGAGACGTCATCGTAGAAGTCGTGTGAACAACAGGATCTCAATTCGTAGAAAGCGTGTGGTGATGTTGAAATTCCGAAACTTCCGATTTTTTCTCAGTCCGACAATAAATTCCTCACTCCGACAAAACGGTAAGCTGAAAAAATTGTGTATCGCCAAATTTTGAAATTGAGTTCGAGATAGCCAAAAACTAGTAGGGAAAACCCTTGGGTTATTGCAATCAAAACCGTACTTACCTTTCCCGAAATTGTAGCTATCGCAATGAGAGAACTTTTTTTTCCAACTTTTTAGGCAATGATTTTAGCAACTTTGAGGCAACAAATTCGCAACTTTGAGGCAACAAATTCGTGTTTTTGAGCAAACCAAAATACCCACAACACGAATACTTGGAATAACCAAAAAAAACACGAAATTTTTTTAATCTTTAGTAAAATAAATCAAAAAACCCACGGAATTAACAAGAAACAAGGACAACACCAAAGAGCTATCCACGAATCCCTTGGCGAATGATACCACTTGTTGGATTGAATCACACGACTATATATGATGTAGAAATGGAGATGAAGATTAAACCAAAAAAGAAAGATTAGATTAGATGAAGGAAAAGAGAAAAACAAAGTTGTGAATTCCTAGTGAGAGAAACACATACGTTTCTCTCTCTACAAAACAATGGAATGGAAAACACACACACAAATGAGGCTTAGGAGGCCTTTTATACTAAGTAGTAAGTGTTTAGGAGGCCTTCCTCATTTGTGTGTTCGGGACTAATTCCCGTTACATAAACATTAATAACTAAGAACTCTCGACACCGTTGAATAGTATTTTTCACGAGCATCGCAACGGTATATTATATGACCATCACTTTAAATACGGCTAACAATATTCATTGTTGGGCTAATATTGAAAAGATAGATTATAATTTTGTTTATTTAAACAAAAGGTTACTTTGAAAGGTTTTTACATAGGGAAAATTACCAAAAAGGTCGGTTGCTCATTATTCTCTTCCTAAAAAAGGCTAAAACAATTTTCTGATATGATTCAGGGCAACAAAGAATATAGGGAAACTGGGTGCAGAATGCGCCACGTGTCCTCTGTTGTCCTATCTTTTGGGGAAATCTGTCAGAATTGTCCTATTTTTTTTACACTTGTCAAAATCTGAACGGTTGCTGCCCTATATTCTTTGTTTCCCTGGACCGTATCAGAAAAAACATGTTTTTTGGACCTTTTGAAGAATTGCCCAAAATGAAGGACTCTTTTGATAATTTTCCCTTTTATATAAGGGGACTTCGTAATTCGTGATTGTGAGGTTTAATATATCACAAGGTTTAGCGAATTATCTATAGGTTTTATTCATTTGTGATTGTGAGGTTTTTCACAAGGTCTAGCAAATTAATAAAGGGAAAAAGAATGACGCGAGGTGATATGAGCAAAAACTCATATCAATTAATAAACAAATCACCCTAAAACACAAGGAAAGTACCTAACTTTTGTGCTATAAAGCGGAATTATGTGGTATGTTTTGTGTTTGTGTATAAATAGGTAAGAAGGATACATTTTCAAGCAAACAAGAAGAAAATCAAGCTTATTTGGATGAAAAAGACAAAGAAGGATCAAAGATGACAAGACTTTGAAGATAAGGGACCTATCTTGACAATAATTTAAAGTTAAAGGAGTAGAAGTGTAAATTTGTCAAAGTCAAGATAAAAGTCAAACATGGTCAACTCTTTAGTCAACCAAGTCAAAGGGTCAAACTTATCAAGAATGCAAGTGGAAGAACCATTTATGCCAAAGGAATGAAGTTATAAGCTTAAATTATGAATCTGCCAAGTACAAGGGGTTAACTTGCCATTTTTCAAAGATAAAACAAGTTCAATCCATGTGCATTGTTTCCAACCAATGAGAAGGCAACATTATGGGCACACGGATTGCCAGCTGTGTGGACACCTCACCCTTTCAATAACTGCGCCACAAAGCAACAGTGATAATCCACTCACTTAAAATCAGCCAATAAGAACACGCCATGCAATATTCAATATATCCAATACGGATAATGATCCATGTGACCCTATTTCATCCAACCAGAAATTGACACGTGTCTTCTTCTTCCTCAACAAACCCAGGGACGAATTCGAGCTACACTTAATTTCAGACTATGATTTCTACATGAAAAGTGGACGTTTTCAAGAGAGGAACACATTGGACACACTTAATCAAGCTCAAACCTAATGAATTAGCAGCTTGATGACACGTGGCAGTAATTAAATGGTGGGAACACGTCATCAACTCCAAAACACACTCACATTTTGTCTATAAATAGGGATGTACTCTTTCATTTGATGAGTAGCAAAAGTGTGAAATTTTCACACACATCTCCATTTTTCTCTCATTCCTAGCTTCTAGTTAGTTAGCTTAACAAACTCAAGAGTCTGACAAGCTCTTGAGTTAGTTAGCTTAGTTGTAACTACTTTACCAGCTTTGTAACAAACTTTTACCCTCAATCAATAAATACTTCTTTCATTTCCCTAAATCTACTATTCATCTACTGCAATCTTGTTATCCTAGTGTTGTCGTTAGCTGCTTGTGATCACAAATGATCATGATTAGCTAAGTGTTGAAGATTTGTAGCTATTTGATCCTGTTCTGTTCATCCAGTACCAGTTGATTTTGAAGCAAATTTGTTCAACAATGGTGATGATGATGATTGTAGCAGGTTGATAAGTGTGTGATGGTGTTAAGGTGGTGGTTAACACTATCTAGGGGGCTCAGCGCCTACCTACTCCATCAGAGGAGGCTTTTGCTTATAGGTTTCAAGTTTCTGAGTTTTTGTTCATATCAAATAGTTTTGCATGTTCAATTCTAGTATAATCTTGTTTGCTGGCATGATCAAAGGTGCTTAGTTTGTATTTGAACTGAATTTGTTGATTAGTTAAGCTTCTTGTTAGTTAATACTTGATCACTAGCTTAATTCTTGCTCCTGTTTTTAGTTTATTAGTCATACTTAGCCTAATTGTGTATTTTTAGTTTTAGCTAGTGTAACTGTTTGTTATTGGTTCCTTTACACTTTACTTTGGTTATCAAACTTGGTCAGATATTTCATTTTGATCAACATAACCATTTGTTCAAATTCCTTTCATAAAAATTTGATATAATTCATTTACTAGTGTTTGGCATTAGCTGCATTTTAGTGAAAAGTGTTGATTAATTAAGCAAACTTTGGTCTTTCACTCTCATTCAATCATAGCAAAAGGTTTAAAGTAGTTTTCAAGTCAAGTGCAAAGTCAAAAAGGCAATTGGTTATTAAAAAGTATGGGTCATTTTTAGCTAAACAAGTTCCTAAAAAGTGACTGATTTGATTTGCTTGGCATTTCTTCATTCATGGATGAAATTGTTTCAAACCAGCTCTCAGTTGTCCATTAACATCTGAACTTTGAGCTCTTTTATGGAAATTGCACAGTTTTCCATTTTTAAGGTAGAAATAAGCAGTTCATTAAGCTGTTGAGTTGAGTGAAGTTTCTGTAATATGTAGCTTAACTGATTTCTCAAACCAGCATTTCCACTTCATAAACCTTCTAGTTTTCTTCCACATTTGTGTTTAGTAAGTGTTCCTGCATAGATCTGGAGATTTTCAGCTTTTCCAAAAATTTGGTCAACGCTGGTCAAATAAGCTTGTTTCAGCTTATTTCCATTTTCCAACTTCGTTTCTTGATCATTTTCAGTTTCAAAAGACATTCCATGCTCCTTATGGCTTGATAAACAAGTTTTAGCAAGAATCATTTTGTGCACGTCTAGCTTATTAGATAGCTTAATTGTGGCTTATTAGAATTAGCTTATTTGAGTTTTACTGAGTTTCAGACTTAATCCTTTTACAAGCCTAGGTAAAATGGAGTTTTAAGTTGTTTGCAAGTTACTAGAGCTTAATTGGTTCAGTATATAGCTTATACGAGCTTATTGTTTCACTTTGCCCGTTTTTGTCAAAAGGTTACTTTTAATTGCATTTTGATCCCTCAAATTTGGTACTATTTTCATTAATGGCTAATCTTTCACTAATCCAGGGTTTGCATTAATTCAGTCCTTACATTTTCAAAACTTTACATTTTCAGTTAGGCAGTTTTACATTTAGTTATAAATTAGTTAATAGTTTGTTACATTTGCATACTTAGTCCTTGTAGTTAACTGAATTTACATTTCTAGCATATTAGTTTCAAGATTTTACATTTTAAGCACTTAAATTCCATAGTTTTACATTTTTGACCTTATTTGAATAAAAATTTGGTAATTGACTAATTATTTTACGGATACGTAGTTAATATTTTGCAACTTTTTACTTGATTGTTCAATTAGACATAGAAAAGCCAAATAACCTTAACAACCAAAAACGATCATAAACCCGATTTTGTTAGGACTTTCAATTGGTTAAGAATTGAGAAAACGGACTTCAATTATACACAATTTCAAATGGCGCCGCTGCCGGTTCTTTGACTTTACGAGAGACTATCTATTGACGGTTTTCATTGGCTTTTGGGATCCGTTCACCTAGTGAACGTTATTTTTACGTATCATAAATCAAAAACAATAAAAAAATCAAAAATATAAAAATATATAAAAACTAAAAAATAACAAAAACAATTCTTTTCCTAAAGAATTAACCAAACAAATTAAAAAATCCAAAAAGCAATCTTTTTCCTAAGAGATTGCACCCAAAAATATATATTATTGGATTCTCTCGGTTTTTATGTACATATAGTATTTTCTCTAAAAAACTCATAAATACAAAAATATTTTCCATATATTATTATAAGTAAATACGTATACGTATAAGAACAACCAACACACATATTCTCCATAAGTATTGCCAAGGCAATACACCGTGTTGAGGGGCGTTCCGGTCCTTGACACGCGTATCGATCAAACTCAATAAAGCAAGAATAGATCAATACTTCCAATAAGCAATAATTCGAAGAATACAAACAATTAAGTGAATAGAAAGGCGATGTGTTATAAAATGCCATCTAAGGGTCAATAGGTACTTAAGTGCTTCGCGCCACCTAACCCCCCGTTCACTTGTGAGTATTCTAAGAAGGAAGGCTTCATTGGGGGTCTTGCACCCAAGTAGTACATACGTATATTATTATATTCTTGTGGATATTTCATATTGAAACTTGAAGAGGATAATCCTTTTCTCTTCCAAGTCACACGAGAGCTTCTCTCTCATTCCTCGTATTGAGTTGCATGCTTACTCGCGGGCGTGCACAAATACCGATTGGTGTACAACCCCTTCCTCCGAAAAGGAAGAAAAAGAGAAAGAGTAGGAACACCACCGTCCATCAAGCCGATCCCGAGAATCGTGCTTTGATCCATCCACAACAAGAAGCCATGGCCGGAGTTGATACTCGATCTTTGATGGAGCAATTGCAATCCAATGTGCAAGGATATGCCGATGCTATCAAGATACCCGATATTCCCGCAAACACATTTGAGCTAAAAACATCCATGATTAACTTGGTTTCAAACACACCTTTTTATGGGAACAAGAATGATAATCCACATGATCACCTTAAGAAGTTTCTTGCTCTTTGCAACACCATTAAGTACAATGGAGTTCCCCATGATGCTATTAAGTTGATATTGGTGCAATTTTCACTAGAGGGTCCGGCTAAGCATTGGTTAGATACACAACCACCCGAGAGCATTACCACATGGGATGGTTTCACTAAGAAGTTTTTGAAAAAATTCTTCCCTCATCTAAGACCACGGCTTTGAGGAACTTAATTATAGGTTTCCAACAAAAACCTAGTCAAACATTTAGTGATGCTTGGGAGGAGTATAGAGAGTTATTGAGGAGATGCCCTAACCATGGATTGGATGAAATTCACCAAATCAATACTTTATACAATGGCCTTAAACCTCATCACCAAGACTCACTCAATGCTTCCGCGGGAGGAAATATTCTTCTTAAATCCATTCAAGAGGCTTGGGATATTATTGAGACCAAAGCAATGGTACAAACAATCAATTTGAAGAAAGGGTTCATGTTATCCAAAACAATTCTCAAACACCTTGTGATAACCAATTCCTCAAGAGTCACCAAGAGATACTTCAAAAGATAGATAGGGATCATGAGATGAATCTTATGGCAAATCAAGAATTGATCCAAGATATTAAGAGCCTTTCATTGAACAATTACACAAATGATGTACCTGCTATTACCCTTTCATGTGAGACTTGTGGAGGTCCCCATTCCTATCAACAATGTGATAAGGTGCAAAGGTATCAAGGGGAGTGTTATGCTTATCAAGAGGAACATCGGGAACATTTCAAGCCAAACATCAATCCAAAGAACCTTTCTTACAAGTCTCAAAATTATCTTACTCTATCGGGATTCCCACCCCAACCTCCCACCCAATTTCAACAAAATTCCCCTCAATTGTTACAAAGGAATCAAGGTCCAAGACCACAATACCAAGGGAATAACTAGAAGGCACCTAACAACTTTCAAAATCAAGGAAATAATTTTTATCCACTAAATCAAGGTTTTAATCCACCACTCCCTCAAATCCCAAATCAAGGTTACCCTCAATTTCAAAATCAAGGATATGGGATACAAGAGACTCATGAGTATGTTGAGAGGAGAATTCGTGAAAGTGAAAAAAGAATAAATGACCAAATGAAACTCATATCGGAGGAACAAACTATGAGGCTTTTGATGGCATTCAATCAAAGACCACAAGGAGCTTTGCCATCCAACACACAAACAAACCCAAGGGCAAATGTCAATGCTATCACAACAAGAAGTGGAAAGAAAACTCATGATCCTTCACCACCCAAACCTAATTTGGTAGAGCATACTATGATTCCTTCTTGTGATAAGCCTTCTACATCTAGTTCACCATTCTCAAGTTCTCCCATTTCTCCCACTTCCACACCTACTCATGAAGCTACCAACAAGGAAAATCCTTCATCAACCACTCAACCACAACCAAAACCAAGTCTCCCTTATCCATAAAGATTAAGAAAGGATAAGCTTAAGAACAAGGATGATATCCAAGTTTCAAACTTTTTGAGGATATTCAAGCAACTTAACATAAATATCTCCTTTGCGGAAGCTTTAGCCAATATGCATAAGTTTGCTAAGATGATCAAGGACTTACTTTCTAACAAGGAGAGATTGGTGGATTTGCCTAATGCTTCCTTGAATGAAAATTGCTCCGCGGTTTTGCTTAAGAAGTTGCCTACTAAGCTTGGAGATCCGGGGAGGTTTTTGATTCCTTGTAATTTCCCGGGGGTGGAAAATTGCATGGCTTTAGCGGATTTAGGAGCAAGCATAAATCTCATGCCATTATCGGTTTGGAAGAAACTTTCACTTCCCGAGCTCACTCCTACTAAGATGACTCTTGAGTTGGCCAACCGTACTATAGCTTATCCGGTGGGAATTGCGGAGGATGTTTTTGTTGGGGTTGATAGATTTACCTTTCCCGCGGATTTTGTGGTGGTTGATTATGATATGGATCCTAGAGTGCCTTTGATTGTTGGTAGGCCATTTTTGAGAACGATTCAAACTCTCATAGATGTGGCGGAAGGTGAACTTACAATACGGGTAGGAGATGAGAGAGTTGTGTTTAACATAGGAAAGTTGTCAAGAAGTCTAATGAGCCCGAAGCGGTAAAACATATTGATGTTGTGAATGAGGAGGAAACTCATGATGATATCCTTGATGAAAATTGTAATGAATATTTTTATGAAGCTTGCTCAAGTGGAGATTATGATTTACCTCATGTTGAGACTATTGCTTCCATTACTTCATCTTTGGATTTTCATGAACCTCAAGAGCTAAATTTTGGTGAAACCTTATATGACAATCCACTTTTCCACAATGATGAAGATATTCATGAGGACTTTAGTAATGAAGAATCCCTTCTTTGTGATACACCAACATATGATGACTATAGTGATTATGAGATTTCAACTTGTGACTCTCCATTTGTTGATGATCATACTTCCTTGGGTTTTGAAGAATCACCAATCTTTGATAGACCAATCTATGATGTTTATAGTGATGAGGAGAATTCTATCATGGATGAGAGTGATGAGTTTTTAGAGGAGGATATATCTTTTGAGTACACTCTTGGTTATATTGATGAGGAGGGGGAAATACTCTATCTCGAATCTTTATTACATGAAGATCATTTACCTTCTTCCTTTCCCACCTCAACCTTTCAAAGTGATAAAGGAAAACAAGCAATCATGGTTCCTTCTAAGAGATTGCTATTACCCATTACTCCACAACCTTTCTCTCACCATGTGACCTACAAGGGAGAATCTTCTAAGGCAACCAACACTTGTTGTTTTCCCATCAAGGAACGGATTTTTGATCCTGGCATAGAGTTTGCTAAACCATCTCAGTATCCGCCTGATGCAACAAAAGGAAAACATGTGAAAGATTTGAGAGTATCACCTTATCACCTTATGGAGAACATATGTAAAAACATTTTGGAGAACCACACTTCACCTTTTTCACCATTGATTCGGAAGTTAGTTGTGGCTTTGTTTTATAAGTGGGATGGTAATTATGTATTTGATCCGGGGGGATATTTATGGAGTTTTGATCATTGAAAACTTGTTTTACCTCATCGTGGAGATTTTTTCTAAAAAAGGGCAAAACTTTTCTTCTCCATGATAGGTATTAGGCACTTTTAAGTGTGGGAAGAGTCGAGCTAGAGACTCCTTAAATCAAGCTTGTATAACTAGGTTTAGAGTTGTTAGATCTAGAGTGTTGTATGCTAGAAATAAGGATAGCAAATTGATGAGAAGTGTTGGGGTAGACCTTCTTTCGTCTTCATGATTTTTTTATTTTTTTTTTATCTTCGTGTAAACTACGTTCTGAGACTAGTCTAGATGGTGGCTAAGATTAAAATTTACTCAAACAAAATTTCCATCGGAATGCCCATCGGAATGTTCTATCGGAATGTGCATCGATCGGAATGTCCCTCTATCGGAATGTCCCACTATCGGAATGATGGATCTGTCGAAATGTTGACCTGTCGCAATGTTGTTTGTATCGGAATGTCTAGATCGCAATATAGCCAAAATAAACTGGACAGAGTAACAACTCACAAAAACCCTTAAGACCGTCGGAATCCCAGATCGCAATGTACGATCGGAATGTCCCGTCGGAATAAGGTATCGAAATCCTTAGATCGCAAAGTAAAACCCTTGGGTTATTGCGATCAAAACCGTACTTACCTTTCCCGAAATTTTAGCTATCGCAATGAGAGAACTTTTTTTTTCCAACTTTTTAGGCAACGATTTTAGCAACTTTGAGGAAACAAATTCGCAACTTTGAGGCAACAAATTCGTGTTTTTGAGCAAACCAAAATACCCACAACACGAATACTTGGAATAACCAAAAAAAACACGAAATTTTTTTAATCTTTAGTAAAAAAAATCAAAAAACCCAAGGAATTAACAAGAAACAAGGACAACACCAAAGAGCTATCCACGAATCCCTTGGCGAATGATACCACTTGTTGGATTGAATCACACGACTATATATGATGTAGAAATGGAGATGAAGATTAAACCAAAAAAGAAAGATTAGATTAGATGAAGGAAAAGAGAAAAACAAAGTTGTGAATTCCTAGTGAGAGAAACACATACGTTTCTCTCTCTACAAAACAATGGAATGGAAAACACACACACAAATGAGGCTTAGGAGGCCTTTTATACTAAGTAGTAAGTGTTTAGGAGGCCTTCCTCATTTGTGTGTTCGGGACTAATTCCCGTTACATAAACATTAATAACTAAGAACTCTCGACACCGTTGAATAGTATTTTTCACGAGCATCGCAACGGTATTATATGACCATCACTTTAAATACGGCTAACAATATTCATTGTTGGGCTAATATTGAAAAGATAGATTATAATTTTGTTTATTTAAACAAAAGGTTACTTTGAAAGGTTTTTACATAGGGAAAATTACCAAAAAGGTCGGTTGCTCATTATTCTCTTCCTAAAAAAGGCTAAAACAATTTTCTGATATGATTCAGGGCAACAAAGAATATAGGGAAACTGGGTGCAGAATACGCCACGTGTCCTCTGTTGTCCTATCTTTTGGGGAAATCTGTCAGAATTGTCCTATTTTTTTTACACTTGTCAAAATCTGAACGGTTGCTGCCCTATATTCTTTGTTTCCCTGGACCGTATCAGAAAAAACATGTTTTTTGGACCTTTTGAAGAATTGCCCAAAATGAAGGACTCTTTTGATAATTTTCCCTTTTATATAAGGGGACTTCGTAATTCGTGATTGTGAGGTTTAATATATCACAAGGTTTAGCGAATTATCTATAGGTTTTATTCGTTTGTGATTGTGAGGTTTTTCACAAGGTCTAGCAAATTAATAAAGGGAAAAAGAATGACGCGAGGTGATATGAGCAAAAACTCATATCAATTAATCAACAAATCACCCTAAAACACAAGGAAAGTACCTAACTTTTGTGCTATAAAGCGGAATTATGTGGTATATTTTGTGTTTGTGTATAAATAGGTAAGAAGGATACATTTTCAAGCAAACAAGAAGAAAATCAAGCTTATTTGGATGAAAAAGACAAAGAAGGATCAAAGATGACAAGAATTTGAAGATAAGGGACCTATCTTGACAATAATTTAAAGTTAAAGGACTAGAAGTGTAAATTTGTCAAAGTCAAGATAAAAGTCAAACATGGTCAACTCTTCAGTCAACCAAGTCAAAGGGTCAAACTTATCAAGAATGCAAGTGGAAGAACCATTTATGCCAAAGGAATGAAGTTATAAGCTTAAATTGTGAATCTGCCAAGTACAAGGGGTTAACTTGCCATTTTTCAAAGATAAAACAAGTTCAATCCATGTGCATTGTTTCCAACCAATGAGAAGGCAACATTATGGGCACACGGATTGCCAGCTGTGTGGACACCTCACCCTTTCAATAACTGCGCCACAAAGCAACAGTTATAATCCACTCACTTAAAATCAGCCAATAAGAACACGCCATGCAATATTCAATATATCCAATACAGATAATGATCCATGTGACCCTATTTCATCCAACCAGAAATTGACACGTGTCTTCTTCTTCCTCAACAAACCCAGGGACGAATTCGAGCTACACTTAATTTCAGACTATGATTTCTACATGAAAAGTGGACGTTTTCAAGAGAGGAACACATTGGACACACTTAATCAAGCTCAAACCTAATGAATTAGCAGCTTGATGACACGTGGCAGTAATTAAATGGTGGGAACACGTCATCAACTCCAAAACACACTCACATTTTGTCTATAAATAGGGATGTACTCTTTCATTTGATGAGTAGCAAAAGTGTGAAATTTTCACACACATCTCCATTTTTCTCTCATTCCTAGCTTCTAGTTAGTTAGCTTAACAAACTCAAGAGTCTGACAAGCTCTTGAGTTAGTTAGCTTAGTTGTAACTACTTTACCAGCTTTGTAACAAACTTTTACCCTCAATCAATAAATACTTCTTTCATTTCCCTAAATCTACTATTCATCTACTGCAATCTTGTTATCCTAGTGTTGTCGTTAGCTGCTTGTGATCACAAATGATCATGATTAGCTAAGTGTTGAAGATTTGTAGCTGTTTGATCCTGTTCTGTTCATCCAGTACCAGTTGATTTTGAAGCAAATTTGTTCAACAATGGTGATGATGATGATTGTAGCACGTTGATAAGTGTGTGATGGTGTTAAGGTGGTGGTTAACACTATCTAGGGGGCTCAGCGCCTACCTACTCCATCAGAGGAGGCTTTTGCTTATAGGTTTCAAGTTTCTGAGTTTTTGTTCATATCAAATAGTTTTGCATGTTCAATTCTAGTATAATCGTGTTTGCTGGCATGATTAAAGGTGCTTAGTTTGTATTTGAACTGAATTTGTTGATTAGTTAAGCTTCTTGTTAGTTAATACTTGATCACTAGCTTAATTCTTGCTCCTGTTTTTAGTTTATCAGTCATACTTAGCCTAATTGTGTATTTTGAGTTTTAGCTAGTGTAACTGTTTGTTATTGGTTCCTTTACACTTTACTTTGGTTATCAAACTTGGTCAGATATTTCATTTTGATCAGCATAACCATTTGTTCAAATTCCTTTCATAAAAATTTGATATAATTCATTTACTAGTGTTTGGCATTAGCTGCATTTTAGTGAAAAGTGTTGATTAATTAAGCAAACTTTGGTCTTTCACTCTCATTCAATCATAGCAAAAGGTTTAAAGTAGTTTTCAAGTCAAGTGCAAAGTCAAAAAGGGAATTGGTTATTAAAAAGTATGGGTCATTTTTAGCTAAACAAGTTCCTAAAAAGTGACTGATTTGATTTGCTTGGCATTTCTTCATTCATGGATGAAATTGTTTCAAACCAGCTCTTAGTTGTCCATTAACATCTGAACTTTGAGCTCTTTTATGGAAATTACACAGTTTTCCATTTTTAAGGTAGAAATAAGCAGTTCATTAAGCTGTTGAGTTGAGTGAAGTTTCTGTAATATGTAGCTTAACTGATTTCTCAAACCAGCATTTCCACTTCATAAACCTTCTAGTTTTCTTCCACATTTGTGGTTAGTAAGTGTTCCTGCATAGATCTGGAGATTTTCAGCTTTTCCAAAAATTTGGTCAACGCTGGTCAAATAAGCTTGTTTCAGCTTATTTCCATTTTCCAACTTCGTTTCTTGATCATTTTCAGTTTCAAAAGACATTCCATGCTCCTTATGGCTTGATAAACAAGTTTTAGCAAGAATCATTTTGTGCACGTCTAGCTTATTAGATAGCTTAATTGTGGCTTATTAGAATTAGCTTATTTGAGTTTTACTGAGTTTTAGACTTAATCCTTTTACAAGCCTAGGTAAAATGGAGTTTTAAGTTGTTTGCAAGTTACTAGAGCTTAATTGGTTCAGTATATAGCTTATACGAGCTTATTGTTTCACTTTGCCCGTTTTTGTCAAAAGGTTACTTTTAATTGCATTTTGATCCCTCAAATTTGGTACTGTTTTCATTAATGGCTAATCTTTCACTAATCCAGGGTTTGCATTAATTCAGTCCTTACATTTTCAAAACTTTACATTTTCAGTTAGGCAGTTTTACATTTAGTTACAAATTAGTTAATAGTTTGTTACATTTGCATACTTAGTCCTTGTAGTTAACTGAATTTACATTTCTAGCATATTAGTTTCAAGATTTTACATTTTAAGCACTTAAATTCCATAGTTTTACATTTTTGACCTTATTTGAATAAAAATTTGGTAATTGACTAATTGTTTTACGGATACGTAGTTAATATTTTGTAACTTTTTACTTGATTGTTCAATTAGACATAGAAAAGCCAAATAACCTTACCAACCAAAAACGATCATAAACCCGATTTTGTTACGACTTTCAATTGGTTAAGAATTGAGAAAACGGACTTCAATTATACACAATTTCAAATGGCGCCGCTGCCGGTTCTTTGACTTTACGAGAGACTATCTATTGACGGTTTTCATTGGCTTTTGGGATCCGTTCACCTAGTGAACGTTATTTTTACGTATCATAAATCAAAAACAATAAAAAAATCAAAAATATAAAAATATATAAAAACTAAAAAATAACAAAAATAATTCTTTTCCTAAAGAATTAACCAAACAAATTAAAAAATCCAAAAAGCAATCTTTTTCCTAAGAGATTGCACCCAAAAATATATATTATTGGATTCTCTTGGTTTTTATGTACATATAGTATTTTCTCTAAAAAACTCATAAATACAAAAATATTTTCCATATATTATTATAAGTAAATACGTATACGTATAAGAACAACCAACACACATATTCTCCATAAGTATTGCCAAGGAAATACACCGTGTTGAGGGGCGTTCCGGTCCTTGACACGCGTATCGATCAAACTCAATAAAGCAAGAATAGATCAATACTTCCAATAAGCAATAATTCGAAGAATACAAACAATTAAGTGAATAGAAAGGCGATGTGTTATAAAATGCCATCTAAGGGTCAATAGGTACTTAAGTGCTTCGCGCCACATAACCCCCCGTTCACTTGTGAGTATTCTAAGAAGGAAGGCTTCATTGGGGGTCTTGCACCCAAGTAGTACATACGTATATTATTATATTCTTGTGGATATTTCATATTGAAACTCGAAGAGGATAATCCTTTTCTCTTCCAAGTCACACGAGAGCTTCTCTCTCATTCCTCGTATTGAGTTGCATGCTCACTCGTGGGCGTGCACAAATACCGATTGGTGTACAACCCCTTCCTCCTAAAAGGAAGAAAAAGAGAAAGAGTAGGAACACCACCGTCCATCAAGCCGATCCCGAGAATCGTGCTTTGATCCATCCACAACAAGAAGCCATGGCCGGAGTTGATACTCGATCTTTGATGGAGCAATTGCAATCCAATGTGCAAGGATATGCCGATGCTATCAAGATACCCGATATTCCCGCAAACACATTTGAGCTAAAAACATCCATGATTAACTTGGTTTCAAACACACCTTTTTATGGGAACAAGAATGATAATCCACATGATCACCTTAAGAAGTTTCTTGCTCTTTGCAACACCATTAAGTACAATGGAGTTCCCTATGATGCTATTAAGTTGATATTGGTGCAATTTTCACTAGAGGGTCCGGCTAAGCATTGGTTAGATACACAACCACCCGAGAGCATTACCACATGGGATGGTTTCACTAAGAAGTTTTTGAACAAATTCTTCCCCCATCTAAGACCACGGCTTTGAGGAACTTAATTATAGGCTTCCAACAAAAACCTAGTCAAACATTTAGTGATGCTTGGGAGGAGTATAGAGAGTTATTGAGGAGATGCCCTAACCATGGATTGGATGAAATTCACCAAATCAATACTTTCTACAATGGCCTTAAACCTCATCACCAAGACTCACTCAATGCTTCCGCGGGAGGAAATATTCTTCTTAAATCCATTCAAGAGGCTTGGGATATTATTGAGACCAAAGCAATGGTACAAACAAACATTCAATTTGAAGAAAGGGTTCATGTTATCCAAAACAATTCTCAAACACCTTGTGATAACCAATTCCTCAAGAGTCACCAAGAGATACTTCAAAAGATAGATAGGGATCATGAGATGAATCTTAAGGCAAATCAAGAATTGATCCAAGATATTAAGAGCCTTTCATTGAACAATTACACAAATGATGTGCATGCTATTACCCTTTCATGTGAGACTTGTGGAGGTCCCCATTCCTATCAACAATGTGATAAGGTGCAAAGGTATCAAGGGGAGTGTTATGCTTATCAAGAGGAACATCGGGAACATTTCAAGCCAAACATCAATCCAAACAACCTTTCTTACAAGTCTCAAAATTATCTTACTCTATCGGGATTCCCACCCCAACCTCCCACCCAATTTCAACAAAATTCCCCTTAATTGTTACAAAGGAATCAAGGTCCAAGACCACAATACCAAGGGAATAACTAGAAGGCACCTAACAACTTTCAAAATCAAGGAAATAATTTTTATCCACTAAATCAAGGTTTTAATCCACCACTCCCTCAAATCCCAAATCAAGGTTACCCTCAATTTCAAAATCAAGGATATGGGCTACAAGAGACTCATGAGTATGTTGAGAGGAGAATTCGTGAAAGTGAAAAAAGAATGAATGACCAAATGAAACTCATATCGGAGGAACAAACTATGAGGCTTTTGATGGCATTCAATCAAAGACCACAAGGAGCTTTGCCATCCAACACACAAACAAACCCAAGGGCAAATATCAATGCTATCACAACAAGAAGTGGAAAGAAAACTCATGATCCTTCACCACCCAAACCTAATTTGGTAGATCCTACTATGATTCCTTCTTGTGATAAGCCTTCTACATCTAGTTCACCATCCTCAAGTTCTCCCATTTCTCCCACTTCCACACCTACTCATGAAGCTACAAACAAGGAAAATCCTTCATCAACCACTCAACCACAACCAAAACCAAGTCTCCCTTATCCATAAAGATTAAGAAAGGATAAGCTTAAGAACAAGGATGATATCCAAGTTTCAAACTTTTTGAGGATGTTCAAGCAACTTAACATAAATATCTCCTTTGCGGAAGCTTTAGCCAATATGCATAAGTTTGCTAAGATGATCAAGGACTTACTTTCTAACAAGGAGAGATTGGTGGATTTGCCTAATGCTTCCTTGAATGAAAATTGCTCCGCGGTTTTGCTTAAGAAGTTGCCTACTAAGCTTGGAGATCCGGGGAGGTTTTTGATTCCTTGTAATTTCCCGAGGGTGGAAAATTGCATGGCTTTAGCGGATTTAGGAGCAAGCATAAATCTCATGCCATTATCGGTTTGGAAGAAACTTTCACTTCCCGAGCTCACTTCTACTAAGATGACTCTTGAGTTGGCCAACCGTACTATAGCTTATCCGGTGGGAATTGCGGAGGATGTTTTTGTTGGGGTTGATAGATTTACCTTTCCCGCGGATTTTGTGGTGGTTGATTATGATATGGATCCTAGAGTGCCTTTGATTGTTGGTAGGCCGTTTTTGAGAACGAGTCAAACTCTCATAGATGTGGCGGAAGGTGAACTTACAATGCGGGTAGGAGATGAGAGAGTTGTGTTTAACATAGGAAAGTTGTCAAGAAGTCTAATGAGCCCGAAGCGGTAAAACATATTGATGTTGTGAATGAGGAGGAAACTCATGATGATATCCTTGATGAAAATTGTAATGAATATTTTTATGAAGCTTGCTCAAGTGGAGATTATGATTTACCTCATGTTGAGACTATTGCTTCCATTACTTCATCTTTGGATTTTCATGAACCTCAAGAGGTAAATTTTGGTGAAACCTTATATGACAATCCACTTTTCCACAATGATGAAGATATTCATGAGGACTTTAGTAATGAAGAATCTCTTCTTTGTGATACACCAACATATGATGACTATAGTGATTATGAGATTTCAACTTGTGACTCTCCATTTGTTGATGATCATACTTCCTTGGATTTTGAAGAATCACCAATCTTTGATAGACCAATCTACGATGTTTATGGTGATGAGGAGAATTCTATCATGGATGAGAGTGATGAGTTTTTAGAGGAGGATATATCTTTTGAGTACACTCTTTGTTATATTGATGAGGAGGGGGACATACTCTATCTCGAATCTTTATTACATGAAGATCATTTACCTTCTTCCTTGCCCACCTCAACCTTTCAAAGTGATAAAGAAAAACAAGCAATCATGGTTCCTTCTAAGGGCTTGCTATTACCCATTACTCCACAACCTTTCTCTCACCATGTGACCTACAAGGGAGAATCTTCTAAGGCAACCAACACTTGTTGTTTTCCCATCAAAGAACGGATTTTTGATCTTGGCATAGAGTTTGCTAAACCATCTCAGTATCCGCCTGATGCAACAAAAGGAAAACATGTGAAAGATTTAAGAGTATCACCTTATCACCTTTTGGAGAACATATGGAAAAACATTTTGGAGAACCACACTTCACCTTTTTCACCATTGATTGGGAAGTTAGTTGTGGCTTTGTTTTATAAGTGGGATGGTAATTATGTATTTGATCCGGGGGGATATTTATGGAGTTTTGATCATTGAAAACTTGTTTTACCTCATCGTGGAGATTTTTTCTAAAAAAGGGCAAAACTTTTCTTCTCCATGATAGGTATTAGGCACTTTTAAGTGTGGGAAGAGTCGAGCTAGAGACTCCTTAAATCAAGCTTGTATAACTAGGTTTAGAGTTGTTAGATCTAGAGTGTTGTATGCTAGAAATAAGGATAGCAAATTGATGAGAAGTGTTGGGGTAGACCTTCTTTCGTCTTCATGATTTTTTTTTTTTGATCTTCGTGTAAACTACGTTCCGAGACTAGTCTAGATGGTGGCTAAGATTAAAAATTACTCAAACAAAATTTCCATCGGAATGCCCATCGGAATGTTCTATCAGAATGTGCATCGATCGGAATGTCCCTCTATCGGAATGTCCCACTATCAGAATGATGGATCTGTCGGAATGTTGACCTGTCGCAATGTTGTTTGTATCGGAATGTCTAGATCGCAATATAGCCAAAATAAACTGGACAGAGTAACAACTCACAAAAACCCTTAAGACCGTCGGAATCCCATATCGCAATGTACGATCGGAATGTCACGTCGGAATAAGGTATCGAAATCCTTAGATCGCAAAGTAAAACCCTTGGGTTATTGCGATCAAAACCGTACTTACCTTTCCCGAAATTGTAGCTATCGCAATGAGAGAACTTTTTTTTTTCCAACTTTTTAGGCAACGATTTTAGCAACTTTGAGGCAACAAATTCGCAACTTTGAGGCAACAAATTCGTGTTTTTGAGCAAACCAAAATACCCACAACACGAATACTTGGAATAACCAAAAAAAACACGAAAATATTTTAATCTTTAGTAAAAAAAATCAAAAAACCCACGGAATTAACAAGAAACAAGGACAACACCAAAGAGCTATCCACGAATCCCTTGGCGAATGATACCACTTGTTGGATTGAATCACACGACTATATATGATGTAGAAATGGAGATGAAGATTAAACCAAAAAAGAAAGATTAGATTAGATGAAGGAAAAGAGAAAAACAAAGTTGTGAATTCTTAGTGAGAGAAACACATACGTTTCTCTCTCTACAAAACAATGGAATGGAAAACACACACACAAATGAGGCTTAGGAGGCCTTTTATACTAAGTAGTAAGTGTTTAGGAGGCCTTCCTCATTTGTTTGTTCGGGACTAATTCCCGTTACATAAACATTAATAACTAAGAACTCTCGACACCGTTGAATAGTATTTTTCACGAGCATCGCAACGGTATATTATATGACCATCACTTTAAATACGGCTAACAATATTCATTGTTGGGCTAATATTGAAAAGATAGATTATAATTTTGTTTATTTAAACAAAAGGTTACTTTGAAAGGTTTTTACATAGGGAAAATTACCAAAAAGGTCGGTTGCTCATTATTCTCTTCCTAAAAAAGGCTAAAACAATTTTCTGATATGATTCAGGGCAACAAAGAATATAGGGAAACTGGGTGCAGAATGCGCCACGTGTCCTCTGTTGTCCTATCTTTTGGGGAAGTCTGTCAGAATTGTCCTATTTTTTTTACACTTGTCAAAATCTGAACGGTTGCTGCCCTATATTCTTTGTTTCCCTGGACCGTATCAGAAAAAACATGTTTTTTGGACCTTTTGAAGAATTGCCCAAAATGAAGGACTCTTTTGATAATTTTCCCTTTTATATAAGGGGACTTCGTAATTCGTGATTGTGAGGTTTAATATATCACAAGGTTTAGCAAATTATCTATAGGTTTTATTCGTTTGTGATTGTGAGGTTTTTCACAAGGTCTAGCATATTAATAAAGGGAAAAAGAATGACGCGAGGTGATATGAGCAAAAACTCATATCAATTAATCAACAAATCACCCTAAAACACAAGGAAAGTACCTAACTTTTGTGCTATAAAGCGGAATTATGTGGTATGTTTTGTGTTTGTGTATAAATAGGTAAGAAGGATACATTTTCAAGCAAACAAGAAGAAAATCAAGCTTATTTGGATGAAAAAGACAAAGAAGGATCAAAGATGACAAGACTTTGAAGATAAGGGACCTATCTTGACAATAATTTAAAGTTAAAGGACTAGAAGTGTAAATTTGTCAAAGTCAAGATAAAAGTCAAACATGGTCAACTCTTCAGTCAACCAAGTCAAAGGGTCAAACTTATCAAGAATGCAAGTGGAAGAACCATTTATGCCAAAGGAATGAAGTTATAAGCTTAAATTGTGAATCTGCCAAGTACAAGGGGTTAACTTGCCATTTTTCAAAGATAAAACAAGTTCAATCCATGTGCATTGTTTCCAACCAATGAGAAGGCAACATTATGGGCACACGGATTGCCAGCTGTGTGGACACCTCACCCTTTCAATAACTGCGCCACAAAGCAACAGTGATAATCCACTCACTTAAAATCAGCCAATAAGAACACGCCATGCAATATTCAATATATCCAATACGGATAATGATCCATGTGACCCTATTTCATCCAACCAGAAATTGACACGTGTCT
Organism: Glebionis coronaria; assembly: GCA_025667525.1. Taxonomy (NCBI): domain Eukaryota; kingdom Viridiplantae; phylum Streptophyta; class Magnoliopsida; order Asterales; family Asteraceae; genus Glebionis; species Glebionis coronaria. The sequence goes on from CM046878.1 coordinate 85,860,320, forward strand.
TCTTCTTCCTCAACAAACCCAGGGACGAATTCGAGCTACACTTAATTTCAGACTATGATTTCTACATGAAAAGTGGACGTTTTCAAGAGAGGAACACATTGGACACACTTAATCAAGCTCAAACCTAATGAATTAGCAGCTTGATGACACGTGGCAGTAATTAATTGGTGGGAACACGTCATCAACTCCAAAACACACTCACATTTTGTCTATAAATAGGGATGTACTCTTTCATTTGATGAGTAGCAAAAGTGTGAAATTTTCACACACATCTCCATTTTTCTCTCATTCCTAGCTTCTAGTTAGTTAGCTTAACAAACTCAAGAGTCTGACAAGCTCTTGAGTTAGTTAGCTTAGTTGTAACTACTTTACCAGCTTTGTAACAAACTTTTACCCTCAATCATTAAATACTTCTTTCATTTCCCTAAATCTACTATTCATCTACTGTAATCTTGTTATCCTAGTGTTGTCGTTAGCTGCTTGTGATCACAAATGATCATGATTAGCTAAGTGTTGAAGATTTGTAGCTGTTTGATCATGTTCTGTTCATCCAGTACCAGTTGATTTTGAAGCAAATTTGTTCAACAATGGTGATGATGATGATTGTAGCAGGTTGATAAGTGTGTGATGGTGTTAAGGTGGTGGTTAACACTATCTAGGGGGCTCAGCGCCTACCTACTCCATCAGAGGAGGCTTTTGCTTATAGGTTTCAAGTTTCTGAGTTTTTGTTCATATCAAATAGTTTTGCATATAATCTTGTTTGCTGGCATGATCAAAGGTGCTTAGTTTGTATTTGAACTGAATTTGTTGATTAGTTAAGCTTCTTGTTAGTTAATACTTGATCACTAGCTTAATTCTTGCTCCTGTTTTTAGTTTATCAGTCATACTTAGCCTAATTGTGTATTTTGAGTTTTAGCTAGTGTAACTGTTTGTTATTGGTTCCTTTACACTTTACTTTGGTTATCAAACTTGGTCAGATATTTCATTTTGATCAGCATAACCATTTGTTCAAATTCCTTTCATAAAAATTTGATATAATTCATTTACTAGTGTTTGGCATTAGCTGCATTTTAGTGAAAAGTGTTGATTAATTAAGCAAACTTTGGTCTTTCACTCTCATTCAATCATAGCAAAAGGTTTAAAGTAGTTTTCAAGTCAAGTGCAAAGTCAAAAAGGCAATTGGTTATTAAAAAGTATGGGTCATTTTTAGCTAAACAAGTTCCTAAAAAGTGACTGATTTGATTTGCTTGGCATTTCTTCATTCATGGATGAAATTGTTTCAAACCATCTCTCAGTTGTCCATTAACATCTGAACTTTGAGCACTTTTATGGAAATGGCACAGTTTTCCATTTTTAAGGTAGAAATAAGCAGTTCATTAAGCTGTTGAGTTGAGTGAAGTTTCTGTAATATGTAGCTTAACTGATTTCTCAAACCAGCATTTCCACTTCATAAACCTTCTAGTTTTCTTCCACATTTGTGTTTAGTAAGTGTTCCTGTATAGATCTGGAGATTTTCAGCTTTTCCAAAAATTTGGTCAACGCTGGTCAAATAAGCTTGTTTCAGCTTATTTCCATTTTCCAACTTCGTTTCTTGATCATTTTCAGTTTCAAAAGACATTCCATGCTCCTTATGGCTTGATAAACAAGTTTTAGCAAGAATCATTTTGTGCACGTCTAGCTTATTAGATAGCTTAATTGTGGCTTATTAGAATTAGCTTATTTGAGTTTTACGGAGTTTCAGACTTAATCCTTTTACAAGCCTAGGTAAAATGGAGTTTTAAGTTGTTTGCAAGTTACTAGAGCTTAATTGGTTCAGTTTATAGCTTATACGAGCTTATTGTTTCACTTTGCCCGTTTTTGTCAAAAGGTTACTTTTAATTGCATTTTGATCCCTCAAATTTGGTACTGTTTTCATTAATGGCTAATCTTTCACTAATCCAGGGTTTGCATTAATTCAGTCCTTACATTTTCAAAACTTTACATTTTCAGTTAGGCAGTTTTACATTTAGTTACAAATTAGTTAATAGTTTGTTACATTTGCATACTTAGTCCTTGTAGTTAACTGAATTTACATTTCTAGCATATTAGTTTCAAGATTTTACATTTTAAGCACTTAAATTCCATAGTTTTACATTTTTGACCTTATTTGAATAAAAATTTGGTAATTGACTAATTGTTTTACGGATACGTAGTTAATATTTTGCAACTTTTTACTTGATTGTTCAATTAGACATAGAAAAGCCAAATAACCTTACCAACCTAAAACGATCATAAACCCGATTTTGTTAGGACTTTCAATTGGTTAAGAATTGAGAAAACGGACTTTAATTATACACAATTTCAAATGGCGTCGCTGCCGGTTCTTTGACTTTACGAGAGACTATCTATTGACGGTTTTCATTGGCTTTTGGGATCCGTTCACCTAGTGAACGTTATTTTTACGTATCATAAATCAAAAACAATAAAAAAATCAAAAATATAAAAATATATAAAAACTAAAAAATAACAAAAACAATTCTTTTCCTAAAGAATTAACCAAACAAATTAAAAAATCCAAAAATCAATCTTTTTCCTAAGAGATTGCACCCAAAAATATATATTATTGGATTCTCTCGGTTTTTATGTACATATAGTATTTTCTCTAAAAAACTCATAAATACAAAAATATTTTCCATATATTATTATAAGTAAATACGTATACGTATAAGAACAACCAACACACATATTCTCCATAAGTATTGCCAAGGCAATACACCGTGTTGAGGGGCGTTCCGGTCCTTGACACGCGTATCGATCAAACTCAATAAAGCAAGAATAGATCAATACTTCCAATAAGCAATAATTCGAAGAATACAAACAATTAAGTGAATAGAAAGGCGATGTGTTATAAAATGCCATCTAAGGGTCAATAGGTACTTAAGTGCTTCGCGCCACCTAACCCCCCGTTCACTTGTGAGTATTCTAAGAAGGAAGGCTTCATTGGGGGTCTTGCACCCAAGTAGTACATACGTATATTATTATATTCTTGTGGATATTTCATATTGAAACTCGAAGAGGATAATCCTTTTCTCTTCCAAGTCACACGAGAGCTTCTCTCTCATTCCTCGTATTGAGTTGCATGCTCACTCGCGGGCGTGCACAAATACCGATTGGTGTATAACCCCTTCCTCCGAAAAGGAAGAAAAAGAGAAAGAGTAGGAACACCACCGTTCATCAAGCCGATCCTGAGAATCGTGCTTTGATCCATCCACAACAAGAAGCCATGGCCGGAGTTGATACTCGATCTTTGATGGAGCAATTGCAATCCAATGTGCAAGGATATGCCGATGCTATCAAGATACCCGATATTCCCGCAAACACATTTGAGCTAAAAACATCCATGATTAACTTGGTTTCAAACACACCTTTTTATGGGAACAAGAATGATAATCCACATGATCACCTTAAGAAGTTTCTTGCTCTTTGCAACACCATTAAGTACAATGGAGTTCCCCATGATGCTATTAAGTTGATATTGGTGCAATTTTCACTAGAGGGTCCGGCTAAGCATTGGTTAGATACACAACCACCCGAGAGCATTACCACATGGGATGGTTTCACTAAGAAGTTTTTGAACAAATTCTTCCCCCATCTAAGACCACGGCTTTGAGGAACTTAATTATAGGCTTCCAACAAAAACCTAGTCAAACATTTAGTGATGCGTGGGAGGAGTATAGAGAGTTATTGAGGAGATGCCCTAACCATGGATTGGATGAAATTCACCAAATCAATACTTTCTACAATGGCCTTAAACCTCATCACCAAGACTCACTCAATGCTTCCGCGGGAGGAAATATTCTTCTTAAATCCATTCAAGAGGCTTGGGATATTATTGAGACCAAAGCAATGGTACAAACAAACAATCAATTTGAAGAAAGGGTTCATGTTATCCAAAACAATTCTCAAACACCTTGTGATAACCAATTCCTCAAGAGTCACCAAGAGATACTTCAAACGATAGATAGGGATCATGAGATGAATCTTAAGGAAAATCAAGAATTGATCCAAGATATTAAGAGCCTTTCATTGAACAATTACATAAATGATGTGCATGCTATTACCCTTTCATGTGAGACTTGTGGAGGTCCCCATTCCTATCAACAATGTGATAAGGTGCAAAGGTATCAAGGGGAGTGTTATGCTTATCAAGAGGAACATCGGGAACATTTCAAGCCAAACATCAATCCAAACAACCTTTCTTACAAGTCTCAAAATTATCTTACTCTATCGGGATTCCCACCCAACCTCCCACCCAATTTCAACAAAATTCCCCTCAATTGTTACAAAGGAATCAAGGTCCAAGACCACAATACCAAGGGAATAACTAGAAGGCACCTAACAACTTTCAAAATCAAGGAAATAATTTTTATCCACTAAATCAAGGTTTTAATCCACCACTCCCTCAAATCCCAAATCAAGGTTACCCTTAATTTCAAAATCAAGGATATGGGCTACAAGAGACTCATGAGTATGTTGAGAGGAGAATTCGTGAAAGTGAAAAAAGAATGAATGACCAAATGAAACTCATATCAGAGGAACAAACTATGAGGCTTTTGATGGCATTCAATCAAAGACCACAAGGAGCTTTGCCATCTAACACACAAACAAATCCAAGGGCAAATGTCAATGCTATCACAACAAGATGTGGAAAGAAAACTCATGATCCTTCACCACCCAAACCTAATTTGGTAGAGCCTACTATGATTCCTTCTTGTGATAAGCCTTCTACATCTAGTTCACCATCCTCAAGTTCTCCCATTTCTCCCACTTCCACACCTACTCATGAAGCTACCAACAAGGAAAATCCTTCATCAACCACTCAACCACAACCAAAACCAAGTCTCCCTTATCCATAAAGATTAAGAAAGGATAAGCTTAAGAACAAGGATGATATCCAAGTTTCAAACTTTTTGAGGATGTTCAAGCAACTTAACATAAATATCTCCTTTGCGGAAGCTTTAGCCAATATGCATAAGTTTGCTAAGATGATCAAGGACTTACTTTCTAACAAGGAGAGATTGGTGGATTTGCCTAATGCTTCCTTGAATGAAAATTGCTCCGCGGTTTTGCTTAAGAAGTTGCCTACTAAGCTTGGAGATCCGGGGAGGTTTTTAATTCCTTGTAATTTCCCGGGGGTGGAAAATTGCATGGCTTTAGCGGATTTAGGAGCAAGCATAAATCTCATGCCATTATCGGTTTGGAAGAAACTTTCAATTCCCGAGCTCACTCCTACTAAGATGACTCTTGAGTTGGTCAACCGTACTATAGCTTATCCGGTGGGAATTGCGGAGGATGTTTTTGTTGGGGTTGATAGATTTACCTTTCCCGCGGATTTTGTGGTGGTTGATTATGATATGGATCCTAGAGTGCCTTTGATTGTTGGTAGGCCATTTTTGAGAACGAGTCAAACTCTCATAGATGTGGCGGAAGGTGAACTTACAATGCGGGTAGGAGATGAGAGAGTTGTGTTTAACATAGGAAAGTTGTCAAGAAGTCTAATGAGCCTGAAGCGGTAAAACATATTGATGTTGTGAATGAGGAGGAAACTCATGATGATATCCTTGATGAAAATTGTAATGAATATTTTTATGAAGCTTGCTCAAGTGGAGATTATGATTTACCTCATGTTAAGACTATTGCTTCCATTACTTCATCTTTGGATTTTCATGAACCTCAAGAGCTAAATTTTGGTGAAACCTTATATGACAATCCACTTTTCCACAATGATGAAGATATTCATGAGGACTTTAGTAATGAAGAATCTCTTCTTTGTGATACACCAACATATGATGACTATAGTGATTATGAGATTTCAACTTGTGACTCTCCATTTGTTGATGATCATACTTCCTTGGGTTTTGAAGAATCACCAATCTTTGATAGACCAATCTATGATGTTTATGGTGATGAGGAGAATTCTATCATGGATGAGAGTGATGAGTTTTTAGAGGAGGATATATCTTTTGAGTACACTCTTGGTTATATTGATGAGGAGGGGGACATACTCTATCTCGAATCTTTATTACATGAAGATCATTTACCTTCTTCCTTGCCCAACTCAACCTTTCAAAGTGATAAAGGAAAACAAGCAATCATGGTTCCTTCTAAGAGCTTGCTATTACCCATTACTCCACAACCTTTCTCTCACCATGTGACCTACAAGGGAGAATCTTCTAAGGCAACCAACACTTGTTGTTTTCCCATCAAGGAACGGACTTTTGATCCTGGCATAGAGTTTGCTAAACCATCTCAGTATCCGCCTGATGCAACAAAAGGAAAACATGTGAAAGATTTGAGAGTATCACCTTATCACCTTTTGGAGAACATATGGAAAAACATTTTGGAGAACCACACTTCACCTTTTTCACCATTGATTGGGAAGTTAGTTGTGGCTTTGTTTTATAAGTGGGATGGTAATTATGTATTTGATCCGGGGGGATATTTATGGAGTTTTGATCATTGAAAACTTGTTTTACCTCATCGTGGAGATTTTTTCTAAAAAAGGGCAAAACTTTTCTTCTCCATGATAGGTATTAGGCACTTTTAAGTGTGGGAAGAGTCGAGCTAGAGACTCCTTAAATCAAGCTTGTATAACTAGGTTTAGAGTTGTTAGATCTAGAGTGTTGTATGCTAGAAATAAGGATAGCAAATTGATGAGAAGTGTTAGGGTAGACCTTCTTTCGTCTTCATGATTTTTTTTTTTGATCTTCGTGTAAACTACGTTTTGAGACTAGTCTAGATGGTGGCTAAGATTAAAAATTACTCAAACAAAATTTCCATCGGAATGCCCATCGGAATGTTCTATCGGGATGTGCATCGATCGGAATGTCCCTCTATCGGAATGTCCCACTATCGGAATGTCCCACTATCGGAATGATGGATCTGTCGGAATGTTGACCTGTCGCAATGTTGTTTGTATCAGAATGTCTAGATCGCAATATAGCCAAAATAAACTGTACAGAGTAACAACTCACAAAAACCCTTAAGACCGTCGGAATCCCAGATCGCAATGTACGATCGGAATGTCACGTCGGAATAAGGTATCGAAATCCTTAGATCGCAAAGTAAAACCCTTGGGTTATTGCGATCAAAACCGTACTTACCTTTCCCGAAATTGTAGCTATCGCAATGAGAGAACTTTTTTTTCCAACTTTTTAGGCAACGATTTTAGCAACTTTAAGGCAACAAATTCGCAACTTTGAGGCAACAAATTCGTGTTTTTGAGCAAACCAAAATACCCACAACACGAATACTTGGAATAACCAAAAAAAACACGAAAATTTTTTAATCTTTAGTAAAAAAATCAAAAAACCCACGGAATTAACAAGAAACAAGGACAACACCAAAGAACTATCCACGAATCCCTTGGCGAATGATACCACTTGTTGGATTGAATCACACGACTATATATGATGTAGAAATGGAGATGAAGATTAAACCAAAAAAGAAAGATTAGATTAGATGCAGGAAAAGAGAAAAACAAAGTTGTGAATTCCTAGTGAGAGAAACACATACGTTTCTCTCTCTACAAAACAATGGAATGGAAAACACACACACAAATGAGGCTTAGGAGGCCTTTTATACTAAGTAGTAAGTGTTTAGGAGGCCTTCCTCATTTGTGTGTTCGGGACTAATTCCCGTTACATAAACATTAATAACTAAGAACTCTCGACATCGTTGAATAGTATTTTTCACGAGCATCGCAACGATATATTATATGACCATCACTTTAAATACGGCTAACAATATTCATTGTTGGGCTAATATTGAAAAGATAGATTATAATTTTGTTTATTTAAACAAAAGGTTACTTTGAAAGGTTTTTACATAGGGAAAATTACCAAAAAGGTCGGTTGCTCATTATTCTCTTCCTAAAAAAGGCTAAAACAATTTTCTGATATGATTCAGGGCAACAAAGAATATAGGGAAACAGGGTGCAGAATGCGCCACGTGTCCTCTGTTGTCCTACCTTTTGGGGAAATCTGTCAGAATTGTCCTATTTTTTTTACACTTGTCAAAATCTGAACGGTTGCTGCCCTATATTCTTTGTTTCCCTGGACCGTATCAGAAAAAACATGTTTTTTGGACCTTTTGAAGAATTGCCCAAAATGAAGGACTCTTTTGATAATTTTCCCTTTTATATAAGGGGACTTCGTAATTCGTGATTGTGAGGTTTAATATATCACAAGGTTTAGCGAATTATCTATAGGTTTTATTCGTTTGTGATTGTGAGGTTTTTCACAAGGTCTAGCAAATTAATAAAGGGAAAAAGAATGACGCGAGGTGATATGAGAAAAAACTCATATCAATTAATCAACAAATCACCCTAAAACACAAGGAAAGTACCTAACTTTTGTGCTATAAAGCGGAATTATGTGGTATGTTTTGTGTTTGTGTATAAATAGGTAAGAATGATACATTTTCAAGCAAACAAGAAGAAAATCAAGCTTATTTGGATGAAAAAGACAAAGAAGGATCAAAGATGACAAGACTTTGAAGATAAGGGACCTATCTTGACAATAATTTAAAGTTAAAGGACTAGAAGTGTAAATTTGTCAAAGTCAAGATAAAAGTCAAACATGGTCAACACTTCAGTCAACCAAGTCAAAGGGTCAAACTTAATAAGAATGCAAGTGGAAGAACCATTTATGCCAATCGAATGAAGTTATAAGCTTAAATTGTGAATCTGCCAAGTACAAGGGGTTAACTTGCCATTTTTCAAAGATAAAACAAGTTCAATCCATGTGCATTGTTTCCAACCAATGAGAAGGCAACATTATGGGCACACGGATTGCCAGCTGTGTGGACACCTCACCCTATCAATAACTGCGCCACAAAGCAACAGTGATAATCCACTCACTTAAAATCAGCCAATAAGAACACGCCATGCAATATTCAATATATCCAATACGGATAATGATCCATGTGACCCTATTTCATCCAACAAGAAATTGACACGTGTCTTCTTCTTCCTCAACAAACCCAGGGACGAATTCGAGCTACACTTAATTTCAGACTATGATTTCTACATGAAAAGTGGACGTTTTCAAGAGAGGAACACATTGGACACACTTAATCAAGCTCAAACCTAATGAATTAGCAGCTTGATGACACGTGGCAGTAATTAAATGGTGGGAACACGTCATCAACTCCAAAACACACTCACATTTTGTCTATAAATAGGGATGTACTCTTTCATTTGATGAGTAGCAAAAGTGTGAAATTTTCACACACATCTCCATTTTTCTCTCATTCCTAGCTTCTAGTTAGTTAGCTTAACAAACTCAAGAGTCTGACAAGCTCTTGAGTTAGTTAGCTTAGTTGTAACTACTTTACCAGCTTTGTAACAAACTTTTATCCTCAATCAATAAATACTTCTTTCATTTCCCAAAATCTACTATTCATCTACTGCAATCTTGTTATCCTAGTGTTGTCATTAGTTGCTTGTGATCACAAATGATCATGATTAGCTAAGTGTTGAAGATTTGTAGCTGTTTGATCCTGTTCTGTTCATCCAGTACCAGTTGATTTTGAAGCAAATTTGTTCAACAATGGTGATGATGATGATTGTAGCAGGTTGATAAGTGTGTGATGGTGTTAAGGTGGTGGTTAACACTATCTAGGGGGCTCAGCGCCTACCTACTCCATCAGAGGAGGCTTTTGCTTATAGGTTTCAAGTTTCTGAGTTTTTGTTCATATCAAATAGTTTTGCATGTTCAATTCTAGTATAATCTTGTTTGCTGGCATGATCAAAGGTGCTTAGTTTGTATTTGAACTGAATTTGTTGATTAGTTAAGCTTCTTGTTAGTTAATACTTGATCACTAGCTTAATTCTTGCTCCTGTTTTTAGTTCATCAGTCATACTTAGCCTAATTGTGTATTTTGAGTTTTAGATAGTGTAATTGTTTGTTATTGGTTCCTTTACACTTTACTTTGGTTATCAAACTTGGTCAGATATTTCATTTTGATCAGCATAACCATTTGTTCAAATTCCTTTCATAAAAATTTGATATAATTCATTTACTAGTGTTTGGCATTAGCTGCATTTTAGTGAAAAGTGTTGATTAATTAAGCAAACTTTGGTCTTTCACTCTCATTCAATCATAGCAAAAGGTTTAAAGTAGTTTTCAAGTCAAGTGAAAAGTCAAAAAGGCAATTGGTTATTAAAAAGTATGGGTCATTTTTAGCTAAACAAGTTCCTAAAAAGTGACTGATTTGATTTGCTTGGCATTTCTTCATTCATGGATGAAATTGTTTCAAACCAGCTCTCAGTTGTCCATTAACATCTGAACTTTGAGCTCTTTTATGGAAATTGCACAGTTTTCCATTTTAAGGTAGAAATAAGCAGTTCATTAAGCTGTTGAGTTGAGTGAAGTTTCTGTAATATGTAGCTTAACTGATTTCTCAAACCAGCATTTCCACTTTATAAACCTTCTAGTTTTCTTCCACATTTGTGTTTAGTAAGTGTTCCTGCATAGATCTGGAGATTTTCAGCTTTTCCAAAAATTTGGTCAACGCTAGTCAAATAAGCTTGTTTCAGCTTATTTCCATTTTCCAACTTCGTTTCTTGATCATTTTCAGTTTCAAAAGACATTCCATGCTCCTTATGGCTTGATAAACAAGTTTTAGCAAGAATCATTTTGTGCACGTCTAGCTTATTAGATAGCTTAATTGTGGCTTATTAGAATTAGCTTATTTGAGTTTTACTGAGTTTCAGACTTAATCCTTTTACAAGCCTAGGTAAAATGGAGTTTTAAGTTGTTTGCAAGTTACTAGAGCTTAATTGGTTCAGTATATAGCTTATACGAGCTTATTGTTTCACTTTGCCTGTTTTTGTCAAAAGGTTACTTTTAATTGCATTTTGATCCCTCAAATTTGGTACTGTTTTCATTAATGGCTAATCTTTCACTAATCTAGGGTTTGCATTAATTCAGTCCTTACATTTTCAAAACTTTACATTTTCAGTTAGGCAGTTTTACATTTAGTTACAAATTAGTTAATAGTTTGTTACATTTGCATACTTAGTCCTTGTAGTTAACTGAATTTACATTTCTAGCATATTAGTTTCAAGATTTTACATTTTAAGCACTTAAATTCCATAGTTTTACATTTTTGACCTTATTTGAATAAAAATTTGGTAATTGACTAATTGTTTTACGGATACGTAGTTAATATTTTGCAACTTTTTACTTGATTGTTCAATTAGACATAGAAAAGCCAAATAACCTTACCAACCAAAAACGATCATAAACCCGATTTTGTTAGGACTTTCAGTTGGTTAAGAATTGAGAAAACGGACTTCAATTATACACAATTTCAAATGGCGCCGCTGCTGGTTCTTTGACTTTACGAGAGACTATCTATTGACGGTTTTCATTGGCTTTTGGGATCCGTTCACCTAGTGAACGTTATTTTTACGTATCATAAATCAAAAACAATAAAAAAATCAAAAATATAAAAATATATAAAAACTAAAAAATAACAAAAACAATTCTTTTCCTAAAGAATTAACCAAACAAATTAAAAAATCCAAAAAGCAATCTTTTTCCTAAGAGATTGCACCCAAAAATATATATTATTGGATTCTCTCGGTTTTTATGTACATATAGTATTTTCTCTAAAAAACTCATAAATACAAAAATATTTTCCATATATTATTATAAGTAAATACGTATACGTATAAGAACAACCAACACACATATTCTCCATAAGTATTGCCAAGGCAATACACCGTGTTGAGGGGCGTTCCGGTCCTTGACACGCGTATCGATCAAACTCAATAAAGCAAGAATAGATCAATACTTCCAATAAGCAATAATTCGAAGAATACAAACAATTAAGTGAATAGAAAGGCGATGTGTTATAAAATGCCATCTAAGGGTCAATAGGTACTTAAGTGCTTCGCGCCACCTAACCCCCCGTTCACTTGTGAGTATTCTAAGAAGGAAGGCTTCATTGGGGGTCTTGCACCCAAGTAGTACATACGTATATTATTATATTCTTGTGGATATTTCATATTGAAACTCGAAGAGGATAATCCTTTTCTCTTCCAAGTCACACGAGAGCTTCTCTCTCATTCCTCGTATTGAGTTGCATGCTCACTCGCGGGCGTGCACAAATACCGATTGGTGTACAACCCCTTCCTCCGAAAAGGAAGAAAAAGAGAAAGAGTAGGAACAGCACCGTCCATCAAGCCGATCCCGAGAATCGTGCTTTGATCCATCCACAACAAGAAGCCATGGCCGGAGTTGATACTCGAACTTTGATGGAGCAATTGCAATCCAATGTGCAAGGATATGCCGATGCTATCAAGATACCCGATATTCCCGCAAACACATTTGAGCTAAAAACATCCATGATTAACTTGGTTTCAAACACACCTTTTTATGGGAACAAGAATGATAATCCACATGATCACCTTAAGAAGTTTCTTGCTCTTTGCAACACCATTAAGTACAATGGAGTTCCCCATGATGCTATTAAGTTGATAATGGTGCAATTTTCACTAGAGGGTCCGGCTAAGCATTGGTTAGATACACAACTACCCGAGAGCATTACCACATGGGATGGTTTCACTTAGAAGTTTTTGAACAAATTCTTCCCCCATCTAAGACCACGGCTTTGAGGAACTTAATTATAGGCTTCCAACAAAAACCTAGTCAAACATTTAGTGATGCTTGGGAGGAGTATAGAGAGTTATTGAGGAGATGCCCTAACCATGGATTGGATGAAATTCACCAAATCAATACTTTCTACAATGGCCTTAAACCTCATCACCAAGACTCGCTCAATGCTTCCACGGGAGGAAATATTCTTCTTAAATCCATTCAAGAGGCTTGGGATATTATTGAGACCAAAGCAATGGTACAAACAAACAATCAATTTGAAGAAAGGGTTCATGTTATCCAAAACAATTCTCAAACACCTTGTGATAACCAATTCCTCAAGAGTCACCAAGAGATACTTCAAAAGATAGATAGGGATCATGAGATGAATCTTAAGGCAAATCAAGAATTGATCCAAGATATTAAGAGCCTTTCATTGAACAATTACACAAATGATGTGCATGCTATTACCCTTTCATGTGAGACTTGTGGAGGTCCCCATTCCTATCAACAATGTGATAAGGTGCAGAGGTATCAAGGGGAGTGGTATGCTTATCAAGAGGAACATCGGGAACATTTCAAGCCAAACATCAATCCAAACAACCTTTCTTACAAGTCTCAAAATTATCTTACTCTATCGGGATTCCCACCCCAACCTCCCACCCAATTTCAACAAAATTCCCCTCAATTGTTACAAAGGAATCAAGGTCCAAGACCACAATACCAAGGGAATAACTAGAAGGCACCTAACAACTTTCAAAATCAAGGAAATAATTTTTATCCACTAAATCAAGGTTTTAATCCACCACTCCCTCAAATCCCAAATCAAGGTTACCCTCAATTTCAAAATCAAGGATATGGGCTACAAGAGACTCATGAGTATGTTGAGAGGAGAATTCGTGAAAGTGAAAAAAGAATGAATGACCAAATGAAACTCATATCGGAGGAACAAACTATGAGGCTTTTGATGGCATTCAATCAAAGACCACAAGGAGCTTTGCCATCCAACACACAAACAAACCCAAGGGCAAATGTCAATGCTATCACAACAAGAAGTGGAAAGAAAACTCATGATCCTTCACCACCCAAACCTAATTTGGTAGAGCCTACTATGATTCCTTCTTGTGATAAGCCTTCTACATCTAGTTCACCATCCTCAAGTTCCCCCATTTCTCCCACTTCCACACCTACTCATGAAGCTACCAACAAGGAAAATCCTTCATCAACCACTCAACCACAACCAAAACCAAGTCTCCCTTATCCATAAAGATTAAGAAAGGATAAGCTTAAGAACAACGATGATATCCAAGTTTCAAACTTTTTGAAGATGTTCAAGCAACTTAACATAAATATCTCCTTTGCGGAAGCTTTAGCCAATATGCATAAGTTTGCTAAGATGATCAAGGACTTACTTTCTAACAAGGAGAGATTGGTGGATTTGCCTAATGCTTCCTTGAATGAAAATTGCTCCGCGGTTTTGCTTAAGAAGTTGCCTACTAAGCTTGGAGATCCGGGGAGGTTTTTGATTCCTTGTAATTTCCCGGGGGTGGAAAATTGCATGGCTTTAGCGGATTTAGGAGCAAGCATAAATCTCATGCCATTATCGGTTTGGAAGAAACTTTCATTTCCCGAGCTCACTCCTACTAAGATGACTCTTGAGTTGGCCAACCGTACTATAGCTTATCCGGTGGGAATTACGGAGGATGTTTATGTTGGGGTTGATAGATTTACCTTTCCCGCGGATTTTGTGGTGGTTGATTATGATATGGATCCTAGAGTGCCTTTGATTGTTGGTAGGCCATTTTTGAGAACGAGTCAAACTCTCATAGATGTGGCGGAAGGTGAACTTACAATGCGGGTAGGAGATGAGAGAGTTTTGTTTAACATAGGAAAGTTGTCAAGAAGTCTAATGAGCCCGAAGCGGTAAAACATATTGATGTTGTGAATGAGGAGGAAACTCATGATGATATCCTTGATGAAAATTGTAATGAATATTTTTATGAAGCTTGCTCAAGTGGAGATTATGATTTACCTCATGTTGAGACTATTGCTTCCATTACTTCATCTTTGGATTTTCATGAACCTCAAGAGCTAAATTTTGGTGAAACCTTATATGACAATCCACTTTTCCACAATGATGAAGATATTCATGAGGACTTTAGTAATGAAGAATCTCTTCTTTGTGATACACCAACATATGATGACTATAGTGATTATGAGATTTCAACTTGTGACTCTCCATTTGTTGATGATCATACTTCCTTGGGTTTTGAAGAATCACCAATCTTTGATAGACCAATCTATGATGTTTATGGTGATGAGGATAATTCTATCATGGATGAGAGTGATGAGTTTTTAGAGGAGGATATATCTTTTGAGTACACTCTTGGTTATATTGATGAGGAGGGGGACATACTATATCTCGAATCTTTATTACATGAAGATCATTTACCTTCTTCCTTGCCCACCTCAACCTTTCAAAGTGATAAAGGAAAACAAGCAATCATGGTTCCTTCTAAGAGCTTGCTATTACCCATTACTCCACAACCTTTCTCTCACCATGTGACCTACAAGGGAGAATCTTCTAAGGCAACCAACACTTGTTGTTTTCCCATCAAGGAACGGATTTTTGATCCTGGCATAGAGTTTGCTAAACCATCTCAGTATCCGCCTGATGCAACAAAAGGAAAACATGTGAAAGATTTGAGAGTATCACCTTATCACCTTTTGGAGAACATATGGAAAAACATTTTGGAGAACCACACTTCACCTTTTTCACCATTGATTGGGAAGTTAGTTGTGGCTTTGTTTTATAAGTGGGATGGTAATTATGTATTTGATCCGGGGGGATATATATGGAGTTTTGATCATTGAAAACCTGTTTTACCTCATCGTGGAGATTTTTTCTAAAAAAGGGCAAAACTTTTCTTCTCCATGATAGGTATTAGGCACTTTTAAGTGTGGGAAGAGTCGAGCTAGAGACTCCTTAAATCAAGCTTGTATAACTAGGTTTAGAGTTGTTAGATCTAGAGTGTTGTATGCTAGAAATAAGGATAGCAAATTGATGAGAAGTGTTGGGGTAGACCTTCTTTCGTCTTCATGATTTTGTAGGGTTGCTCACTCATCACTTGCTTTGGAGCTTATGGAGGAGGCCCTTGTATCCGGTTCACTTCGTTACTATGGTGATCTTTCATAGTCACCTTGTGCTTTAAAAATGAATTCACTATAGTTGATCTTTCCTTAATTTAGGTTAAGCAAAGTCTATTCATTGTCATAAGTGTAGGGGAAGTTTTATACTTCCATGCTCTTAAACATTGAGGACAATGTTTAGCTTAAGTGTAGGGGGTCTTCTATCGAAGTGACCTTACCTAGAACTTGTCATTGAATTTCATGGTAACTTGGAAAATTAATTTTTCAAACATTTTTCAAATTTTTAATCTACTTTGGCCACCAAAAATATGCATTCATAATTTTTGCATCAATCATTTTTAATTTGCATAACACATTTGCATTGTATATATTTCTTTTAATTTTCATCAAAATATATAAAAAGGAAAAAAATATAATAAGGACATGGTTTAACAAATTTAGACTTCTTTGACATATTAGGCCCGCCATGGATATTTTGACTCAACCCGAGTTTTCTTATATAATCACTCTCTAGCTAGTATCCTTAACCATGTATTCCTTCATTGGTCTATTAGGCTAAGCATCCACCACTCTCATTTTTTGAGATTTTAAATTTGTGGAGAATGGGAAATGATAGAGTTGAAGCAAGTATAAAAGGGCTAGATAAACTTCATGATAATTACTTGTGGCTAAACCCTTCTCTTCTTTATCTCTATTTTCTTCGCATGTATATATGTTAATAAATAATCAAGAACGGTTTTAATTGGTTTGTAGTCTCTTATGCATTTTTGACTAATCATTCATGGTTGGTATGAGTACGTCTTAAGATTCTAAGTTAGAACGTTTTATGTGTACTAGACTTATGTCATGCTTAATACTTAGCGGGTGTTTTTCCTTTTATTCTTTTCAACTTTCTATGTGAGGAATAAAGAAAAATAAGAGCGGCTTACAAAAAAAATGAGGGGCTAAAAAAAGAAAAAGAAAAGAAAAAATAATAATTATACAAGACTCCCAAGAGGGGCAGTGAAGTGTTAATTATAGTAACTATTAGATTCCAGTATTACCTTAACGGGTTGCGGGGATTTAATAGTTGCTCCAATCCAATATTACCTTGACGTGTTGCGGGATTGAAGATCCAAAGTCTCAAAAAGATGGCGGATGTAAATTATTGCGTGAGTTTTATTTTTCTTTCCTTGTGAGCGGTTTTTCAAGTAATGGATGAGAGGATTACTTAGGATTAAAACCGTGCTTCCTTATTTTTTGATTTTGCATTTCTTATACTTCACACTTTAAATAATGACAAATTTGCCCAAAAGCAATTTGCTCAATTAATAACCGGTTCCACATTTAATTGTCATGAATAAGTTGATGCACCTTTGTACTTGTGAATGCAATGATCCCATTTTTAAGCTTGGTATGGGGAAAGTGAAACTTGAGGGTGATAAGTGTCCATGGTACCAAAGCCCTAATCTAAGTCATTGATTTCTTTATGAGTTATTTCCATCAAAACCATATCAAGAAAATCCAAAAAGATATAAATAGAATTGATTCTTTTGCATTGCATTGTTCAAAATCAAAATCATGCATCATGCATCATGTAGAGTAGCATAGTGTAATAGCATTTCATATTGGCCAAGATGGATTAATTATGAGGAGAATGTAAATTTGTGCTTTAAAAGATAGCATTGCCTGAGGTCATGGCAATGTTCAAGTGTAGGGGATTTGATATGAGCAAAAACTCATATCAATTAATCAACAAATCACCCTAAAACACAAGGAAAGTACCTAACTTTTGTGCTATAAAGCGGAATTATGTTGTATGTTTTGTGTTTCTGTATAAATAGGTAAGAAGGATACATTTTCAAGCAAACAAAAAGAAAATCAAGCTTATTTGGATGAAAAAGACAAAGAAGGATCAAAGATGACAAGACTTTGAAGATAAGGGACCTATCTTGATAATAATCTAAAGTTAAAGGACTAGAAGTGTAAATTTGTCAAAGTCAAGATAAAAGTCAAACATGGTCAACTCTTTAGTCAACCAAATCAAAGGGTCAAACTTATCAAGAATGCAAGTGGAAGAGTCATTTATGCCAAAGGAATGAAGTTATAAGCTTAAATTGTGAATCCGCCAAGTACAAGGGGTTAACTTGCCATTTTTCAAAGATAAAACAAGTTCAATCCATGTGCATTGTTTCCAACCAATGAGAAGGCAAGATTATGGGCACACGGGTTGCCAGCTGTGTGGACACCTCACCATTTCAATAACTGCGCCGCAAAGCAACAGTGATAATCCACTCACTTAAAATCAGCCAATAAGAACACGCCATGAAATATTCAATATATCCAATACGGATAATGATCCGTGTGACCCTATTTCATCCAACCAGAACTTGACACGTGTCTTCTTCTTCCTCAACAAACCCAGGGACGAATACGAGCTACACTTAATTTCAGACTATGATTTCTACATGAAAAGTGGACGTTTTCAAGAGAGGAACACATTGGACACACTTCATCAAGCTCAAACCTAATGTATCAAAAGTCCCCAATCCATGAAGAATATGATGATGAACAATTAGCAGCTTGATGACACGTGGCAATAATTAAATGATGGGAACACGTCATCAACTCCAAAACACACTCACATTTTGTCTATAAATAGGGATGTACTCTTTCATTTGATAAGTAGCAAAAGTGTGAAATTTTCACACACATCTCCATTTTTCTCTCATTCCTAGCTTCTAGTTAGTTAGCTTAACAAACTCAAGAGTCTGATAAGCTCTTGAGTTAGTTAGCTTAGTTGTAACTACTTTACCAGCTTTGTAACAAACTTTTACCCTCAATCAATAAATACTTCTTTCATTTCCCCAAATCTACTGTTCATCTACTGTAATCTTGTTATCCTAGTGTTGTTGTTAGCTGCTTGTGATCACAAATGATCATGATTAGCTAAGTGTTGAAGATTTGTAGCTGTTTGATCTTGTTCTGTTCATCTAGTACCAGTTCTTGTAGATTTTGAAGCAAATTTGTTCAACAATGGTGATGATGATGATTGTAGCAGGTTGATAAGTGTGTGATAGTGTTAAGGTGGTGGTTAACACTATCTAGGGGGCTCAGCGCCTACCTACTCCATCAGAGGAGGCTTTTGCTTATAGGTTTCAAGTTTCTGAGTTTTTGTTCATGTCAAATAGTTTTGCATGTTCAATTCTAGAATAATCTTGTTTGCTGGCATGATCAAAGGTGCTTAGTTTGTATTTGAACTGAATTTGTTGATTAGTTAAGCTTCTTGTTAGTTAATACTTGATCACTAGCTTAATTCTTGCTCTTGTTTTTAGTTTATCAGTCATACTTAGCCTAATTGTGTATTTTGAATTTTAGCTAGTGTAACTGTTTGTTATTGGTTCCTTTACACTTTACTTTGGTTATCAAACTTGGTCTGATATTTCATTTTGATCAGCATAACCATTTGTTCAAATTCCTTTCATAAAAATTTGATATAATTCATTTACTAGTGTTTGGCATTAGCTGCATTTTAGTGAAAAGTGTTGATTAATTGAGCAAACTTTGGTCTTTCACTCTCATTCAATCATAGCAAAAGGTTTAAAGTAGTTTTCAAGTCAAGTGCAAAGTCAAAAGGCAATTGGTTATTAAAAAGTATGGGTCATTTTTAGCTAAACAAGTTCTTAAAAAGTGACTGATTTGATTTGCTTGCCATTTCTTCATTCTTGGATGAAATCGTTTCAAACCAGCTCTCAGTTGTCCATTAACATCTGAACTTTGAGCTGTTTTATGGAAATTGCACAGTTTTCCATTTTAAGGTAGAAATAAGCAATTTATTAAGCTGTTGAGTTGAGTGAAGTTTCTGTAATATGTAGCTTAACTGATTTCTCAAACCAGCATTTCCACTTCATAAACCTTCTAGTTTTCTTCCACATTTGTGTTTAGTAAGTGTTCCTGAATAGATCTGGAGATTTTCAGCTTTTCCAAAAATTTGGTCAACGCTGGTCATATAAGCTTGTTTCAGCTTATTTCCATTTTCCAACTTTGTTTCTTGATCGTTTTCAGTTTCAAAAGACATTCCATGCTCCTTATGGATTGATAAACAAGTTTTAGCAAGAAAATCATTTTGTGCACGTCTAGCTTATTAGATAGCTTAATTGTGGCTTTATAGAATTAGCTTATTTGAGTTTTACTGAGTTTCAGACTTAATCCTTTTACTAGCCTAGGTAAAATGAAGTTTTAAGCTGTTTGCAAGTTGCTAGAGCTTAATTGGTTCAGTATATAGCTTATAGGAGCTTATTGTTTCACTTTGCCCGTTTTTGTCAAAAGGTTACTTTTAATTGCATTTTGATCCCTCAAATTTGGTACTGTATTCATTAATGGCTAATCTTTCACTAATCTAGGGTTTGCATTAATTCATTCCTTACATTTTCAAAACTTTACATTTTCAGTTAGGCAGTTTTACATTTTGTTACAAATTAGTTAATAGTTTGTTACATTTGCATACTTAGTCCTTGTAGTTAACTGAATTTACATTTCTAGCATATTAGTTTCAAGATTTTACATTTTAAGCACTTAAATTCCATAGTTTTACATTTTTGACCTTATTTGAATAAAAATTTGGTATTTGACTAATTGTTTTACGGATACGTAGTTAATATTTTGCAACTTTTTACTTGATTGTTCAATTAGACATAGAAAAGCCAAATAACCTTACCAACAAAAAACGATCATAAACCCGATTTTGTTAGAACTTTCAATTGGTTAAGAATCGAGAAAACGAACTTCAATTAAACACAATTTCACGAGGCAAGTTTGACATCAAGAAATTCGATGGAACTGGTGATTTCGCGTTATGGAGAATCAAGATGCGTGCTTTGTTAATCCAACATGGATGTGAAGCAGCTCTGACGACTTTACCCGTGATTATGAAAGCTAAAGAGAAATCTAAGATTGACAATAAAGCTCAAAGTGCGATGATTTTGTGTTTAGGTAACAAAGTCTTGAGAGAATTTATCGGGGAGACTACTGCAACGGGGATTTGGTCAAAGCTCGAGACTTTGTACATGACAAGGTCATTCGCCATCAAGTTGTACCTGGAAAAGAAGTTGTATACATTCTACATGCCGACTGGGCGAAAGCTTTCCGAGCATATAGATAAGTTCGACAAAATTGTTCTTGATTTCGCAAATATTCAGTTAAAATTCGAGGATGAAGATCTTGCTTTATTATTACTCACTTCTTTACTAGAACCATAGGAACACTTGGTGGATACCTTGCTTTATGGACGGGAAGCTTTGACTTTGGAAGACGTGATGGCCACACATATTTTAAAGGAAATCAAAGAAAGTTCCAAGACGAAGGGGGTAATGGTGAAGGGTTATATGTGAGGGTAAAAAAGTCAAGATCGAAATCTCGAGGTGGAAGACTCCAATGCTTTATTTGGATTATATTGTAACTTATCTTTTTCATGCTCATTAGAGTTTATTCGTAGTTAAAGAGGCTCATTTAATTAGTAGTCTGTAACTACTTGTACATGTAAACAACTTTTTTCTTGAACATAGTGTAAACAAGTTGATACTATAACTGCATATCTGTATTTTCTGAATCTTATTAATCATCATATATTTCTCATGTAACGATTGACGAGACTAAACTAAGTTATTAGACCCAAATGATTTATCAAGTGAGCTAACTTGGACTGGGCCTTGCTTACCTGAGATTGGGCCTTGCCGTGTAGCTTTCAGTGTTTAAAGGATCAAGTTATTGTCGATTCAAGATCCCTAACCTGTTCAAGAGCACTTTTGAGATGATTCAAGAGTTCTGGTGTTGAAAATTCATTGTGTTTTAAGTTGTTGCTAGGAGTTGTTTGTTAGTCTAAGGTGTAAATTAGATGAGCCGAGCTACTCGAGATTGGCTTCAAGCTTGTTGCAAGTGACTCCCACAACCAATCATCACAAGTTCATAAAATTACTCATCATCGCGTATACGTCCTCGTCAAATTGCATGTATATGTGTATGATATTATCTATACTATATATAAAAGGTGCATATACACATCCTAACTTCAAAACTAAATCCAAACCAAAATTAAGATGAACATACATTAGATTATTTTTAATCCAAATCTAACTTTAAATCTTGACTATTCATTTCTTTTGTAACAACTTCTTAATAACTTATTAAAAAACATTTTTATTTTTAAATTGAAATATCTTTTCACTCATTTATTTTTTTCATAATCCAATTTCACCATATTTTTAAAAATTTTATTTTCTTTAATTCAGCATCCGATATATTTACAATTTTCCATTTATTTTCATTTTTAGTGATTTTATTTATTTTAATTCAACTTTTTACATTTTAACTGGGGGTGAGCATAAAACCAAAAAACCGAACCAAAAACCAAAAAACAAAAAAAAATGCACAAAAAACCGTCCCAATTGAAAAACCGAAAGGATGCTTTGTACCTTTTTGAAAACCGAATGCTTGGGGCGGTTTTTGGTTGAATGTATACAACCGAACCGAAAAACCACCCCGCCCCACTTAAGTTTACAAAATTAATATATTTTTATATTTTTAGATAGTCATATATGTGATATTTCTAATATGTCTAATTGTTTTTTTGTTTAAATATACACATTTATAGAAAATATTAAAATACTACGTAACTGATACGATTTTTTTACCTAAATTTTGTTAGATTTGTGATTGCTATATAAGAACTTTTATTATTTTATTATATTTTTTGGGTTTTTATATAATTCGATGGTAACTCATATTGCTATTATTGTAACGTATGTAAATGATTGAAACTATTATTGTTGGTTGCCACTTGCAATTATGATGAGTTTAGTTTGTGTCGAAAGTGATTTACTATTAATAAGGTTTTTTATAAATAGGAAGCCCAATGCGTAAAATCAAAAGAGTAAAAAACCGAAATAAAAACCGAAACCGAACCGCTACAATAAAAAAACCGAAAAACCGAAACCGGAAAAATCGAAATCAAATGGTTTCCGATATGTAAAAACCAAAGTTTACGGTTTGATTTTTGGTTTTAGCATAAAACCGCCTCAAACCGCCTCATGGTCACCCCTAATTTTAACGTTAAATCGATTACTAAAAAATCGTCACTTATTACCCGTCGCTACATTGCGCGGGTACCATGCTAGTTATATGTAAAGTATATACGATTTAAGGACTTATATATAATTATTACACTAATTATGAACAATTATTTATGAAATTTTCGAACTTTCAAAGGTCAAGTCGATTTAAGATCTTTTTTGAGCCAAGCTCGAACTTCCGTCATATATAAAGACGCGTCAAGCTTGTACCGAGCACAACCTTGTCTAGTCGGGCGAGCTCCGCAATTAAATTGTTAAGAGCCAAAAGATTGACACATAAGAAAATCTGGATGGCACTTGAGACTCGGTGAGCATATATGGAACATTGATATTAAATAATATGAGTAAATGTGAATTATTATTTCTCAAGTTTTGGCCTACTTAGAACTCAACTAAATTTTGAAGTTAATATTGTTTGTCTTGAAAATAGCTTCATCGGGTTGGGTTAGTCATTTATTTCAATGTCCATATATACATATAAAAATGGAGGGTCAAATATATTAAAGGTATGTAACATCTTTTAAAATTACCAAATATTACAAATAGTTTGAAATCACGCGTGATCGTCATAAGAACAAAGGCTTGTGCGTACTCATTCATTTTAATATGTCGAAGATTTGCAAGGATATAATCTTTCACAACTTTTGCTAAAATATATTGTTAAGCGCACAACCAGGGCCGGAGCCAGAAAAAATACTGAAGGGGGCAAAATTTTTTTTTTTGTCAAACTGAATATACACACGAAAAGAACTTGTCATCACTAAACTTAACAATATCCGATTTAGTTATAATTTGTTGTTACAAAAGAAAATAGTACACAATTTTAACACACAAAATAACTTAGAAAATATAAAATGCTATCAAATCAATTAGCTAAATATATAATACTAGTATTTAATTAAAAATATATAAAAAAAAGTACATGTATACTTTATTTTGTCATTTCCCTATTTGACTTTCACAAAACCCAACATCCATCATCTCTACCACTTCTCCTTCTCCATCATTTCATCTTCTTCACCAAAAATTTATTCTTACAATCCACAGTATATTTTCTGCATCAAAATCGCTCAAATTACAGAAAACAAATACTTTTGGGAGGGGCACATCTCGAAAATTGCTTAAAAATACAAAAAAAATACACTATAAAATTTTCCGGTGGGGGGCACGTGCCCCTTGTGCCCCCCTCCTATCTCCGCCTCTGCGCACAACCATGATAACTTTTCATCTTTGTGGTTTATAAATGTGAAAATATCGAGTGATAGTATATATCTCAACATATTAGTTTGATTGGTTGCTAAGAAATTACAACATAATAGCCTCAACAATCTTTTTTAATTTGGATATGATACATTCATATAGTTTCTATCAATAGCATAGTAATTTTGAGGAATTCTACACCTACAAAAAATTTACAAAATTTTATCCACAAAATGATTTGGTAACAAGTAATGGAGGATGAATAAAAAGAAAGAGAAAACAAAATTCAACATGATTGGACCACTACACATACTATGTCATTTTGTGGGAATAATTTTGTAAATCTTTTGTGGATATAGAATTCCTCAGTAATTTTTGCTATAAGTGACAAAGTGGTTAGGCTTGTTTGTTATTTTATTTTTGTTTGAATCTTGATTCCTTGTGACGGACATGTCCCGTTTGATGCATCAAAACCTCTTTAATAACATGTAAATGTAGGCCGGCATCGGGCTAGCTAGGGTCTAATTTATAGGAAAAGATTTTGACAAGATGGACACTTTTTTTTTATAAGTAAACTAAAAGTAAAATAATGATGAACCTATTACCTCAAGGGTATGAGGGGATGCGTGGATATGAATATTTATTTGGTATTGGCACTAAAGTCTAGACTTGTAAAAGTACCGGGTAAGGATGCGTTATCACTTGCGTTTTGGACTATGGCTCAACAAAAACTTTGGTGCAATGTCACATTTGGTGTCAAAAAGTTTCGTGTCATAGTCATCACTAGGGGTTTGTGCGCGCGCTTCGCTGCGGCGTGGTGTGGACGATTTCGGCAACGTTTCAGTTGATGTTGCTGAAGGCGCGCGTAATTTCTGGTGTTTAGCAGGCTGTGGGCTGGATTCAGCACCTGGAAAACAGAACGATTCAGCGAGACACGAAACTGGTTGAGAAAAAATGCAGAAAGTCTAAGTTATAGAAACAATTAATATGAACGTACTTGCAGTGATCAAGTGTGTATTTGGTATAGCTGCAACAGCAAAACAGGTCAACAGAAGCATTACATGGTCTAATCTATTTCCAGAAAGTTGGTAGCCACTTTCACATTTGCTCTTTTAGTTTCCTACAAATACATAAAAACTACAACTTTAAGTAGCCTTTCTGCGGCAAGAAGGGTGCTTGGCTTCTGTTTTAAGAGCAACCAAATACCCTTTTTTTTACAGAATGAGTTTAGTACAATTTGGCATCTATCTGGTTCAATTAGTTATTATTTTACACCTATTATGCTTAAATCAGTAGCTCAAAATTAAACTCCACTTTACGTCGCATTTACAATACTTCCACTAACCCATCCGATTCTTCGCCGCTCTACTTCTAAAACTTTTTTCACCTAAATACTCAAACACGCTACCCAATAACATTTAAATAAAAAGAAACAGATTCTCGTTTCGTTTTATGCCTGTTATACCTAAATCACTAACCGGAACGCTAAGTTCCACTGCACATCTCATAATACAGTTACGATTTACTGCACTCATGTATAATTATGGGGTACTTACTGGTTACAGCTGATACAACAGCTTTCACTATATGATGTTCTTTCTTGAATTTCTTATGGAACTCCTCACTGCAACAATAAAATGACAACAATCAGAAGGCAACCACATTAAAAGTATATGGTACATCACTGAGAAAAGTTTTTTCTTATAATTAAACATACAAGAATAACAAAAAAATGAGGCAACCTATTGAAACCAAGGGGCATTGGCACAGGTAAAACATGATGCATTTTTTTCTGTAAAATATAGTGGGAAAAACCAATATGTTATTTTTATCGAAATATTCTGACTTGTCAAAGTTGGGTCGTTCAACATGAGGATGAACTCAAATTGAGTCCAGCCAAGTAGTTACTTCTAAATTTTGGACTAAATATTAAGACGAACTACACAACCATTGTTCACTATTTTTAAACAGCTAGAACCTGTTATTTACAGAAATTCAAGTACGCTGACAGAGTGCACATATTCATTGGTTCACATCCAAATCTATACATACGCATCCAAGTATCTCAGCCAGTTTACTTGCAAGTGGTTCGATTTGGGTTGTGTTTTATGTCAAAGGATAAAAAGAAAACAGGTCAAACATGTCAAAAGCCTTCAGAAGTCTATACATATATCGCATTAAAAAATACTACGCATTAGTAAACAGAAAGTGTTTGTGGATCAAAACAAACCAGTATGACACGTGTTAGCATGTATCAACAGACTTAAGAGTTCTGTTTTCAAACAGAAGCTGTTGTCCGCCTCCCCAACCCTTTTCAACATGTATTAAAAGAATAAACCATATCAACCCGAACCCGTTTTATCCAACTACCTAACTCATATGACAATTGTGCAACCTCTAATACATTGCCATGACTCAGTACAGATACAACACACATTCTCAACCTTAGATAAAAGTGTACAAAAATTACCTCTTCCCATATGCTTGAAGCCAATGGGAATGGGTCCTGTGTGGAGATCATCCTACTGGTGTCTTTCTTGTCAACTAATGCAAGGACTAATCTGTCTCTAATCTTATCTGTGTCTACATCCAAACGAATTGCAGCCAATACAAATAGCAGCTTTAATGACTGAAATAAAATGCATAAAAAAAGCATAAGCAACATGTTAAAAATAAATGATTGAGATGTAAAACAAAATGATTTCAACCACTTTTTGTAATGAGGTGTCTGTTACCAAAGATCGAGCTGTTTTTGTAACTGTCCGGATATCTTCCTTTCCAGTCCATACCCGCGACATCGAATCACTATCATGGTTGAATAGAGACGTAAATCTGCACAATTATGAAGATGATAACTATGAGCTTCAAATAAAACACCAATGAAATCGCTCCCTCGATTATGCACACATAGTGACCCATTTACTTATGAATGGGTCAATTTAGGCTATGTTGATAGCCAGAGGAGATAAAAGTTAAAAGTAGCTGAAGAGAAAATGGGTTGAAAGTGAAAAGTCACTCAATGGTAAATTTAGTGCATAACCCGCCCAAATCATTTTACTTATTATACCCATTTTATTAAAATTATTTACTCTGGCCAGTTTCAATATGTATTAACCCCAACCCACCCACACACTCACAAAGAACCTAGGTGTTAATCAGAAGCATAAATTAAAACGGAGACTGCTTGTAGTTCCGAGGGCCTGTCGATTTAACAATGTTTTAAATCTGATTAATTAGTGAATACAAAAAAAATACCCATGTACGTTATATCCTCTACACGTACAGCCAGTTGTTGGTAGCTAACTTAGCTGGAAGCTAGCTTTAAAAGCATAAGTACCTGGAATCAGATAGTATGGTGCTTGCTCTATCAGGTCATAGTGATCAGATTCAACCTTAGGTAACGACATGCTTCATTCGATTCAGATCAACTTCTCTGCCTGCAAAGAAGAGATAGAAACAGCGTGACAATACTGATAAATATTGAGTATATCTGCAAGTAAATAAATGATGCAGAACAGTGTATCAGCACTCTTAAAAAGGGATCAAATCAACACACTTGATTAAACCTTCACTTGTAATGATTTAATATAAACAGATAAGATAAGGGATTAATTTTCTTATTTTTTTGAAACTTCGGTACAAATCTGCATTTATTCTTAGACATCTTATAGTAAACGGTAGGTAGAAAGCACAAAATATGCAAGGTTGATTTTATGAAACCTTAAAACAGATTACCTATTCATGATTGGGAAGGTCATGCGGATAATATATACATGTAAGCAATCATATATTTAAGTTTGGCTGTATTCCGACATACGAATAAGACCATTTTCAATCCTGCATACAATCACACCTTTTGAGAAGCAAAACAAAGTTTGTCTATCATAATTTAGTACAAAACCGCATCCATAAGAACATATTAACATCCAACAATAACACATAAAACTACAAAAACACGCAACACACTTGAATGAATCCAGTAAACTCAGCTAAGAAAAAATTCTTAGAAACCTACCGATGGTCGGCATACATCTGACTATTGGCAAACTGACTATAACATGTGGTTGTGGTTGTTGCTGGATTGGGACATTCCTATAACCACCTGATTGAGGAATTGATGGACCATTTAAACTGCGTCAGTACCACCTGGCCGAATATAAAAGTTCATTCTTAGCATATCTCAGTAAAACAAAGCAGGCATAAAATCAATAGTAGTAGTTAGTAAAACATACATGTATCTTGGTCATTAGACTTAAATCCAGAAACAGTATACCTGAAATTCAAAAACAATAAATGCACACGTCAATAGAACAGCCTCACCCTCTCATTTTAATCAATACCCACATCGTGAATTCACCTTAATTACATGAAAATGTAAAGATAGTTGGTTTTTCCCATACCTTGTTCTTTAAGAAGCGGTTCAGTAAATGTGTTTGTGGTTCAGCAAATGTGTTTGTTGGAGGTGCCGACACTTTATTTATACACTAAACTGGCTGCATACCTAACAGGCTGCCATGCCAAGTTGGTAATCATGAATATGAATTGGCGTAGTCAGTTGTGGTACAAAGCCGGTTGGCTCAGATAAGAGCATCAGGTTCAGACAAAGAGTAACACTCTCATGGCTGCATACCTAACAGGCTGCCACGCCAAGTTATCGAGTTGAGCGCGTCGTGTTCAGCCTGCTCACATTCATCATTGTCATGTCAAGTAAACCAAACATATTGTGTCATTTTAATTTGTAGCCTCTCCTTGTGATCAGGATGAGGTAGATGCCTCCCATCCGAAAGAAACAGAGGCCTTCATTCAGTGACCCCGCGAGCCCATATTAGTCATTGGTCGAATGCAATCATCTCATAAGTACTGAAAAGAAAAAAAAACAATACAATCTGTAAGAGGAATGCTATAAGCTATCGGGCTGTTAATCGTTTGGTTTCTTCGGTTATGTAAATAGTAACTATTGCCTAATAGTTTCAAATTTAAAGTAAAGGTCTTGGCTAGCTAAGTCGTGGCCCGTTTGGCATTGTCTGCAGCTTCTTATCAACTGGCCCATTGAGACAAAAATACGGACTTTCTGTGTTTTTATTTATTTAACACAAATCAAAGGAATAATCCGTTTATAAAATAATTCCAGCTATTCGGTTCTATTATAAAGAAGTTATTAATTGGTGTGGTTTCACATTTAATTTATATATATATATATATATATATATATATATATATATATATATATATATATATATATATATATATATATAAATCATAAGGGTATCAGTTTGTTGAAAATTACTTAAATTCTTTCTTTGTTTGTTTCGGACAATTTTAAAACATTTACATCTTTTACGAACTGATGTGCATTTAATTTCCTAGCATAAATAACCCATTTTGAAAATCTAGCTTCCATTTTCAACTTTGAAAGTCTGAATGAAAAAGTGTGTAAAATACTAAAATGTCAATATCAGAGGGTTGAGTAGCATAAGCAAATAAGAAATCTATACATTATAAGTCTTTGACATCTTTATTTTTAAAACTTGTTACTTGTATCACTACTGTTGAAGTTCACATCGTATGTGGATACCCATTATTGACAATGGCAGATCATGTGACAAATACAAAGACCTTCCTTCATTAGTGTTTTTCAGTAAGGAATCTAAACGACCATGCGAATCAAGCAGTTGAACATACCATGGACACTTTATATCTAATATTTTAATCCTAACAACTAAAAATGCTTATTATAATAACTTTAATAACTATTTAGCTACTACTAAATTGATAATTCAAACAATGTAAAGTGAGGAGAATATTAAACTAAATATGATGTATCAAAAGAAAAATGGAGACATCTCATACCTTAAGCAACTCGAAAAAGCATGCTCAATTTTGCTACTGATTGACCAATCTTTTTGAAAAGGAACTTCTGATGTTGTCATCATATATCACAAAAGCAAATCCATCGTCTCCATTCCAGATTCTGATGAGTAAATCATGACGTCTCCAATAAAAGAACACCTAAGGCAACAACGAATAACAAAAACCCCATCAGTCATCATCATAAAAACCCACCTACGACACCAAGTGATGACTAACAAACTATAGGTCTGAAACCCTCAAAGACAAAGACGCAACATAGAAATACCCACTTTTATAATGTTAAGAACATCCCGCAAAACACACCACACACCTAGACTGGGCAACGTCACCAGAAGACCACCAACGCCGCACACCAAAGACGGCGGTAACGAAGAGGTCGACGGCATGGAAGGGTCTGGTATAGATCGGATTGTAAAATCAAATGAATAAACTGTTACATTAAACCCAACAGAGAGGCATGTATCAGATCAAGAGAGATCAGATCCATCTTTTAGAGAGAGAGAAAACAAATAATTGTTTTCACCAATAAGTTTTTCTTCCAATCTCAAGCGCATGATCCCTTTTTTTACCACCAACCACAAAGAAAACGGAAAAACACCAATCAACGGATGAGGCCCATTATTAACCCCGTTAATCCGTTCCGTTGTAAATCAACGGCCACGGTCAGCTTTTAAGAGATGAGATTGCGAATGGGTTTTTTTAATCAGAGTCAGAGCTACCGTGAGGTTAATGGTGTGTATGTGAGAGGAAGTAACAGTGGGAAATAATGGTGTGTATGTGAGAGGAAGGAACAGTGGGAAAATCAATAAACAAATAGAACTGTGAGAGGGGATCACTGTTCCTAGGGGAACGTGATTCCCCTCTATTATAAGGTATACAATTATTGTTTGTGAGATTTTCTTATTATTGTTTGTTTTTAAATTTTTTCGCGGATAATGTGTGAACTCATAACATTATTTTTTTGTCCATGACACTACATTTATAGGTGTCAATAAGTGAGCCTGAAAAATGTAATGTCATAACTTTCTCATGTCATGAATACGTTTTACTGACATGACTGCAATTTTGCCACGGCTCAAGCCATGACACGAACCAAAAATCAGTGCTCTAAGAACGCTGAGTTAATTTTATTTTATGTTATTTGAGCTATTAAAAACAACAAATACTAAAATCACAAAGAAACATTCACAAAAACTTACAAAATAGATTTCATGTAATTATTGAAATCTTTAAATTTACTTCTACATTCTGTTTCTTACACCCATTCACAAACTACTTATCAACTCATTTTATAAAATATTCTGTGAAATTTTGTTTGTGTTTCATAATTTCTCATTCACAAAATATCTCAACAAAACGTAGTCTTCACAAAAATTACCAACAACGAAAGATTACCCGAGACACTCCCCCGACACTGAAAGGAAAGCTCAATCCAAATACACCACAGAGAAAAAAAAATATAAAGCATGAAAACATAATAATTTGTTTTATCCTATTAATAAAGTAGATAAAGTGTCCAAAAAACATTGAGCATAAATTGTATAATTTAAACAAGTCAAAAGTAGTAAAGAGAAAAAAAAATAAAAAATTTTTGTGTGTTCATCCAATCCGTTTACCCATAACTATACTACTACATCGTGATACTATCACAAGACTTGTGGGATTATAAATAATCTCACCTTCACATAAACTAGTAAAACTGAAAGCTACTGTTGTTGTTGTGTTATTTTTACGTTTTTT
This sequence comes from Glebionis coronaria, assembly GCA_025667525.1. NCBI lineage: Eukaryota > Viridiplantae > Streptophyta > Magnoliopsida > Asterales > Asteraceae > Glebionis > Glebionis coronaria. The sequence goes on from CM046878.1 coordinate 85,892,031, forward strand.
TATTAAATTTATCAATGTGTAGCTAAATCTTTTTTCAATTTTGAATTTCATTTAGCTGATAAAATTATGAGTTTGTTAACTGTTAAATTAAAACAACCTAATAAGACTTAAAAAGGTGTTACACTTGCTTTTACACTTCGTCCACTTTGCAATATGGTAGGAAAATATGTTTCTCACCGATTTATCACCTGTTCATTCTCAAATATGCATGGAACAAATTAAAGAGTTGGTGGAACATAAGTATCTGACATGCCATTGATCTCACCACAATCGTGCGTAACTCGATTGTCTCGGGAGGCGCAAGTAGTAGTAGTATCGAGAAAGCCTTCCATAGTGTTAGTTACATTGTTGTTTGGATTATATGGAAATGGAGAAGCCGATATATTCATGCGTATAAGGAATAAAATCCAAACATTCTCGCCGAAGATATATTTTATCAAGTCCACTATTATTCTTTACTTTGGTTATCAAACAGGTGTCCTATGGCAACTACTGATTGGAGAGGTTGGATATCAAACTCGTCAAGGTGCATATCTTAATAGGCGGTGTTTTTAGGTGCTTATTTTCTTTCATTTTTATTGTATTTTGTATGTCTTAAATTTGGTGTAACAAAAACATTTGGCCCCTTCTTTGGTGCTTTAGTGAAACCTTTGTGATTTCCAAAAATATAGGATTTAAAAAATGTTCAATAAGAAATTTTTATCAACATAATTTTAAATGGCACACCTTGATTAATAGAACACATATAGAATAGCTTACACGCATAGTCGTGTACTTAGTTTTCTTTACAAAGTTCCCACTTAAGCTTGAAAGCTTTCTCCAATGGAGTATCGTTTTTTAGAGTCTATTAGGGTGATAGTAACGCTTTGGTCAAGGTTTTTGTCTGTCTTCTTTAGTCACTGGAACGACACACGTATACGAACACATTTGCAAGCGTCCCCCCTTTTATTTTGGTCATGCACCCAACCTAACAATTGAGAAACAATTTGAAACCTATACCGTTGCACACACTTAATAGTATCAAACACTAATTCATTCCTTATAAAACTCTCTATTATCTTCTTATTTTTTGCGCACTTTATTTTACACCAATCAATTTATATACTTAATAAAACAATGTCATCCAAAACTTCACCAAGAAGACTAAAAAAGAGACCGATGAACAATAGACTCCTCCTGATGAGGAGGTAGCTTTATGTAAAGATTTGGCACAAGTGACATAGCTTTGAAAATATGTGTTTTTATAATGCAGTCATAAAATATGTGTTTTTAAATTACATTTATTAAATATGTGTATTTATAAATTCAGTCATAAGTACTTATCTTAATATGTTGGTAGTTTGTTGTGTAGACGAAACACTTAAAGTTGTCGTAATAAAGATATTGTTGTTTATCGTGCATTGTGTCTGTTGACTGCAAGTTTGTCTACGAATAGAAAGAGGAGAAATACAAATCCTTAAATGTGTAACTAGCTAGCGCATGTAGTATTTCATTTTGTGTGAGATGTGTGTTAGCGCATGGTGCGTTCTTTGTGAGTACACAAATTTAAATTTATAACACGAAATTCTAAATAAGCTAAAAATACAAGGGCAAGTATGACCCTTTCGTTTGTAGCTAGCTTGTTGTGGTAAGCCGATGTCGTTTCACTGGGATTTGGATGTTTCCGGTTGTAAAGAATCTATGTAACAATGTAACGCTAGTGGTAAAAATAGTTGTTACTCCCAAAATTACCATGCAAGTAACAATTAAGCAAATAAGCAAACAAGTAACAATTAACACGAATATGATGATTAAGCTAATTCAATAAGATTAAAGACAACGCTAGCTTGGATTAGTTCATAACATTTGGATTGTTCATATGAGGATAGTTTTGACAATTTGATTACAAGTAAAGAAGATGATGGTCGCAAATTCAAATCTTTGATTCTAAAGTATGTAACCCTCGCGAAAGATTATACATCCATAAAATCAAGCTTTAAGACAAATCAACCAATTCAAGACTATGTTTAGTTTGACAAGTTTGATTCGTGGTTCGTTTCACAAATTCATAAACAATCACACTTAAGTTCCTTTGAATAATCATAACACTAAAGAAATGGTTAATACAATAGATAATCATCCATAGACAAAACGATTATAACTAGCTGGTGAATGATAACTCATTCGACCTATTAAATCACCAACAACTAGTCAAATATAATAAGCAAATGGAATGGAACTTAAGCACAATTAGATTTCAAACATAACATGAAATTAATCAAAACCATGATTAAACATAAACAATCCACATGTTCCAACTTCATCGAAACAAGTGTATATGAAACAACTCTATGATCATTTCAATAAAACTCATACGAACAATATTAATAACATTCATAATCATTCTTGAGATATAGAAAAAAAGCTTACCAAAGTACTATTACAACAAGTAAATAGAAGGAACTAGAGCAATCATTAAGCCTCCAATTGACTACAAATTTTGAACCAATGGTAGGAGTTTGTGGTCTTTCGGGTTAAGTATTTTGGAAATTTGATGGGTCTGCTTTTATACATAGTCTCATCGTCCAAAAAGGGCTTAAAATGCATTAATTATCATGAAAATACCCAAATATATGCTTGTGTTTGTTGCTTGTGTATTTTAAGTACGGATATTGAGAAAATAACAAAAGATCACAAGAATCATACAAAAACGAACACGGAAAACGAAGCCGCACAATGAACCAAGCCCTAATGAAGAATTTTCCCAAGAAAACCCTTGAAGATTATGAAGAAGGGTCCTCCAATATGGAAGAATTGGCACTTTATACCCTTGTATCCTCATAATTACAAGTTTGGTCCCTAAAGTTTGTCAATATTGCAAAAAGGGCCCTCCACTTTGAAGAATCGGCAATTTTAGCCCTTCAACAAAGCTAAAATGTCAATATTTATCCTCCTCAAAGTCAAACATACCAAGAAGGACTCCAAGTTACAAGAATTATAAGTTTGGTCCTTTGAAAATATCAAAATTGCAAAAAGGACCATTGACTTTGAAGATTTGGCAATAATGGTCCCTCATTTATCATGACTTGGAAATTTTAGTCCTCCAAAATGTCAAATATGCAAGTCAAGAACACTATCAATCAAGAAAATACCAAATCAGTCCTTCAAGAATCACAAAATGGCAAGAAATACTTCTGGAAATACTTTGGAAAAGTATTTGGGGCAAAAGTGTGAAAAAGGAAACTTCATTAACAAAGGATTCGTATTTTTGGACTGTTTAATTGCAAATGAAAGAAAGAAGGAAGATAAGGGGTTAAACTTGGCCAGACATAAAACATACCTAGACCACTCACATCTTGCCACCTGTCCCACTCACCTTTTCCACCAATCAGATTCCACCCCCTTGCCACCTCACACATCCACTCAACATTTTTTAACTAATTAAATCTGATTAGTTAAACAACGCGCTAAACACCTTTTTTAAACACAAAAGAAGATCAAACCGTCTGTTCTTAGTGTTCTTGGCAAATTTGGGTTTTTCCAAATCACTTGCAATTACATCTTAATTCACTACAGATATGTGATTAAGGTGAGAATAAACCCAACCCCACCTTAAAACCTTGGCCACGTCACCATACCAGCTCACATGATAAACTCCTTATACACCACCTTTGGGGAAAATGCCAAGAGAAGCCAGAGAATCAACAACTCAGATTCCTGCTTACTCCTTAAGCTTGATATATACCATTGGATGCATTTTCACACTTGCCACCTCCACAAAATGCCAATTATCAGTCACATGAAGCCAAGAAGTTCAAAATTCATCAAGGGTATTTTGGGGCTTCTACAAGTTAGGGTATTGAGTTTTTAGCTTATGCAGACCATGTACACCCTCTATATAAAGGGTATAGGGTCTCACATTTACGTTTGCTTTTGGTTTTTCCTTGTTCACAAACCTGTAAATCCTACTTTCAGTTAATGAAATTGTGTTTGCGTTTGTTGAAGAAAGACCAAGTGCCATTTAATTCTAAGCTTGTTTATGTTATATGTTAACTGAAATTGAACCTGAAAACATGTTTGTAAACCTTGTGTAAGAAATTACACACTGGACTAAAATTTGATATTTTGCTAAGATTCTTGGTACATCTTGGAATTTTTGGGATATAAGCTGGTCTATACACCCTGATATTGTGAATATCAAGGTGTTGTGAAGCTCATATCTTGGGGATAATCAAGAGTGGGTACAAGAAGTTGCATTAATCAAGTTTATTTTCCAAAAAGTCACCTTTCTGTTTTGATATTTTGCTTCTAACTCTGTTGAATCTTAGCAGGGTTGTTGTTGGAAGCTTATGCTTGTTCTTGCTAGCACATAAGCTCTAAAATTCGTGGGTGTGGATGTACATCCATGAGGTTTGTCTTAAAACCTTGAAAATCTGATAAAATTTGGATTTTTGGTGGATTTGTGCTCTACTTGTGTTCTTGTTGTTTTCTTGGCTTGAATCTGCTTAATCTTGCATGTTAATGTTGTTAGTATGCTAGATTAGTCATTTGGTAAACTGAATCACACTTATACTTGTTTAATTTTTGGATTAAAAAGATAAAGGGGTGTTTGGGATTACCTGCTTTGAATCATAACTTGGTATTTTGTGGATAGAAGTTTGTGTTTTTGCTTGGTATCTGATATATGCTTGTTTGAGTGCATTTTGCTGCAAGTTTTCAACTTTGAAACACCTTATTAAACAATCTGCTATAAAATCTTTGTTCTTGACTGTTTTGACCTAGGATCTTGGGAACACTTAGGGTGTATGCATGCTTAGGGCTAAAAGTGGTTTAAACAAAGTTATTATAACCTGTTTGATAGATTTGAGTGGTTGAATCTGGCTTGTTGGTCAATTGCATCAGCAAAGTATAAAACTGCATGTTTTTGTGTTCATCAGTAACTTTAAGTGCTTGAATCTTGCTTAAAACTTTGAATCATTGCATGAAACCTGTTTAGACTTGCTTATTTAAGTTTAAAATTGTTTGTGTATGCATTTGGTTAAGTTTGGCTGGCTGAATTGTGCTCTAAGTGCTTATTGAACCTAAACTGCTTAAGTGTTCATGTTTGTATCAGATCTGGTGATTGATTGAATTAACTGTATCATTTGGCTGTTGTTGATTGTGATTTTTTGATTGTTATTGACTCCTCTTGATCCACTGATCATTTGGGTGCCTTTGTGTAACCTGAATCTCCAAAAAAGTCACTAAAGACAAAAAAGTCAACAAGTCAAGCAGTGGGAAAAGTTCCCACTGCTCGACACCCAAAACTAGCCCCTACTAGTACAATTTTTCAGTTAGCTTATCAATAAGCTATATCTGCTTATCTAGACCTGCAACAACTTATTTTTGTGATAGATCTTCATTATTTGACCCATTTGATTGAACTGGAGCTTATTAGACTTTGACTTTAACTTTTTGCTAGAAAACCAACTTATTTGACTTTTTCATAAGGGCTTATTTGCTTTTTCCAGCTTATTGAGTCAACTTATTTGAAAACTTTTTGTTGATTTAGCTTATTTAAGTCATTTAAAAGCTTTTGCAATTAGAATCAGCTCTTGGGATATCCTCGAACTCAAAAACGACTATTTTGTTGTTTTCTATAGATTGCTTTTTGCATTTTCAGGCTTATTCCTTTGGCTTATTTCAAATTTCTTTTTACAGAAGTCTTAGTTAGCTCAAAAGAATCTTGTGTGTCTAATTTGAGCTTATGGCATTAGCTTATAGCTTAATGGGCCAAAAAGCCCATTAAGAATAAGCTGTTTGGTATAAGCTTGCTTATTTCACATTTTCAGCTTTTGAGCCTTTGGAAAAAGTTGTTCAAAATCAAATTTTGAGTCAGATAAGAGCTTTTGGGCCATTTTTATAAACTTTTTTCTTATTGGGCTCAATTTGGCCTATTAAGGTGACTGTTTTGGGTTTTGGCCCATTTGAAGGCCCAATAAGGGTATTTAGATAATTTCAACTTCATTTTTGTGTTTTTTTAGGTTAAATTAAGCTAGTTTGCAACTTTTTAGAATTTTTTAGGATTTTTGGATTTTTATTAATATTTTAATATTATTTTATTATTAAAAATTAAAAGTCTGATTTTCTAAGTTTTTTATATTTTTCCTAGACTCTAGACACTTAATTACGAATTTTACAACTTTCCAAATATTTTTAGGATTATTTTAAGTTTTTATAGCTTTTAATAGTTTTTAATTGTTTAAAAATAGCTTTTATTGGTTTTAAAATTTAGAAAAATACTTTTTAGCTTAATTAGGTTATTTTAAAGGTTTACACACTTTAAGATCTTGATTTGGACTTTTTATTAGTTAATTTTGATTTTTAGGGCTTTAATTAGCATTAAAAAATTAATAATTAATTAATTAAAAGGTTTTAGCAAGTTTGGATTTTTGTAAACCCTTAGAATATTTTAATGGATTTTTAGTGATTTTTTAGGAATTTTTAGGATAAATTTTTAAATTTGGTACTTTTTACGGATTTACGTGAACGACTCTTTCGTCTTAGTGTAAATCGTCATCGTAACCGTCATTCTCTTCTTATCCCCTTTCTAATTTCTTTCTCATAACAATATAGTCACAAAGTTAATCATTTCATTACACACACACCAAGCCTCCTTAAGAACGATCTCCACTTTGGGTCATTTGTGCACGATTTTCCTAAATCGGCGTACTTACCCTAATTTGCACTCTTTTCCTAAAGAGTGGTAAAAACTCCAACATCAAAATTCGTATTTGAGAACTGAGGCATGTTTTGGAGAGGTTTGGTGAAGATTAGTGGCGGTTTAAGTATCAAGAAACACTACCAATAATAAGGGTAATAATCCCTTAGAGTTTGGCAAGGTTATTTTAATGATTGGAGCTTCAAAACTGTCACTTTTTGGCACACCAATATTAAATCCAGGAATTAGGGTCTTCACCAAGGTTGGAAGAGTTTCCTTGGTGAATAATGGTGGTGTTAATGAGTTACCTTCAAGTGTTAACCCCATGGGTCTTATTTATGGTTGAATTCAAGGCCATGTCTTTAATGTTTGTCTTAGAGCCAAAGCAAATAACTTGTAGCCAAAGACATTTACTTGATGCCAAAGTGATTCTAGAAGTCCATATAGAAGCTTCTTGTGCCTTCCATTGATGTTGGAGAAGTTACATGCATGGTAAGGGAACATAACAAATGCACCAAAACATGACTTGAAAGACGGCAGGAAAGGAGCCGACAGATTCTTCATCAGGTGGGCGGCTACTAAAGGTGCAAATCCCCTCACACTTAAGAGTTTGCTTGTGTAAGTTTATGGACTTATATTTAATAGTTGTGTGATAAGATCGAACTCGAGATTACGAGATTGCACTCAATACGTAAAGAGTTAATTTAATTAATAAATATATTTATTGTATTTATTAATTTATTTAACCAATATATATTTATGTATTTATTAAATTAAACCGAGATGTAACTTTAACGATCGTTAAATAATTAAGAATTAAGTATTGACGAGCGTTAAATAAAAATATAGTAAGTAAACAAAAGGAAAGAAGTTTGGAAGATTCCGGAACACCCCTAAGGGGTGTTTTCGTCGGTCGGTTATGGAGGAAAAAGGATGGGGAAAACATGCCTTTTATTTGTTTTCCTATATAAACAAATCCTTCCCCTCATAATTCACATCACAAAAATCTTTCTCCCCTTCTTATCTTGTTTGGTCGGTCGCACGAATACCCACAAAGGGGTATTTGATTGGTTTTCTTGGTTGATCAATTTACTTACAATCTAGTCCTAGCCCCCCTCTAGGGTTGTTGGGTAGATTATTTACAAGCATTGTAGCTCGGTTTTCACGTGTTAGAATCACGGTTAGCTCGTTGTATTACGTGTGTACTAGATCGTAATATAGTCTTACTTTAGACTATATCTTGGTGTATTACGGTATAAACCTGAATTGATGATTCGTTCTTCGTCTTGTGGAATTGCTTTAGCGTAAAGGTATGTAACCCTAATTCGATTAATTATAATTGTGTTATTATTATGATCATGTTAAATCGATTCTGCTATGTGTGCTTTGATCTCGTTTAGGGTTTTATATAATTGTTATGATATTAATAAACCTTTAGTGGTATGAGTGTCGTTTTAACTTGTTATAATTATTGAAGATCTAAAGTTTTTTAATTAATAATTGTTTTGAGTTAAAACTACATGTTTTTTAGGTTTTCTTAAAATTAGGGTTTTGTTTTTTAAAAATTAGGGTTTTGGCCGAATTTTTAATAAAAAAAAAAAGAATTGTTTTGAAACCCTAAATTACATGTGGGATACTTTTAGATTAAATGGCATGATTAATTGTTATGTCATGTATGGTTACGATCCGTAGAGATTTAATTGTTAAGATTTGTGGGGAGTCCATGATTACGTGCATGTTTTCAAGGATCGTAAAATTATATGTTTATATGACTTTATGTGCTACCTGATTATTTGATTCAATAAATCTAGAGATAGGGAAGACTTTTATATGAATATAAATACCTAGATCTGATGATTATTGAATAAATCGTATGCATGTGACTATTTGATTTATTTGTTGCACATATAAATTTTTATTATGTGTTTATGATTTTTTTTTCTTGTTTATATATAAAATTGTTGATTTGTTGTAAACAAGGGTTTTTTATGAAAAGAAATAATATGGACTAAATTATATTTAAATAATGATTTGTTAGAGAACTAAATTACATAAGATTAAGTTGATTGGTGAATTGAAATAATAATCTAACGGCCTACCCTATAACGCACCGCTGGTCATCTACCCGGTTAAGGAAGGAGGTGTTATGCCATTAGCCGCTGACCAAATTCCCGGCTCGCCTATGCGTCAAACTAAAATTATCTATGATTATTAATTGAATTATACCTTAAGGGTGATTTATCACAAATTCACATCCGAAACACAATAGTTCTAGCAAAAGTACGTTGTGAATAGTTGTGGATAAATTCTTTAATTGGTTTAACCAATACCTCAACATAATTTATGTAGAAATTTAATCTCGTGAAGAAGTTTATTAAATGTTTTATTAAACTTATACTATGAAGTTGTATCCATGCTTCTCCATACATTGATTTTGACATCAAAATTTATACCCTTAAATTTAAGTCGAATGCTCCTAATTGACGAACACTTGAAATTACTTCGTTATCAAATGAGATTTTTGGGTGATGTTGTGATGGAGAAAAAACCATTTGTAGAATGGGAATTCGTATGATTTTTACGTTACTCAGATTAGATGACTTAATTAAGTTACTCAGTGAGATCTGGAAGCTTAATGCATTCAGAAGGGATGAAACATGTTTACAATGCAAAACGTTTTTTGGCAATGTAAATCCCTTAAATTATCTAGAAATTGAAAATTGCTTGTCAATTGAATTGTTCGACAAGTCGCTATGTTGAGTACATTTATTACTAGCTGATCAACTTATGTAATAGATTTATATCAATATAGTTCTAGAATTCAAGGAAAATAATATGGTTTTTATACCGGGGTAATTTTATTTTCTTGAAAGTAGTTGTTATCGAAAATACTAATATTTGAACTTATGTATGTAGAAATGGCTCAACCCGAAAACAATATGACTATAAGTTCTGCGTCCAAAGCTTTCTTTGATCGTTCTGAACTTACTGACCCAAACTTCAATGATTGGTATCGCTCACTAAGAATTGTCTTGAGAGTAGTGGGTACTATCGATAGCTTGACTACTCCTTATCCGGAGGATCTTGCCGAAGGAGCATCTGATGCGCAAAGGCTTGAACACGTTGCTAATGTTAAGATGCACTCTGAGGTGGCTGCTTTAATGTTAGTAAAAATGGCTCCTCCACTTCAACAGAAGTATGAGCTATTTTCACCTAAGCGAATGCTTGATGAGCTCAAGGCTATGTTCGAGAAGCCGCAAGCTGTGGAGATACGAGTTGGTAGATGCTTTGCATAGCTGCAAGCAAGCTCTTAGAAAGTCTGTAAGTGCCCATTATATGGAGATGAGGGGTTATATGGAAAAGCCCATTGCACTAGGACAACCCTATGATCATAATATGGCTATCAACTTGATCAATAGGTCCCTTAACAAGGACTGCAATGATTTCGTTTGAAACTATAATATGCATTCCACGGGGAAGAGAGTTAATGATTTGCATGCAATGCTTATTAACTATGAAAAGGCGTTGAAAGACAAGGCATCTACCGCTACGCCTTCTGTACTAACCATACAAAAGGGTAGAGTGAGTAAACCAAAACCACAAGTGAATAAGACAGAAGGCAAAGGCAAGGGTGATAAGGGCAAACTAGTTGCGACTTATTCAAAACCTAAGCAGAACTTTGTCAAGAATAATAAATCTCAGAAAGATGAGACTTGCCACCATGCAAGGCAAGTGGTCACTGGAAGAGGAATTGCCCTCTTTACCTCAAAGAATTACGAGAAATAAAGAAGAAGTCTGAGGAGAGCGCTGCAGCTTCAGGTACATTATTTATGATTGAATTGTTCAATGTAACATACAAATTAAATTCCTGGGTATATGATACGGGATGCAGTATTAACATTTGTAATACGCTGCAGGGGTTTAATCTGGAAAGGAAGTTATCCTATGGGAAACAATTTCTTCAAGTGGGCAATGGCGCACAAGCAACGGTTGAAGCTATAGGAACATTTAATCTAGTTTTACCTTCTGGTTTAGTACTGAGTTTAAATGATTGTCATTATGCACCTACAATTGTTAGGGGCGTTTTTTTCTTTTCTTGTTTGTTAAATAATGGATTCATTCACACGATTGATAATAATGGAATTTCTGTTTGGAAAAATGGTATTTTTTATTTTAATGTAATTTCTATGAATGGTGTGTTTGAAATCGACATGCATGATAATGAATCCAAGAATAATAAATCTGTGTTTAGCATGAATAAGAAGAGAAAGTTTGACAAGAACTCTTCTTATCTTTGGCATTGTAGACTTGCCCATATTGGGAAGACTCGTATACAAAAGCTTCAACGTCAATGTCTTTTGGAAAATATCAATGATAAATCATTTGATAAATGTGAGTCTTATATCTCTGGAAAGATGACCAAGAAACCTTCTAATAGCAATACTGAAAGAGCTACTGCTCTACTTGGACTAATACATACTAATGTGTGTGTTCCACTTAGACATGTGTCAAGGAAAGGTGCTAGCTAATTCTTAACATTTACGGATGATTATAGCCGTTATGGTTATGTTTATTTACTTAAACATAAACATGAGGTATTTGAAACATTCAAAGTGTTTAAAGCAGAAGTAGAACTGAAATTAGGGAAGAAGTTTAAAGCTCTTCATTCTGATAGAGGTGGTATTTTAGTCAAGAGTTTATAAATTATCTAAGTGAGAATGGAATTGTTCAGCATCTTACTTTTCCCTATACTCCACAACAAAACGGTATATCCGAAAAGAGAAATCGTACATTATTGGATATGGTGTGATCTATGTTTAATCTTACAACTTTATCTTTATCATTTTGGGATTATGCTCTAGAATATGGTGTTCGCATTTTAAATATGGTCCCCACAAAGAAGGTCGATAAGACACCATATGAACTATGTCATGGCAAGAAGCCATATTTGTCTTATTTAAAGGTTTGGGGTTGCGAGGCGTATGTGAAACGTGACTCGGGTGACAAACTCCAACAACGATCTGTAAAATGTATCTTTGTAGGATACCCTAAGGAAACTATGGGTTACTACTTTTATTATCTACCCGAGAACAAAGTGATTGTTGCTAGGTATGGAGACTTCCTTGAATCTGATCTTGTAAATCAAGAATTCAGTGGGAGAAATTATGATCTAGAAGAGAGTCATATAGATACATTACCTTCTTAAAACACTAGCGATATAATTCTTGTAGAACCAGAGAGTCTGGCGGTTCCACCGGAATTAGTTCCTCTGCGTAGATCCGTAAGGATTAAAAATGAAAATAGCAATATATGTCTTAACATAGCGGATGATGATGAGTTAGGGGATCTTGGTGAACCCGCTAATTATAGATCCTCCATACTAGATCCTGAGAAGGATAAGTGGATGGTTGCTATGGTTGAGAAAATGAAATCCATGAAAGTAAATGATGTTTGATTTCTTGTAGAACCACCACCGAATGCTAAAGTAGTGAGAAATAAATGGATATACAAGAAGAAAACCGACATGGACGGAAAAGTACAATCCTATAAAGCTCGTTTAGTAACTAAAGGTTTTACTCAAACTTTTGGCGTAGACTACGAGGAGACATTTTCTCCTGTAGCAGACTTAAGAGCTATTAGGATTCTCATAGCTATAGCAGCATACTTTGACAATGAGATATGGAAAATAGATGTTAAAACTGCCTGAACGGTCGCTTAGATGAAGACATCTACATGCAGCAACCAAAAGAGTATGTTGATCCTGAGAATCCAAGACATGTGTGCAAACTTCAAAGGTCCATTTATGGTTTGAAGCAAGCATCACGTCAATGGAATAAAATATTTGATGAAGAAATCAACAAGTTTGGATTTATTCAGAATCGTGATGAGCCATGTGTATATCGCAAAGCTAGTGGGAGTGATGTAGTATTCCTAGTCCTATATGTTGATGACATATTAATCATGGGAAGTAACATTCCAAGACTTAAAGCTGTTAAGGATTATCTTGGTAAATGTTTTTCTATGAAAGATTTAGGAGAAGCTGCATACATTCTGGGAATTAAGATCTATCGAGATAGGAAAAGACGGTCAATTGGTCTAAGTCAAGATTCTTATATAGATAAGATATTGAAGAAGTATAACATGCATAATTCCAAGAAAGGTTTTCAACCTATGGAAGTTTAGCATAATCTGAGTCATGAGATGGATGCATCAACTCCTGGAGAGGAGGCATACATGCAGAAGGTGCCTTATACTTTGGTTGTTGGATCTTTTATGTATGGTGTAAGATGCACAAGGCCTGATGTGGCGTTTGCTCAGAATTTGGTCAGTAGATACCAACAGAATCCAGAGAAGCTCCACTGACTGCTGTCAAACATATTCTAAAGTATTTGAGGAGTACGAAAGATATGTTTTTGGTATTTGGAGGGAAACCAGACACAGAACTGAATGTTACAGGTTTCTGTGATGCGTCCTGGCAATATGATAAAGACGACACGAAGTATCAGACGGGTTAAGTTTTTGTTATGAATGGAGGAGTAGTTAACTGGAAGAGCAAGAAACAGATAACGATTGTAATGCATGCTACTCAATCTGAGTACATGGCTGCTTCAGAAGCTGCAATTGAAGCTGTTTGGATTAGGAAGTTTATTGAAGATCTTGGAGTGATGCCTTCAATTAAAGGACCTATAGATATGTATTGTGACAATTCTGCCGCAATAATATTTGCCAATGACCCTGGAGTCATGAAAGGCGCCAGACACTTTATGCGTAGACATCACTACGTACGAGAACAAGTTGAAGCTCGTGAAATCAAATTGATAAAAGTTCACACAGATGATAACGTAGCCGATCCTTTAACTAAGGCTTTGCCTAGATCAAAGGTAGTTAAGCATGCCAAAGTGATTGGGCTGCAACTAGCTAGCGAATTCATGCAATAAATATGTGATTAGTATTTGGATAAAGGATGTTATGACATTATTATATAATGAAATAAAGATTGTGTATCGTTTATTTTTATTATCTAATAAGTGTATCCTATTTTACATGTTTTAATCCATAAATAAATGTTATGCTAAATGTCCATTGTCGATTAATAATATGCGAATATTATTAAATTTAGACAAACCAAAATAGCGATAGAGTATACTTGAAAGTATATTGATCGATTTTGGATGATATCCGATGAATCGAATATTGGACTTATCCCAACTATATGATTTTACTTTATGGATCTTTGTCATCAAGTAAAACATAAATAGTTATCCTTAGACTTGAGATACTAGGAAATTGTTGTGAATCTAGTGCATCTCTGTGGAATAATCTAAAGATAAACGTAATTGGTAGCTATAAGGATTATTTTCGGAAGTGTTGCAAAATTCATAAGTTTTGCTCGTAGTCAATATGGAATTTATTTCCTCGAACTTCGTTTTGGAGTTTAATACAGTTAGGCCCCTCGTGGAATTAGTAAGATGTTTGTGTGGCCACACCCAAATTTATTTTGGTAATCTTGCTGAATCTGTGAACAAGAAAGAGAATGGTTAATGAAAGGAATGACTGAGATCCATATCCTTATTAACGTTGTATTATAAAATAAAAGGATAATAATAAATGATGAATCATTTAAAAGGTTTTGTCCAGGAGACCTTACTCGAGTTGTAATAGAGGCATTGCTAGTGTAACTAGACGCTAGTCAATGTAATCACGATATTCAAAATTTGTCCAAGTGGGAGTTGTAAGTTTATGGACTTATATTTAATAGTCGTGTGATAGGATCGAAATCGAGATTACGGGATTGCACTCAATACGTAAAGAGTTACATTGATTAATAAATATATTTATTATATTTATTAATTTATTAATAAATAAACCGAGATGTAACTTTAACGATTGTTAGATAATTAAGAGTTAAGTATTAACGAGCGTTAAATAAATATATAGTCAGTGAATAAAAGGAAAGAAGTTTGGAAGATTCTGGAACACCCCTAAGGGGTGTTTTGGTCGGTCGGTTATGGAGGAAAAAGGAAGGGGAAAACATTCCTTTTATTTATTTTTGGATACAATGTTAGGCCTATATAAACAAATCCTTCCCCTCATAATTCACATCACAAAAATCTTTCTCCCCTTCTTATCTTGTTTGGTCGATCGCACGAATACCCACAAGGGGTATTTGGTTGGTTTTCTTGGTTGATCAATTTACTTAAAATCTAGTCCTAGCCCCTCTCTAGGGTTGTTGGGTAGATTATTTACAAGCGTTGTAGCTCGGTTTTCACGTGCTAGAATCATGGTTAGCTCATTGTATTACGTGTGTACTAGATTGTAATATAGTCTTACTTTAGACTATATCTTGGTGTATTACGGTATAAACCCGAATTGGTGATTCGTTCTTCGTCTTGTGGAATTGCTTTAGCCTAAAGGTATGTAACCCTAATTCGATTAATTATAATTGTGTTATTATTATGATCTTGTTAAATCGTTTCCGCTATGTGTGCTTTGATCTCGTTTAGGGTTTTATATAATTGTTATGATATTAATAAACCTTCAGCTTGTCCTCAAGCAAGTAGAAGAAAATATTTCCCACATGGTGCACGAAATGGTTTAAAAACAACAAGATGATGCAAATCTACCAATTACAACAAGACTAAACCGAATGGCGTGAGCACCAAGTGTACACATATAAAGAGGACTTTTATTCGGGTTTTAAGGTTAAGGCTTCGAGTTAATGGGTATGGATAAGGCATGGGAATTTTTAATGAGAGGTGTCACGAATATACAAGTTAAAGTCTAAGTCCCATGTTGCTAGTTACTGAACAAATCACAAGCCCAAAAATGAATATAGCTACGAGCTTTATTCAACACATATCGATCAACACATATATATAACGTATTAGCACATTGGTCACTCGATATCCAAACATACTTTCTCTTCCTTCATCTTTATAATATAGCTCATTGGCTATTTTTTTATCATTTTTTTCTCTTTTTTTACGATGACTTGTTTTCTTCTTTCTTTTTCAACCTCCTTTTTTTCTTTTTGTTTTTCAACATACATCACATGCTCCCCTCACACTTTGCAAAAACATATACCACAAAAGTACAAATATAAAGGTGATCAATCTTCATTTTTTTCGGAATGACACATACAAATGCTAAGTGTGGCATAACTACTAATAATAAAAAACGATCCAACATACCAAGAAACTAGCAACCCACCATTTAGACTTTGACAAGGGTTAGGATAAGTCTTAAGGTTAAATATATTTTTTTCTTTTTAGTGGACTTAACAAAAACGAAAAGAATGGCTCAACGGATATTCTAAGGGTATCTAACACTAGACGAGAGTGTCAACAAAAGGGTTAACATAGGTGGTTAGCTAATCGATGCAACTAGCTAAAAAGAAAATGGAAAATGCTATTTGAGTTTTATTCTTAAGGTTGATTTTTTGTCACGCATATAAACTTATATCACACAAGTTTGATCTCACTATATTTTATATTTATTTATTTTTCACCATAGGGATGATTACTAAAATACATTTACTTATAAACGTTTGAAAACAATTAGATCCTAAGGGCAAATAAGTACACTTTTTTTCTTTATTATTTTTTTGTATTAGCCCCAAAAACATTAGATAATAAAAATTGGTTTCATTTTCCCATTTATTTCCTCTCACACTTAAATTTTGTATTACACTCAATGTGAATAATAACTTCAAAACATGAAAAGTGACGAAAATAAATAAATAGTCAAAGAGAAACAAAACTCCCCGGGCTAAGAAATTGTAATTGATCCCCATGTGATACAATGCTACATCATAAGCTTGTGAGATTAATCGATTTCTTGATACTTCCATCTTCTCCATGCATCCTCCTCTATTACCTATTGCTACATTTGTTCAAACAAAACAAAACAAACACAAAAACAAACATACAAGCAAGCACACATTGATATATATATATATATATATATATATATATATATATATATATATATATATATATATATATATATATATATATATATATATATATATATATATATATATATATAACACTACAAGCATGTACACTACCTCACACTTACGATTTTCCAAATTTGAAAAATATTTTTGGGGTGTACATATTTATTCTAAACACACAAAATTAAACACACAAATATAAACACACAAATAATTAAAGCACGGGTTTCCTCCTGAGAAGCCCTTAATTTATTATTGAGTCGTTAGCTAGACTCTTCCCTCGATATTTATGATTCTTCGACGATACGGATCAAATGAGGAACTCCGTTCGGGTGCCATTGGTTTTGATAGTTGTCTACATTGAAAGGAAGCAATTCGTCATTCATATTCTAAACTTTGAAAGGCTTCTTTGGCACGTCATTATTATCCTTCTTAATCATCTTTCTACTTCCCACGCCATTCATTGATTTCAACTCCACATCATTACTTGACAATACAACATGTTCAAACGGCTTCTCTTTTTTGTATGGGACATGCACGGTGCAATCCTTTGGAAAAGGTGGGTTAGAAATGGTTGTGTTCAGTTTTGGAACGGTTGGAATAGGTTCAACTTCTTCTTCCTCGATAAAAGCAAAATCACCCTTATCACTCTCGTTTCGGATTCAGGGTAGTTTATCTCTTTCTTTGGTGTTGGCGATTTGAGGAGGGGCTTGGTACGATGGATTAACTTGTCTAAACAATCAGGTTGTCTCTCCAAGTCATCGATCATGGTTGTGTGGTTCCGAAACCTTAGATTGATTTGAAACTCCAAGTCAACCAAATCGTTCTTAACACGTTTATTTTCTTCTGTTTGCCAAGCCATAAATTCTCTCATCATCTCCTCCGTTGAGGTTTTAGTTTTTTGGTGATATCGTGATGAGTGTGGTGTCACATCTCGCGGTCGAGATCGAGGATGGTGACAATTCAGGTTTAGGGTGAGATAGGGATACGAATTCCTCGAATTTTGGTCGTGATATCCTTCGTGATATTCTTCGACATAATTTGCTTCATGAGGTTCACACATCGGCGTGTCATCCTTCATGGTGTTTTCGAAATTGTGATCCTCTTTACGATCGTCTCACATCTCTTTGAGTTCGTTCCTTATGATTAGGAGTTGGGAATTGACAAGTCTAGCGAGAGCTTCTAATTTCTCCATCAACGGGTGTGATCGGAGATGATGTTATTTCCACTGGTGGAAACAACGGTTTTCAGTTTAGGATGGATATGAGAATCCTTCGAAAAATCGTCCTTGAGAAGGACCTTGTCCTCGAGTATTTGGAAAGCTTCCTTCGGATTATTATAAAGGAAGATTCCTCCGGCGTCGAGAGATTCTTGAGTTGGATTGTCTAAACCATGATAGAATGTTTCAATTATCGTTCACATGGTTAGATCATGTCCCTAACAAGTGCGAAGCATTTCTTTCATTCCGAGCCAAGCTTTAACGAGAGTTTCGTCATTGATTTGGTGAAACCTATGAATATCGTTCAGGAAACATTTAAACTTTGCGTGTGAAAAGAATCGGCTTATGAAAGCTTCTCTTAATTTGTTACACAAAGTAGTTGTTCCTTCGTCTATTTCATTCAACCAAGTCTTAACTTCTCTGGCTAATGAGAAAGGGAATGTCCTCAGGTAAACCGCTTTCTCTTAATTTTCACCATATCGGAAGAGGCTACTAATCTCAAGAAAATCGAGAACGTGTCGGTGAGGAACATATAGGATTTGTCCGTCAAATTGGTTCTCCTGAATCATTTGAATGTAGGTACCCTCGATAGTGAAATTTCTCAAAAGAAGAATTTGAACAATAGAGGAACTATGCGTTGGAGCAAAGATCCTAGTGTTTGACCACATCGGTTGATCATCGGGATCAATGATACGGTTGAGGAATCGAATTTGGTTTCATAGGTTGAGATTCCTTCAGTTTCGGATGGATTTTGAAACTTCGACTCGAGTATGTCGATTATGACAACACGTTCTTCGGTGAACGGTTCGGGTGACTCGATGTCAAATATGGTTTTATCAGGTTCATGAGTCTTCTCTTGAACTTACATTTAAGCTCATAGAATTTATTAACGAGGCATTTACCTCTAAGACGTGAGTTTATACAAAATCGAAACGATTCAAAAAATTTCTTAATAACTATAAATAAATATGAAAAGATAAATAAAATAAAAATAAAGTCAAACAAAAAATATTTTTGCATTTTTTTTAAAACTAAATAAAACAAGTAAAGAAATAATAGAAAATAAAAATGAAAACTCAAAGGGATTATTGTACCAAATTAATCAAACCAGGCGGTTCAAATGACTTCAGGTTCTATCCACGGGGTTTGGGAATAAACCGGAGCGAGTAGAAATACGAACAAGGCACAAATGATAGAATGGGCGGTTGGGTGGGTTACGAGCAATAGAGGTAATTGGTTCTAACTCTAAGAACGGACGTTGAAACGAGTGAATAACACAATTAGGAACGGTTTTGGTAAAGGCTCGGTTTTAATAAAAGAAGATAAAAAAAAAGTTTTTTATTAACAGAATGAAAGGAGTTGGTCGGCTACTCGAGTAGCTGGCCCAGCTTCTCGAAACTTTTTTTTTGCAGATTTAAGGAGCCGGCGGCTGCTCTGGTTGGATGACCGGCTACTCGGGTCTGTGCATAGAAGTCCAGCGGCTGCTCGCGTTAGGCGGGCAGCTGCTTTTCAGCTGATCGGCTCCTCGGTGAGCTGATCGGCTTCTCGCATCTGAGGAGAAAAGGCGGCCGGTTACTTTCGCGGGCTGGTCGACTTCTTTATTTTGTGGTGCAGCGTCGGGAGGCTACTCGCGTAGACGAGCGACTACTCGTCGTCTAACAGATTTGTTTTTGCACATTTAAGAAGCCGGAGGCTGCTCTGGTGGGCTGACCGGCTACTCGGGTCTGTGGATAGAAATTCGACGGCTGCTCGCCTTTGGCGGGCAGCTGCTTTTCAGCTGATCGGCTTCTCGGTTCTGAGGAGAAGAGGCGGCCGGCTACTTTCGCGGGCTGGCCGACTTCTTTCTTCTATGGTGCAGCGGCGGGCGGGTGCTCGCACAGGCGGGCAGCTACTCGTCGTCTAACAGATTTTTTATGCTGTTTATTTAAAACTAACAATTTTAATAAAACCACTTTTGTTGGGATAATGAATGATGACGTATAGTCCCCAACCGGGTCATGAACCAGGCTCACGGGTACTACCCGCATCCGACCTGTTACTAATCGGTTGGATTAATATCATTTGAGTTTATGGACTTCGAATGAACAGTGACCGCATGAATGCGTGTGGACCACGGTCCAGCACGGCCGGTACAGGGTTAGATAGAATCATAATCTTATTATGATTAGGATTTACCTCAAAGTAAAGGATATACACTCACCATAATTAGAAGATAACAATCAAACTAATTATGGCACTTATCCTTTGCTTAGGGCCGAAGCATCAGTGACAGCCCATTAGGGTTTCATTGCTTATATAAGGAACCCCCAAGGGTTCCACAAAGGTATTACATTCTATACACTCTCAACTCTCATCCAATTCTTAAACCCTAACCGATTACTTACTCTCACGCCGGAGTGTAATCGTGGGATACATTCCCACGGTAAGCCTAACGCGTGTTGTTTTAGTGTGCAGGATCCCGACCAAATATTTCATTTGGTGCAAGAGCCGGAACCCAGCCAACCCGAATTAAGCCTGATTCGGGTCAAGCAAGGATCATCCAACTTTTGTATCAACAAGTTGGCGCCATCCGTGGGACCAATACACTAAGCTAGAGCAAATCTCATATCGATCTCTTTCAATGACGAAAGGACACCCGCAAGGAAATCCCAGGAACACGAATCTTGCGAATCGGAAGTCCATAGGGGACGGGATACTCATCCCAACACAGTCCCCCGGCAACCAAACAGGTGGACCGAATAACCAGAGCTTTTTTCAGTCCATGGGTGGGATAGGCACGTCCGCTATCACCCCACCACCAACTTCGACCTTGGACAACCCTGATCCAGGGAGTGCGCCTAAGCCCCCTAACAAGGAGCCGCACAGGCCATCGATTGAAGAAGAAGTGGAAGTTGAACCACTTAGTGAGGAAGACCTCACTCAAGTTCTCACACAGAACATTGAGAGGATCGTCTCGAGAATCGTGTCCAGGTTGAACCTAGGGAGGAACCTCCAATCTAGGCTCAACTTTGGCAGAGCCGGACCCGACACCTCTCCTCAGGCTCAAAAGAAGAAGAGGGCACGACCTCAGGAACGAAACCTCTTTGAGGAAACCCCTCAACCTAGGAATGTGTTCGAACGTATAGGGGATCGTGTTATGCAGGAACTACTATAATCTCGTGAAGAGGGAGATAGGTCCGACGATTCAGCCGAACGGCCAGATTTGGAGTTAACCAGAACTAATGGCCGCACAAGCGTGTGGGATAGGATGAATACCAGGAAGAAGGCTCCTAGATCTTCTTACAAAGCGATCCTCATCCAAGGAGTGGGGCACCGCCCCCTTCCCCCGGTCCATCAAGAGAGGATTCGGATGACCATCCACCCAAGCGTCGCCGACCTAGGCGTACTCCTCCACTGCCGTCAGACGATGAGGGGTACTACGGTGGCCCCTATTATTGTGAGGCGGAAGAGGAAGATCTCTCCCGCCCATGGTGTGATCCTAATCTCACCCGTCCATGGTGTGATCCCAGGGAAGATCCTTTTACTCTCCGCATACGGAATTACTCCGAGGATAAAAAGCGTCGCATGCCAGCGTGCGTCAAGACTTATGATGGGTCTGGTGATCCGGATGATCACCTAAAGATATTTGACACGCAGGCGAAAATCGAATGATGGCCCATGCCTATATGGTGCCAAATGTTCAATTCAACCTTGATCGGCAATGCTCATGATTGGTTTGAGGGACTTCCTCCCCGAAGCATTGATAGCTTCACTGAACTGCGTACTGCGTTCAAAAACAGTTATACTCAGCGAAAGAAGTATAATAGAGACCCGGTCTCATTGGCAACCGTCAAGCAACGGCCAATGGAATCTACGGAGGCCTTCACCGAACGCTTCAATGACGAGTTTACGCGCACAAAGACAATGCCGGAACTCCTAAAAATTTCTGATTATATGCATGCCATAACAGACAGGGAATGAATTAGACGCCTCAATGACTAGCGACCAGAGAGGTATGACGACCTCATGGAAAGGGTCAGGAACTTTATAGAAGGAGAACCATGGTATCCGCGACCTATCCTACAAAGGGAAACAACTATCGATCAAACGACCAGTCCAGGAGACAGTCGGGTGGTCAAAACAACCAAAGTAGTGGAAGGGGCTCGTACTATAAGAGCCAAAACAAAGGAGGGCGGTCGGAGGACAAGTTCACCCCCTTGAAGATGTCTTACCGGGAGATCATGCTGACAGAAGGGGCCAACTTCCCGAGACCTCCCCCAATGACGACTCCGGTGGACCGTCGTCAGGGAAACCGCTTCTGCGAATTCCACAACGACAAGGGCCACGGCACGGAGGAATGTATCCAGCTCAAGAAGCACATTGAGTCACTGATCAAGTCAGGCAAACTCAAACATTTGGTCAAGGATTGGAAGGACGGAAAGGATAACAAGAAGAACGATAAGAAGGATCCCCAAAAAGACAAAGCTTCGACTATATACATGATCCAATCCTGGCAACACCGCATAAAGCAGAAAATTAGTCAAAAATTTTCACGCGGCAGAGAAATCTCATTCCCTCCCATCACGGCAAGCGACATGACCGATGCACCTCTCACGATTGAGGTAAGCATTGGAACACGCAATGTTCGTCGTATGTATTTGGATGGAGGGTCATCGACATAAGTACTATACGAACATTGTTTCATACAGCTACGACCAGAAATAAGAAGCCAATTAGTACCGGCCACGTCGCCGCTCATCGGCTTTAGTGGAGACACCATTTGGCCAATAGGACAGCTGCGTCTGCTAGTAACCATTTGGAATGAAGAGCATTTCACCACGGCGTGGATGAACTTTATGGTGATACCCTCACACTCTCCATACAATGGGATAACAGGAAGACCCAGGTATCCTGGCCATACGAGCAGTACCCTCCACAGCTCACGGAATGATTAAATTCCCTGTGGAAGGAGGAATTGTCACCATCTGTAACTCAATCATGCCAGCATCCGAATGTCATGCCGTGGCAACACCAGTCTTACCGGTCCCCGCCAAAGAAGGATCACCACCCCCCAACTGGAGGGTGGTGATCCATCCTGATTATCCGGAACAAGAGGTGTCCATAGGAGGAACGCTCTCGGATAGCGGCAAGAGGGCCATGTGTTCTCTTCTGAAATCAAACTTGGATGTATTCGCATGGGAGCCCAAGCATATGACAGGTGTGTCGCGTGCGATAGCAGAACATAAACTTCAAATCCGCCAAGGATATCCTCCCGTTAAGCAAAAGAAGCATGTTCAAGCACCAGAACGAAGCCAAGTAATACTGGATGAAGTACGGAAATTAGTGGACGCAGGAATAAGACGCGAGGTATACTACCATGAATGGTTATCCAACCCGGTTGATAAGTGTGAAAACACTCATCAATAATGATCCTAAAACCACTAAAAACACAGTCAAATACATAATATTTAACTGAAAATATCAGAATTGCGTGGGTATTTGTGTTTCATATGTTTTCAGGTAAACAAGATACATTTAGAAGCAAAGACGCATTTTCGAGGATTTATTTGATGAAAAGACGAAGAAAAGGACGAAATAGCTTTCAAGGACCTTACTTGACATCATTTATCAAGATGGAGGGCTTAAGTTGTACTTTCATAAAAATAAAGGATGAAAAAAGAACTTGCTTAAAACCTTTCACATCTTTAATGAAAGAAAAAGAAAATGAAAGGACCAAAAAGAAAAGAAAAGGAAAGTTACTTAATTAACTTGGTCAATTGACCAAGTCGGTCAAACACACAAAACACACGCTTTCTTCTTCAACGAATTCAAGAGAGAGAAAGAAAGATAGAAGACGGTTTTATATATTTTTCACCAAGAACCTGCAAGATCAAATCACAAGAGATTTACAAGGATTCAAGAGAAGATTCAAACACCAAAAGTGTTCATCATCACCTCCTCTACACGATGGTATGATTTAATTGGATCAAAATTAAGAATTGAAGAAACGCCCAATTGGATGTGAAGAACCGTAAATGATCAAACCTCGTATTAAACACGTGGCATCAAGGGATTGGAGATTGCACGTCATCAGCATTTCACCTCCACTCCTCAGACGGCTATAAATAGAGATCAAGACCTTCATTTTTGATGGTTAGCATAGGAGTAGTTTCACATAGTTAGGTTAGATAGGATTAGTTAGTTTGATTCTCTCTCAAAATTTTATGAATTTCAATTAATCATTCAATTAGATTCAGTTTCAATTCTGTTAATCTTGTTGTAACGGTCACTTTTTTCGCCATTAATAAAACGTCAAAGCTTTCTCATCTTCTTTTCTTTTATATAATGTTTCGATAAGTAACAAGCTTCTTGAGTTTCTGTTTAAACCGTAGCTAAGCTTCGTTAAGTTTTAGTTTTCGATTCAATGCATTAAACTGCTAAGAGTTCTGTGTTCCATTGTTGATTTTAGAAGTTTATAGTTAATTCAATTTAGTTTCAGTTAAAACAGTGTAACTGATTCCGTTTTCAGTTGCAACTAGTTACTTTTATCCCCATTAATGAAAGTTTCACCTTTAGTTTCGGTAATAGTTAGTTGATTCAGTAAGTTTAGCAGGTTGTTGATTGATAATCTTGTTCACAGCTTTATGTCAGATTCGGTTTGTTCAGTAAGATCATAGTCTCGGTTTAGTTTTCATAATCAGAATTGTTCAGCTAGCTTTTTTTTTTCTCACAAAGTTCTTTATAGTCCTTGAGCACTTTTATTTATTTTATCATTACGTTAGCACAGTATTCGTACTCTTAAAGTTTTTGCAGGATTTGTTATGCAAGTAATCTAGTTTGTAATTCGATTCAGTTTTCTCTAAAGGTAATTATGTTGAGCTGTGATATAGACAGCATATATGTGTTTCTTGTTTTGTTTCGATTTTGCAGCTTTACAGATTTACGGTTTACAAGTTCAGTGATAAAAGAGCTAGTAATCTTGTGGTAGTAGTGTTTGTGCAATTCCTTGCGGAGGTCCGAACGGTATGACCGGATCGGATCTTGTGTGATGTATGCTTCGGATATCCTGAAACCAAAGCAGCGCGTTAGCCTCGTCCGGGTATAAGAACCCAGACCAAGCTCCGGCGTGAAAGTAAGTAAAGGGTAAAAATCTGAAGAGGAATATAAGAGTAAAACAGTATAAGTAAAAAGTGGTAAGGGTAAAAGATTTAACCTAAACCTTGAACCCAGAGGGGGTATTTATACTAGTTTGATTCCTAAAAGGCCGGGAATGGTGATGGGCCTTGGTTGGCCGGATTGGGAACACACTCCCTATTTTATAGGAAGTGTGTCTGTTGAGTTCTTTGTTGACTATCGTTGACTTCTTCTAGAAGGATGTGTGCGTTCTGGATCGTCAAGTATGTTCCGGATCGGGTCATGTGTTCCGGATCGTGTCATGTGTTCCGGACACATACACGAACAAGTCCCCCCCAAGTGTTGATTGGGCTAACTTTGTTCGAAAAAGGTTTAGTCAAATCAATACTTAAAGCCCGTTTCTTTTGCGATTGGAGTGGGTCGGACCATCTTCTCAGCCCATTTTCCAGCTAAAGCCCATCAAGGCCCAACCACTTTTACCCTAATTCTTTTGCGATGGTTGACACATGGCTTCGGATTGCTCGGATTGATGACACGTGTGTTTTTACTGTTCCTTTCACGGTCTCCCATGTTTTTACCGAGCCTATAAATACCTACCCATTCGTCACTTGTTTGTGTGTGTTTTTACTTCTCTCTCAGGTTTTCCTTCTCTCTACCAATTCGGATCTCTCTCTTCAGGTATCTTATCTTCCTTTCTTGGTTACCTTTCCGGATCCATCCCTTATACGTTATGGCAGATGAGAATCTTCCTGGGCCTTCCGGATCAACTCGCTATGCTCCCAAGTTTGATATGCCTAAATATACGACTACTCTCGACGAGACTTATGTTAAATATTTGGTGAAGACATATCATATTCCGGAAAGTTGCAACCCCCAAGTTTCTCTGAAAGTTATGACTATGGATCGTCTCCCTCAAAACCGTATCGGCTTATATGAGCAGTTCTTCAAACTATCCGGACTACGAGTCCCCTTATCCACCTTCCTTTTGACCGTTTTGAATGATTTTGCCGTACATATCTCACAACTAGTTCCCTTAGGATTAAATCGTGTTATCACCTTTGAAGTTTACTGCCGAAGCCTCTCCATCGAACCTACTGCTCCTCTGTTCCGTCTTTACAATAGGCTTAGCAAACAAGGTCATTGGTTCTCTTTTGAAAAGAGGTCTGGAAAGGGTTCTCGCAAGCAGATTTTCCGTGATACTCTCACTTGCTTGAAGAATTGGAAATGGGAGTTTTTTTGTCATAGATCGCAAAGCTGTTCAGGATTTCATGTCATGGAGACATGTTGATTCGGACTTGAATGATTATATTCCCCGTGATGGTTTTAGTGAATCAGATGCTCGTCGTCTTGAAGAGCATGTCGTAGATTTGGCTGCCCTTCAGGAAGGAGTGTTGTATATGGCCGGTGTGTCATTGACTTGGGAGTGTCCAAGATTCTTGCCTCGTTTTATGGATCCGGAGGGGAATGGTATTACCCTTGCTTTCATTCTCTCTCTTTTTATACTTTGTCTTTTTCCTTTTTATGGTTGTAAGTCTGTATTGCTTTCGTTGTGTTTTCTTTCTTTTCTTGCAGCTATCACCATGTCTGAATACCTAAGGTTCCCTATTACTGCTCCGTGCAAAATTGCTAAAGGCGATCGTTTGACTGATGCCAACCGGATTACACCTCATGTCTCCGAGGCCCTTGCGGTCGGAGAGCGTTTGAGTGCTCCAACTACTGACTAGATCATTGCTATGAGTGAGAGCGAGGCTGTTAAGACCACTCGTGAGAAGAAAAGGCTTGCTGCTCTTCGTGCCGCGGAAGAAAAGAAGAGAAAAGAGGAAAATGGGGAACCAATGGGGAAACCAAAGGGAAAGAAGAAAACTTCTGAGAAAGGTGGTTCTTCTGGTGCTTCTACTAAAATGAGCAAAGCTGTCAGCGATCTTCATCGGAGTATCAAGCGTATGACTAAGAAGGCTGCGGCTTTTGATGGTTCGACTAAAAGAAGAAAAGTTGATGCGGATGGGGGTGCTGATATTAATGAAGATGAAATCCTCAATGAGGATCGCGTACTCAGTCCTTCGCCTCTTTGGTCGGTTAATCTGAATATTAACGTGGACGATGATTCTTCCGGACCTAATGGCACTGGTTCGGAGAAAACACATGAGGAGGGGTCCAAGGGGGATGGGAGAGACACTGATTCGGAACAAAATAAGGAAAAGAGCCCCATTCTTGGCAGTTCGTACTTGGATGGATCAAGCTCCAAGGGTGTTTTCTCTGATGATGTTGAAGAGCCTGTCAAGCAAAGGGGTTATGCATCCGGAGCATCATCACTCGACACGTAAGTACCTTCCTCCCCATGCTTTCCTCTTATCTTACTCATGCATATCATGTCGTTTGCTTCTTTTATTGAAAAAATTTATGTTTGTCCGAAACAGGCGTGTTTACTGCGGAGGAGGGGGCGACTGGCCCAAGTGCTAGGTACGCTCCTACTTGGAGTATTAATGCTGCTAGCCGGGTGGATACCCCTTCGGAGTGCTGCGACCTAATGATGAATCTTATCCCCCCGGCTGTGCAGCGAGAATTGAGCTCCTATCCCCCTTCCCTTGCCCTAAGCCGTAGCTGGTACCAACTTGCTCGGAGTACGATGGGGATGGTCGACTCCCTTCGCAGGTTGGAGGAGGAATCCCACGACCATGGCAATCTTATGGATAGGTGCGAGGAATACAAGGTGCTTCTGCAAGCTTCCAATGTTAAGTTGTCGGAACAGATACAGGCTAATTCTAAACTTTCCTCTCAGCTTCAGAATGCTGAAAAGGTTTGTGCTACTAGGGATTCAGAGCTAGCTGCCGCGATGGGCGAAAAATTTGACTTGTCAGAGAGGCTCAAAGGCCGTGATGCCCAGATTGCTGATCTCGAGGCAACTTTGCACGTGGTGAATGCTGACAAAGAGAGATATGCCGAGGAGGTCAAAGCCTTGAAAGCCGAGAGGGAGGAGCTGCAGAGCAAGTGCAACACTTCCGAGATGGGGAGGTACAATGCTATCCGGACATTGCTTCCTGCCGTATTTTCCAAGCTTTTAAACAGCCATGAGCACAAGAATAACATAACTGACTGCTTCAACAAAGCTATTGAGGCTGGCTGGGCCGCAGGGATTAAGGTTTGGAGACCTCTCGAGGAGCAATTGGCCGTTGTTGCTGCCACTCCGGGTTTTGATCTATATTGCGAGAAGAAAATGGGGCCAATGGTTGATGCCCT
Source organism: Glebionis coronaria (assembly GCA_025667525.1). NCBI lineage: Eukaryota > Viridiplantae > Streptophyta > Magnoliopsida > Asterales > Asteraceae > Glebionis > Glebionis coronaria. The sequence continues at coordinate 85,920,234 of CM046878.1, forward strand.
TCCGGAAGCTAAATACCCCTACATCCAAGAGGCCAGCACCAATTTCTACTTGCCTATTGAACGCTTAATGGAAATCGAACCTGCTCCTGCTCCTCCAAAGATAGTGGATCCTTCGGCAGAGACTCTTATTGATGAAGATATGGTGTCCCTTCATGATGATGCTGATGCCTCCAGAAGCAAAGATACCCCCGCAGCCTGATTTGCCTATGTTCTCTTAAAACAACTGTTTCCAAACTTGAACTTATTCGGATGAATGTAATATTCGTAGACTATTTGTATCTGTTGCTTCGTCTTTTTTATGCCTCTTTTAATTTGGAAGATTGTAATAACTACATTATTTTCGTACGTTGGTTTTTATGCTTTGTTAAATATATACCTCTTTTCCGATTCTTATTTGTTTGAAAAGATAATTGCATACGAATAGGCCTCACCTTACAGCTTAGGACTTGAAGCGAAGGTGAACAAAATTATATAAATCTTTCATTTCGGATGGAAATAACCCCATCCTTCCCTTGTCGAAGGGGGAGAGAATTGGGTGCGTATGCCTACCGTTTCGGATAGGACTTACTAAAAAATAACCAAATTCTTCCCTTAGTGAAGGGAGAAAGAATTGGATGAGTATGCCTTCCGTTTCGGATAGGACTTATTCAAAAATAACCAAATTCTTCCCTTGCTGAAGGGAGAAAGAATTGGATGCGTATGCCTTCCGTTTCGGATAGGACTTACTCAAAAATAATCAAATTCTTCCCTTGCCGAAGGGAGAAAGAATTAGATGTGTATGCCTTCCGTTTCGGATAGGACTTATTCAAAAATAACCAAATTCTTCCCTTGCCGAAGGGAGAAAGAATTGGATTTCTATTGTTAGGGTGTGATTTAAGTGCAACGTCTTATCATTCATGCTACTTATAATTGCTGCAAAGGTGCTTCCTCCTTTAGTGAGGAGAGGATAAGCTTTTTCATTAAAAACAAAGGACCCAACCTTTCCCTTCTGGAGGGAGTGAAGGTGGATACATTTTGAAATAAAATCTAGATGAAGTAATAAACTGGACTCTTCCCTTGCTGAAGGGAGAAAGAGCCGTTACAAGATAGAAATGAAATTACAAATAACACCTCCTGAGGTTCATTGCATGCCACACCCTTGGGACCTCTTTGTCTTTCATGGTGAGGAGCTTGTACGAGCCATTCTGGTATGCTTCCTTGACACGGTATGGGCCTTCCCATGTAGGAGCAAGTTTTCCTTCCTTCTGAACCCTGCTTGCTTCATTCTTTCGGAACACAAAGTCTCCGGGGTGGAATGCGACTGGACGAACTCGCTTGTTGTAGTACTGTTCCATCTTCGTCTTGTATTTCGCTTCCCGGATAGCTGCCATTTCTCTTCTTTCTTGTAAGAGGTCCAAGTTTATGCGCAGGGCATCATCATTGTCCTTTTCATTGATCATCATTGTCCGATATGTGGGCATTCCTATCTCAGCTGGAATGACTGCTTCAGATCCATATGTGAGGCTGAAAGGAGTTTCTCTATTACTCTGCTTCAATGACGTCCGGTGAGCCCATAGTATGTGTGGTAGCTCCTCTGCCCATCCATTCCTTTCTCGGACCAGCCTTGTCTTAATGCCTTCCATGAGAGTCTTGTTAGCCCTTTCGACTAGACCATTTGCTTGTGGATGGGCTACAGCTGTATTGATTTGCTTGATTTCCAAATCTGAACACCAGCTCTTGAATGGTTCATTGATGAATTGCTTAGCATTGTTTGTGACTATTATCTTTGGGATTCCGAATCGGCAGACAACATTGTCCCAAAAGAATTTGATTACTTCCTTTCCGGATATTTTCACTAAAGGCTTAGCCTCCATCCACTTGGTGAAATAATCAATGGCGACAATTATGTATTTCACATTTCCGGATGAGGCTGGTAATGGACCTAGAATGTCCATTCCCTATTGGTAAAATGGCCGTGGTGCCATGATAGATTTCATCAATATCTTTGGCAATCTTGCTACTGGTGCATGAATTTGGCATGAATCACATTTCTCTAGCTCATCCCTTGCGTCCGTGTGCATGGTTGGCCAGTAATACCCTGATCTTAAAGCTTGTGCTACTATCGATCTTGGCTTCAAGTGCATGCTACACGAGCCCATGTATATTTTCCGAAGGACATAGTTGGCTTGCAACGGACCCACGCACCGAAGCATTGGTTCTAGGTACCCTTTTTTTAATAAGACCCCATCAACCATTTCGTATTGGTGTAGCTTCAATCCTAAACATCGTGCTTCGTTCTTATCAGTTGGCCAGATTCCATCCCGGAGACATTTAATAATGGGAGTCATCCAATTGTCGCCCACTTCTTCTACTATGGTGTTTACTTCGTTCCGATCGGTAGACCTTTCGTTTAAGACCTCCACCAAGACCTCTTTTGTTAAGTGGTCGAATGCCAACGTTGCCAGTTTGCTTAGGACGTCAGCCTTCTGATTCTTACTTCTTGGTATGTTCATGATTGTGAAATGGGAAAACTTGGATATCAAAATCTTTGCCTCGGTTAGGTCTTTTATCATTCTATCACAATTTGCTTCGTACGTTCCGTTGACCTGTTTTGCTACCAACTTTGAGTCTACTCAGACCTCAATCCTTCCCACTTTCATCTGTATTGCAATTCTTAGACCCGCCAAAAGGGCTTCGTATTCTGCTTCATTGTTGGTGGTTTCAAAATTCAGCCAGAGGGCGTAAGTGAAATCGGTTCCGGTTGGGCTGATGAGGACCAACCCGGCTCCTGCACCTTGAGCACTGGATGCTCTGTCTGTAAAGAGGGTCCACGTTTCTGTTTCGTCTTTTCCCGGCTTCGTAATAGGCATCTGGAAGAATTCTTCTGCTACCTGACCCATAGGTGCTTCGGTTAGGAAGTCTGCCAAAACTTGCCCTTTGATTGCATTCCTTGGTTTGTATTCTATTTTGTAAGCCCCCAACTCAATTTTGTACTTAGCCAACTTTCCGGATGCATCTGCCTTACTTAATATTTGCTTGATTGGTTGGTCTGTGATTACGTTTATCTCATGGCCTTCGAAATACCTCCTAAGTCTCCTTGATGCCTTTAGCAAGGCTAAAGCCAGTTTCTCCATAGGAGAATAATTCTTTTCTGCATCACTAAGTGTTCGGCCAATATAATGAATCGGACATTGTCTTCCATTCCTTTCAGTGAGCAATACTGCACTAATTGACTCTTGTGATGCTTCCAAATACATGTACAGGGATTCCTTTGGTCTTGGGGTGGTGAGGGTTGGCAGGTTCATGATCAACTTCTTCATTTGTTGGAATTCCTCTTCCGCCTCCGCGGTCCATTTGTACTCATGCTTGTTCTCCTTTGTGATATTATTTAGTGTGTTAAAGAATGGGAGTGCCCTTTCAGCAGATCGTGACAAGAATCGGTTCAAAGCTGCTAACTTGCCACTTAACGATTGCATTTCCTTCCATGTATTTGGTGATTGGATGTCAATAATGGCCCTAGTCTTCTTTAGATTGGCTTGTATACCTTCCGGAGTAATGATGTATCCCAAGAATTTGCCTTCTTCTACCCCAAACGAGCACTTAACCGGATTCAACTTCATGTTGATTTGTCTGAGGTTGTCAAAGGTTTCTGCCACGTCTGCTAACATGCTCCTTTCATCCTTACTCTTTATCACCATGTCATCAATGTATGCCTCCATATTTTGTCCTATCTGACTTTGAAAGGCCGAGTCAACCAGTCTTTGATATGTTGCTCCGGCATTTTTTAATCCGAAGGGCATCTTGGTGTAGCAAAAAGTGCCTTGATCCGTGTAAAAGGCTGTCTTCTCTTCATCTTCCGGGGCCATTTTAATTTGATGGTAGCCCTTGTATGCGTCCAAGAAACACTTAAAGCGAGATTCTACTACGGATTCAATTTTTTCATCAATGTCCGGGGGTGAGTAGTAATCCTTCGGACATGCTGAATTAATATTTTTGAAATCTACGCACATCCTCCACGACCCATCACTCGACCGGATTGGAGATGTACGTTGGGTACTTTACTGATCTGACTATTCCTGCCGCCACTAGTTCTTCCACTTCTTTGGTTACGGCCTTGCTCTTTTCGGATCCTAGCATTCGTCTTTTCTGACATATCGGGTCTAAGCTTTCATTGACATTCAAGTTGTGTTGCATGATTCGCCTCGGCACTCCTGTCATATCTGATGGTTCCCATGCGAATATATCCAAGTTTTCTTTCAGAAGGTTCTTTAATGTTGTTCGACAAGCTTCAGTTAATCTGCCCCCAATAGTGGTAAACTGTTCCGGATAAGTAGGGTTAATCATGATGTTTTCCGTACCGGATGGTAACTCAGCCGTCACGGTCTTGTTGTTTATTGTGGGTGTTGGCACTTGCCTTTTTGCTATTTTCCTGCATTCCAAAACGATGACTGATCGAGAGACTAGTGAGGCTACCCCTCTTGGAGTGGGAAACTTCATCATGGCATGAATGGTTGACGGTACAGCCCGGAGGATCCGGATGCCTGTTCTCCCTAGGATCACATTATATGGTGATGGAGCGCTAATCACCACAAATTTCATGTGAGTTCTTCGAACTAAGCTGTCTGATCCGAAACTGACTTCTAATTCGATCTTTCCTATTGGTTTTACTACTTCTCCAGCAAATCCGACGAGATCAGTTTGCGTGTTCCTCAACTTTGACTTGATGCTTGTTGGCAGCTTCTCAAAGCAGTGTTCGAACATAATTTCCACCGATGCTCCCTCATCTACGTAAACTCTTCTTACCAAATAACCTCCTAATTCGGCCTCTATGATAATTGGATCATCAGACATCTCATCTTCTTCCAATGGTGGAAAAGTGATTGGGGCTCTCATCCAGCTTTCGGTTGCTTCTCTGGCTTTCCTTTTCTCCCTTTCCGGTAATGTTCGAACCATGTTTATAATCTTTTCTTGTCTTGGAGCCTCTTCTCTTCGATTGTCTCGTCCTCTCCGGCGTACATCCCAGACAAGATGATTCAGCTTTCCAGATTCTAGGGCTAGCTCAATTTGCTTCCTTAGCTGGATACAATCGTTGGTAAAGTGCCCCTTATCCTGATGATAGTCACAATAACGATCCATGTTCCCACCTCTTGTCGGATTGTTCATTGGACGGGGAGGGGGTAGACGAAGCTGTGTTTCGGTGGCAAGGATCTCTTTTAGGTTCTTTGTCAAGGAATTAACACTTAGGACCGGGGCCACTCTGTTTCGGTCATGATAATTGTTTCGGTTGTAATCATTCCTGTAATAATTGTCATTCCGAGGTGGTGGGTATGGTGCCCTGTTGTCTCTATCCCTGTTTCTGTTGTTGAAAAAATCTCTTCCCTTATATGCATCTCGACCATCATTTCTTCTATTGTTGTTCCAGCCATGGTACTTTTGGTTGCGATCATCCCTTCTTTGGGTGGGAGGGTTGGGCTTTCGGTATGTCTCCGTTCCTTCCCCTTTTGGCAGCTCAGTGTTAGCGAATGCCTCCTCGGATCGAACAAAGTCATCCAACCTCTCTATCATTTCATCCACCGATTCAGGAACTTTGTCCGAGTACCTTTTTGCCAGCTCTGGACTTTTGACCGAATCCATAAATGCCGAAATCTTCATGACTTCCGGAACTCCATGGATAAGACCTACTTCGACTGTCCATCGTTCTTTAAAATCTGTTAATGACTCGTTTGCCTTTCTTACAATCTTGGTTATCTCATGTGGGCCTTTGTGACATAGCTTTCGGATCGAGTATCTCTTGACAAATGCATTCCTTAGCTCTGCCCATTCATCAATGCTGTCAGTATCAAGGCTTTCAAGCCATCCCCTAGCTCCTCCTTCTAGCGTTTGCTGGAACACCCTGCACCAAACTGGCATTGGCCATTCGCCCGAATTGGCTGCTCTGGTGAAGCGATTCAAATGATGTTCCGGATCTCCCGTTCTGTCGTATGTCTTGACTGTGGCATGCATCTTGTACTCGGGTCCGGAGAAGTCAATGATTCTTTGAGTGATTGGGGATTTGACTGCTTCCTTGAAAGGTTTCTTTAAATCCGCATCGGACACCACCTTGCCTCTTACTATCTTAGTGTTGCTGATTCCCTCATCTTCTTCATTGAAACTTAGACGGACAGGTTCCACGGCGTTCCGGTTATGCTCTTTGACCAGCAACCGCAAGGTTGAGATGTGTTGTTCAAGTTGTTCCTTTGTGAGATTCTGATTGTTCGGAGAAGTCAAGTCAATCGGAAGGTTAGGACCTGTCGGAGTGACAGGAGGAGTAGGACCTGCCATTCTATGCAACTGGTAGATAGAATATCAAAGTCCCACAGATGGCGCCAAATGTTTGTGCAATTCCTTGCGGAGGTCCGAACGGTATGACCGGATCGGATCTTGTGTGATGTATGCTTCGGATATCCTGAAACCAAAGTAGCGCGTTAGCCTCGTCCGAGTGTAAGAACCCAGACCAAGCTCCGGCGTGAAAGTAAGTAAAGGGTAAAAATTCGAAGAGGAATATAAGAGTAAAACAGTATAAGTAAAAAGTGATAAGGGTAAAAGAGTTAACCTAAACCTTGAACCCAGAGAGGGTATTTATACTAGTTTGATTCCTAAAAGGCGGGAATGTTGATGGGCCTTGGTTGGCCCGATTGGGGACACACTCCCTATTTTATAGGAAGTGTGTCTGCTGAGTTCTTTGTTGACTATCGTTGACTTCTTCAAGAAGGATGTGTGCGTTCCGGATCGTCAAGTATGTTCCGGATCGGGTCATGTGTTCCGGATCGTGTCATGTGTTCCGGACACATACACGAACAAGTAGCAGGGTCTCGATTTGTTTCGGCTAGCAGTTCTGATTAAACTGATAATATAGATAGCATATATTTGGTACATTGTTTCTATTTGATTTTGCAGGATAAATAGGTTATGCATATTGGTGTTATGTTCAGTTTCTTTGCATAGATTTTAGAATTCAGAAATGCAGTTTCGTAATTGGTGATTGGTTCTGGTTCGTCTTCGGTCCAGGTGTGGTTTAGCAGTCAGCAAAGCCGGTTCAGCGCCGTGCTTCTTCGACAACGGACTAGGCCTGGAAGTGTAGGTTAAGCTCATTTTCACTTTTCTGCAAATAAATAGTTAATCTCTGTTTTGAACTGTTTGTAGTTTCAACTTGTTTTCAACATGTTTGGATTTGTTTGTTAACTGAATTCTGATTTCGGCATTTGAGCAGCTAGATAATGTGTTCGATTTGGACTTTTATAGATACTGATATTTTGTTTTCGACATGTTTGGATTAATCTGCAAATTGAATGTTAGTTATCTGATTTCAGTTTTCGACTAGATACAAGAGTATTAGTTTAGATAACATCCATTTTTTGCTAGTTAATGTCATGTTTGGCGTTAAGTAATTTCCTTACTGATTTGACCCATTAGGTGTGATTGAGTTGCTGAAATTGTTTGATAAGTAGTAGTTTGATACAGTAGGAAGTGTAGAGGTGGTTAAAAATTAGTGAGAGCATAAAATTTAAGTCAAATTCTTAAAATTGAGCACTTGGTTATTCAGTTTCTGTTGCTTTAGGATTAGTTTAATTCTAGTTCAAATTAGGAGTTGTAATTAGATGAACTGTGTTGAAGAATTGGTATTAGTGATCTGTTTCTTATTTACAAGATTTCAAGCTTTATAAATAGCTTATAATTCTAGGTGAAAGTTGCCTAAAAATGAATACTTGAGGTAAAAAACTCAGATTCATTACTGTATGGATTTGATTGTTTTCCAAGTTTGGTGAGTATACAAGTTTAGCCCTTCATTTTGATGTGTTTAGTTGCGAACTCAGTCCTTTAATTCGTTATTCTGTTAGTGTCGTTATATTTTTAGTTTCATTCACTCAGTTTATTAAAGAATTGTAACATCAATCTGATAGGATTAGTATTACTCCATTTTGGGCCTTATTTGTTACTGATGGACTAGTATTACTTTTGAGCTCAATTTACTCACGAGAGGAACAAAATTCTTTTGGGCTTTTGAAATTGAAATTGTTAAACGTCATTTTAAATTTTAAAAGTTAAATTTAGTTTTAAAGAAAATAGATTTTATTAAATTTTATATTTTTTGTTAAGATTCAGTATATTTGTATTTTGTATTTTTCATTTGTAGTGTAAATGTGTATTGTCCATTTTTTATTTCGTTCATTTAAATGACGTAATTGCAACGTGTTTTAGTATAGTACGTATACGTAGATAATATAGAGTATTTTTACATTTTTACATGCTTGTGCAAAGTAGACATAGAATACCATTCAACTTTTATCACCAAAAACAATAAAGTCTAGCTTAAAATCGTGCAATCAATTCGATTAGACCGAGAGACAACTACACTAAAAAGCAAATATTAAATGGCGCCGCTGCCGGTTCTTTTCGTGAAGATTAGCGGTTTCGAATGAGACATATTGGATTTTGGGATCCGTTCACTTTGTGAACATTATTTTTACGTATTATAAATCAAAAACATAAAAAAAATCAAAAATATAAAAATACAAAAAAAATAAAAAATAACAAAAATCAATTCTTTTCCTAAAGAATTGAACCAAAAAATAAAAAATCCAAAAATAATCTTTTTCCTAAAAGATTATACCCAAAAATATATATTATATCGGTTTTCATCGTTTTTACGTACATATAGTATTTATCTTAAAAAATCAAATAAATACAAAAATATTTTTGATATATTATTATATGTAAATAAGTATACGTAGATACGAATAACCAAGATACCTATTTCCATAAGTATTGCCGAGGCAATACACCGTGTTAGGGGGCGTTCCGGTCCTTGACACGCGTATCGATCAAACTTAATTAAGGAAGAATAGATAAATACTTCCAATAGGCAATAATTCGAAGAATACAAACTACAAAGTGAATAGAAAGGCGATGTGCTATAAAATTTCATCTAAGGGTTAATAGGTACTTAAGTGCTTCACGCCACCTAACCTCCCGTTCACTAGTGCGTATTCTAAGAAGGAAGGCTTGATTGGGGGTCTTGCACCCAAGTAGTACATACATATATTATACTTTCTTGTGGATATTTCATATCGAACCTCGAGGGAGATAATCTCTTCTCCTTCAAAAGGACCGAGAGCTTATCTCTCACTCCTCGAGTTTACTTACACGTGTACTCGCACACATGTAAACATACCACCTTTGGTGTATTACTTCCTTCCCCGAGGAAGCTTTTAAACGTGATTTTACTTGTATATACATTCGGCCACCTTGTTACACATGGATACTCGTTCCATGTTGGAGATTTTGCAACAACGATCCACCAACGCTAATTATTCGCCTTGTTCGACTTGTGGTGGTCCACACGATACTTATTTATGTAATCAAAATAATGGCCATTATGGGGAGGGATATGCTTATAATGGAACCGAGAACCCTAATTTTCAACCTAACCTTCAAATGGACTATACTTGTAATGACTATATGGAATATTCCGGTTTTTCATCACAAACTCCACCATCATTTCATGATCAACCCTTTAATGAGCCATACCAAAACCAAGGATTTTCTAGTTATGGATGTTTTCAAAATGATGATAATTTTCAAGGCTATAATCATGAAACGTTTCATAATCAAGGATTTTCAAACAATGAAGGCTTTCAAAATGATGAAAATTTCCCATGCTATAATCAAGATACTTTTCAAAATCAAGGATTTTCACATTATGAGGGTTTTCAAAATGAAGGAAATTTTCAAGGTTACAATCATGAGAACTTTCATAATCAAGACTCTTTTCAAACCTATAATTCACCTAATTATGGAAATCCACCTCCACCATGTTCTTCGACTTTTTCATGTGAGTTTTGTGGAAACGCTTCCCATTATGGTTATGATTGTAGACCGAGGGATCCGCCATCCTATGACCCTAATCTTGTCAAGAAGTTTCATTCTTTACTTGAGACAACAAACAAGTCGAACGACGACGTTTATAAGATGCTTGATAGTATGAAAGACATGAGCCTCGAGGAAATGAAAGACACGCATCGATGGTTAAAGAAAAGAATTAAGTCTACTGGGGAAGAGGAAATTAAGTCTTGGCAATATGATGACAAGGAGATCGGCTGAACAAATTTTCTTGTCGCCTCAGGATATATTTAAATGATTTCCTCTTTAAGATTGATAAAAAAGAAGAAGAAGAACAATTTTTTTCTAATCGTGTTCGTTTGCTTAAACAATGCTTACATGACGATGACGACGATCCTCCGGTTTGTATGACATTTAATGATGACACACCTTCATCACCTTTACCTCACGTGGAACCCACCAACTCTTTAACCATGGGGGACGAGCCTCTTAACACTAATATAAACACCGATTTGGATGAATTAACCTCTTCTAGTGTTGAGAACCTCATCCCAATCCAAAGAGAGTTTGAGGGTGTTTCCATTGAACCATGTGACGAGCTTTGTATTGATACCTCTTCTCCTCATGATCACATTGAGATTTCATCCCATGTTGACTCTCATGCTACTACTAGTGATTTTGGTGACTTTGATCTTGATGAATTGTTTAAAGAAAGGTATAATGAGATTGAGGAAGAATTTTTGCAAGACTTGCCACAAATAGAGGATGATGAGTGTGATTCTAGTGAGGCATCTTATGATATATTATCCGAGGACTTTTCATGTCAAGATGACCTTCCTAATTTGGATGAAGATGTTGCTCTTATAGAAGACGTGGAAGATGTTCATATTCGTGAGGTTTTTTCAAACATTTATACTCTTATCTCCTCGATTAAAGCTTTGAATGAAAACCATAATGATGATTCCATAGAAGAACCTTTCATTGATATTTCTTCACCGGTTTTTGAGGTTGCACCTATTGATTTTTATGATGATATCATCCCTTTGAGTGATTCTCTCAATACACCTTCTTTTGAGCCTTCTATTCCCACCCTTCCACCCTTGAAGTTGGTTATTGATGAAGATCCTATACTCCTAGAGATTGATCCCTTTTCACCTAAGGCAACTTTAGAACCAAAAACCTTTGATATGGATTCTCATATGGATATTGATACCACCATAGAGGCTTATCTTGCTAATAGTGATATTGAGGTTGATGATAGTGATTCTAATTGGGAAGAGGATATTCGTCCTATTGAGAACATGCTTTTTGGGAACATAGAGATTACACCTCCTCCACAAGACACTATTACTCTTGATCCTCTTTTCACTATGCCTTCTATGGAATATTACCCACCTTTTGATGATGATGAGGAGCCCAACATGGACATAATAGTTATGAATGTTTTGATACCTACACCTTCATTGTCTCATGATGCTTTGATCACTAAGGGGGAATCTTATATGGTTGATATGAGCTCATCTCTTTATTTTCCCATGAAGGGAAAGGTTTTTGATCCTGGGATACGTAAAGTTGAGACACCTTGGTTTTCATCTACTCCACTTAAAAGTGTGATTTCGATGGGCTTCTTGTATGAGCTTACTTTGGTGATGCTACCTACTTTGGAGATGTTCACATGTAGAGATGGGAACTATGTATTTGATCCTGGAGTGCTTCCTATTTGAGAGATTTCGTCTGATTGGACAACTTGAGACACGTTGGACCGTTCCATTTATCGAGGCGAATATTGTAAATCTTATAGTAAATGGCAACGTGCTAAGTTTGAGTGTATCATGTGAGACGGGCTTCAAAGTGATATCCTTTATTCTCCATGATGGTTTCCCCAAGGATAACCTAATTCGGGGCCGAGTCGAGCTAGCGACTTAGGGTTAAAAAACTCAAGCATTGTATAACTAGGATACAAAATGTAGATTAGATCTAAATAGGTTAGGTTTAATTAAAAGGATGTTATAGTATAGTTGAAGTGGAGGGGTAGCCTTTCTTCGTCTTTTCGTGTTTGTTTCAAGGGTTTCTCTCTCACATTTCATGCTTGGAGCTTATGGAGGAGGCCCGTGTATCCGGTTCACTTCGATTAGTTTTTGCTATTGTGATATTCAACACTTGTGCTTAAAATGAATACCCTTTAGTTGTCTCTTCCTTAGATTGGGTTAAACAAAGTAATCAATGCCATAAGTGTAGGGGAGTTTACTCCAATACTCTTAAACATTGAGGACAATGTTTAGCTTAAGTGTAGGGGAGACTTCTATCGAAGTGACCTTACCTGGACCATTGCCTTAACTTCATGATAACATGGGAAAATTAATTTTTCTAACATTTTTCAATGTTTTGATCTACTTTGGCCACCAAAAATATGCTTTCATAATTTTTGCATCAATCATTTTTTCATTTGCATAACACATTTGCATTGTATATAATTCTTCTTTTGTTCTTTATGAAAAGTTGAAAAAAGAAAAAAAAATATAATAAGGACATGGTTTAACAAATTTAGATATCTTTGACATATTAGGCCCGCCATGGACATTTTGACTCAACCCGAGTTTGCTTATCTAAGCATTCTCTAGCTAGTATCCTTACCCATATAGTCCTTCATTGGTCTATTAGGCTAAGCATCCACCATTCTCATTATTTGAGATTTTAAATTTGTGGAGAATGGGAAATGATAGAGTTGAAGCAAGTATAAAAGGGCTAGACAAACTTCATGATAATTACTTGTGGCTAAACCTTTCTCTTTTTGCCTCTAATTTCTTCGCATGTATATATGTTAATAAATAATCCAGAACGGTTTTAATCGGTTTGTAATCTCTTATGCATTTTTGACTAATCATTCATGGTTGATATAAGTACGTCTTAAGATTCTAAGTTAGAACGTTTTATGTGTACTAGACTTATGTCATGCTTAATACTTAGCGGGTGTTTTTTCTTTTATTCTTTTCTACTTTCTTTGTGAGGAATAAAGAAAAATAAGAGCGGCTTAAAAAAATTGAGTGGCTAGAAAAAAAAGGAAAAAAAAAGAAGAAAATAATTATACAAGACTCCCAAGAGGGGCAGTGAAGTGTTAATTATAGTAACTATTAGATTCCAATATTACCTTGACGGGTTGTGGGGATTTAATAGTTGCTCCAATCCAATATTACCTTGACGGGTTGCGGGGTTGAAGATCCAAAGTCTAAAAAAGATGGCGGATGTAAATTATTGCGTGAGTTTTATTTTTCTTTCCTTAGCGAGTGTGTAGCTACTTGTTAATGCATGACATGAGGATTTTACACATAAGGCGAATAACTTATTACTCTCGAGTCGGACTTATATTAACTGTGAGCGGTTTTTTGAGTAATGGATGAGAGGATTACTTAGGATTAAAACCGTGCTTCCTTATTTTTGGATTTTACATTTCTTATATTTCACGCTTCAAATAATGACAAATTTGCCTTCAAGCAATTTGCTCAAATAATAACCGGTTCCACATTTAATTGTCATGAATAAGTTGATGCACTTTTTACTTGTGAATACAATGATCCCATTTTTAAGCTTGGTATGGGGAAAGTGAAACTTGAGGGTGATAAGTGTCCATGGTACCAAAAGCCCTAATTCAAGTCATTGATTTCTTTATGAGTTATTTCCATCAAAACCATTTCAAGAAAATTCAAAATATATAAATAGAATTTTTTTCTTTGCATTGCAATGTAAATATTCAAAATCATTTATCATGTAGTATAGTATAGTTTATTAAATCATAAAATGGCCAAGGTGGGTTAATTATGAGAATAATGCACTCTAGAGCTTTGAAATGCTGCATTGCATGAGGTCATGGCAATGGTCAAGTGGAGGGGAGTTGATAAGTGTGAAAACACTCATCAATAATGATCCTAAAACCATTAAAAACACAGTCAAATACATAATATTTAACGGAAAATATCAGAATTACGTGGGTATTTGTGTTTCATATGTTTTCAGGTAAACAAGATACACTTAGAAGCAAAGACGCATTTTCGAGGATTTATTTGATGAAAAGACGAAGAAAAGGACGAAATAGCTTTCAAGGACCTTACTTGACATCATTTATCAAGATGGAGGGCTTAAGTTGTACTTTCATAAAAAATAAAGGATGAAAAAAGAACTTGCTTAAAACCTTTCACATCTTTAATGAAAGAAAAAGAAAATGAAAGGACCAAAAAGAAAAGAAAAGGAAAGTTACTTAATTAACTTGGTCAATTGACCAAGTCGGTCAAACACACAAAACACACGCTTTCTTCTTCAACGAATTCAAGAGAGAGAAAGAAAGATAGAAGACGATTTTATATATTTTTCACCAAGAACCTGCAAGATCAAATCATAAGAGATTTACAAGGATTCAAGAGAAGATTCAAACACCAAAAGTGTTCATCATCACCTCCTCTACACGATGGTATGATTTAATTGGATCAAAATCAAGAATTGAAGAAACGCCCAATTGGATGTGAAAAACCGTAATTGATCAAACCTCGTATTAAACACGTGGCATCAAGGGATTAGAGATTGCACGTCATCAGCATTTCACCTCCACTCCTCAGACGGATATAAATAGAGATCGAGACCTTCATTTTTGATGGTTAGCATAGGAGTAGTTTCACATAGTTAGGTTAGATAGGATTAGTTAGATTGATTCTCTCTCAAAATTTTATGAATTTCAATTAATCATTCAATTAGATTCAGTTTCAATTCTGTTAATCTTGTTGTAACGGTCACTTTTTTCGCCATTAATAAAACATCAAAGCTTTCTCATCTTCTTTTCTTTTATATACTGTTTCGATAAGTAACAAGCTTCTTGAGTTTCTGTTTAAACCGTAGCTAAGCTTCGTTAAGTTTTAGTTTTCGATTCAATGCATTAAACTGCTAAGAGTTCTGTGTTCCATTGTTGATTTTAGAAGTTTATAGTTAATTCAATTTAGTTTCAGTTAAAACAGTGTAACTGATTCCGTTTTCAGTTGCAACTAGTTACTTTTATCCCCATTAATGAATGTTTCACCTTTAGTTTCGGTAATAGTTAGTTGATTCAGTAAGTTTAGCAGGTTGTTGATTGATAATCTTGTTCACAGCTTTATGTCAGATTTGGTTTGTTCAGTAAGATCATAGTCTCGGTTTAGTTTTGATAATCAGAATTGTTCAGCTAGCTTATTTTTTTTCACAAAGTTCTTTATAGTCCTTGAGCACTTTAATTGATTTTATCATTACATTAGCACATTATTCGTACTCTTAAAGTTTTTGCAGGATTTGTTATGCAAGTAATCTAGTTTGTAATTCGATTCAGATTCTTTAAAGGTAATTATGTTGAGCTGTGATATAGACAGCATATATGTGTTTCTTGTTTTGTTTTGATTTTGCAGCTTTACAGATTTACGGTTTACAAGTTCAGTGATAAAAGAGCTAGTAATCTTGTGGTAGTAGCAGGGTCTCGATTTGTTTCGGCTAGCATTTCTGATTAAACTGATAATATAGATAGCATATATTTGGTACCTTGTTTCTGTTTGATTTTGCAGGATAAATAGGTTATGCATATTGGTGTTATGTTCAGTTTCTTTGCATAGATTTTAGAATTCAGAAATGCAGTTCCGTAATTGGTGATTGGTTCCGGTTCGTCTTCGGTCCAGGTGTGGTTTAGCAGTCAGCAAAGCCGATTCAGCGCCGTGCTTCTTCGACAACGGACTAGGCCTGGAAGTGTAGGTTAAGCTCATTTTCACTTTTCTGCAAATAAATAGTTAATCTCTTTTTTGAACTGTTTGTAGTTTCAACTTGTTTTCAACATGTTTGGATTTGTTTGTTAACTGAATTCTGATTTCAGCATTTGAGCAGCTAGATAATGTGTTCGGTTTGGACTTTTATAGATTTTGATATTTTGTTTTCGACATGTTTGGATTAATCTGCAAATTGAATGTTAGTTATCTGATTTCAGTTTTCGACTAGATACAAGAGTATTAGTTTAGATAATATCCATTTTTTGCTAGTTAATTTCATGTTTGGCGTTAAGTAATTTCCTTACTGATTTGACCCATTAGGTGTGATTGAGTTGCTGAAATTGTTTGATAAGTAGTAGTTTGATACAGTAGGAAGTGTAGAGGTGGTTAAAAATTAGTTAGAGCATAAAATTTAAGTCAAATTCTTAAAATTGAGCACTTGGTTATTCAGTTTCTATTGCTTTAGGATTAGTTCAATTCTAGTTCAAACTAGGAGTTGTAATTAGATGAACTGTGTTGAAGAATTGGTATTAGTGATCTGTTTCTTATTTACAAGATTTCAAGCTTTATAAATAGCTTATAATTCTAGGTGAAAGTTGCCTAAAAATGAATACTTTAGGTAAAAAACTCAGATTCATTACTGTATGGATTTGATTGTTGTCCAAGTTTGGTGAGTATACAAGTTTAGCCCTTCATTTTGATGTGTTTAGTTGTGAACTCAGTCCTTTACGTCGTTATTCTGTTAGGGTCTTTATATTTTTAGTTGCATTCACTCAGTTTATTAAAGAATTGTAACATCAATCTGTTAGGATTAGTATTACTCCATTTTGGGCCTTATTTGATTACTGATGGACTAGTATTACTTTTGAGCTCAATTTACTCACGAGAGGAACAAAATTCTTTTGGGCTTTTGAAATTGAAATTGTTAAACGTCATTTTAAATTTTAAAAGTTAAATTTAGTTTTAAAGAAAATAGATTTTATTAAATTTTATATTTTTTATTAGGGTTTTGCTAAACTCTGCCTAGTGGGCGGAGCTTAGTGTGTATTTAATACACACAAACTTTCTTAATTTATCACAAACTGCATTAAATACGCATTAAATGAACCAGTAATAATGTTCAAATATGGTATTTTACAATTTCATTTAATGTGTATTTAATGTATTTTTTTGTTAATTAGGTAAATTTCTGTATAATAAATGCACGTTAAACTTTGCCGAGTGGGCATTGTTTAGCAAAACCCTTTTTATTAAGATTTAGTATATTTGTATTTTGTATTTTTCATTTGTAGTGTAAATGTGTATTGTCTATTTTTTATTTCGTTCATTTAAATGACGTAATTGCAACGTGTTTTAGTATAGTACGTATACGTAGATAATATAGAGTATTTTTACATTTTTACATGCTTTGTGAAAAGTAGACATAGAATACCATTCAACTTTTATCACCAAAAACAATAAAGTTTAGCTTAAAGTCATGGTCAAGAAGCATGACGGGAGCTAGCGCATGTGCGTGGATTTCACGGACCTGAACAAAGCCTGTCCACAGGACTGCTATCCGTTACCAGAGATTGATTGGAAGGTGGAATCCCTATGTGGGTATCCCTTTAAGTGCTTCTTAGACGCGTACAAAGGGTATCACCAGATCCAGATGGCGGAAGAGGATGCGGAGAAAACGGCGTTTCATACTAGTAAGGGCGTATACTGTTATACAAAAATGTCGTTCGGACTAAAGAACGCTGGGGCAACATATCAGCGACTTGTTGATAAAGCCTTCGACTCACAGATAGGCCGCAACCTTGAGGTCTACGTTGACGATCTAGTCATCAAAAGTCATACGGAGGAGGCACTTCTCCGTGACGTCCAAGAGACGTTTGGCACATTGAGGAGGATTAATATGAAACTGAATCCAAAAAAATGCACGTTTGGGGCAACTGAAGGGATGTTCCTTGGATACATGATCGATCCAAACGGGATCAAACCTTGCCCGGAAAAAACAGACGCGGTGATACAGTTATCATCTCCTCAGACGCGAAAAGAGGTACAATCACTAAATGGAAAGCTGGCCGGGCTAAACAGGTTCTTGTCGAAGTCCGCGGAGAAGTAACTTCCCCTATTCAAAACACTCAAGAAGTGCATCAAGAAGGGAGATTTCCGTTGGACAAAGGAATCTGAGGAATCTGTAGAAACTAGAAGGGGGGTTGAATAGTGTCTTATATTTACTTGTTAAAATGTGGTTTCCAAATAATCCTTTTTCAAAAATTTAGGCTTGAGGAAATATGTGAAATCTTCTTATGCACACTATGAACAATGATAGTGTAACTAAACTAATACTAACAAAGATATATCCACAAAGAATAAAGAATGATAGTGTAACTAATCTAGTACTAACACATGTATATGCATAAAGAATAAAGAATGTAAAGAGTTAAGGGTAAAGAAAGATCAAACCGAACACCAAGGATTTATAGTGGTTCGGCAACGAAGCTCACTCCTCGTTCCTACTCCACTCCTCGAGTACTCCTTACTCGAGAGTTCACTACACAACAAGCTCCTTATGGTGGAGAAAACCGTACAGTCGCTTAACCAATTTCCGACTCTAAGCTAAAAGTCGAGCCCTAATCGTAGCTAGGACCAATCTACACAACTATACTTAGTACATACACAACTTCCAAATAGACACAACTACTTGGATCTTCACAACTATGACACAACTATAAATGTATAAAATTTGATCTTCAATGGATCTTTGGTGGTGGACTCAACACTTCACTAGGATAGTGTTCTTCTCTTTGCACTTGGAGAGGAAGGGATCGAAGAACAAGATTCACTTTTTAAACAAGTAATAATCAAACAAATAATCAAAGATTTGAGTGATTAAAGAAGGGGTTTGAATCTGGAAATAAATGTGCAAAAGAGGTGAGGTGAAAAGCTGAGAATGGTCCACTATTTATAGGACAAAGGAGCCAACGGCTATATCTGCCCGCGGTACCTTATCTTAGCCCGCGGTACCTTATCGATAAGGTACCGCCTAGGCGCTAAGGTACCGCCGGACTAGACTCCGCTCCTTTTTGTCCTTTAGTGGTAGAGGTCTTATCTGGGTATAAAAAATATCCTGAAAGGATATTCTTAACCAAATAAGAATATGCCATTTTCAAATTTCAAATAATTAATTTAATAAAACATTTTCTTAAAAATAAAGTTTAATAAAAACTTGTCATATTTAATAAAAAGTGAGTTTTAAGAAAAGATTAAATCACTTGATCACTTGATTAAGGTTAGTACTTGTTTATCCATACCTTACGTTAAAATGGGTAAAATGAAAAATACTTGAACTCGAGAATTCGTTTTTCGTTGTTTTCGTAAATGCTTGTTTTTACATATTGTCGTAATCAAAACTAAGCGAGACCGAAAAATGCAAATAACGTTTTTAGTCATTATTGCATTAACAATCTCCCCCTTTTTGATTCCGACAATACATAAACTCAATCACACAAAAACAAGATTTTCGAAGACGAGTTTATTCATTTCTCCCCATTTGTCAAAGCAAAAAGGTTGCGTAAGCCGGTGTTGAAGAAACGGACTTTTCAAAGACTCCCCTTGGTGCTTACTCCCCCTAGCTTGGGGCACCGAGGAATCGAGATATGGTGACAAGCTACATAGAAGGGTTAGTTGAACAAAAGAAACAACCAACAATATATAGCAATAGGTCACATAAAAAAAATAAAAGAGAAGAAAACACAAAGACAAAGATCCAAGATAGGTTACTAAAAGAACATCATACAAAGAAGTATGGAAAAAGAAACAAGACAAAAGCATAAATCTAATCCTAGTTATTCTAGAATTCTAAGATTTGCTTGAATTTGGTGTCTTGTAGATAAGCAACCAATGCTTATATGAAAGACAAAGTAATAGCGGAGGTGGTGGTGGTGGCTTGTTGGAGATCTCATAATAAAAGTGAAGAGGAGGCTTGATTAAGAGACTCTTGATGTAGCTCAACTCCTCATAGATGTGTGCCATAGCAATATGTTGATATTAACAACAATGACAATATGTTCCATGGTGCATGACATTATCATGAGAAGGAGGAAGAACACTAAAGGGTGGTGGTGGAAGAAAAGATGTTCCACAATCAACATTCTTGGTAGGAAAAATGTGATTAAGAGTGTTCTTGGGTGGGTTTGGATTGAAAGCAATTGGAGAAAATGGAGGAGATTCAAGGCTTTCATTGGGAGAATAAGACATTTTGGATGTGAAGTAATGCAAAATGCTTATGGTTTAAATAGGGAAGGCTTAGGGTATTTTTGGGGTGATCAAAGGGTTTGAAACAAAGATTCTCAAAAATTTTGGAGCAAATCTGGAGTTTCAGACAAAAACCCGAAAAAGGAAGGCCACTGTAGGCGGTTCCTTATCTAGGGTGGCGGTACCTTATCAATAAGGTACTGCGGTTCACATATGGAACCGCCTGCAGAAGCAGGGTTTGGTGTTTGGAGGAAGATTTTTCAGCAAATCTTATTTTTCTAGTCTAACTTATCATAGGGATATGCTTAAAAGCAAAGATATACAAAGAAAACATATGTAAACTTACCAAATAGAGATTTGACCAAAATACATAGATTAAAAAAATCGATGTAGGAGGTGTGTAAGACAAGACCTTAAGTCATGACACAATGATCCTCCATGATTCTATCTTGTTCTTGCTATGTTTGAGAGAATCATACATATGAATTATGTAAGCTCTAAATTAATAGCGAGAATCTACGAAAAATCGTTTTTAGATTGAATTAACAATGTCAAACGAATTTCTCAACCATTTTCGAAAGAGACTTTGAGAGTTTTGAAAAGGAGAGGAGAAGATTTTTCAAAAGGAGTTTAAAAGGCTCAAGGACTCAAAGTGGTAAAAGAAAACACACAAGAAGAAAAGAATTTAAGGAAGATGTTCCATTAATCCTAGACCTAGACGCAAGTAATTAAAAGGTTCCCTCTTAAGCGGCTTAGTGAAGATATCGGCTAAGTTGTCCTCGGAGGGCACCTTTTCAATAGTAATGTTCCCCTTTTGAACATTATCCCTAAGGAAATGGTGTCTAATTTCTATGTGTTTGGTTCGCGAATGTTGCACGGGATTCTTGCTTAGGTCTATAACGCCTTTATTATCGCACATGATGGGAACATCATCAAGAGAAATCCCGTAATCAACAAGCGCTTGCTTCATCCATAGAGCTTGTTGGCATGCTTTTCCGGCACTCACATACTCGGCTTCCGTGGTGGATATCGCAAGAGCGGTTTGTTTCTTGGAGAACCAAGAAGTTAAACAACAACCCATGAAGGTACAAACTCCACTAGTGCTTTTCCGGTCCATATAGTCTCCCGCATGATCCGAGTCCGCGTAGACAATGGTTTCTACGCCGGTCCCTTTAGGATACCATAATCCTAAATGTATAGTGCCTTTAATGTATCGGAAGATACGCTTAACCGCTTCAAGGTGAGAGGTTTTGGGAGCCTCTTGGAAGCGAGCACAAAGGCAAACACTAAACATGATATCCGGTCGACTTGCCGTTAGGTACAACAAACTACCAATCATACCTCTATATTTGGTGTTGTCTACCGACTCACAATCATCATCTACGGTAAGTTTAGTATCTGAGGCCATAGGGGTCTTCATTGGTCTAGATTCTTCTAATCCAAATTTCTTTAGCATTTCTTTAGCGTACTTAGATTGACTAAAGAAAATACCATCGTCCATTTGTTTAATTTGGAGTCCTAAAAAGAAGTTAAGTTCTCCCATCATACTCATTTCAAACTCATCATGCATGATTTTGGCAAAGTCATCACACAATTC
The DNA here is from genome assembly GCA_025667525.1 of Glebionis coronaria. Lineage (NCBI taxonomy): Eukaryota > Viridiplantae > Streptophyta > Magnoliopsida > Asterales > Asteraceae > Glebionis > Glebionis coronaria. The sequence continues at coordinate 85,941,699 of CM046878.1, forward strand.
TTGACAAGTTGAGCCAAATATAATGTCATCAACATATATTTGTACGATTATGAGGTGAGGACCTTTCTTCTTTGTAAAGAGTGTATTATCTACCATTCCCATGGTATACTCATGTTTAACAAGAAACGCTTTAAGTCTATCATACCAAGCTTTGGGTGCTTGTTTGAGTCCATAAAGTGCTTTCTTAAGCTTGTAAACATGGTCCGGTTTCTCAAAATCAATGAAGCCGGGAGGTTGAGCCACATATACCTCCTCATTGATCAAACCGTTAAGAAATGCACTCTTTACATCCATTTGTTGAAGCTTAAAATCTAAGGCACAAGCGTAGGCTAAAAGGATTCTAATAGATTCTAATCTAGCTACCGGTGCATATGTCTCGTCATAATCAATCCCTTCTTGTTGATTATAGCCTTGAGCTACAAGTCTAGCCTTGTTACGAGACACAACACCATTCTCATCTAGCTTATTCCTAAATACCCATTTGGTTCCTATAATGTTAGAACTTCTAGGTGGAGGAACAAGTTCCCAAACATCATTGGCAACGAATTGATTCAATTCTTCTTGCATCGCAATGACCCAACTCTCATCCGTCAAAGCTTCTTTAACATTCTTTGGTTCAATCAAGGAGACAAAACAAAAGAAGTTGCTTTGGTTTTGGACTTGAGATCTTAGGGTCCTTTGATTTTAGTCACCAATGACATTATTGAGAGTATGATCCCTAGACTCCTTAATGTTTACTTCCTTTTCAACACTAAGGTCTTCAACTCCTATTTTCTAACCTCTTTGGCTTTAACTACTTCTAATTCATCCAAGTCATCATCAACCAATGGTGGTGTCTTGGGTGAAGGAGGGGTTTCATCAAAGGTTACGTTGAGTGATTCTTCAATAACCCCCGAGGTTCTATTTAGGACTATGTAGGCTTTACTAGTTTGGGAATAACCTAAAAGAATACCTTCGTAAGACTTTGGGTCAAACTTGGTAATGTAGTCTTTGGTGTTGAGGATAAAGCACTTGCTTCCAAACACCCTAAAGTATTCTAATGAGGGTTTCTTACCTTTAAGAATCTCATAGGGGGTCTTTCCTAGGAAAGGTCGAATAAGAATTCGGTTGAGAATATAAGTCGATGTGTCCACGGCATTGCACCAAAAATTTCGAGGCAAAGATTGCTCGTTTAACATCGTCCTACTCATCTCTTGGAGAGTCCTATTCTTCCTTTCAACTACCCCATTTGATTGTGGAGTGCGAGGAGCCGAGAAGTTATGGGTAATACCATGAGCTTCACAAAAGGCACCAAATTGCACTTCATTATCAAATTCCCTACCATGATCCGTCCTAATAGAAACAATTGAACATCCTAGTTGATTTTGAATTCTTCGACTAAAGATTTTGAAGTGATCGAAAGCTTTATTCTTAGATGCCAAAAATCTAGTCCAAGTGAATCTAGAATAGTCATCAGCTATAACTAGGGTATAAAGTTACCTCCATAACTTCGTATGGCGGAAGGTCCAAAGAGATCCATATGTAGGAGCTCTAAGCACCGAGAGGTCGAAACCAAATTCTTGGCTTTGTGACTTTAGTGAACTTGCTTTCCAACTTTACAAGCATCACAAAAGTGACTATCAAACTTAATCTTGGGGAGGTGTCTTACCAACTCCTTAGAGACTAAAGATTGAATTAAACGCATATTAGCGTGACCTAATCTCCTATGCCAAAGAGTAGAACTATCATCTATAGTCGTAAGACATATGTTGTCTTTTGACTTCTTGTTAACCTTCATGACATAAAGCCCATGCTTTCTAACACCTTTTCCAATGACTTTTCCATCTTTTACGATTTCACTGTCATGTTCCGAAAAGATGACCTTACACTTATTATCACAAATTTGACCTATACTTAAAAGGTTAAAACCTAAGTTATCTACGTGCTCAACATTTTCAGTGGTCAAGGAGTCAAGAGAAACCGTACCTTTGCCAATGATATTACCACGTAGACTACTAGCGAATGTGACGTTACCTCCATCATATGCTTTGTAATGCGAGAACAAACTTCGATTACCCGTCATGTGTTTAGAACATCCGCTATCCTTAATCCACTCATCGGGCTCCAAATCAATTCCCAAGCATATCTAGGTAACAACACACAAGATCAAACATTTGGTCCCCAATATCTCATGGGTCCAAAATTGTTAGTTCTAAACATCCCTTGCATTTGGTTGGGATGCATGAATGAGGAGAGGATTCCCCATGGAGAACAAATTGGAGGAGGGTAGTAATTCATGTAACCATTTTGTTTTTCATTACTTCTCCTAGGTGTGTTTGATCTAGGTTTAGAGTTATGATTATTCCTTCTAGGTGTTGGAGTTTTACTTCTAGGTCGTGAGTTGTTTTGATTATCTCTTCTAGGCGTTGTCATTCTACTTCTAGGCTTAGACTCATTCCATACTCTAGGTGGAGTAGAGGATAGTCTAGATAAACTTCTATTTCCCATGAGAGGTTTACTTAAAGGCTTGTAGAACTTACCAATAGCATTGTCGTCAAGTATGGGTAATTGTACCTTATTAACAATAAGATGCTTTAGTTTTTCATCTAACTTGGATTTTTCAGAAAGTTCAAGATTTTCACAAAATTCATCTTCTGGCCGCGGTACCTTATCTATGGCGGCGGTTCCATAGTGATAAGGAACCGCGCCATACAGTTTGGAACCGCGTCCAGTGGGCGTTTTTTGTGAAAACCTGACTTTTTTTGGTTCACTAGTTGAGGCTTCATTTGAGTTAAAACCTAGACCAAGTCTTTCCTTAGAATGAACTTGTTTGTTTAACATATCATCAAGAGCACTAGTACCTTTCATGAACTTTTCCAATTTAATGGAGGTGCTCTTGAGATCTTCATTCTCTAGTCTAAGTTTCTCACAACTTAAGCAACCTAAATCAACCTCTTTGTTTTTCTCAAGTTTAGCCAATTTCTCCCTAAGTTCATTGATCTCATTTTCAAGCTTAGTTTTGATTGATTATAAGGTTTTATTCTTTTCTATGAATTTAAGACTAAGTTTGTGTAAGCTAACATATTTGCCTTCAAATTCAATATCATCTAAAGTGGAACTATCATTGCTATAATATTCGGTTTTGGAGTGTACCTCTTTAGAAGTGTGAGCCATAAGACATTTCTCCTCTTTGGGGTTGTCATCATCATTTTCACCGCTATCGCTCCAAGCGCCACTAACGAATGCCGTGTGGTTCTTATCACGAGCAGGCTTTGGACAATCACCAATGAAGTGATTTGGATCACCACATCTAAAGCAATTCCTATCACCTTTTTCGTTCTTGACAAACCGATTCTTTGACAATGGTTTCTTGTCATAGTTGGGTTGCCTAAGGTGTTGACCTCGTCTCTTGAAGAACTTCTTGAAATCTCTCACCGCCAATGCATATTCCTCGTCATCGCTTTCCGAGGAACTATCATGGTCACTTTGTGCCTTCTTGGCTTTAAGTGCAAGAGATTTACTTTCACTCTTGGTTTTTACTAATTCTGAGTCCTTCAAAATTATCATATCATGAACCTTCAAGTTTCCTATGAGTTCATCGAGTGATAAAGTTGAGAGATCTTTCGACTCTTCAATCGCCGTGACTTTTGCTCTCCACTTTGGATGTAAGGCCCTTAGAAACTTCCTAATATTGTTCTTGCTAGAAAAACCTTCATCAAGTGCTTTTAGACTAGTAATAATGGTGTTAAACCTAGCAAATGCACTATCAATAGTTTCATCTTCTAAGATGACAAATTGTTCATATTGTTGGACAAGAAGATCGATTTTGCTTTCTTTGACTTGGCTATTACCTTGGTGGGTTACTAAAAGAGTGTTCCAAATATCTTTAGCGGTTTCACACATAAAAATTCTTTCATACTCTTTCTTAGGCAAAGCATTATAAATCATCATTTTAGCCTCATTATTTTTTGAAAGTTTCGTTTTAGTATCGTCATTAGCTTTGTCAAAAGTGACCAATTCTTTTGTTTTAGAAACTTCATTAAATTGAAAGGTTAAAAAATCACCATTGGTAATAACATGCCAAAGATCTAAATCTTTTGATTTCACATAAGTTTCAAATCTATTTTTCCAATAAATAAAACTATCGGTTTCAAAAAGTGGTGGTCTTTGCATAGATTGCCCTTCTAGGTACTTGTTGGAATCCATAGATCGATTCAAGTTTTAAAATACAATATACTTTAAAAATTCTTGAGCAACCTGCTCTGATACCAATTGTAGAAACTAGAAGGGGGGTTGAATAGTTTCTTATATTTACTTGTTAAAGTGTGGTTTCCAAAAAATCCTTTTTCAAAAACTTAGGCTTGAGGAAATATGTGAAATCTTCTTATGCACAATATGAACAATGATAGTGTAACTAAACTAATACTAACAATATATCCACAAAGAATAAAGAATGATAGTGTAACTAATCTAGTACTAACACATGTATATGCATAAAGAATAAAGAATGTAAAGAGTTAAGGGTAAAGAAAGATCAAACCGAACACCAAGGATTTATAGTGGTTCGGCAACGAAGCTCACTCCTCGTTCCTACTCCACTCCTCGAGTACTCCTTACTCGAGAGTTCACTACACAACAAGCTCCTTATGGTGGAGAAAACCGTACACGTCGCTTAACCGATTTCCGACTCTAAGCTAAAAGTCGAGCCCTAATCGTAGCTAGGACCAATCTACACAACTATACTTAGTACATACACAACTTCCAAATAGACACAACTACTTGGATCTTCACAACTATGACACAACTACAAGTGTTTGGTGGTGGACTCAACACTTCACTAGGATAGTGTTCTTCTCTTTGCACTTGGAGAGGAAGGGATGGAAGAACAAGATTCACTTCTTAAACAAGTAATAATAAAAAAAATGATCAAAGATTTGAGTGATTAAAGAAGGGGTTTGAATCTGGAAATAAATGTGCAAAAGAGGTGAGGTGAAAAGCTGAGAATGGTCCACTATTTATAGGACAAAGGAGCCAACGGCTATATCTGCCCGCGGTACCTTATCTTAGCCCGCGGTACCTTATCGATAAGGTACCGCCTAGGCGCTAAGGTACCGCCGGACTAGACTCCGCTCCTTTTTGTCCTTTAGTGGTGGAGGTCTTATCTGGGTATAAAAAATATTCTGAAATGATATTCTTAACCAAATAAGAATATGCCATTTTCAAATTTCAAATAATTAATTTAATAAAACATTTTCTTAAAAATAAAGTTTAATAAAAACTTGTCATATTTAATAAAAAGTGAGTTTTAAGAAAAGATTAAATCACTTGATCACTTGATTAAGGTTAGTACTTGTTTATCCATACCTTACGTGAAAATGGGTAAAATGAAAAATACTTGAACTCAAGAATTCGTTTTTCGTTGTTTTCGTAAATGCTTGTTTTTACATATTGTCGTAATCAAAACTAAGCGAGACCGAAAAATGCAAATAACGTTTTTAGTCATTATTGCTTTAACAGAAGCTTTTAGTCAGCTTAAACAACACCTCACATCTCTTCCTATGCTAGTGGCACCCGACCTAAGGAAGAGCTCATCATGTATTTGTCGGCTACACATGGAGCAATAAGTGCGAGACTTATGACGGATAGGGACACAGTACAAACTCCGGTCTACTTCATAAGTAGAACACTACAAGGACCGGAGTTGAATTATTCCTCTATGGAGAAATTGGTTTTGGCATTAGTATTCGCCATGAAACGATTACGTCGGTACTTTCAGGCGCACCCAATTGTGGTTATTACTGATCAACCAATAAAACAAATCATCTCTAGACCAGACGTGGCCGGTAGGCTACAGAAGTGGAGCATCCTGCTAGGAGAGCATAACATCTCCTATAGACCAAGGACCGCGGTCAAAGGCCAAATCTTGGCAGATTTCTTGATTGAGAAGCCAGATGAGGACGGACCGGTAGTACAACGAGAGGAAGCTCCGGCAGAACTATGGGTATTATTCACTGACGGATCCTCGTGCACGGACGGATCAGGAGTTGGTCTTATCCTTACGAATCCGGAAGGAATGGAGTTTACATACGCCCTGCGCTTTGAATTCACAGCCACTAATAATGAGGCGGAATATGAAGCATTAATTGCGGGTTTAAAAATCGCCGCTAGAATGGGAGTCCGCAACCTTGAGGCTTACGTGGACTCACGGCTTGTCGCGAACCACATTCTATGGGGTTACGTAGCCAAGGAGGATAACATGGTTCAATACTTGGAAAAAGTCAAGTCACTCATCGCTACTTTCAGCAAGTTTTCTATCAAACAGGTACCAAGAGGTGAAAACAAGAAGGCGAATGCTCTTAGCAAGATTGTGTTTACAAGTTTCACTCACTTATCCAAGCAAGTCTTGGTAGAAATAATAAAGGAAAAGTCTATAACGGAAGGGGAAGTCGCAGCTATAGTTGAGGAAGATGGACCTACATGGATGACCCCGATCGTCAGCTATCTAACTGATGAAACCCTTTTGGATGAGGAAAAGGCGGCACGGCGTATCAGAAGGAAGTCGTAGCACTTTGAGCTTCGAGAAGGCATTATTTATAAGCGCTCTTTCCTACAGCCGTGGTTGTGGTGTGTTGGGCCACACCAGGCTACGTATGTGATAAGTGAGATACATGAAGGGTTATGCGGTATGCACGCAGGCCCCCGATCTGTAGTGGCACGAGCTTTACGCACAGGATATTATTGGCCTACTATGAATAGGGATGCACGGGACATGATTCGTAAGTGCAGTGATTGCCAAGTGCACAGACCAGTACCGCGACATCCGCAACAGGAACTGACACCCATTACATCCCCATGGCCATTCTATAAGTGGAGGATTGACATTGCAGGACCTTTTACCGTAGCTTCAGGGGGAGTTAAGTTCTTGATCGTCGCAATGGACTACTTTACACGATGGATAGAACCTAGAGCAGTTAAATCCATTACAGACAAGCAGGTTAAAAAGTTTGTTTGGGAAAACATCGTATGTCGTTTTGGCTTGCCAGGAGAAATCATCTCGGACAACGGGAAGCAGTTCGCGGATAATCTATTCAAGGACTGGTGCGCAACATTAAATATCACGCGGCGCTTCGCATCTGTGAAGCACCCGCAGACAAATGGTCTTGTGGAACAGGCACATAGAAGCTTAGGTGAAGGCATCAAGGCACGCTTGGATGAACGAAGTGCCAAATGGGTGCAAGAGCCGGAACCCAACCAACCCGAATTAAGCCTGATTCGGGTCAAGCAAGGATCATCCAACTTTTGTATCAACAATGAAATAATGACTAAAAAGCTTAATTGACACACATTAATTTTTTAAAACACAATAAAAAGAAATATGCACAAAGGAGATTAAACGATACACGATATGAAATAAAGATTCAAAACATGAAAAGCACAAAACACAAATCCCCGGTAGCGGCACCAAAAACTTAATGCGTTCTTTGTGAGTACACAAGTTTTAAATTTATAATACGGAATTCCAAATAAGCTAAGAACACACGGGCAAGTATGACCCTTTCGTTTGTAGCTTGCTTTTTGTGGTAAGCCGAGGTCGTTAACTGGGATTTGGGTGTTTCTGGTTGTAACGAATCTATGTAATAATGTAACGCTAGTGGTAAAAATGGTTGCCACTCCCAAAATTACCATGTAAGTAACAATTAAGCAAATAAGGAAACAAGTAACAATTAACACGAATATGATGATTAATCTAATTCAATAAGATTAAAGACAACACTTGCTTGGATTAGTTCATAACATTTGGATTGTTCATATGAGGATAGTTTTGACAATTTGATTACATGTAAAGAAGATGATGGTCAAAAATTCAAATCTTTGATTCTAAAGTATATAACCCTCGCGAAAGATCATACATCTATAAAATCAAGCTTTAAGACAAATCAACCAATTCAAGACTATGTTTAGTTTAAAAAGTTTGATTCGTGGTTCATTTCACAAATTCATTAACAATCACACTTAAGTTCCTTTGCATAATCATACCACTAAAGAAATGGTCAATACAATAGATAATGATCCATAGACAAAATGATTGTAACTAGTTGGTGAATGATAACCCTTTCGACCTATGAAATCACCAACAACTAGTCAAGTATGATAAGTAAATGGAATGAAACTTAAGCACAATTGGATTTAAAAAAATAAATTAAATTGATCAAAACCGTGATTAAACATAAACAATCCTCAGGTCACAACTTCATCCAAACAAGTGTATATGAAACTACTCCATGATCATTTCAATAAAATTCATACGAACAATATTAATAACATTCATAATCATTCTTGAAATTTAAAAGAGTTTACCAAAGTCCTATTACAATAGGTAAATGGAAAGAATTAGAGCAATTCTTAGGCCTCCAATTGACTAAAAGTTTCGAACCAATGGTAGGATTTTGTGATCTTTCAGGTTAAGTATTTGGAAATTTGTATTTGAGAATTGAGACAGGTTTTGAAGAGGTTTGGTGAAGATCGATGGTGAATTAAGTATCAAGAAACACTACCAATAATGAGGGTAATGATCCCTTAGAGTTTGGAAAAGTTATTTTGATAATTGGAGCTTCAAAATTGTCACTTTTTGGCACACCAATATTAAATCTGGGAACTGGGGTTTTCACGAAGGTTGGGAGAGTATCCTTGGTGAATAATGGTGGTGGTAATGATTTACCTTCAAGTGTTATGTTCCAATGAACCCATGGGTCTTATTTGTGGTTGAATTCAAGGTCATGTCTTCAATTTTTGTCGTGGAGCCAAAGCAAATAACTTGTAGCCAAAGACATTTACTTGATGCCAAAGTGATTCTAGAAGTCCACATAGAAGCTTCTTGTGCCTTCCATTGATGTTGGAGAAGTTGCATGCATGGAAAAGGAACATAACAAATGCACCAAAACATGACTTCAAAGACAGCAGGAAAGGAGCCGGCGGATTCTTCATCAGGTGGGCGGCTGCTTTCCTACTGATCACACTAAGCCGTCGGATTCTTTGGCTGGCCGGCGGATGCTCATCCAGTTTGGTCATAAATGGTAAAAACCCAAGTTGTAGCCATTTCTCTTACGCACGCGTGGGCGCGAGAACCAAGTCAATCAGAATTTGTATGCTCAAGTTATGGCCAAAACGATGAAAATGTGTCGGTAACACAAAGCTTCCAACATCTTTGATATAACTTCTTTTCTTGAATACTTTCTTGTTTCCGTCCCGGACATCATCTTTGAGTATCGTGATCAATGAATTCATGACTCTAAGCTTTTTCAAGAGTTTTCATAAGACTTGTACTTGTCGGGATTCCTTCGTATATGCATGAACCATTGTTTATTCTTTCTTTGTCTTATCTTCACTTTTCTTGATCTTAGCTAACTAACAACACAAAACACAACTTTACACATATATGAGCTAAAAGAGTAGTTAGTATAACCAAAAACCATGCAAAATATATGGATAACGCTCAAGAAAACATGTTGGATTTAAGCGTTATCAGCGCACAAAGCCTCAAAGTTTTGTTGGCCTAGAAAAATATTTCTTTCTATAATGCTGCGTCAAAATTTGCTTCAAATATTAAAGTTTTAACGATATATGATATTATGTTGTAAGTATTTTTTTAAAACTATAGTTTAACTGGATGAGAGTAATGTAAATCGATAAAAAAACTAGAACTAACACTTACAACATATATATTTAGTTATTTTATGAATTTTCACTCATAACATCCGTTGACTCAGCTATAGCACTACTACCTAGTGGCAAGGGATGGATACTGATTCTATTACTTGTCCTACGTGTACTAGTATGGTTGAATCGTCATACACTTGTTTTTTGCATGTGACATAGTCAAACAGATTATGTGCAAAATCTCAAGGTGGTGGGACTTGGACTATCAAGAGATAAATTCATATGAAGAATGGACAAATTGATATTGACTATTTGATTTCCAAGTAACCTAAAAAATATTTTTGAATGTATTTGTTTTATTGTGTGGTGGTTTATTTAGGAATGGTGTAATCAAGTGATCTTTGGTCCAGCCTCTCGGTTGAAGACAATGATGTTTGATGGCATTGTGTCTCGTTCTTTTGTCTAGATTCACTCTAGATGTAAGAATAACTTTTCATGGATTGAGTGGCTTAAGAACCCTAATCTCATTTTTTTGTAATTTCTAGCATCTTACTAGCTTTGTTTAATAAAAAATGTCGTTTCAGAAAAAAGATTTGGATTTGAGTTGTTAGAAATTTTAAGTAATCACAAAAGTTATTTTGTATCCTTGCTTTTTACTACATACACACAAATCAGTTTTAGCCTTTTATTACCTAAAATAAAAAAATAAGAAAGTATTATTTTTGTCAAAATGTTCAAAAGTTGTAAAAAACAACGGAGAGACTAAAGTTTTAAATATGACGGAAACTGATTATTCCTAGTAATATCTCACTAGTGATAAAAACAATGAAATATCATTAGTGATAAATTAATAAAATATCACTAGTAATATATTATAAAAATGGTTACTGTGTTATATCGATATTTCGTTATTTTATCACTTGTAATATTTTATTTCTTTATCAATATTGAAATATCACTTGTGTTAAACCGTTACTTCACTATATTTACAACTTTAACACTTCTGTCATTTTTTTAACTTTTGAACATTTGGCAAAAATGATCTTTTTGTGTTCTTTTAAAGATAATCCCCAAACTTAAAGCAAAAGCAAATGAAAAGTAAAAGTTGATTTCATAATGTATACGGAGTATACGGTAGTAAAAAAACAAAAATGCAAAATAACTCACCCTTTTAAGTGACCAACATTGTAAATTATCTTTTAACTCAGAACGCATCCCAACTTTCTTCCCAATTTTTATTTAAATAAGTATTACACAACGTGATACAAAATTAAAATTAAAATGCGAAGCAGCGGTTAAGCAATTCAGTCTTGGAGCCAATTGATCGAATTTTTACCGGAATGGCAATCAAGTTGTGTGCATGCGTAACCAACTGGCTTAGCTCAGTTGGCCACCAAAGTTTTTGAAGGTTTTGGGTTCAAGACCTGCCAAAGGCCTTTCAGGTGAAACGGATAACGATTTTAACGTAACTAGGCGATAGTTCAAAGAAAACATTCTACCGTTTGGACTTTATTGCACGACTCGACCCACTAACCACTAACATTTGTCGTTCTAAAAAAAGTTATGTGCATGCGTTAAAACCGACCAACTTGACCACTTCAAAACAGGAAAATCGAAATTGTTGAGGGAATCATCAGGCGACGCCGTGATCCTCAACAATTCCAGAGTGCGGATACGCTTTGATCCATGTATCGCTCGATGTCAGTCACAAAATTGTCCTTTAGTCGGAAATGAGCGAAGAGTTCTTGGCGTACTACTCTCTGGAGGATCTCTTTTCTTAAGTCTTTGGGTTCAGTCGCCATATAAAGTGCCACGTAGGCTTCGACTAATTGCTCTGCGAAATACCTCATGGTGTGCTGGTGAAGGGTTGGCGACGTTGAATCATGTGTCAGGTAGCAACTAAGATATTCCTTGTGATACTTTTTTCTCTTAGAGTGGTGGGTACCATACAACCATAACAGCAAAATAGTGCATACACGTGAGCGTCACATAAGATTTAACGCAATAACATGACCCCAAAAAACCCATGGTATCATAACACCCGGTAACACTACATTTTAGGACAACTTTTAATTTCTTTTCCATTTATTTAAACGAAACACCCACCCATAAAACACATTTAAAAAGCAAAAAAAGAAAAAAAAACGAGGTGTTGCCATGGCAACATAGAAGTAAACGACGTTAGGGTTTTTGGTTTACCGGTAACATAACACGGCGTAAAGCATGACACGTCGATATAGCGCCGGTCCGACATTATGGTAGCCAACAGTCTTACATTTAATGGGTGCCTGATAAAACTCTACTTGCATATTGTTGAAACAAATTTCCGCAGGAACTATATCCTTGAATATTTAGCTTCGGTCCCGTGTAAGGTGTGCTTGTAGGATGGGCCTACCCTACAATAATAGAACACACGTTAACTCGCCCTAGGTGTGAACCCGAGACGAAGCTCCAGCGTGAAAGTAAGTAACTGTCACTAGAGTGGTATCCGGTGCGGAATACCGGAGATATGTTATTAATTGAAAGTAAATGTTGTGTATTGTGTGTTGTTGTGTGTTGTAAATACCTTGGGGTATTTATACCCAAAGCTTAGGGCATACCTGGACGTATAGTCGCGTCATTGAGATGTGCGCCTATTGAACAGTACCCTAATGTCAGGCACAGTGTAAAAGCAGGCGGCGGACCATGACTGGATCCGCTGGATAAAGCCCTGCCTTGTCGGGTAAAACGAGGTCTCCCAAGATTTGGGGGATCTTGTCTGTTTTCTCTCTCTTACGTGGCAGTTGCTCCGGTGCCAATGACATGCCTTCGGCCATGTGCTGGAGACATACGCGAACATGTCCCCCCTAAGTATGAGTTCATTATACCTATAATGGACTGATACTTAAAATGAATTCCGCTCCTTGAACAGTTCCATCTTCTGAACCGGTTCGAATCTATTTCTTATTTTGAACTCCCTTTTCTTTTAGTGGAGGGTGGGATCACGACACGTGTCTAGCAGTTTCGAATTTAACTACAGATCTTTATCCTCGTGGTTCGTGAGTGAACAGTGTTTCCTCGTTTTCTTCTCCCAAGACCCCTATATATATGTGTTATTCATTTTCATCTCATACCGTTTTCGCCATTGTTATTTCTTCATCCTTGCCTCCTTCTCACAATTCGTAGGTAAACTTTCCATTCTTTCGTTATCTCTTATACTTGTAAACTGCATGTTCCGGATGACTGGGAAAGAGATCGCAAAGTCAAGAGTGGATCCGCCGGTGAAGCGTGATCCCAAGTGTGACATGTATATACGCTTATCTGGTATGACCGAGGATGATTTGAAGGTCGTGATATGTAAGTATAACATCCCCTCTCTTTTAAGGCCTTGCCTTCCGGATCCGGATTTGACTATGGACCGCTTGCCTGATTCTAAGATTGGGATTTATCGCCAGTTCCTCGACCACTCTGGCCTTCGGATCCCCTTTTCCACCTTCTTTTTAAATGTGATTCGGTACTTCAAAGTACATATTTCCCAGCTTGTGCCTATAGGTGTGAATAGAGTAGTGATGTTCGAGTTGCATTGCTTCGGCTCAAAGATTCCTGTATCCGTAACTTTGTTTAGAGTGTTCTATAGGCTAAGTAAGCAAGGACATTGGTTTTCCTTTGAGAGTCGAGGAGAGGGAGAATATGGTAAGTGTTTGATCGAAACTACTTCTAGCCTTAAGAAATGGAAAACCGAGTTCTTCTTAATAGATCGCTGAGCGATACCTTTTGTTATGCCTTGGAGACACCGCGAGTCTGTTGTTACTGATGATATGCCTGCTTCGTACAATGCTGAACATGCCAAAGCTCTTGGGAAGAAACCCATTTTATGTCGTCCTCCTCCTGAGGTTCTGCTTTTTCTCGCTGGTCTTTCTTTCCCCTATAGTCATCCGGAGCTGCGCCGGTTACTTTTAGGCGTTAATAAGAAATGTATACTTTATTTTTGTTTGTTCTTGCTTCTTTATTACTCACGCGGGCTTGCTTATGCTTGCCTTGCTTTTGTTTTCCCATTTTCACATAAATGAGCTTCATGGATTTTCTGGATCTTCTTCCTTTGACGAAGGCTTGGTTGACATTGGTGAGCCCTATGCAGAGAACGAGAAGCCCATTCCTCGTGTGACCGAACCCTTACCTGTCGGTAAGGAAATTCCTAAGCTGACACATGTCCAACAATTGGTTGAGAAGCCTTCGTCTCGTATCTTGGAGGCTAAGCAGAAGCAAGAAAAGAACCCAAAAGTGAGGAAAGCTCCTTCGGTCGCTGAGGGTAGTACTTCTAACAAGAGGGTGAAGAGGAAAGGTCGTCAACTGGTTCCTTCCGAATATGAAGCAGACTCCCAAAAGACCCACTCTACTCAACCCATAAGCATTGCTAAACCTAACTGCCAAGCTTCAACTGGTGGTTCCGGTCCAAGGGAGAAATCACCTTCTATTGTTCAAGTGAGTGACCATTCCTCACCTCATGCCAAACAAGGTTCACAACTTGCTGGTTAGTTTTCCCCTTTTTTCTTTTTTGTTTTCCTCCCTTTTACCTCTTTCTGTCGCTTGCCTATAGCTCCTTATTTGCATATACATGTATACTTGTATTAATCCTTTCGTTTGTAGCAGGTGAAGAGTTTGATCCCCCCAAGCATGTTCTGAACTGGAGGTTGAACGAGGATGTTAGGGTCAACTCTAACTATGCTGCTAAAGAGTTCTTGTACAACCTTGCTACTCCTGCTGACGATCAACACTTGAAAGCGATGTCCAACTATGACATCCTTCGTCATAGCTGCCGGTCAGTCGCCCAGAGCACTATTGCTGCGGCAGAGCTGATGAAGCGTTATGAGAAGTTGAACAGCGAATATGTTGACATGGCTAATTCCCATTTTGCTGAAAAGGAGTTTTTTACTCAAAGGGCAAGAGTTGTTGAGTCGGTTGAAGGTCTCCCACCGGAAACTTAAAGATTCCCATTCCACCTGTGCTACGAGAGAGGAAGAGTTGAACCTTCGCATTCAGGCGCTCGAAGAAGAGAATGAGGTTCCAAAGAAGACCGCTACCGAGGCTACTGATCAACTTTCTTTGAAGAGCCATGAACTCGTAGATGTTTCAGGGATACTTTCCGTAGCCGAGACAAATAACAAACATCTTACAGTTCTTCTCCGTCAGGCTGAACATGATAAACAGATGTTGGTTCGAGATGGGATTCCTTGCTTGTTCAAGAAGTTGATAAGGAGCTATGAGTATCGTAAGGCTCTCGGCGGGGCATGCAGTGTAGCCTTTTCTGCGGGTTTCATGAAGTCCACCGGTCTTGGAAGGACTCCGGCCCAAGTGCAGCAAGTCTTGTCCAAAGTCAAAAATATCAAAAGGGATGCTTTGAAGACTTGGGTTCCTGCTTGTGATGCCTTGTTTGATACCTCCTATCCTTTCATTGATAAGATCTCTTCTTCTCACTCTTTATCTGTCGGAGATTTGCTGCAGCTAGAACCAGAATGTGGACCATCTTCATCTGTGACACGCGAACTCCCTTCCGGTACAAATTCTGGCATTACAGAGAAAGATGTTGAACAGTCCGAGCCATCATCCCACCACCTAGAAGAGAAGAAAGCAGACTCTGAAGTTGAAACGACCACCCTTTGAATCTTTTCCTCGCCTCCGGAATGCCGACATGGGCTTGTATCTGAACAATTACTTTTAAGTCTTGTAATAATTTCCTTATTTCGTCTTTTTCATAACATTGTTCGTATCCTGTGTATTTGGTAACTTGAACATGCAGCAAACAATATGTACTTACAACTTCCTACTTTTGAAGTATATCACATGTATTCCTTTATGCTTGTGTGTTTTGTATCTTTGTGTTTTATACAAATTTATATATTATCCTTCGATGTCGGACCGAAAGGTTGAGTCATATGATAATGTTTATCTTTCTTATGTAACATTTAGACACTTAAGAGCGTTTTACCATTATTCGTGGGAGGACATCGGCACATAGCCGCTTTTGATTTGTCCTCCGGATTACCCTTCGGGCGCATCCAACACTTAGAGTGTTTTTCATTTTATTATTTGTATATGGGAGGACATCGGTACATAGCCGCTTATGATTTGTCCTCCGGATTGCCTCTCGGGCGCATCCAACACTTAGAGTGTTTTATTTTTATAATCTATTTATGGGAGGACATCGGTACGTAGCCGTTTTTTATTTGTCCTCCGGATTGCCTCTCGGGTGCATCCAACACTTAGAGTTTTACAAGTTTACAGTCCTTCGGTTAGCTACTCCGAGGATTTGCAAATGTAATGACAATCGTGTTACAAAAACAACATGAAAATTTCATTCATTCATTCAACCATTTCTTGGTTACATTTTTTCTCACATAAAACATTTCTGAAGATTGATTGCATGTCAGGTTCTTGGCACCTCTCGTTCATTCATGGTCTCGAGTTTGTACGAGCCATTTTGGTATGCTTCTTTGACCCTGTAAGGGCCTTCCCAATTGGGGCCTAGCTTGCCAACCTTCTCGACTCTGCTAGCCTCATTCTGTCGATAGACAAAATCACCTAATTTGAAGTTGCAAAGTTTCACTCTTTTGTTGTAATATTGCTCAACTTTCTTTTTGTACTTTGCTTCCTCAATGGCAGCGGTCTCTCGCCGCTCCTGCAACAGATCCAGATTTAGCCGAAGCTCTTCCTCATTATTGTCTTCGTTGAACAGGAGGGTTCTTGCGGACGAGACCCCATTTTGGCCGGGATCACTGCTTCGCTTCCATAGGTTAAGATGAATGGCGTTTCACCATTACTTGTCTTTAGCATCGTCCTATGAGCCCATAGCACATGAGGGAGCTCATCGACCCATCCTGTCAGGTTCTTTCCTAGCCGGGCTTTGAGTCCATGCATCAGCGACTTGTTGGCTCTTTCGACCAACCCATTGGCTTGCGGATGAGCGACGGCAGTGTTCATTTGCTTAATTCCCCATTTCTCACACCATTTTCTTAACGTTCCCTCCACCAATTGCTTTTCATTATCTGTCACAATGACCCTGGGTAGTCCGAACCTGCACACGATATTCTGCCAAGCAAATTTTTTCAC
Organism: Glebionis coronaria; assembly: GCA_025667525.1. Taxonomy (NCBI): domain Eukaryota; kingdom Viridiplantae; phylum Streptophyta; class Magnoliopsida; order Asterales; family Asteraceae; genus Glebionis; species Glebionis coronaria. Next base: position 85,958,421 of record CM046878.1, read on the forward strand.
CTCCTTCCCGGTGACTCGTGCTAGAGGCTTGGCTTCTATCCACTTCGTGAAGTAATCGATTGCCACAATCACAAACTTCACATTCCCTGGGGATCCTTCAATTGGGCCTAAGATGTCCATTCCCCATTGATAGAAAGGCCACGGTGACATGATGGAGGTCAGCTTTGTCTTTGGGAGCCTTGGGACTGGCCCATGTATTTGACATGCTTCATACTTTAAGACTTCTTCCCATGTATCTCGGTGCATAGTGGGCCAATAATACCCTTGTCTCATAATTTTTGCCACCACCGACCTTGTGCCGGAGTGCATTCCACATGATCCCTCATGGACTTCTCTGATGATGTAGTTGGCTTGAGTTGGACCTACACACCTTAGCATGGGAGACAAATAGGATTTTTTGAACATCACACCATCTTCTATGACATATTAGTTTATTTTCATTCTCATTGCCCTAGCTTCGTTAGGGTCTTGTGGCCACACGCCCTCTTTTAAACATTTCCGAATTGGTGTCATTCAATTGTCCCCCTCCTCTTGCACTATGTCATTTACTTCCTGAGCGTCTATGGAACGAGACTCTAGGATTTTGATATGTGTGAAAACACACATCTTTTCTACCACTTAATTACAATAATAACCTGACCAAAACGTGTATTTTATGTCTTTTATGTCGGAATTATGCGTGGTTTGTGTTTTTGTTGTGATTTAGGACGAAAAGGTGAAAAGTGGAGAAAACACGGGAATTCACGGGCATTTACGGACTTTTATTGAAGAAAAAGACGAAAGACGAAGTCAAGAAGTCAAGAGTGCAAAAAGAACGGAAGTCCAAGACCAATTCTGAAGATTTTTCGAAGAAAAAGTCAAAAGACGGAAGTTTATCAAAAGCCGAAGAATTCAAGTCTATTTTATTGAAGTATTTAAAGACGAGTTCAAAGAAATCCCGAAGCCAAAAGTCCTTTAAGTCCAAGTTTAAAGAAGATTAGAAGAATAAAGGACTAATGATGCAATTAATGAAGATTAAAAGAAGGAGGGACTTAATCTCGCAATTAAGAAGAAATGAAGGAGGGAAGGAAGCTTCCTAATCCTCCCCTATATATAGATTAGATCATTTATCATTTTTTCTTTGTTGGCTAACTTGACAAATTAGCTCTTCCACATTTATTTTCTTGCACATTTAAATACTTGTCAAATTTAATTACCTTGTCTTGCACATTAAATTCCTTTAATTTCAAGTAAGTTTTCATTTAATCCTTGTCAATCTTTACTTTATCTTGTTAATCTCTCATCTACCTTTCTTAATCTTTGATTTTTATGTTTATGTTTGTGTTTATGTTCATGTCTTTATTTTGATCAAATGGGTTTTTGATTATTGTGGTTAAAATTGTTTGTTTTGTTGATTTAAATTATTTGTTTATGATTAACTGTTGTTTCGTTATTAGTTTAATTAAATCTTTGTGTTGATTTTGGTTAAATTTGTGTTAGATTGTTATTACTTTGATTCCCTTGTTCTTCGGGGGTGTTTGTTCTGCTACTGTATTCCCAGGAAAACTTCCGAGCCAAGACAAGAAAGGCTGTTCATTCGGAACATTCAAAGTTCCGAACCAGTGGGTTTTATCCGGAACATTCAAAGTTCCGGATCAAGAGTGTTCATTCGGAACTCAAAAGTTCCGAGTAAAGACTTCCGAACGAAGTTTCGGACGAAAACTTCCGGATCAACAAAAGTTCCGGATCAATATCTTCTGAACGAAGTTCCGGGTCAAGAGGAGGAAAAAGTTCCGGATCAGCAAAAACTTCCGAGTCAAGCTTCATCCGGAAGAGTTCCGGATCAATACTTCCGAACCAAACTTCCGACTCAAGGTAGCTTCATCCGGAACTTTAAAAGTTCCGAATCAAGGCTTTTGGGGTTTGGGAACTTCTGACTCAAGACTGCTTCATTCGGAACTCAAAAGTTCCGAGTCAAGCCAGTTCATTCGGAAGTTTTGAACTTCCGAATCAAGGATTCTTACAGGTTTTTGTTATTATCTGCTTTTAAATTTCTGTCCTTTATTATTAAGTTTTATTTTTCCCGCCTTTTTATTTAATTTCACTTTAAGATTATTTGTCTTAGCCTTATTTTAGCCTTGCCTTAGTTTAAGTTTTAGTCGCGTTTTAAGATTGCCTTAGATAGATTTAAGTTTGCGTTATTTACTTTAGTGCCCTTTAATTTCAGTCACGTTTTTTAATACTTGCACTTACTTTAATTAGACTTAGATTTACTTTAATTGCACTTTTACTTTAATTGTTTTGCACTTTTATTTAAAAACAACCAAAAATATTTGTTTTACCAAAAACAATAGAGTCATACTTTATGCCAGAAATCAATTCGAAGAGATACCGAGAACAACAATTGAACCTAGCAAAATCCTTACATTAAAATGGCGCCGCTGTCGGCTCTTTTCGTAAATATTAACGGTTTTCTGTGAGAGACGCGTTGCTTTTTGGGATCCGTTCACTTGTGAGCGTTATTTTCTTGCATAATAAAAAATTCAAAAAAAACCATAAAAATTAAAAAATTGATAAAAACCCATAAAAATTAAAAATTTCAAAAATCAAAAAAGATTTTATCTTTATTGTGTATATATATTGTTTTTGTGTTTGGTTTCTTTTTCTTTTGTCTTTGTAGGTGCATGCGTACTAGATCTTCTAATTATCAAGAGCCCGAGCCTCAAGAAGATTTAGCTATGTCAGGTGTAAACAACAATAATCCACCGCACCCTAATAATAACAACAATGTTCTTCCACAGCCCGATCTTCGGACCATGGAAGAGCTTTGTCAACCAACCATGTTTGGACGAGGAGGACCGATTGCGCCGATGCAAATCAACGCTCCTGTGTTTTTGTTGAAGCACCACATGATTCAGCAAGTACAAACAAACCCATTCCGTGGATTGCCTGATGATGATGCCAACAAACACCTCGACAAGTTCATTACAATCACCCAAAGCATGAAGTTGGCTGGTGCCACAATGGATGAACTTCGCCTACAACTCTTTCCACACACTTTATTACATCATGTCGAGAAATGGTTTGATCATCTCCCGAAGAATTCAATTCACACTTGGGATGACATGACTCAACGCTTTTTCTCGCGCTACTTTCCACCATCCATGGTCACAAGCCTTCGCAATCAAATCAACGGTTTCATGCAAGACCCTGATGAATCTCTTTTTGATTCTTGGGAGAGATATAATGTCTTGATCGATAGATGTCCAAACCACAACATGCTCCCTGTGACCTTAATCGATACTTTCTACAACGGTTTGACTTTTCGAGATCGTGATACGATTAATGCAGCCGCCGGTGGCACATTCATGAAACGGAGACCCGAGGAGTGTAGAGAGCTTATTGAGAACATGTCTACTCACCACAAAAACTGGGATTCCTCTGCTTCTTCAAGGAACAACCCGAGAGTCAATGTTTCTTCCACCTCAGCAAACCCTGATATGACCGAACTCACCCGCATGATGACTGGAATGAGCAAAAGTATTACGCTTCTCGCTTCAAACCAACAATAACAACAAGTTAAAGCGGTTGCTAATCCTTATGAAACATGCGGCGGTCCTCACTCATACACCGATTGTCCTTCGACACAAGGAAATCCGGAAAATGTGTATGCTGCTTATGGTAATTATTCACCGGAAAATTACCAAGCTCGACAACAAAGGGATAGAAATCTGCTGAGTTACCGATCCAACAACTACCTTTCACCCGGTTTTCTCCTCAAAACCAAAACCCCGCCAACAACTACAATAGAAGCAACCAAATCCCACCAAGAGCTTCTAATCCTTATCACCCACCCGCTCAACAAACCCCACCCATTAACCCGGATGTTGAGGCCACAATGAGAACCCAAGGTGAGCAAATTAAGAATCTGCAAAGCCAAATTATCAATCTTAGAGGAGATATCACGAAGCAAGGAAATGAGATTAGAACCGAGGTTCGCGATAATATTCAATCCTCCTTCAGTACTCAAACGAATGAATAAAAGAATCTATTGGCTAGTTTCTTGCCCGCAGCTCAACCTTCTTCTTCGAGTTCTCTACCTTCAAACACCGTCACTAATCCACGAGCTAATGTGAGTGCTATTACTACTCGTAGTGAAGTCACCATCGTAGGACCACCAATCCCACCCCCATCATCTACACCTCCTCCACCACCATGTATCCCTACTCCTCCTACACCTAGTATTAGTGCACCATTACCGTCTCCGCCTCGTCATGACGATGTCTCTAGGAAGGACACTTCAACATCCCAACCTTTACCTACTACACCTTCACCTTCCACCTATAAACCCAACATCCCATATCCTTCTCGCTTAGGCAAGACCAACGAGCTAACCAAGAATGACTGTCAAGTATCGAAATATGTGAATATGCTATCTCAAATGACCATCAACATTAGCCTTGTTGAAGCACTTGTCCACATGCCGAAATTTGTCAAAGCATTCAAGGAATTGCTTAGCAAGAAGGAGAAGCTGATTGAACTCGCCAACACACGCTTAAATGAAAACTGCTCTGCAGTTATTCTTAAAGAACTTCCGGAAAAGCTTGGAGATCCCGGTCGTTTTGTGTTGCCTTGCGTGTTCAACAAAACTGAAGAATTTACTGCCCTTGCTGATCTCGGGGCCAGTATTAATTTGATGCCATTGAGTGTTTGGAAAACACTATCATTACCCGACCTCACTCCAACAAAGATGACTCTTGAACTTGCAAATCGCACTCTCGCTTACCCCGTTGGTATAGCCGAAGATGTGTTCATTAAAGTTGGCGCATTTACTTTCCCGGTCGATTTTGTCGTAGTTGATTATGAAATGGACCCTCGTATTCCTTTAATACTTGGTCGACCATTCTTGAGAACCGGACGTGCTTTAGTGGATGTTGCCGAAGGTGAGTTAATCGTAAGAGTCGGGAATGATTCACAAATTTTTAAAATGGGGAAGCTTACAGGCAAATACTATGGACGAGAATCCGTGAATATGATTAATGTGCTCGATGACTTTACCGTCTATGACAATCCTCTATTCGATTCTTCCATCGATAATCCACTCTTTGAAGATAATGTGGATGATTCTCGCTCCACTTTGGAAGCTTCTCCCATTTATGATTCTCCACCGGTCTTTGATGCTTATGATGATGATTCTAGCTCAGATTCGGATGATTTTGATGATTGTACTTCTGAGTATCCCAAGATGCCCACTTTCGATGATTTTGATGAGGCCGATACTCTTTCGAGCGATTCTTCACATGATAAAGATTCCCCGCCATCACTCGATCCTACTTTGGACGATTACTCATTTGAGGAAGACTTCTCTGAATTTCTCAACACTTACTTCCCTCATGAGAGTGATGCTCCTCCTTATGACTTTGAAGATTATCGTCTTGATCCTACTTTGGATTTGAAGCACATTCTTTCATAGGAGAAGAAACCGATCGACACCAATATCCGTTGCACATATGATTTGACACCTCTTTGTCCCCCTTATGAGGACAGGGTTGTGCTTCTTTGCGGATCTTCTTCACACTCTGCTGAGCCTGAGTCCTATTTTCCCTTAAAGGAAAAGGTGTTCGACCCCGGTATTGATATTCTGCAGCCATCTCAGTATCCACCTGATGAAATAAAAGGAAAAATCTTTGGACTTTATGGAAATCTGCTTTCCCCACTTCAACCTTGCTTCCACCGTGCTCCATCTTTGCTTAAGGGAACCTTGCCACTTCTTATTTGGCTTGCCTTGTTCGCCTTAAGCTTGTGCTATTTGATGGACGAAAACTATGTCTTTGATCCTGGTGGATATGTTTCATGTTTCTTCCGTTGATGATCAAGGTCGAGTCAGGCTAACGACTCGGTTAACAAAAATCAAGCGCTTCTTGGGAGGCAACCCATGCATCTATCTTTTCGCTTTCTTTATCATAAGTGTAGGGGGACCCGTTGGTTTGTTATTTCCTCTCCTCACTTCTTAATCAGGGATTCGAGCTTCAATGGTCCACTCTTAATGATTCTTGACGACCCGTGATTCCGTGTCCACTTCTTCCCGGTTCTATCCTAAACTCTTTTCGATTCACTATTTTATATTTTCTCAATATTAAAATAGGAATCTCTTTAGTTGTCTTTCCCTTAGCGAGATTTAAACAAAGTGCGCAATGTCCTAAGTGTAGGGGAGTTCACTCCCACATGCTTAAACATTGAGGACAATGTTTATCTTAAGTGTAGGGGGGACTTCTATCGAAGTTAAGTGGTCTTTTCCTTGTATTTGTCCTCATTTTAACCGAAAAATCAGTTTTTCGACATTTTTCAAAATTTTTGATCTATTTTAGCCTATTAGTTTTTCCCTTTGTATAGTTATTTTCTGTCCTTATTAGAATAAATGTTTAATAAAGTGGCTTTAATTTTTAAACGTTGTGAATCTTTTGACTTAACCCGAGTTTACTTATCTAAGTTTGCTCTAGCTAGTACCCTTAACGTGTTTAAGTCGAGTTTTGCTAGGCTTTTATATAGGGAGCTATAAAACGCGAAAGTCTTAACTCTCACGGGTTAAGAACAAGAACTTTTCGCAAGTTCCTATAATTGATCCTAGAGAGTCGTTTATTAAGGGAACTTTAAAATGCGATTTCTAAACTTGAAAAAGTCTAAGAATTTGCAAGATCCTATAGGCGACTCGAAAACCCAAAACTTTGATTTAATAGGCTAAGCATCCACGAGTCTCATTCTTTGAGATTTTAAACTGTGGAGAACGAGAGATGATAGAGCCAATTATAAGTTCGGTATTCTTTCGTGAATTTATGTGAGTTAATTATGAGCCTATTCTCCCATCGCTTGCTAATAATTTATCTGCTAATAAATAAGGTTTTACGATTTGAAAAGTTACTTAGCTTCTAGCCCAAGATCGTTTAAAAGTTGCTCGGTATGGATTAGAGTTCATAGCCAAGGCATAACTTATTGAAGCGGGACGCGATGATTGGCGAGTCCGAAAAGGCCCTAACAAGGCATGAGGGCTATATTTTGTTGCTAAAGATCCGAAGTGATGTGAAGAATCATTTATCGAAAATCAATATGAAGGATCGAGACACACGACGAAAAGCAAATACTCCCCAAAAGTCATGGAGAAGTGTATCCGAAAAGACCCTAACAAGGTATGAGGATAAATAGATCCAAGTCATAAAAGGAGGCGGATCGTTGTATATCAAAGTCCAAAATAAAGATTGGAGAAAAATGAAGAAGTCGTGGTCCAAGTATTAATCTCTCAAAACTTCAAGTGAAGAAATTCCTATTATGAAGAGAAGGCCATTATTTCATGAACGTCTCTCAAGGTTTGAAGTATGAAGTCGCTGCCAAATATCGGTCCGAGAAAGGTCTCAAATTGCGAAGCGAGTTATGCCAAGATATGAACTTTATGAGGTCCCGAGAAGCAGTTTTAAAAGATTTTGTCCTTTAGCTAACTATTGATTAAATCGTTCACTTTATTTTCAGACTTAATAACTATCAAAATAAGTCAAAAATGCATCCTCGTGATCATTCAAGACAATAATAAAATATAAGAGATACACCTAGGAATAAGGGAGTCTAAGTGAGTAATTAGCCCACATGAGTTCGTGACAGCTTACTAACTTATAATAACAATGATCTCGTTTTTAAGCTTGGTTTGGAGAAAGTTAAAACTTGAGGATGATGATTGTTCATGACATTTCCAAAACCCGAGGTATGCTTTTGATTTCTTTATTTTGTATGTTTATAGTTTTCTATCTCTTTAATAAAGGCCACTATGGATTGATTATGATGAAAAATGTAAACGTGCTTTGTAAGTAATGCATTGCATGAGGACATTGCAATGGTCAAGTGTAGGGGATTTGATATGTGTGAAAACACACATCTTTTCTATCACTTAATTACAATAATAACCGGACCAAAACGTGTATTTTATGTCTTTTATGTCGGAATTATGCGTGGTTTGTGTTTTTGTTGTGATTTAGGACGAAAAGGTGAAAAGTGGAGAAAACACGGGAATTCACGGGCATTTACGGACTTTTATTGAAGAAAAAGACGAAAGACGAAGTCAAGAAGTCAAGAGTGCAAAAAGAACGGAAGTCCAAGACCAATTCTGAAGATTTATCGAAGAAAAAGTCAAAAGACGGAAGTTTATCAAAAGCCGAAGAATTCAAGTCTATTTTATTGAAGAATTTAAAGACGAGTTCAAAGAAATCCCGAAGCCAAAAGTCCTTTAAGTCCAAGTTTAATGAAGATTAGAAGAATAAAGGACTAATGATGCAATTAATGAAGATTAAAAGAAGGAGGGACTTAATCTCGCAATTAAGAAGAAATGAAGGAGGGGAGGAAGCTTCCTAATCCTCCCCTATATATAGATTAGATCATTAATCATTTTTTCTTTGTTGGCTAACTTGACAAATTAGCTCTTCCACATTTATTTTCTTGCACATTTAAATACTTGTCAAATTTAATTACCTTGTCTTGCATATTAAATTCCTTTAATTTCAAGTAAGTTTTCATTTAATCCTTGTCAATCTTTACTTTATCTTGTTAATCTCTCATCTACCTTTCTTAATCTTTGATTTTTATGTTTATGTTTGTGTTTATGTTCATGTCTTTATTTTGATCAAATGGGTTTTTGATTATTGTGGTTAAAATTGTTTGTTTTGTTGATTTAAATTATTTGTTTATGATTAACTGTTGTTTCGTTATTAGTTTAATTAAATCTTTGTGTTGATTTTGGTTAAATTTGTGTTAGATTGTTATTACTTTGATTCCCTTGTTCTTCGGGGGTGTTTGTTCTGCTACTGTATTCCAAGGAAAACTTCCGAGCCAAGACAAGAAAGGCTGTTCATTCGGAACTTTCAAAGTTCCGAACCAGTGGGTTTCATCCGGAACATTCAAAGTTCCGGATCAAGAGTGTTCATTCGGAACTCAAAAGTTCCGAGTAAAGACTTCCGAACGAAGTTCCGGACGAAAAATTCCGGATCAACAAAAGTTCCGGATCAATATCTTCCGAACGAAGTTCCGGGTCAAGAGGAGGAAAAAGTTCCGGATTAGCAAAAACTTTCGAGTCAAGCTTCATCCGGAAGAGTTCCGGATCAATACTTCCGAACCAAACTTCCGACTCAAGGTAGCTTCATCCGGAACTTTAAAAGTTCCGAATCAAGGCTTTTGGGGTTTGGGAACTTCCGACTCAAGACTGCTTCATTCGGAACTCAAAAGTTCCGAGTCAAGCCAGTTCATTCGGAAGTTTTGAACTTCCGAATCAAGGATTCTTACAGGTTTTTGTTATTATCTGCTTTTAAATTTCTGTCCTTTATTTTTAAGTTTTATTTTTCCCGCCTTTTTATTTAATTGCACTTTAAGATTATTTGTCTTAGCCTTATTTTAGCCTTGCCTTAGTTTAAGTTTTAGTCGCGTTTTAAGATTGCCTTAGATAGATTTAAGTTTGCGTTATTTACTTTATTGCCCTTTAATTTCAGTCACGTTTTTTAATACTTGCACTTACTTTAATTAGACTTAGATTTACTTTAATTGCACTTTTACTTTAATTGTTTTGCACTTTTATTTAAAAACAACCAAAAATATTTGTTTCACCAAAAACAATAGAGTCATACTTTAAGCCGGAAATCAATTCGAAGAGATACCGAGAACAACAATTGAACCTAGCAAAATCCTTACATTAGATTTCCACTAGGATTTCCTTGGTGAGATGGTTAAATGCCACCGATGCAAGTTTGTTGAGCACATCTGCCTTCTGATTTTTTGTTCTAGCCACATGAGTGATGTTGAATTTTGTGAAGCATGTGATGATTTCTTTGGCCTTGGACAAGTACTTCATCATTCTGTCATCACTGACAACAAATTCTCCACTTAACTGGCAAGCTACAAGTTTAGAATCTACTTTGGCTTCTAACACCTTCACTCCCATTTTCCTTGCTAGCCGAAGCCCAGCCAATAATGCCTCGTATTCTTCTTCGTTGTTGGAGCAATTGAATTTGAATCTTAGAGCATATGTGAACTCCATTTCTTCTGGGTTAGTCAGCACCAAACCGGCCCCGGCCCCTTTTGAGCTGGATGCTCCGTCAGTTTATAGCGTCCAAGCTACCTCCGGCTGCACTTGCTCACCGATTTCATATATCTCCATTTTTCCCTCCTGTCCCAGAGGTGCTTCATTAAGAAAATCTGCCAACACTTGGCCCTTGACTGAATTCCGTGACACATAGAATATTTCATACATTGCCAACTCCACAGAATACTTCGCCAACCTTCCGGATGATTCGGATTTTCCCAATATTTGCTTCAACGGTTGGTCGGTTATGACATGGATGTCATGTGCCTCGAAGTATCTAGGGAGCATCCTCGAAAGGTGTAATAAGGTGAAGGCTAATTTCTCTAGTGTTGAGTACCTTGTCTCGGCATCATGTAACGTTCTGCTCACATACCGGACCGGCTTCTGGACGCCTTCCCTCTCTACTAGGAGAACCCCACTTATTGCTTCTTTAGATGCGGCCAAGTACACATATAACACCTCGTTCTTTGCTGGAGATGCCAACGAAGGAAGTTCCATGATTACCTTCTTTAGTTCCTGAAAAGCCTTCTCTGCCTGGTTCGTCCATTGGTACTCTTCCTTATTTTCTTTTGTTATGTTCTTCAGAGTTTCAAAGAATGGAAGCGAACGTTCGGCTGACCTGGACAAAAACCGATTCAAGGTTGCTAGCTTTCCACTAAGGGATTGCATTTCCTTCCACGTCCTGGGTGACCTCATCTTCGAGATGGCTTTCGTCTTCTTAGGATTCGCTCGGATTCCTTCCAAAGTTACCATGTACCCCAGGAACTTTCCTTCTTCGACTCCAAAAGAGCATTTCTTCGGGTTAAGCTTCATGTTAATTTTCCTTAGGTTATCAAATGTTTCCTTGATGTCTTCAATCATCTTTTCTTCAGTCTTGCTCTTGATCATCAAGTCATCAACGTATGCTTCCAGATTTGTCCCTATTTGTGACCGGAATGCCGAGTCTACCAAACGTTGGTATGTAGCTCCAGCATTCTTAAGTCCAAAAGGCATTTTGGTATAACAATATGTGCTTTCATCTGTGTAGAAGGCTGTCTTTTCCTCGTCCTCATTGTCCATGAGCACTTGATGATATCCCTTGTATGCATCAAGAAAACACTTGAATTTGAAGCCCATGACCGAGCCAATCTTCACATCGATGTCAGGTAGTGGATAGTAGTCCTTGGGACAAGCTGAGTTAAGGTTTTTGAAATCTACAAACATTCGCCAGTCACCATCAGGCTTCTTTACGAGGACCGGGTTAGAGATCCATGTTGGGTATCGGACTGGTCTCACTATACCGGATTTTAAAAGATCTGTGACATCCTTTTGGAAAGCTTGGCTTTTTTCCTCGCCCAATGTTCTCCTCTTTTGAGCCACAGGTGTTCTGGACGGATCCACATTCAACGAGTGCTTGATGATCCTTTTAGGGACCCCTGTCATATCCGACGGCTCCCAAGCAAACACATCCGTGCTATTCCTCAGCAGATCTATGAGTTGTAACCTACATTTCTTTGTGAAGAGTCTCCCAATGGTTACCAATTGCTCCGGATAACCGGGATGGATGATGACTTGTTCCGTCATTCCTCCCTCAACTCTTTCTTTCTCATTGAATTTTTCAAAAGCGATCCATTTGTCTAACTCCTTACCCACGGCCGTAGCCTTTTCCTTTGCTATTTTTTGACCATCTTCAATTACCCTACATTCAAAGATAGATCTGGCTGTAGTCTCCAATGTGGCGATGCCACCGAGAGTGGGAAACTTCATTGCAGAATGTATCGTTGAAGGGACGGCTCTTAACTTCTTAATCCCGGTTCGGCCAAGGATGATGTTATACGGGGATGGTGTTTTGATTACACAAAAGGTCATTATTGTGTTCCTCTCCATACCATGTGCTCCAAACGTAACCTCCAGTTCGATTTTTCCCATTGGCAGAGTTTCTTCTCCCGAGAAACTTAAGACCTTGACAGGGTCAAGAGTTAACCTTCGTCTTATATCCGGATCCAAATTCATGAAGCAATGCTCAAACATTACTTCCATGGCCGCTCCCTCATCTACAAACACGCGCTTCACCCAATACCCTTCTACTTCTGCTTTGAATATCAAGGGATCATCCGAAGCATCGGCTTCGGTTAGCGGAGGGAAGTATATTGGGACATTCATCCAATCAACTTCAACTTGACATACTTCTTTTCTTTTCTCGTCGCAGTACTTGCTGCTTATCATGTTTACTGTCTTATCTTTGTATTCACCTCCTCCATTTCCTCTTCCTTGATTGCCCTTATTTACTTTTCCTCTCAAATCTTTGATTAAATGATTCAGTTTTCCGGATTCGAGCGCAGCCTCCAACTGCTTTCTTAGCTAGTGACAATCATTTGTAAGATGACCCTTTTCCCTATGGTAGTCACAATACTTATCCATGTTTTCTGGGCGCACAATGCCCTTTGTGGGTGGGGGTTGAGGTAATTGAAGTTGCAACTCAGTGGCCAAAATTTCCTTGGGAAATTTTGTCAACGTCTCTAGATCGGACCGTTGATACTGATTCTTCTTCGGGTTGGTTGGTGGAAGGTATGGTGAATATGCAGGCTTCGGCCTGTAGTCATTTTTGTTTTTATTGCGGTTGAAGTTCTTCCCTGAGAAATACTTGTCATCCTTGACACCCTTTCCTCCTCTATCACTTCCTTCCCCCTGCGGTAACTCTGTATTTCTATAAGCCTCTTCGGACTTAGAAAAATCATCCACCCTTCTAAACATCTCAGCTACTGTTTTTGGTTCGTCATCGGAGAAACGCCGAGACAACTCTGGGCACTTAGCCCCAGCACTAAAGGAAGAGATTTTCATGAGTTCCGGAACGCCTTGTATATAACTGGCTTCATCAGTCCATCTTTCTTTAAACACCAAGAGTGACTCATTAGCCCTCCTCACAATGCTAGTGATTTCCATGGGGCTTCTGTGACTCTTTCTCCTTAAGGCAAACCTTTCTAGGAATTGATCCCTCAAGTCATCCCAATGTCCTATACTGCCTGGCGGCAATCTTTCGAACCATCCTCCGGCTGCCCCGTCCAATGTCTGCTGGAAAAATCTGCACCATACCGGCATGGGCCACTCTCCCGAGTTAGCCGCACCGGCGAAGCGCGTGATATGATCATTGGGGTCCGTAGCTCCAGTATACAACTTCAATGTAGCTGGAAGGACGTGCTTCGGTGATGAAAATTGAATGATCTTCCTTGTGAACGGTGAGGAGACAACATCCTTGAACGGTTTCTGTAGCTCTTCGGCCGACATGTCTGTATACTTGTGAGTTTGCGTTGTTGTTGGCCTCTCCCTTTGTGTATCCAGCGACTCGTCATCGAAGACCAACTTCATAGGCATAAGAGGTTCTTGCCCGACGGCGTTGTATCGTCCGACCAAACTCCGCAGCTCGCTCACACTATCGAGGATTTTTTGTTGCAAAGAGGAAGGTGTTTCTGTCTCTCCTCCACCGGTGGTGTTGTCACGTTCAGGTGAAATGGTTACAGGAGACCCGCTTCCCGAAGCCCCTGCCATTGTTAGCTAGTTGGAGATTCGAGTTTAGGGTCCCACGGATGGCGCCAAATGTTGAAACAAATTTCCGCAGGAACTAGATCCTTAGATATTTAGCTTCGGTCTCGTGTAATGTGTGCTTGTAGGATGAGCCTACCCTGCAATAATAGAACACACGTTAACTCGCCTCAAGTGTGAACCCGAGACCAATCTCCAGCGTGAAAGTAAGTAACTGTCACTAGAGTGGTATCCGGTGCGGAATACCGGAGATATGTTATTAATTGAGAGTAAATGTTGTGTATTGTGTGTTGTTCTGTGTAATAAATGCCTTGGGGTATTTATACCCAAAGCTTAGGGCATACCTGGACGTATAGTCACGTCATTGAGATGTGCGCCTATTGAACAGTACCCTAATGTCAGGCACAGTGTAAAAGCAGGCGGCGGACCATGACTGGATCCGCTAGGTAAAGCCCTGCCTTGTCGGGTAAAACGAGGTCTCCCAAGATTTGGGGAATCTTGTCTGTTTTCTCTCTCTTACGTGGCAGTTGCTCCTGTTGGATAAATCAAACGAACAAAACAAATACGAACAAACTAAGCGGAAGCTTTTATTCAATATCAAAGTTACAAATCGAAAGCTACAAAGAAAATTAAAACAATTAATCCCTATTTATAGGCTAAAACAAACTTGTTGGACAAGCTAAACAAATTTACTAAACAAACCCTAAAGTTTAACTCACTTTTCAACAATCTCCACCGTGAGTTCAACTTCATACGAAACTTCAAAACAAACGAATCTTGGTCTTCAAATTCAAATATCCGAATACCAAATTCCAAACGCCCCTTGAGAGTTTAAGTCACTTTTCGAACAATCTCCACCGTGACTTCAACTCTATTTGACACTTCAAACCAAACGAACATTCCGTCTTAATTCGGAATTCCAAACGAACGAACGAATAAACGATCGAAACAAACAAACAAACAAACAAACAAAACGATCTAATCTGAAAACGATCTCAAACAAACAAACAAATGATCGAACCTGAAAACGATCTCAAACAAACAAACAAATGATCGAACCTGAAAACGATCTCAAACAAACAAACAAATGATCGAACCTGAAAACGATCCAAACAAACAAACAAATGATCGAACCTGAAAACGATCTACCAAACAAACGACCGAACCTGAAAACGGTCAACCAAACAAACGAATCTCCCCAAACGATCTTCACCAAAGACTATCAAATTCGAGCAACCAACTCTAAAACCCGACGAACGAAGATCCCAAATTTTTCACACAATCAAATACCGGCCACCAAAGACTCCACCGCAATCGATAATCCCAAATCAATCTTCCAATCAAATAATTCCGATCTCCATATTCTAAATAATCACTCCATCATAATCGCCAATTCCAAATCGAGAGTCTAACAAATCTTTAAATTAAATACGAACTTCACAATAATTCAAAGTTTTCAAAACAAACCCTTCAAACCAAACTCGACTCTGACTTCAACCAATTAGATCGAAACAGATAATTCTTCCAACCTAAAAACCTCCACCGACCCATTATATTCATCAGTCAGTCAGTGACGAACTTCAATCCGAACGAATACCGAACAGTTTTATTTTTCTTTTTTTTTTCTTCTTCATGGCGAATCGACCTAGCTCCGATACCACTTGTTGGATAAATCAAACGAACAAAACAAATACGAACAAACTAAGCGGAAGCTTTTATTCAATATCAAAGTTACAAACCGAAAGCTACAAAGAAAACTAAAACAATTAATCCCTATTTATAGGCTAAAACAAACTTGTTGGACAAGCTAAACAAATTTACTAAACAAACCCTAAAGTTTAACTCACTTTTCAACAGCTCCGGTGCCAATGACATGCCTTCGACCATGTGCCGAAGACATACGCGAACACATATAACATAGACAAAAGTATGAGGCCATTAATTGGTATAAAGGTCAAGTTATTTGTTGTTTGTTTGTAGTCGCCTCAAGGACAAAAAAGCTTTCCAATAACTAAAAAAACATGTTGTAAGAAACTTGTATTTGAGATGTAAGTTTAACATCAAGTGTCTAGAAACATAAATTTGAAGGGACAACTCTAACAATCTTTATTGTAACAAACTAGCTTCTTTTTTTTTTTTGGTTTTTCTCTCTTTAAAACAGTGTCATTATTTCTGTAAGTACTTGCATATTCTCTTGCTAAGTGTCAGCTTATACACATCATTTTAGACTTTCCTTTATTAGAAAAATTGCACTTCAATATGCTGCTTTTGCATTTACAAAAGATGTGACTTTTAATCAATTTAAAGAATAAAAGAACTATCGAACAGTTAAAAATTTAAACCTTATTTTATTTGTGGGCATTTTGGGTTGACCAGTTTGATATACTGGATCAAACACACATAACTTTGATAATAATATATAGTTTTTGTAACATGAGTAATTGTATAAAATTTGATTGACAAGTTGATCAAAACCGATTTGGTTTTCTTTGTTGATGTTTTTCATAGTCGGCGAATCTGTAACTTAGATATATACTGTTTAACCACGGTAATTTTTTACCGTATCCAATCATTTTTTCGATCACCCCAAAATATGTATCCTACTTGGTGAAGTTTGAACATGTGACCTCTTGTAAAGAAACCAAGGTGTTAATTTAACAAAGAAAATTCTGACCAAAATAGAGGGTTTTTGTAGATTATAGATCAAGTTTTTGAGGGTTTTTGAATTTTGAAATTTGATCCATGTAAGAACTTGTAAAATAAACAAATAAAGAGAAAATAAAATGATGGAACATGGTATGATTGACCATATCTCTTTGCATAACTGCATGATATTTTTTGAATCATTGTCATAGGAATAAATGGGAGCTTACACAAAGCCATATCCATAATGTAGCTATCAACAATAGTTTGCTAAAAACCTACCGTAGCTATCAACATAATGTCACAAAAATTGAGACATTGTTATACACAACCTATAGGTTAATGCTAGGTTGTTTGATCTTATAGGTTTGAAGTATTAAGAACACATTTTTGTTAGCCGATATTGGGGATGAACTGATTTTCAACTCGTAACTACAACCAATAAAAGAATAGTTATTGAAATACATCAAACTCGCAACGATACATTCAGCTCCCGATTGAGCTCCGAATATGCATATATGATCGTCTACTTTGTTTTCTGCTTTTCTAGTGCGGATTCTAAAAAGAGCTATTGCAAAAAACTCAAAGTTACGAGTATATGATCATAGGAAGTCATTTTTCCGGTTTTAACATAGAAATATATAATCAACCAATGTCATATATTGTTTTGAGATGATATCATAAGAAGTGAAAAATTAAAAGACTCAAAACAAACAACTTCTTGGAATTCATTAAACAAGCTAAAGCATTAAAAGACCTAACAGATATATTT
The DNA here is from genome assembly GCA_025667525.1 of Glebionis coronaria. Lineage (NCBI taxonomy): Eukaryota > Viridiplantae > Streptophyta > Magnoliopsida > Asterales > Asteraceae > Glebionis > Glebionis coronaria. The sequence goes on from CM046878.1 coordinate 85,975,445, forward strand.
GGTTCACTACTTCACCAACCTAGCTAACCATCCAACACACACAGACACGCTTAAAACACGCCAAAGAACATGAACCCGACACCATAGAGAATTGCAACAGAGGATGGGATCCAGAAGTTGTAAGATGGCCAAAATGTGATCTGCACCACAACCGTAACCATGAAGATCATGCACATGCTAGCGAAGATCACGAAATAGGGATATCTACCACTCCCTTTAGAACGTAGATACCCGGAGATGCCATATAATCCTATAGCAAGCACACATGATATCAGCAGGGTCTTTGCATCCGAAGGATCATCAGTGGGAAAGGTTGTGAAAGCATACAGAATGAACATACACACGGAGAAACTAATCATGGCGTGCACTCCAAATTTTATCTGCGCGTTCCAGTACTCTTGAGCTTCAGCACTTTGACCAGCCATGTTAGGATTCTACAAAGTAAGAATTTATATTAGAGAATATTCAAGATAGTGAGTTATTAACAAACAGTACGTCAAACAAGTGCTCGTAACCCATAAATCATAAACTGCAATGAAGTACAATCATCTTTGTTTCATTTTGTTTTGAAACCTTTTTGAAACAGTTAAAGCACATATATGATAACTAAACCCATAAAACACTAGAAAGTTATTATTAAAAGTAAAGGTTTTAGTTAAAACAATCATCTTTGTGTTATTTTAGTTCACTTGTTATGATATCAAAAACCTTTAAAATAACACATAAAACACTAGAAAGTTAAAACCTAATATTATGTTTCAAGTTCAACTTTAAAATACAAAAAAAACTAGAAAGTTTACTTTGAGATTTGTAGAAATTGAAGAATATCTTTTGCTAAATGCTTGAGTTGAGAGTGTTTGCCTTCTTGACTGTTAGGTGGTCACGTTTATATAGACCCAAATGAGTGAAAGTACATCTGTTCAAAAAAAAATGAGTGAAAGTACAGATAAAATTTGCCCAATGACCCTATAACTTTCTCAAAATAACTGATAGAACCTTTACTTTTTATAAGTCTATTTATATGAGAGTGCAAGAGTCCATTGGTAATATTGAGAAGTTCACAGGGGGGTTTGGGCGCACTAGAAGCAGGGGCGCGGTGCAACCGATACGGGTATTGTTTTCGAGTAATTCGAACTCGAAGTCTCCTTGAACTAGCTTGGGTCGAGAATTATCAAGCATCAAGCTTGAGCCGAAATAGCAGCTAGAGGAATTATTGAGGTTTTAAGTATCTATATCAATATTGCATGTACTAGATCAAAGAAATCTCTCTTAAATCTTGACGATTGATTCGTCGTGCTCAAACCGTGATAGAAAGTGTTTCCATTGGTAATATTGAGAAGTTCACAGGGGGGTTTGGGCGCACTAGAAGCAGGGGCGCGGTGCAACCGATACGGGTATTGTTTTCGAGTAATTCGAACTCGAAGTCTCCTTGAACTAGCTTGGGTCGAGAATTATCAAGCATCAAGCTTGAGCCGAAATAGCAGCTAGAGGAATTATTGAGGTTTTAAGTATCTATATCAATATTGCATGTACTAGATCAAAGAAATCTCTCTTAAATCTTGACGATTGATTCGTCGTGCTCAAACCGTGATAGAAAGTGTTTCCACATAATTACTTTTCCCCATAACACTAAAGCCTATCGTAACACCAAAAAATGCTCTCGGGTATAGTTGCGAGGTTTTAAAAAATATATAAAAAATTATACATGACGACACAACAACAAGAAAAACGAAAAAACATGAATGGATATGACTTTTTGCGCCGTCATGTCACGTTTTGGGGGAAAACGTGGACTGGCAGCTACAGTTTGAGGACTGAAAATGCATGTATGGTGTGTGATTTGCCATTTTCATCTCGCGTCTGAAAAAACACATCTCACAACGCACCGTACCCATCTAGATCGTATAAACTTTGTACAACACGAGACATTATTAAATGCAATTTTATGTATGTAGTACTATTACAAAATAGTTTGCATGGATCATCTCTTACATATTTTTCAAGACATCCGTTAACGTAGCTTTGAGGCTATTTATGCTTAGTTTAACTATGATTAATCCTAATTGTTTTGCAAGTCATTTATTCGAGTATACTAAATATACATACAAAATACAAAAATGGATGGTCAAATATATTAAAAGTCTTTTAAATTAAAATTAATAGATATTGAAAATAGTTTGAAATTACGCGTTTATGAAAATAAAGGCTTGTCATACTCATTCATTTCATTATGTTAAAGATCACAGCTGGTATTTCTTGTACATATTCATTTTTATTTTTGTGCATTCTGAAGAAAATAAAAGATCAAAAGCCTGATATTTCTTGTCTACATGATAAACATGTTCAAAATATATGTTTATATGTTTTATATTTTAAAAACTCAAGTTGTAATTAAGTGAATGTTATTTGTGTTGCGAAAGTGTGATGCGCTCGAGTTAGCAGACCGTTGAGAGTTGAATGGCTACAGTGTAAAATTGAAGGCTTTATATACCTTCTAATGGCAAAAGTCATTAAAGATTTTTAACAATACATAATCGTGTTTAGTAGTTTTTCACATTGTAGCAATAGTTTTTTGGATGATCTTTAGAAAGATTTGGTAACTATCAAGTCTTTTGTAAGAGCATCTACAATGCTTATGTCTTTCAAAGATTTGAGGCATTTAAAACATTCAATATATTGCACATTGATAAGCAAAGACTTTAAGGAAAGGCTTGAAGTTTAACAAGTCTTATGAAAAAGCTTTGCAAAAAGCTTTTCTTGTAATGCCAAAAAAGCCTTCCAAAGACTTGCTAAAAGTGTAAAAAGCTTTTGTCTATTTGAATCATTGTATTTGGTCTAAGAGTTTTAGGGCCTGTTTCTTTTTTTTAAGAAATTAAGTGGGTTGTGGATATACCTCCCTTACGAGAAGGTAGAGGGTATGGAGACAGAAACTTGTCTTTCTTTTCTTTTCTAAATGAAATACTCACAAACAACAAAATGACAAAATTATCCTTCAAAGTAACTGAAGTTGTGTTATTATTGATCGTATTAAAACACACACAAAAAAAACTTCTTTCAAAGGCTTCTATCAAATCGATATACAAGCTTTTTAATTAATACAAATTTTGATAAAACCACTTTTGTAGAAAAGCTTGATAAAACCATTTATTGTCCAACAAAAATCCAAGTATAAACATCAAAGTTTCAAAAAATGGAAGGTATGAATCTTCCTGATCTATATTATTGATCATCTAAACTCTATTGAGTAAAATATACAAACACTAAAAAGTGGAGATCACAACGAAAGCTAGAGGAAAGACGAATTACGAAGGTGGTTGTTGCCGGAGAAGGGCTGGCCAGTGACCGGTGATAGTGACATGAGGAGTTGTCAGTGATGGAAGGTGTAAAGATAATTTTTTTGGGGTTTGATAAAGGAGGAGGAAGAGAGGATATTATTGTAAATTGGGTGGTTGGTGAACACTTATGAAGGTCTGAGTGAGGAGAGTATAGTTTTTGGCTCTCTCTCCAATTAGACGTATAGATGGCAAACCATATGCAGCAAGTAAAAAAGAAACATCCACATATAAAATGGTGGACCCAAATTCTTAGCTAAAGGCTAATTCAGCAAAAAAGAAACACCCCCTTAGTTAGTAAATGATCTTAACATTAATGACATTAAATGCATTAAGTCTTAAAAGAATTGATGCATTATAGATGCTCTTAAGATGCTAGAGTTCATTTATTATTTCCAATCATTCTTCACATAGTTATAACGGATCTCTCTTGTCTTTCAATTAGCTAGTTACAATCGTTAAGTTACTATTAGTCTTTCTTTGATTTTGTATTTATAATTAATTATGTTGATTGATTATGTAGTGTAGGTCAAGAGTTTGTGAAATTCGTTGTGAGGTGATAAGATCTGTCTTGTGGGAATTATCTTTTTTATAACACGTATTCGAATACTAATTTGTATTGTATACCTGATTCATTATAAGAATTACAGGGGTGATTGGTTGAGTGCACTTGAAGTATTATGGTTGATCTTGATATTGTTTACAGAACATAATACTCAACTTGGATATTTTTTCATCCGAACATTGTTTATTCTAGGAAAAAAAAATATATGAGCAAACATACATAATTGTTAACGGGGCAAATTTTAAAACTCATAAAAATTTTAAGACCATGTACGATCGACCATCTCGCATCCCTTCAAAGGTGGTCGTGGGCAATTCATAATAGAGAAATGATACATCCACAAACAAACCACAAACAAAATTCCACAAAGAAGAGGTGGCATGTTTTGATTGGATTAATCAAATAAGAGAGAGAAAAATAATACAAACATCAACCAATAAATACATGCCACATCCTCTTTGTGGATATTTGTTTGTAAGATGTTTGTGGATGTAGCAAAACTCTTCATAATATATAATTTAATAAATGTAAACTGGCCTATGTCTGATTTAGGTGGGCTTTTAAGTACTATTCACTCATTTTATTTGATGAGTATAATGAAAAGTTTTTCGACAATAAAACGAAATTTGTAGGGAAACTATAACACTTTTATTTATAAATCAAATAAATTAAATTAATTAAATTAACATAAAACAAATAACATAATATAAATCACAGAAAAATAAATACAGACATAATTATAAACGATAATTAAATAAAACACTAAAATAATAAAAAAGACTTACTAAATCACCAGCAAGTCGATGCACGCGTAAGACACACTTAGAACTAAAGAGCCGAGGCACGTATTTGACACGCTTCCCTTAAAACAGATTCGTCGTCTGTTTCCCAGGGTACAACAGCCGAAACAGTAAGTTGTACTGTCGGACTTAACAAAACTGCCCGGAATTTCACCTTTACAGATGCATACTCCATATGTTAGAAACCAATAATAATACTTATTGATTTAATGTGTGAAAAAAACTATGGAATTAGGCCTCTATTTATACACAATAGACCCCCTTCCAGTTTACTCATCCCACCGATGTGGGACAAAAAATAAACTATTTTCCTCTTTAAGCATGGTACCAAATGCCTAACTTTGAGACACGATATCTCATTCACATCACCTTCATTTTGGACACATAAAGGCTCATTGCCAAGCTCTCTTCAAGGAGAACGCGAACCTATAAAGTATCACTAATATATATGACACATACATATACATAATTGTGTCCAAAGTTGGTCAAAAGTTATTTTGCCAACAATATTTTCCAACAATCCCCCACATGAATAGAGATCGGTTGTAATACACAAAAGTTTCAATAAAATTCCAACAGTTGAATCTTGCATAGGATAGGTAGGTGTGACCCTTTGAACCTTCCCTTGTGAGATGCACTTAGTCTCCTAGATCTAAGTAGACGCGATGTCTTTGAACTTAGCCTCTGTTTACGTAGACGACAATACACACTCACACAAGACTCTCCCTGACATTGTCAAGTCCTCATAGTCGTGTTCGTTATGGTCATGAACACTAGCCTGGTTCTGCAAGAGCTCTTAGAAATTGCGCCCCCACAATTTCTTTCGAAGCGACCCCTACTTCTCTCTCACATAGGTGATTTCATCTTGAATCATTAAAAACATATGTTTTATGATTTCATATTGAATCATCATGCTTTATGATTTCATCATGAATCAATTAAGCCATATGTTTAACCTCTCAATAAGTCACATTGTTCTAGGAATGGACTAGGAAAGTTACTGTATTAAGTAACTCCCCCACATTGACGTGACTTCCCCCACATTTCTATGATTAGGTTGTTCTATTGAACCCAGATCTTGGGATCTCCAGTCAACTGGGTTAGGTTTTCCTTCATAAAAACTCATTCTTTCAAGGGCTTTAGTCCCATTCCTTTAGACGACTCACTAACTAACTCTCTGCTTAAGACTTTCGTAAGCGGATCCGCGATGTTATCCTTTGACGTTACGTAGTCAATCGTGATAACTCTAGTTGAGAGTAGTTGTCGCAACAATCACAATCTATGATGGATATGTCTCGACTTACCGTTTACATTTGTGATATGAGCTCTGTCAAATTCTATTGACTATCACACTTTATAAATATGGTCGTTACCGGTATACGCCATCTTGGTATGTCCTTTACGAATTAACGTAAACTATCCTGCATATTTTATAAATTTATCTCAAATAATAAATTCATATTTCATCATAGATTTAGCTATAATTGTCTCTTTGAAATACTTTCAAGATTTCTAGGACATAGCTTTCCACTTAGGATAAATACATCCCCTCTAGTGGATTTAGATTCTTATATGTAAGAATCTATATTTGCATTACTCTATCACTTGATAGTAGTAGGATATCTTCCATAATGCAATATTATTAGTATCATAGTACTCAAGTAATACTTATTCAAATGGTCCCCACTTGAATTACTAATATATCTGCTTGCCTGATTATAAGTTCTAAATCAGATCATACACACGTCATTAGACACATAAGATACCCAATATTCTTTGAGTATTCAAAATGGGAAACAATTTTACCTTTATTTTAAATAGATTTAAAAAGATGTCATTGGACTCTAGCTAGGCCGGAATCCCCCACATTTAACCTCTCAATAATATTGTTTTTTCTTAATGTTTGACATCAAAACAAATCCATATAGGTTCAACAAACCCAACAACTAATGAAATTCATGTCAAATATTGACTCCAACAGATCATTAGTGGATTTATTCATCTTTTTATCACTTCTAGTGATAAGTATATTCATGTATAAACACAAGAGTACATATTTACTATTGATCACACGTACATACATCAATTTTGAATCCACATTCTGACATGATATGGTCAAAAAGTTTGATGTCATTGTTTGGTAGCTTGTCTTAAACCATATAATGACTTAATTAGCCTACAAACTTTTCTCTCTACCATAGGAACTATGAAACCCTCAGGCTGGTTCATGTATAGTTCCTTTTTCTAAATCCCTGTTTAGAAATATCGTTTTCACATCCACATAAGAAACTTTCAAAATTTCTTAATGCGGTCAATAAAGTACCATCATAATTGAGGTCATTCGTTTAACATGCGAGTAAGAATCAAAGGAAGATAGACCTTCTTGTTGTCTAAATTCTTTGGATACTAATCTTGCTTTGCACATGTCAATGGTGACATCGACTTTTATCTGCTTTTTGAAGATCCATTTATAGCCTAGTGGTTTACAACTTAAGGTACATCCACGAGCTTCTAATTTACTTTTATAAAATAAAATCTATTTCACTTTTAATGGTTCTTTCTATTGATACCCTTTCAAAGAAAGTTACTGCTTCTCAGTAAGAAATAGACTCATTTTTCCATTTTTTTTACCATAAAAGAAACAAAAACCGAATCTAACCAATCTCTCGGTCCATGCCATTTTGTTTTTTATAGGTTTAACCTCTTCTTGGGTCAATCTTTTCTCTCTTCTAAGAGATCAATATCATCTTGTTGTCTCTGACCTTGGACAACCTCGTCATCTATTCTAGATGATCTTTCAATTTCCTTCGTAAACAAGGAATATATTTCTGAAGAATGAATCATTCCTTAATTCCATTACTATGTCTATTTTCGATTCATGTAAAATGAAACGATAAGCACTGCTATTCATAAAAAATCCTGTGAACATACAATCCATAGGTTTAGGTACAATATTTCGAACCATGAATTTCATACGGATATCTTAGCTAGATATCCCCCACATTTGTAAGTACTTATAAGATAGTTTTCTTCTCACCCATAGTTCGTAAGAAGTATCTTATTTTATTTACAAGGGATCTTATCTAAAAGATAAGTAATCAATATAATCGCTTTCCCCCACATGCCATGGCTTAAACCTGGACTTAAGAACATGGCATTAACCATTTCTTCTAAGGCACGATTATTTTCTATATCAAGAGCAATGAATTTGTGTCTTATTCTAATTTTTGCATAAAAATTTAGAAATGGAGACACATATTCACCTTCAATAACTTAGAATCACCTTATTATCAATAATAAGTTGGTTCTCAACTTATGTATATAGATCAAGCTTGTCTATATCCTTACTCTCAAGTAAGTGTAAATAGCAATATTTTGTACCACATTCAGCCAATATAGTGAAGTACACGATACTCTACACCTTAGTAGGTATCAATTCCAAATCACATAAAACCATGTGAATCATATCAAGGTTTTCGATTATTTTTTGTTCAACCAAGAACAAAAAGAAACTTGTCAATTTGGCTTCAATGTAAGTTTTGATTTTGTAATCCGTGTCAATACAAAAATGGGTATCCAATTTGATTAATTAGAAAACATGTTGAGGAAAATTTAAAACATGTCAAAGTAAGTCATAACATACATTTAAAACTGACCATTAGAAAACAAATCAACTTAACCATTTTAAAGGCATAACCCGTATGCTCTAAATTTATGTTATTCGTTAAATTGATTTTTATATGATTCAAACACATATGAAAGCCAAATTTCATTAAGCAACCATCCGGACATAAGATCCTACGAATCTCCGGCACACACTGCGATGGTTAACTTAGTGTCTTTTCTAGATGTAAATCACATCTTTTTCCTTGATATTAGCAGTTGGAGAGTTTTCGAAACTCGTTCTCTCCATTCTCAACGGCAATATAAGAGCTAATCAAACTCTTATCACCATATACATGACATGATACAGAAGTGCTGATGCACCATTATCTATGGTTGGATTCACTCATGACCTCAGTTTTCATGTCATTCTAGCCATTTAACACATAGTTACGGCACAAAAGGTTTCTGAATGCTTTAAAGCATCTACCGTACACATAAATCGAGTATCGGTCTCCCATCTTACAAGTAAGGGAGCAGATCCTTTAGATGTCACTCGTGACATTCCAAATAATTTGTTAATCCGATGTCTCATAATTAGTTTGAAACTAATTTTTGTTACTATTAACAACGTTCTAAATCACATAGTGTTTCTTATCCAAAACGAATTAAATCGAATTTTGATTCAAACCACTAATGTTTTGTACGATCCGTTACACAAAACCACTTTAAAGAAAGTCTTTCGACTAAATAATTAAAGAATGTCTCCTATGACATAATCTTTCTAACAAAACCACATATGTTATCAATCTTCATCACGAAGATCTTAATAGATCAATTTCATATGATCAATTTCTACAATGAAACTCAACAAGGTTTCAGTAGATCCATTCTTTTAAAAAAAACTCAACAATGTTTTAATAGATATGCCTTTAAACTCAACAATGTTTTTATAGGTATATCTATAAACTCAACAAGGTTCTATAGGTATATTTATAAACTCAACAAGGTTTCAAGAATATATATGGTTTATAATTAGACTCGGTCCAATTTACAATGAATTACACAATTCAAAAACTCTTCCACTAATTTAATAAAAATAGTGTATGTAATCTGATATTTAATGATAACTCATACCATTGTCAACATCTTGTTTCAAAGAAATTCTTCTTGATTTCATTGAACATGTTTCAAAAGTCTAATAAAATAAGATCTTGCACTTTATGAGATCAATGAATACGTTCTAATAATCTCATAAAATAGCAACTTATCTTTTATGAGATTTGTGTCAAAGAAACTCCACTTGGTTTCAATGAATCTAAATTCACCATGATTCCAATCATGCTGTAACTGGCGCACCAATTACATTTACAAGATTCACTAGGGTCACAATTGTGTTACCACAAGTAAATTTGTCAATATTCTAACGGAATACAGTTAAGAACTATTAAAACAATTTGGTATCTAATAAACTCAACATGGTTTATATAAACTTGTACCAAATCTGATTCAAAGAAACTCAATCATGGCTTCAGTAAATCTAGGTTAAAACTATAACATATGTAATAAACAAACTAAACGATCAGTTTGAACGCAAACTCATCATGGTTTCAAAACAAACTGATACGATAAACTGTTTTAAAAAATCGTTTATAGATCTGTAACACCAGATCTGTTAATTAAAATTCTGTTTACCTAAAAACTGATTTCCTAAAGAAACACAATCTTGGTTTCGGGAGAATACAGTTTGTATAAAAATAAGTTAATTAAATTAATATGATTTTAACAAAAAAGTGTTTAATTCTGTTACACAGAATCTGTTTTAAGACTGTAGGGAAACTATAACACTTTTATTTATAAATCAAATAAATTAAATTAATTAAATTAACATAAAACAAATAACAGAATATAAATAACAGAAAAACAAATAACATAATATAAATAACAGAAAAATAAATACAGACATAATTATAAACGATAATTAAATAAAACACTAAAATAATAAAAAGACTTACTAAATCACCAGCAAGTCGATGCACGCGTAAGACACGCTTAGAACTAAAGAGCCGAGGCACGTATTTGACACGCTTCCCTTAAAACAGATTCGTCGTCTGTTTCCCAGGGTACAACAGCCAAAACAGTAAGTTGTACTGTTGGACTTAACAAAACTGCCCGGAATTTCACCTTTACAGATGCATACTCCATATGTTGGAAACCAATAATAATACTTATTGATTTAATGTGTGAAAAAAACTATGGAATTAGGCCTCTATTTATACACAATAGACCCCTTTCCAGTTTACTCATCCCACCGATGTGGGACAAAAAATAAACTATTTTCCTCTTTAAGCATGGTACCAAATGCCTAACTTTGAGACACAATATCTCATTCACATCACCTTCATTTTGGACACATAAAGGCTCATTGTGAAGCTCTCTTCAAGGAGAACGCGAACCTATAAAGTATCACTAATATATATGACACATACATATACATAATTGTGTCCAAAGTTGGTCAAAAGTTATTTTGCCAACAATATTTTCCAACAAAATTTGCATGACAATCTCAAAACAAGAAGCCAACATCCGATCGATGGATAATAACATAAACTCGAGTAAGCCAGATATAAAGAATATCGGCAACATGGCAAGGATATACGGATTGTGTAGCATAAATGAAATGTTTGTCTATAGGCTCTATAAGAGTGTAAATGAGCCGTTACTTGAGATTGGCTTTGTATAAGCTGGATTTAAGCTCAAGTTAAACATGATCGAGCCAAAGCTCGAGCTTAATACGAAGCTTGTTGCAAGTGACTCTCACAACCATCACAAGTTCATAATATCACTCATTATCGCGTATGCATCGTCGTCGAATTGCATGAGTACGATATTATTATATGTAATGTATATACAACTTAAGGACTTCTATATGTAATTAATACATTTAGGGGTGTTTGGGATTGTCTATTGAAAATAGATTATTCGTTTCGAGAATGAATAATCAGATAATCAATAATTAGAAAACGTGGTTTTGAGAAATAGTGTTTGAATTTTATTATGTCGTTTGAAATCGCAATTATCAGATTATCAATTTTTTTAGTATTTATTCGTTTGGTTGATAAGTAAAATATGTAAAATAAACTTATTTTACCTTTTTCTTTATTTTGAAAATGAAATAAGTAACTTTTCGCTTACTTTTTAAAAACCTTATTTTGAAAGCTTATAAACGCAAATAATCACTTTTTTCCTTTTATTATTCAAAGACTTATTTTTGTTTATTTTTCATTTTGAAAAGAAATAAGTAGATAATTTAATTCTCAATGCAATCCCAAACACCCACTAAATATGAACAACTATTTAAAAAATTATTGAACTTTCGAATTGCATGAGTACGATATTATCAGGGTCGGATTTAGGCATATGCAAGGTGTGCAACGGCATAGGGCCTCCATTTTTTAGGGGCCCCAAATCTAAATCTGAAGTGTTAGTATGAACTCATTTTGTGACGTTTTTGTACACTAAAACGGTGTTTATGAAGGTTTAAATACTTTTTAAAAGGTTAGAATTTTATGATTTGAGTTGGAGAAATAGAGATTATAATTTACTGTAATGGAGTAACGGAGTAATATGCAGATGCCAGTGGAGAAGATGGCACAAAATTCATTTTCTTTTCTTCTTTTTGAGTTTTTGTTAAATTACAAGTTTAACCCCTACAGAATACAAAGTTTTAGCTAAGCCATGTTGTTATATTATTTGTTTAACCCTTTAGTATTATTAGCATTTAAAAAGTAAAAGTAACCTGAAAAAAAATATTGCACTATAATCTTCAAAAATTATCTTTGATAAGCTAACTCAATTTGTAACCATTTTTGGCCATAAATATGTTTTTAAAAAAATTATGTACATATATTTACAAAATAACTTAATGTTGGTCTTTAAATCGTAACTTATACAAATTTTGAAAATTTGAATGAATTATATTGAAAAGTTATATGGGTAAGATCTTTAATAAAAAGAATAAAAAAGCACATAAATCACTCTCAAAATTTGTTAAAGAATTATTATGAATGATTAGAAGTTTATTGATTTTGTTACGCGTATTGTTCAAGGGCCTCCGATATAATATCGTACAAGGTCTTCAAAATTCACGAGACGAACCTGGATATTATTATACGCTCAAGGACTTGTCTGTCTTGAAAATACCTACACGGGGTTGGTGTAAGCATTTATTTTATGTTCAAATGTATATACAAAACTGGAAGGTCAAATACATTGAGGGTATGTAACGTCTTTCAAATTTACCAAATATCGCAAATAATTTGAAATGAGGTGTTGCTCTCATAAAAATAAAGGCTACTTGTACATTACTCATTCAATTCATTTCAATATTTTGAAGATTGCAGCTAGCAACATGCAAGGAAATAAATACATCGATCGCTTCCAATATATTTTTTTTACAACTTTTACTAAAATGTATTGTTATGTATAGCCATGATAACTGTTCGTGTATGTGTTCGGAACACATGACCCGATCGAGAACACACTTGACGATCTGGAACGCACACATCTTTCTAGAAGAAGTCAACGATAGTCAACAAAAAACTCAGCAGACATACTTCCTATAAAATAGGGAGTGTGTCCCCAATCGGGCCAACCAAGGTCCATCATCATTCCCGGCCTTTTAGGAATCAGACTAGTATAAATACCCCTCTGGGTTCAAGGTTTAGATTAACTCTTTTACCCTTATTACTTTTTACTTATATTATTTTACTCTCATTCCTCTTCGGATTTTTACCCTTTACTTACTCTCACGCCGGAGTTTGGTCTGGGTTCTCACACCCGGACGAGGCTAACGCGTTGCTTTGGTTTCAGGATATCCAAAGCATACATCACCCAAGATCCGATCCGGTCACCCCATTCGGATCCCCGCAAGGAATTGCACAAACATTTGGCGCCATCCGTGGGACTTGATATTCTATCTACCAATTGCATAGAATGACAGGTCCTACTCCTCCTGTCACTCCGACAGGTCCTAACCTTCCGGTTGACTTGACTTCTCCGAACAATCAGAATCTCACAAAGGAACAACTGGAACAACACATCTCAACCTTGCGACTGCTAGTCAAAGAGCATAACCGGAACGCCGTGGAACCTGTCCGTCTAAGTTTCATCGAAGAAGATGAGGGAAGCAGCAACACTAAGATAGTAAGAGGCAAGGTGGTGTCCGATGCGGATTTAAAGAAACCTTTCAAGGAAGCAGTCAAATCCCCACTCACTCAAAGAATTATTGACTTCTCCGGACCCGAGTACAAGATGCCTGCCACAGTCAAGACATACGACGGAACGGGAGATCCGGAGGATCATTTGAATCGCTTCACCGGAGCAGCCAATTCGGGCGAATGGCCAATGCCAGTTTGGTGCAGAATGTTCCAGCAAACGCTAGAAGGGGGAGCTTGGGGATGGCTTGAAAGCCTTGATGCTGACAGCATTGATGAATGGGTAGAGCTAAGGAAGGCATTTGTCAAGAGATACTCGATCCGAAAGCTATGTCATAAAGGCCCACATGAGATAACCAAGATTGTAAGAAAGGCAAATGAGTCATTAACAGATTTTAAAGAACGATGGACAGTCGAGGTAGGTCTTATCCATGGAGTTCCGGAAGTCATGAAGATTTCGACATTTATGGATTCGGTCAAAAGTCCAGAGCTGGCAAAAAGGTACTCGGACAAAGTTTCTGAATCAGTGGACGAAATGATGGAGAGGTTGGATGATTTTGTTCGATCCGAGGAGGCATTCGCTAACACTGAGCTGCCAAAAGGGGAAGGAACGGAGCCATACCGGAAGCCCAACCCTCCCACCCAAAGAAGGGATGATCGCAACCAAAAGTACCATGGCTGGAACAACAATAGAAGAAATGATGGTCGAGATGCATATAAGGGAAGAGATTTCTTCAACAACAGAAACAGGGATAGAGACAACAGGGCACCATACCCACCACCCCGGAATGACAATTATCACAGGAATGATTACAACCGAAACAATTATCATGACTGAAACAGAGTAGCCCCGGTCCTAAGTGTTAATTCCTTGACAAAGAATCTAAAAGAAATCCTTGCTACCGAAACACAGCTTCGTCTACCCCCTCCCCGTCCAATGAACAATCCGGCAAGAGGTGTAAACATGGATCGTTACTGTGACTATCATCACGATAAGCGACACTTTACCAACGATTGCATCCAGCTAAGGAAGCAAATTGAGCTAGCCCTAGAATCTGGAAAGCTGAATCATCTTGTCCGGGATGTACGCCAGAGAGGACGAGATAATCGAAGAGAAGAGGCTCCAAGGCAAGACAAGATTATAAACATGGTCCGGACATTACCGGAAAGAGAGAAAAGGAAAGCTAGAGAAGCAACCGAAAGCTGGATGAAAGCCCCAATCACTTTTCCACCATTGGAAGAAGATGAGATGTCTGATGATCCAATTATCATAGAGGCCGAATTGGGAGGTTATTTGGTACGAAGAGTTTACGTAGATGAGGGAGCATCGGTGGAGATTATTTTCGAACACTGCTTCGAGAAGCTTCCAACAAGCATCAAGTCAAAGTTAAGGAACACGCAAACTGATCTCGTCGGATTTGCTGGAGAAGTAGTCAAACCAATGGGAAAGATCGAATTACAAGTCAGTTTCGGATCAGATAGCTTAGTCCGAAGAACTCATATGAAGTTTGTAGTGATCAGCGCCCCGTCACCGTACAATGTGATCCTAGGGAGGACAGGCATCCGGATCCTCCGAGCTGTACCGTCAACCATTCATGCCATGATGAAGTTTCCCACTCCAAGAGGGGTAGCCTCGCTAGTCTCTCGATCAGTCTTCGTCTCGGAATGCAGGCAAATAGCAAAAAGGCAAGCGCCAACGCCCACAACCAACAACAAGACCGTGACGGCTGAGTTACCATCCGGTACGGAAAGCATCATGATTAACCATGCCTATCCGGAACAGTTTACCACTATTGGGGGCGGATTAACTGTAGCTTGCCAAACAGCATTAAAGAACCTGCTGAAAGACAACTTGGATGTATTCGCATGGGAACCATCAGATATGACAGGAGTGCCGAGGCGAATCATGCAACATAACTTGAATGTCAATGAGAGCTTAGACCCGGTATGTCAGAAAAGACGAATGCTAGGATCCGAAAAGAGCAAGGCCGTAACCAAAGAAGTGGAAGAACTAGTGGAGGCAGGAATAGTCAGATCAGTAAAGTACCCAACGTACATCTCCAATCCGGTCATGGTGAAAAAGAGCGATGGGTCGTGGAGGATGTGCGTAGATTTCAAAAATCTTAATTCAGCATGTCCGAAGGACTACTACTCACCTCCGGACATTGATGAAAAAATTGAATCCGTAGTAGAATCTCGCTTTAAGTGTTTCTTGGACGCATACAAGGGTTACCATCAAATTCAAATGGCCCCGGAAGATGAAGAGAAGACGGCCTTTTATACGGATCAAGGCACTTTTTGCTACACTAAGATGCCCTTCGGATTGAAAAATGTCGGAGCAACATATCAAAGACTGGTTGACTCAGCCTTTCAAAGTCAGATAGGACGAAATATGGAGTCATACATTGATGACATGGTGATAAAGAGTAAGGATGAAAGGAGCATGTTAGCAGACGTGGCAGAAACCTTTGACAACCTCAGACAAATCAACATGAAGCTGAATCCGGTCAAGTGCTCGTTTGGGGTAGAAGAAGGAAAATTCTTGGGATACATCATTACTCCGGAAGGTATACAAGCCAATCCGAAGAAGACTAGGGCCATTATTGACATCCAATCACCAAAGACATGGAAGGAAATGCAATCGTTAAGTGACAAGTTAGCAGCTTTGAACCGATTCTTATCACGATCTGCTGAAAGGGCACTCCCATTCTTTAACAGACTCAAAAATATCACAAAGGAGAATAAGCATGAGTACAAATGGACCGCGGAGGCAGAAGAGGCATTCCAGCAAATGAAAAAGTTGATCATGAACCTGCCAACCCTTACCACTCCAAGATCAAAGGAACCCCTGTACATGTACTTGGCAGCATCACAAGAATCAATTAGTGCAGTATTGCTCACTGAAAGGAGTGGAAGACAATGTCCGATTCATTATATTGGCCGAACACTAAGTGATGCGGAAAAGAACTATTCTCCTATGGAAAAACTGGCTTTAGCCTTGCTAAAGGCATCAAGGAGACTTAGGAGATATTTCGAAGGCCATGAGATAAACGTAATCACAGACCAACCAATCAAGCAGATATTAAGTAAGGCAGATGCATCCGGAAAGTTGGCTAAATACACAATTGAGTTGGGGGCTTACAAAATAGAATACAAACCAAGAAACGCAATCAAAGGGCAAGTTTTGGCAGACTTCTTAACCGAAGCACCTATAGCTCAGGCAGCAGAAGAATTCTTCCAGGTGCCTACTCCGAAGCCGGGAAAAGATGAAACAGAAATGTGGACCCTCTTTACAGACGGAGCATCCAGTGCTCAAGGAGCAGGAGCCGGATTGGTCCACATCAGCCCAACCGAAACCGAGTTCACTTACGCCCTCCGGCTGAATTTTGAAACCACCAACAATGAAGCAGAATACGGAGCCCTTCTGGCAGGTATAAGAATTGCAATACAGATGAAAGTGGGAAGGATTGAGGTCCGAGTAGACTCTAAGTTGGTAGCAAACCAGGTCAACGGAACATACAAAGCAAATTGTGATAGAATGATAAAATACCTAACCGAGGCAAAGGTTTAGATATCAAATTTTTCCCATTTCGCAATCATGAACATACCAAGGAGTAAGAATCAGAAGGCTGACGTCCTAAGCAAACTGGCAACGTTGGCATTCGACCACTTAATAAAAGAGGTCTTGGTGGAGGTTTTAAACGAAAGGTCTACTGACCGGAACGAGGTGAACACCATAGTGGAAGAAGTAGGCGACAATTGGATGACTCCCATCATTAAATGTCTCCGGGATGGAATCTGGCCAACGGATAAGAACGAAGCACGGCGTTTAAGATTGAAGCTGCACCAGTATGAAATGGTTGATGGGGTCTTATTCAAAAAAGGGTACTTAGAACCAATGCTTCGGTGCGTGGGTCCGTTGCAAGCCAACTATGTCCTTCGGGAAATCCACATGGGTTCGTGTAGCATGCACTTGAAGCCAAGGTCGATAGTAGCACAAGCTTTAAGATCGGGGTATTACTGGCCAACCATGCATACAGACGCAAGGGAGGAGCTAGAGAAATGTGATTCATGCCAAATTCATGCACCAGTAGCAAGATTGCCAAAGACACTGATGAAATCTATCATGGCACCATGGCCATTTTACCAATGGGGAATGGACATTCTAGGTCCATTACCAGCCTCATCCGGAAATGTGAAATACATAATTGTCGCAATTGATTATTTCACCAAGTGGATGGAGGCTAATCCTTTAGTCAAGATATCCGGAAAGCAAGTAATCAAATTCTTTTGGGACAATGTTTTCTGCCGATTCGGAATCCCAAAGATAATAGTCACGGACAATGCTAAGCAATTCATCAATGAGCCATTCAAGAGCTGGTGTTCGGACTTGGAAATCAAGCAAATCAATACAGCTGTAGCCCATCCACAAGCAAACGGTCTAGTCGAAAAGGCTAACAAGACTCTCATGGAAGGCATTAAGACAAGGCTGGGTCGAGAAAGGAATGGATGGGCAGAGGAGCTACCACACATACTATGGGCTCACCGGACGTCATTGAAGTAGAGTAATGGAGAAACTCCTTTCAGCCTCACATATAGATCTGAAG
This sequence comes from Glebionis coronaria, assembly GCA_025667525.1. NCBI lineage: Eukaryota > Viridiplantae > Streptophyta > Magnoliopsida > Asterales > Asteraceae > Glebionis > Glebionis coronaria. The sequence goes on from CM046878.1 coordinate 85,993,568, forward strand.
CAGTCATTCCAGCTGAGATAGGAATGCCCACATATCGGACAATGATGATCAATGAAAAAGACAATGATGATGCCCTGCGCATAAACTTGGAACTCTTACAAGAAAGAAGAGAAATGGCAGCTATCCGGGAAGCAAAATACAAGACGAAGGTAGAGCAGTACTACAACAAGCAAGTTCGTCCAGTCGCATTCCGCCCCGGAGACTTTGTGTTCCTAAAGAATGAAGCAAGCAGGGTTCAGAAGGAAGGAAAGCTTGCTCCTACATGGGAAGGCTTATACCGTGTCAAGGAAGCACACCAGAATGGCTCGTACAAGCTCCTTACCATGAAAGACAAAGAGGTCCCAAGGGTGTGGCATGCAATGAATCTCAGGAGGTGTTATTTGTAATTTCATTTCTATCTTGTAACGGCTCTTTCTCCTTTCAGCAAGGGAAGAGTCCAGTTTATTACTTCATCTAGATTTTATTTCAAAATATATCCACCTTCACTCCCTCCAGAAGGGAAAGGTTATGTCCTTTGTTTTTAATGAAAAAGCTTCTCCTCTCGTCACTAAAGGAGGAAGCACCTTTGCAGCAATTATAAGTAGCATGAATGATAAAATGTTACACTTAAATCACACCCTAGAAATAGAAATCCAATTCTTTCTCCCTTCGGCAAGGGAAGAATTTGGCTATTTTTTGAATAAGTCCTATCCGAAGCGGAAGGCATACGCTTCCAATTCTTTCTCCCTTCAGCAAGGGAAGAATTTGGTTATTTCTGAAAAAGTCCTATCCGGAATGGAAGGCATACGCATCCAATTCTTTCTCCCTTCAGCAAGGGAAGAATTTGGTTATTTTTGAAAAAGTCCTATCCGGAATGGAAGGCATACGCATCCAATTCTTTCTCCCTTCAGCAAGGGAAGAATTTGGTTATTGTTGAAAAGTCCTATCCGGAATGGAAGGCATACGCTTCCAATTCTTTCTCCCTTCAACAAGGGAAGAATTTGGTTATTTTTGAAAAATTCCTATCCGAAATGGAAGGCATACGCTTCCAATTCTTTCTCCCTTCGGCAAGGGAAGAATTTGGTTATTTTTGAAAAAGTCCTATCCGGAATGGAAGGCATACGCTTCCAATTCTTTCTCCCTTCAGCAAGGGAAGAATTTGGTCATTTTTGAATAAGTCCTATCCGAAATGGAAGGCATACGCTTCCAATTCTTTCTCCCTTCAACAAGGGAAGGATTTGGTCATGTTTTTCCGAAACGGAAGGTTTATAAATAATCTTGTTAACTTTCGCTTTAAATCCTAAGCTGAAAGGTAAGGCCTATTCGTATGCAATTATATTTTCAAACAAACAAGAATCATAAGAAAGGTATATATTTAACGAAACATAAACGTCAACATACGAAAACAGTGTAATTGTTACAACCTTCTAGATCAAAAGAGGCATAAGAAAAGACAAACAACAAAAACAAATAGTCTACGAATATTACATTCATCCGAATAAGTACAAGTTTGGAAACAGTGGTTTTAAGCAAATCATAAGCAAATCAGGCTGCGGGGGTGTCTTTGCTTCCGGAGGCATTAGCATCATCTTGAAGGGACACCATATCTTCATCAATAAGAGTCTCTGCCAAAGGATCCACAGTCTTTGGAGGAGCAGGAGCAGGTTCGATTTCCAACAAGCGTTCAATAGGCAAGTAGAAATTGGTGGCGACCTCTTAGATGTAGGGGTATTTAGCTTCCGGAAGGGCATCAACCATTGGCCCTATTTTCTTCTCGCAATATAGATCAAAACCCGGAGTGGCAGCAACAACGGCCAATTGCTCCTCGAGAGGTCTCCAAACCTTAATCCATGTGGCCCAGCCAGCCTCAATAGTTTTGTTGAAGCAGTCAGTTATGTTCTTCTTGTGCTCATGGCTGTTTAAAAGCTTGGAAACTACGGAAGGAAGCAGTCTCCGGATAGCATTGTACCTCCCCATCTCGGAGGTGTTGCACTTGCTCTGCAGCTCGTCCCTCTCGGCTTTCAAGGCTTTGACCTCCTCGGCATACCTCTCTTTGTTAGCATTCACCACTTGTAAAGTTGCCTCGAGATCAGCAATCCGGGCATCACAGCCTTTGAGCCTCTCTGACAAGTCAAATTTTTCGCCCATCGCGGCAGCCAGTTCTGAATCCCTAGTAGCACAAACCTTTTCGGCATTCTCAAGCTGAGAGGAAAGTTTAGAATTAACCTGGATCTGTTCCGACAACTTAACGTCGGAAGCTTGCAGAAGCACCTTGTATTCCTCGCACTCATCCATAAGATTGCCTTGGTCGTGGGATTCCTCCTCCAACCTGCGAAGGGAGTCGACCATTCCCATCGTACTCCTAGCAAGTTGGTACCAACTACGGCTTAGGGCAAGGGAAGGGGGATAGGAGCTGAATTCTCGCTGCACAGCCGGAGGGATAAGATTCAGCATTAGGTCGCGACACTCCGAAGGGGTATCCACCCGGCTAGCAACATTAATACTCCAATCTGGAGCGTACCTAGCACTTGGGCCAGTCGCCCCTCCTCCGTAGTAAATACGCCTGTTTCGGACAAGCATGAATTTTTCAATAAAAAAAGACGACATGATATGCATGAGCAAGATAAGAGGAAAGCATGGAGAGGAAGATACTTACGTGTCGAGTGATGATGCTCAGGATGCATAACCCCTTTTCCCTCCCTCTGCTTAACAGGCTCCTCAACATCATCATAAAAAACACCCTTGGAGCTTGATCCATCCAAGTACGAACTGCCAAGAATGGGACTCTTTTCCTTATTTTGTTCCGAGGCGGTGTCTTTCCCATCTCCCCTGGACCCCTCCTCATGTGTTTTCTCCGAACCGGTGCCAGCAGGTCCGGGAGAGTCATCGTCCACGGTTAATATTCAAATTAACAGACCGAAGAGGCGAAGGACTGAGTACGCGATCCTCATTAAGGATTTCATCTTCATTAATATCAGCACCTCCACCCGTATCAACCTTTCTTCTCTTGGCCGAACCATCAGAAGCCGCAGTCTTCTCAGTCATACGCTTCATACTCCGATGAAGATCGCTGACAGCCTTACTCACTTTAGTAGAAACACCAGAAGAACCACCCTTCTCAGAAGTTTTCTTTTTTCCCTTTGGTTTCCCCATCGGTTCCCCACTTTCCTCTTTTCTCTTCTTTTCCTCCGGGGCACGAAGAGCAGCAAGCCTTTTCTTCTCACGGGTGGTCTTAACAGCCTCGCTCTCACTCATAGCAATGATCTGGTCAGCAGTTGGAGCACTCAAACGCTCTCCGGCCGCAAGGGCCTCGGAGACATGAGGTGTAATCCGGTTGGCATCAGTCAAACGATCGCCTTTAGCAATTTTGCACGGAGCAGTAACTGGGAACCTTAGGTATTCAGACATGGTGATAGCTGCAAGAAAAGAAAGAAAACACAACGAAAGCAATACAAACTTACAACCATAAAAAAGGAAAAAGACAAAGTATAGAAAGAGAGAGAATGAAAGCAAGGGTAATACCATTCCCCTCCGGATCCATAAAACGAGGCAAGAATCTTGGACACTCCCAAGTCAGTGACACACCGGCCATATACAACACTCCTTCCGGAAGGGCAGCCAAATCTACAACATGCTCTTCAAGACGACGAGCATCCGATTCACTAAAACCATCACGGGGAATATAATCATTCAAGTCCGAATCAACATGTCTCCATGACATGAAGTCCGGAACAGCTTTGCGATCTATGACAAAAAACTCCCATTTCCAATTCTTCAAACAAGTGAGGGTGTCACGGAAAATCTGCTTGCGAGAACCCTTTCCAGACCTCTTTTCAAAAGAGAACCAATGACCTTGTTTACTAAGCCTATAGTAAAGACGGAACAGAGGAGCAGTAGGTTCGATGGAGAGGCTTCGGCAGTAAACCTCAAAGGTGATAACACGATTAAATCCTAAGGGAACTAATTGTGATATATGTACGACAAAGTCTTTCAAAACGGCCAAAAGGAAGGTGGAGAAGGGGACTCGTAGTCCGGATAGTTTGAAGAACTGCTCATATAAGCCGATACGGTTTTGAGGGAGACGATCCATAGTCATACCTTCCGGAGCAACTTGGGGGTTGCAACTTTCCGGAATATGATATGTCTTCACCAAATATTTAACATAAGCCTCGTTGAGAGTAGTCGTATATTTAGGCATGTCAAACTTGGGAGCGTAACGAGTTGAGCCGGAAGGCCCAGGAAGATTCTCATCGGCCATAACGTATAAAAGATGGATCCCGAAAGGTAACCAGGAAATGAAGAAAAGATACCTGAAGAGAGAGATCCGGATTGGTAGAGAGAAGGAAAACCTGAGAGAAAAGTAAAAACACACACAAACAAGTGACGAATGGGTAGGTATTTATAGGCTCGGTAAAAACATGGGAGACCGTGAAAGGAACAGTAAAAACACACGTGTCATCAATCCAAGCAAGCTGACGCCACGTGTCAACCATCGCAAGGAAGTAGGGTAAAAGTGGTTGGGCCTTGATGGGCTTTAGCTGGAAAATGGGCCGAGAAGTTGGTCCGACCCACACCAATCGCAAAAGAAATGGGCTTTAAGTACTGATTCGACTAAAACTTTTTCGAACAAAGTTAGCCCAATCAACACTTGGGGGGGGGGGGACTTGTTCGTGTATGTGTCCGGAACACATGACCCGATCCGGAACACACTTGACGATCCGGAACACACACATCCTTCTAGAAGAAGTCAACAAAGAACTTAACAGACACACTTCCTATAAAATAGGGAGTGTGTCCCCATTCGTACCAACCAAGGCCCATCACCATTCCCGGCCTTTTAGGAATCAGACTAGTATAAATACCCCTTTTGGGTTCAAGGTTTAGGTTAACTCTTTTACCCTTATTACTTTTTACTTATATTATTTTACTCTCATTCCTCTTCGGATTTTTACCCTTTACTTACTCTCACGCCGGAGCTTGGTTTAGGTTCTCACACCCGGACGAGGCTAACGCGTTGCTTTGGTTTCAGGATATCCGAAGCATACATCACCCAAGATCCGATCCGGTCACCCCATTCGGATCCCCGCAAGGAATTGCACAAACAATAACCTTTCATTTTTGTGATTTATACATGTCTATCGAGTAGTAGTATAATTTAGAATATTTTAAACATACGAGTTGAGTTCATCAGTGATAAACAACACTTTGGTTCATTTGGAAGTTCATGAATGAGATGTGTTTCTTCTTAATGCGTCCATCAAAATATCTCATCTTCAACGATATCAAGCCAGCCTCCTTCAATTGGATCTCATGTAGAAATAAAAAGTCTAGTTTGAATTGGATTGAGTGGTTCAACAGCCCTCACATTGCTTTATGTAACTAATTGTACTTTGTCCTTCTAGCATCTTGCTAGGTTTCTCTTTATAATAAAATTATGCCATTCGAAAAAAAAAAATTAAGATTAAATCTCATAAAAAATCTCGAATGACTTAGTTTTATCAAAATGTTTAAAAACTGCAAAAAAAATAGATGAGTGGACTAAAATTATAAATTTGATGAAAGTATTTATCCATGGTGATATTTCACTAAAAAAAACTCCGTGAAATATTACTAGTGATAACACAATAAAATACACTATTGAGATTTATTAAATATAGTTACACTGTAATGTCACTAGTGATAAAGTGTAATATCACCAGTTATATTTATTGTTTTATTAGTAGTGATACTTCATTATTTTATCATATAGATATTGATAAAAAAATAATTTAGGAAATTTAAAACTGTATGTTTCTCTCTGTGAATTTTCAAACTCATGAACATTTTAGCAAAAATGATTATTTTATGTTTCTTTATTTTAGATTAATTTTCATCTTACCAAAATTGATAGTGAACATTTGTCTCTTGTTTTCAAGGTTCTAAATAGCGTGAGGCAGGGCGTGGCGGCATGATCAAGCCTCAAGCTTTAGCGGCTTGTTGGGATTTAATCCCATTAATCTTTGTAAATCTGTAAATCGACACACCAGGAAGAAGAACAGGCCCTGAACACACATGTTTAGGCCTGATAAGAACATATTTTGTAGGCCTTTTAGGCCCAGACCCGAAACCCTAGATAGGACATACAGTTAGAAACGGTTATGTAAAAAGGGTCACCACTGTTGGTGAAAAGTAACCATCACGTCCCTTCTAGAAAAGATCACGATCATGGTAGACAACAAATCAACAATCTCACTAATGAAGAACCCATTTTTTCATGGAAGGAGCAAGCACATAGATACGAAGTACCACTTCATCAGAGAATGCGTTGAAAGAACCGACATCCAAGTAGAATTTGTATGTGGAGAATACCATAAAGCTGACATACTCACGAAGGCACTACCAAAGATCAAGTTTCGAGTCATGAGAGAACTCATTGGACTCAAGAATCTACACCACAGCGTTTACGATTAGAGGGGAGAATATTAGGCCCGATCCAAGTTACCAAAAGACACGACCCATAGGCCTAGATAATCTTACCCGCTGTTTACTTTTGATAGTTACAAAACGGTTATAAACGAACCATCACAACATTTACTTTTCTTGAAACGTTGTGACCATTAGTCGACATACCCGTTCGACGAGTATAAATAGATAGGATTCTGTAAATTGTAAAGCAACCCAATTCATTAATCAATATCAGTTATTAGGGTTCATCCCAATCTTCTGTTCTTATTTTCGTATGATGTTATGATGATTGTTCGTGATGTTTGTTTGATCATATCGATCCTGGAGAAAACCCCAATGAAGACCTGTCAACATTGGTATCAGAGCGCAATGGATCAAACAACAAGAATTCATGATCAATCAAGAGGATCCTGCCCTTTTTTTTGAAAGAAAAAAGCAGTGAACAGGGAGAAAGAAGCAGATTTGGAAAGGAGTTTGTTCACTTTTGCCCGGGAATTAGGAAACCAAAGAACTGCAGAAGGCAGTTGGTTTAATTCGCCCCGCAAACAGGCCTAAAAGGCCCAGACCCGAAACCCTAGATAGGACATACAGTTAGAAACGGTTATTTAAAAAGGGTCACTACTGTTGGTGAAAAGTAACCATCACGTCCCTTCTAGAAAAGATACCGATTAGGTTAGTATAAATAGATAGGATTCTGTAAATTGTAAAGCAACCAAATTCATTAATCAATATCAGTTATTAGGGTTCATCTCAATCTTCTGTTCTTATTTTCGTATGATGTTATGATGATTGTTCGTGATGTTTGTTTGATCATATCGATCCTGGAGAAAACCCCATTGAAGACATGTCAACACGGCTAAGGCGAAGCTTTTGCGTGTTTAAGGCGTGAAGTAAGGCGGCACAAAATACGAAAATATTTACAAATTATTAGTATTTATATCATATTTCAAATGTATTAAGTTTACGAAAGCGTCTTACATACAAACTAAAGTCAAAAAACTATATTTACATGTAATCGTTTTCATTTCTATACAAAAGAGATCGGTTTTATCGAAATCAAAATGAAGAAAGTCTCGATCTATCATGACTTATCACGCTTTATGATACTTTTTGCTTCTCATTGCACGTTAAGCCTTAACCTCACGCCTTGACCTATAGCTTGACGTGAAGATGGAGCCTTATGCTTTTGCGAGGTCATTACGAAGCCTTTGCGAACCTTTTAAAACCATGCTTGCTTTAGAGAAAAAAAAAGCGTTTGAACTTTTCGTAGAACCAATGGCTTGACAAGACATAATATACTTTACCCAATACACTACGTAGTATCCACATTGGAACAACATTGAAATGACTTCTCCACAAATGAAACAAATCATTTGAAAGAATAAAAGTTCATGATATTTTACTTTACCCAATACACTACGTATTATCGGATGTAAAGATCACATGTAATCTATATTGATATGTCTTTTCACTGAGCTATATGAACTACTGTAAAAAAATAAGAAAAGATAATGAAGAATATGAACAACCATTTAACCAAGACTTACCATCATTCTTAGAGCACAGGGTACGGGTAGAAATACTCTCGCGCCGTGCGAAAATGCGACACCACGGCGCCAGAAACCACACCCCATGTGGCGTTTTCGTGTCTCGCGCAGAGGGGACGGCGCGCGTTTTCGTGCATATTTATTTATTTATTTATTTATTTTTAAAAGTTTATAGCCGTTGGAATTGAATTTTTGACCGTTTGAATTGAATTTTTGACCGTTTGATGTCCGTTTTTTAAAAAAAAACCTATTTTTTTACCTATAAAACTTCCATTTTCACCTATAAATCACATACAATTCACCAATTTCACCTCAACAATTATATACACACACTAGTAAATTTAAAATGGAAGACATTCCCGATATGTATGAGTATTACTCCACACTTGATATGAATAATTACGCTCAATACGTCGATTATTTAGATCGAATAGAAGAAGTTGAAGACGAAAGAAACTCGTATACAAGACGCTACATTCCACGTGAAAGAGAATTGGCGGAAGAAAAACTACAACGAGATTACTTTGGGGATGAAGATACGCCACCTATATATCCGGAAGAATATTTTCGACGAAGGTATCGTATGAGCTCCACTTTATTTAATAAAATTGTTAGTGATAATAGAAAATTATAATGCCGACCCTTTGCCCGAATACTTCCATTTTTTAAGCAACGTGTAGATGCAACAGGTCGTTTGGGGTTTTCTACTCGTTTGAAATGTACATCCGCTATACGCCAATTGACATATGGTTCAAGCCCCGATGCATTTGACGAGTATTTGCAATGTGCGGCACGTTGTTCCCGTGAATGCTTATGGCATTTTACTAAATGCATATATATATATATATATATATATATATATTGTATGTTGAAGAATATTTGAGAAAACCTAATTTAGCGGATATCCAACATGTATATGATTTACATGAGAAGAAACACGGTCTTCCGGGAATGCTAGGGAGCATAGATTGTATGCATTGGGAATGGGTTAAATGCCCCAAGTCGTTACATGGTCAATTTAAAAATAGATGTAAAAAATACCCGACTATAATGCTTGAGGCCGTAGCCGATCAACAATTATGGTTTTGGCATGCATATTTTGGGGTACTTGTGGAATCAAGAAGAAGAGCAATAAATTTTATTCCGGTTAATTTTTTTCTATTGTGTAATTTTTTTTTTGTAACTTTTTTTTTTATTTTCGTATTTTTTTTAATTTATGTATTTTTTTTTATTTTAATGAAATGTTTAATAAATTTGTTTTATAATTTTTTTTATAAGTAATGGGGCCCACATAAACCCCACGGCTCAAGCCAACCAAAGAGCCCTATTTTTGGTATTATGGAGGTTTTGGTGTTGTGGGATCATTTACCCACCACACACCATACCCTTTGAAAAACTTAGTGTTTTCTCACGGCTCAGCACCAGACCCTGTGCTCTTAAAAATGGATGGATACTTCACAATGAAATACTTCTTAAAAGTAAATGCAAAATATCACTTGATTAAGGGGTATTTGGATGTGTGGTTAGGAGGAGATTATCTCTAAATCTCAGTTCCAAAATGGAGATAAGTTAAAAAAAGTGTTTGGGTAATAAATGGATATAAGTGATTATTTGCATTTAGAAGCTACAAAATAGAGTTTTGAAAAAGTTAGTGGGGAGCTACTTATTTCATTTTAAAAATGGAGTTTTGGAAAAATAAGCTTTTGAAATGGAGTTTATTATCAAATAATCAAATTTGCCAAACACTAAAAAAAATAATTATTTGATTATTGCGATTTCAAACTAGAATATCATCAAATCCAAACACTATTTTTTAAAATGGAGTTTTCGAAATAATGATTTCTTAAAATAGAGTTTTCAAAATAATAATAATTTGTTTTTAATAAGCTATAGGCTGTATGGGCGACGGCCCAAGGGAAGCCCAATTAGCACATTTACACATTTTCATCTTTTCTTAAGATACAACTAAAGCTTTTTCTAAAAGATTTAAAAATTTTAAATTTTACTTTTATCTTAAAAACATAAAAAAATGTTTTAGAAATTTCTGAAAATTTTAAATTGCTTAGAAATCTTTTTTCTTAATTTTTTGATAGTCTTAAATATATTGGTTATATCGTTTTTATAAAAATATTTTTTTAATTTTTAAATTTTTTTGAAAAATTCTGAAAGTTCTTTTCCTAAATTCCATTGATTATGTATTTTAAAGAAATTATAAAAAAAATCACCTGTTTTAAATTTTTTTTAAATATTCCAACTTTTTATAAAAAGCTTTCAAGTGTTATAATTTATCGTACAAATTGTTTTAAGTAACTTTATAAATTTGTTTTGTTATTATAAAAATTTTGATTATGTTTTAAAAATGATTTTTTTTTTAAAATCGTAATGTTTTCCCTTTCTCACCATTAAAAAAAATTTATAAATTTTTTTGTAAATTTAAATCTTTTAAATTTTTTTTCGTAATTTCTCATAATTATAAAAAAGTTTACGTACAAAATCTGTACATTTAGAAAAGTTCGTTGCTATTAGACGACTTAATCCCTTTAAAATATATGTCATATGGAATTTTTTTTTCCTGTTTTCAAACCTTTTAAACGATGGCCTGTTAAACTTGATGCAAACCGACACAAAATTAGAACAAAAAATAGTTTACGTACTAAGATAATACATTTACGAAAGTATGTTGCTATTGTACGGCTTAATCTATATACTGATGTACTAACTACAATTTTGTCACCAAATGCCTCTTGGTCTAGTGGTATGTGAGTGGCCCTCTAACCTCAAGGTTGTGATTTCAAGTCTCGATGGATACATGTGAGATGAAAATTGTGAGATATTTAATAATGTGAGTTGTAAAAATTGTCGTTCTAAAAAAACTACAATTTTATCATTCGTCATCAACTACTAGCATGGACCCGCGCAATGCGGCGGCGAGTACACATAATTATTTTTGAGGCTAACAAATATTAATCTCTTATCCAATAAGTTTGTATTGTTAAAATTGTAAAAAAATCGAAAAAAACCTCTAAATTTTTAAAAAATTACTAGTTAATAAAAATATAGCATATTGAATTAAAGAGCATAAAATCTTAGAAAAATGGTGAAATTAAATTATAAAATTAACAAATTAATAAAAAAGATTTTTCAATTTAAAAGAAAAAATGTTATTTAAGTAGGTTGTTACAAAAGTTTGTTATAAAAGGTTGTTAGAAAAAGTTATATTATATAATGTTGATAAAAATATCAACAACTTGCTTTATTTAGTAGGAAAAAAGGCTGAATTTTCAGCCTTGCTATTTTAAGAAGGTTTCAAATGCTTTATATAGTACTAGCATGGACCCGCGCAATGCGGCGGCGAGTACTCATAATCATTTTTCGAGACTAACAAATATTAATCTCTTATTCATTAAGTTTGTATTGTTAAAGTTATAAAAAATCGAAAAAAACTCTAAATTTAAAAAAAATTAATAGTTAATAAAAATATAGCAAACTGGATATTGAATTAAAGAGCATAAAATTTTAGAACATATGGTGAAATCAGATTATAAAAATAATAAATAAATAAAAAGATTTTTCAATTTAAAAGAAAAAATGTTATTTAATAGGTTGTTACAAAAGATTGTTAAAAATTGTTATATTATATAATATTGATAAAGATATCAACAACTTGCTTTATTTAGTAGAAAAAAAAGTCTGAATTTTCAGCCTTGTTATTTTAAGAAGATCTCAAATACTTTATAAAGTAGTATAGATCATCAATTATACGTGTACATCTTATCTTGTGACAATGTTACTCGGTCATGGTTTCATTCTCATGGATGTAGTCATGTAACATATATGTTCTCCAAGTCGAAACCTTACAAATGATATATTTCATACTTACTTTATTTTATAATTGTAATCTATATTTTCTTTTTTAGTTATATTAAAATAATTGTACACTTTTAATAATAAATCTCAAAAAATACTATAATCACATAAAATATACATACAAACTTTCAGATAATTATATGAGAAGTGAATTAGACTAATTTTTTCTCCACTAATTTTTTATTTTATGACAAATTGTTTTATTACACATATATGTAAAATTTATGTGGTTATGACATTCCTCTATGTTTAACGGAAGGATTCAATGAGAAATGCCACAACCCATGAGCGCTCGTTTGACCTTATTAGCAATTCTTGCTCCCTTCAATACATGTTTGATAAAAACTATTTTTACCATACAAGTTAGATTCAGTAGCGTTAAACTGTCAAAGTATAAAAACCAAGTTATATTCATACAAACAACATATGCTTTGTGTGATCTATTTTGTGATTAATTATTACATGATTCGTGCCGCTAAAGCTTCGAAGTATGATGAAATTGTGTGTTTGGGCCAGTTCGAATAAGTGTCTGAATTTTGCACCGTTTTGATATACCTAACTTATTTCTTTGACGATATAAAAAGGTAGTTTGTGGTCTTGAATAATGAGTACTTGTTTGCTATGCATACATATCTATCTTAATACCTTATAAAACATTTAAACTATTTTCTAAATTTAGTAGTTTTAAAATTTTAAGATTAAAACATTTATTTTTTTTTGGAAAGTTTATGCATACAATGTTTAAAAGTCATTCAAAATCCTGGGAGATACACATCTAAGAAAATTAAATATTATATATCATAATTTAAAAGTGTTTATTATGTAGTAAATATATACGTTTTTTTCTAATGTTGGGTCAATAACAACCCTTAAAAATTAAATTTCTTTAAAACCATGGTTATAACCGTCATCCCTTATTATAACAGCCCATATCAACCAAACTTATAAAAGCCTATTGCGCAACCTTTTTAAAGCATGCATAAGACGGTTTTGGCTGTTGTTTTTGGTTTCAAACCCCTCGAACATACAACTCAACCCTTTGATGCATTCTGAAATTACTACATCTACATCTTCGTCACAACATATGTAGTCTGCTTATGTTTAAATTGTTTTTGTTGGTTATTTTGGCGGTGTTGCGCTGCTAATGTGTGTGACACATGTTTATATAGTTTAGCCTGTTAAATGTGCAGTGATTTTTTTATCATATTTAATTCATTCGTTTGCCTCAAAATATAGTCACAGGTACCCACCGCCGCATTGCGCGGGTACCCGGCTAGTAATATAGAGTGCATTATCTCTTTTACTAAACAATCCAGGTACATATTAAGGGGTGTTTGGGATTGCTTATTTAAAATATATTATTCGCTTTGAAATTGGATAATTAGATAATCAACTTTTAGAAAACGTGGTTTTAAAATATAGTATTTGGATATGATTATCGCATATTATAAAGAAATATGTTTTTGGTAATGAATTATTTTATAGTTTAATAATAAAATTGACTAAATTAGACATGTATACCTTTTTCATGCATAGAAAACAAAGTATGAAAAAAAGAAATAAAATAAGGCAATAAAGTAATTTTGTAATCAAGATATATGCGTTTGACAAACTGATGCTCCCTTCCTGCTGCAACAAAACTACGTTTTGAGGCTATGCAAACGAAAAAAAAGCACTTTCTCAACTATTATTACCAAACACTCTAAATGACTTATTTACGTTTTCGAACCGTGATAATCATTTATTGCTTTTGATTTTGGTTATTTTAAATTATATTATATTTATTCGTAACCGAAATATCACGTTATTCGTATATAATTACTGTATCCCTTGCAAAATCTTTGCACAATGATGTATCACGATAACAAGAAAAAAATGAAAGATTAGTCTGCCAACTTGCCAAATGCTAACAAATGGGTGAGCCCAAAGATAAATATAGGTATTTTAAAGATTGATGGTTATTTTGTGAATAGTGGATGAAACGGTTAGGACAAAGATAAATTTACCTGAAGTTGCTCGTAGCTCGTCACGTCAGAAATTTTGTATATCTTTTTATATAGAACTTAGCATGGTACCCGCGCAATGCAGCGGCGGGTACCATATAACTATTTTTTTTACAAATAAATGTTACACTTTTACCCATCAACTTCGTATTTAAATTAAAGTTAAAATTTTAAAAAGTTAACTATAAATAAATAAACTCATTAAAAAAGAAAAAATTAAAATTTAATCAAAATATATCAAAATGGATATTGAATTAAAAAGCGCGAAATTTTAAAAAATGTTGTGAAATTAGATTATAGAAAAATAAATAAATAAAAAGATATTTAAATTTAAATGTAAAAGTTTTTTTTGAGTAGTTTGTTACAAAAGATGTTAGAAAAGTTTATGAATGATATTAATATTTAAATAAGAAATGTTAGAAGTTGAATTTTTTAAGACTTCTTAAAATAAAAAGACTTAAATCTATTTTATCTAATAAACTCAAAAAATTTACAAACACCTTAAGTTTGAAAAATTAAAAAACATTCCTTAAATAACTCTTATGTACAATAATTTTACGCTTAAGCATTAAAAACACCATAAAAACACCATAAAATCCATTCCTAAAATATACTGTTTTTTTTTGGCAAACCCAGATGGGCCATAGAATTCGGATGACATAACAGTGTTAAGCCCATACACCATGGTTTAAAAAAAAACTGATTTTACAATAATAAGTATTTTTGATAAAACTAAACGAGTACCCGCGCATAGCGGCGGGTTTGCTTGGCGACAGAAAATTAACGATACATTATATAGTGATAAAATCAAATTGTAATTGCAAATTCAGTAAACTTGCATTATTGAAATCATTCTTTCCCTTTCTAATATAAATTTCAAACCAAATAGTAAAGATTAAGTGTTGTTATTTATACATTTTATGTTTTCAAGATTCTTATCTTGAATTTTTTTTAAATGATGGCAAAATCTGAACTATATTATGACACTTGTGAGATGGTTCGTAGGAGGTTGTGTGGTGGGTATGACTATAGTAACCCCATATGGCTTTAACAAGTTAAGTCGTTAAATGTTTATCTTGGTAAATAAGTACATTATATATGTTAAGGCCGTTATCATGAATTATGATGTAGTTGGTCCTATATATATTTCTGCGCGACCAACCATTAGTCCATTATCATAAAAAATATTTATTATCCTCATCGATGTTGTTTGAATGAAAATTTGATACGAAACTAAGGAGCTTGACTTGCGTAGATGGAACTTATTGTCGTACATCCTTTTACGATGTACGTAGTAATTTATTGTATTATAGTGCAACATGCATTATAAGTTTCTACGGTATGCATGTATATGTGTATGGTTTTGAGATGAGGGTGTTTAAGTATGGTGCATGTAATCCCAGTCTTTTTGCAACTTTTCTTAGATTTACAGACTAAAGGCCTAGAGATAATCACTTTTAAAACGCAATGCCAAACACCACATTAAAAAATCCGTTTCTCTTAGTTTTGTCTCACTTAATCTGAAAATTTTCATATGTTTTTTAACCGTTAAATAATAATAAACAATCACCTTGAATAGTTTCATAATCAAAATCTATTTCTTTGTGGCTACTCTAAAGGTTGTTTCTTTTTTACCTTTCAAAAGTGACAACATGATACACAATAATTCTAGTCATAACTTAAATAACAAATATACACGAAGGTAAAAGATCTCACATGTTGTAGACCTTGAAGCTACACCATCTTTCATTCTGGTTTGCTCAATTGTGTTTACATGTTGTTTGATTAATAAACAAGTATGGTCTTTTCTTTCTTCAACCATAAAGCACATCATCTACATCAGCTCTAGATCTGAACGAAAGAGCAAACACACAAACCGATGACAAAACCACCTACAAAAACCACCCAGCGCAACATAAATACCGAGAGCACGGTTGGTTTATGGTGGCGGCAATCTTTGTGGCAGAAAAGAAGGGTTTGTGTGTGTTTGATGTAGAGAGAGATGACGCATAGATAATATTAGCAGTTTCAAGTGAATGGAAAAACGATGTTATTAGTTGTCTTTCCCATCTATTCAACAACTCAAGAAAGATTATATAATATACTTTCTGCTAAGACTATGTACTTCATAAGATTTGAGTTTTCAATAATTACATTAAAAACGTTACATATTAAACCATTTTCCAACAATACAATAGTTTCTTGTTTTAAACCATAATCTAAAGCCAACAATGTTCTCAAATTGAATGTGTAATTAATGTTTTAATATTTTTATAAATATAAGGTTTTTTAACATTTCCCAATTGGGATACACCCTTTATAGGGTATATAAATTGTGCCAGTTGTATAATTCTTATCTTAATTTAATTAGATAAATTTGATCCTTTAACGAAAACTCCTATATTTTCTGCAGCTATATTGGTGAGTGGTAACTGGGGGGTCGAAAAAGTTGACCCGACCCGCACCCGACCCGAACCCGAACCCGAATAATCATATTCGGGTCGGGTCACTCGGGTCCAAAAGTGTATTCGGGTCAATTCGGGTTGACCCGAATTGACCCGAGTTCTAATTAGCTCGGGTTCGGGTTATATATTTTTTACCCTTGACCCGTCTTGACCCGACCCGACTTGACCCGACCCGACTTGACCCGAACCCGAACAACCCGACTTGACCCGACTAAAATTATATTTTTTACATTATATTAGTACTTAATTTAGCCACTTTTTACACATTTTCCTTAAACTCGGGTTGACCCGAACCCGAGTTGACCCGGCCTGAGTTAACCCGACCCGAATTGACCCGAACCCGAGTGACCCGAGTTCTAATTAGGCTCGGGTTCGGATTATATATTTTTTACCCTTGACCCGACTTGACCCGACCCGAGTTGACCCGAACCCGACCGGGTCAACCCGAATCACACCCCTGACCATCAAACCTTTGTTGCAAACTTGAAATACCTTATTTAGAAGGTATTTCTTGTTATGCGCCTATACAGCCTGCAAAAATGGGTGAGTCCAAAGATAAATATAGGTGCATTATGGGCCTATACTGCCTGCAAAAATGAAAGTATAAAATAGGGCTAAAGGCCCAATTGATTTTTTTTTTGAACTGGGCCGAATTAAAACTGAGCACCCACATTACATTGTATACAATTCTTTCATCCAGAAGTCCAGAACCCCCTTAACTTTTGTTATTATTTACATTGGTTTATATCATATATGATAAATTATTTCATATATAATACTAGTGTTGCTATCATATATAATATTTAGTTATGATAGTTTCGACAACAAAAAAAAAAACGTTAAAAAAACGATTTTTTTGTTGAAATATATCATATAATATTTTTTATTTTATTTTTTTTGGTAACCGTGATTTCCGACTCATTGGCCGACTAATCCACGGGGTTTGAGCCCACCGCCTCACAGACTCAAACCAGGTAAACCCTCCCTTTTCAGGAGGTTGGCATGGCCACTTCAAGGTTGTTTGCACCTAGTGAGAATTGAACTTGAGACCTCACACACTTTGGAATGATAGCCACAAATTTTTTTGCTACTAGGCCACCCTTGAGTGGTTAAATATAGCATATAGTAGCATATTTGTAGAAAGATAATTAAATGTCCGTCGAGATGGTATATTTTGTTTTTCACATAACGATTAACGGTTTAAGAGATATTAATGTTTGAAAAAAAATGGAAATGAGTTTTGGGTTTAACCTTATCCGTTGGATTAAGATGGATATAGAGGATAGAGATTAGTCCCTTCGATTTCAAATAAAGTTTGATATTCAAAAATCAATAAGAATTACTCCGTAGCAATCACATCTATTCGTATCATGTTATTTGTAATACAAATCATATATGATTAATTTAGACGTAATTAAAAATTATTAAAAAAAATTCGTCGAAAGTATATGAAAATTATACTTAATTTAAAAAATAATAATTTAAATCTCAATCACAACGGTATGATACGTTTTGAGCAATAACTAATGGTTTGTAAAATACACATATTTCTATAATAAAAGAATGACAATGAGTTTTTTTATTTGGTGAAAATATGATAAGGTTAGGTAATTGGATATTATGGTGTAAAAGTTAAATAAATTTATGAAAAAACTAAAGTTTTTGTAGCAATAATTTCATATCACCACTAAAGAAGTAAATTGAATATAATAAGTTATATCGAACAGAAAAATGTAAAATTAAAACCGATTTGTCAAATAAAATACACGAGGTAACAAATTGAATCAAACCAAAACATACACCATAAAAATTATGACACTAGACATAACACAATAAAAAAGTGAGACAGATTCAACAATGTGAGCTGAAAAAACTAAAGTTCATTAACAGCTACAGGTAAGTTTTTTATAAAGTTAAATAACATATTCTTATTTTTTTTAAAAATTATACGCGTAGTGTTGTGTATAAAAACTTTAAAAAAAGTTAAAAGGAATCCAACTTATGTTTAAAAGAAAAGGAACCCAACTTATTTTCAAATTATCCACTGATTTTCACATTTATAAAATCTAACTTTCAAACAAATTTGACTATAGTCTGATTATGCAAGCAGTTCTGATTCCCAACATGCATGACTTAGAGCAGCTGCAATAGGGTTTATTTTGAATAGCTTTTTCCTGTTTCAAAAAACTATTGCATGACTTTCTCCATTGTGAAGAAGACTTATCAAATGACTTTGTGTCCAATGACTTATAAAATGAAAAGTGTTTGACAGAAAATTAAACAAGTTATTCTCATTAAATGCAAGTTTTATTTTATACCCTTCATCAAACACATATATCCACTTTCTGTCATTTTGCTTTTTTATTTTAGGTGTATATATACATTTGCAAACTACTTTGGCCATTACCCTCTGCATAAACATTGTAGCTTCAATAATGAATGACGATGGCATCGAACAAATGTTAGCAGAAGCAAATGAGTTCATCATTGAAGAATTAAATGACGACACTTATGAAAGATTGTTGTTTATTCTTTAAGAGAAAGAACTTCGTGATGAAGACAAAACTTCAAGCCGACTACATATTGAACGAGGCCGAGAAGAGGGACATTTTCGTCTTGTTGCGGATTATTTCTCCGATGAACCGATTTTTCCAGAGTACAAGTTCAGACGAAGGTTTCGAATGAATAAGGTATTATTCGTGAAAATTGTCGATGCATTGTCTGACCACTACGAATACTTCAAGAAACGAAATGATGCCCTTGGAATTAGAGGTTTATCTCCTATACAAAAGTGTACTGCTGCAATTAGACAACTAGCATATGGAACACCAGCAGATTATAATGATGAGTATGTAAGAATAGGTGAAAGCACTGCCATCGCATGCCTAAAGAAATTTTGTCGAGGTGTAATTGAAGTTTTTGGTCCCGTCTACTTGCAAAAACCAAATGCGCAGGACGTTGCACGTATACTTCACTTGCATTCGGAACACCACGGGTTTCTAGGTATGTTGGGTAGTATTGATTGTATGCGTTGGCCTTGGAAAAATTGTCCCGTCTCTTGGCAAGGTCAGTTCACGAGAGGTGATCATGGCGTACCAACAATCATATTAGAAGTTGTTGCTTCTCAAGATCTTTGGATTTGGCATGCTTTATTTAGTGTCGCCGGGTCAAACAATGTCATCAATGTACTAAACCAGAGTACATTGTTCAATGAATACTTACAAGGACATTCTCCCGAAGTTAGATTTACGGTTAATGGGACAGAATAAACAAAGGGATAATATCTAGCTGATGGTATATTTTCCGAATGGGTAACCATTGTTAAAAGTTTTTCATGTCCACAAGATCCAAAAAGAAAGAAATTTAAGAAAATACAAGAGGCTGCACGGGAAGACGTGGAGCGAGCATTCGATGTTCTTCAATCTCGTTGGGCAATTATAGTGCAGCAGCAAGATTTTGGCACACTAAAACAATAAGCGACATCATATATGCATGTATCATAATGCATAACATGATCGTTGAGAATGAGGGAAATGCAATTAGTGATTGGTCAGACGATGAAGGTGATCCCCCAATACATGTTAGAAATGGGTTCGTTGAGGCCTTTAACCAATATATAAAAAGGAGGGCTGAAGTTCGTGATAAAATAGTTCATAATCAACTTAGATCAGACTTAGTTCAACATATATGGGAAAAAGATTTGATGAACTAGTGTATTATTTCTTTCATGTGTTCAATGTATCCTTTACTTGTTGCTTTTGATGTATGTGATATGTTCTGTGAAATATTCCTTTCATGTGGTCTTTGCTTTTGAAAGTATGTTCTGTTTTATTCTTTGTAATAGGTTCTCTGTAATTTTCATGTCTTTGCTTTTGTCTTTGTCTTTGCTTTTGTGATTTTGTTTATTGTATATGCGTCTTATTTTCATTGCTCTTTGTGATGTATGATATGGACTTAATAACTGCACGCCATGAACACTTGCTCACAAAGTCACAATTGCGTTTTCTGTATGTTCTTGGTTGCTTTGTATACTTCTTGGTTGCAATGTTACTGTATTTTATAGCACTTGTACATGTCTCAACCTTTTCTTTTTCAATCATTATTTCTATAGATTTGTACAGGCCATAATAATGCTTTGGTATATTTGTCTTCCAATTGCAAGTGTTCTATATGTGTAAACAAGAAAATTCACCTCTGTAATATAAGGGCTTGTTGATCTTTGGATTCTTAGATGCAATAATATTTGTTATACGATGAAATATGGAATTTAGCTAAGCTGGTTCATATGCTAGCTGTAGTATACCTGCATATTTGGTGCATATCTCAAGTCTTACATACTAAAATTTTCTTTAAAATCTGTAGGATGCGAATTAAGTCGCTTCTGGTGCTGGTGCTGATATTCCTAACCAAGAACATGTAACCTATGGCCGAAGGTTTATGACTTAAGCCTCATGAACATTACACATGGAAATAAAATAGTTCATGGTTCGATACAAGTAAACCTACTTTACATAAACACGAAACGATCCACACAAGTAGTAGCATGATTCTATGATAATAATATAAAAGGAACTACGTCTAATTCTTTGATGCAATTCAAGACAAAACTTTACCACTACTTCAATTTCTGCAACAAGCATCTATCTGTTGCATTAATATTCTGTGATAAACATGTAAAGTCAAAGCGCAGATCTATATATCTTTCTTTTCTATAAGATTATGATTGCTACAACAAATATCTCTTAATATTCTCTGCTAATAGATATTGATGTTTTGTTGCATTGCAAAAGAATATATTCTTCCGTACTAAATGAAATCCATACAAATGTTACATAAATACACCACTAGCAGTAGTGCAAAAAACATATAATCTATTGCACAAATGGACCATTATCAAATTTTCTTTACCAATCTCTTGAACACACAAAACATATCACAAAAAAATCAACAAGCACAAGCACAACCTAAACCTCTGGGTTTTGCCCAGTTTCAACATTCACAACAAACAACATCAGCATTTGGGAATAATAATCAAGATACCCCAACAAGCATTAGTCTTGAAAATACTCTAATTGATCAAGTGACGTTGTCACCCTTTCTTTCCTCTCAAAATAGTTATGAAACTATTAAGGTTGACACCCTAAAAAGCAATAAAACAAATGGAAAAAAAGGAGTACAATGGTCACAAAGCGTAGAAGAATTGCTAATGAGTGCATGGGTAATTATTTCCACAGATACGTAACTGGAAATGCGCAACAAGGAAAAGACTATTGGTGTCGAATCACTAACTACTACAACCAATATAGAAAATCTTTTCCTCCAAGAACACAATCAAAAGTGAAAGCACATTGGTATCAACTACTCCCCTTTATTAAAGATTTCAACCAAATATTTATTGATGTTCACAGGCAATATCATAGTGGATGATCGGATGACCAAGTTCTAGGAAATTGTAATTTTTTCTGGTAATTAAATTATTCTTTTATTCGTACTTTTCGATTTTACAATTTTTAACCTGTTTCTTTTACTTTTTTCATACGTAAATACTGAGATTTCGAAAATTTAATTAAATTATATTTTAATTATTTTTCTAACAATTTTAAATAAATTATTTGAAATTATTAATATTTTATTTTATTTTTCCATATTTATTTAAATCAAAAGTTTTGATTTAAAAACACTCGCACACGTTTTATATAAAGTTTATCCGATTTGATGAAATGAGAACCGATGGCTATTTGGACTCTAAAAAGTCAAAATTATATTAAACATCCTCACTATGATATAGAAATATTTTCTATTGTCGTCATTTTAACTTTCTTTTTTTTTACGAGCATTCTTGGTAAATTACGCCAAACTTTTAGGCGTCATTCGTTTATACGACAGGTTAATAATAATTAAATTATGAGTTCTCGTTTATTTATCGAAATATCATCGTGATTCGAATGTCGATATTTTTATTTTATATTGAGCATTTATTTTTCGTGGTTAATGCGTATCTTTTAAATGGTGTAAGATTAAAAATTTTGTGCTTCGATAATACCCTAATATTTTATTTTGTAACAAACTTCAACAAATAAATCATCCTATCTGATCCAAGTTGCGTCAAGCATGAGGTGAGAGGTCTAGTAAGGAATTGACATATGCTTTTAGCAATGATAGACACATTATCGCAACTTGTATCTTTCAAAAAAGGAGAAGATATCTCATTGACATCTGCTTTTAGCAATGATAGACACGTTATTGCAACCTGTATCTTTCCATAAAGTCTTGATCATTTTTGTTCTTCTATAAGGGCGATTTATGGGCTAGAATATCTGAAAAAACCCGCGGTGAGTGATGTTGAATTACTATACAACATCACGAAAGGAAGCACGGTTTCCCTGGGATGCTAGGAAGTCTAGACTGCACGGACTGGGAGTGGTTTGGTTGTCCGTACGCCCATAAAGGGCAATATGTTAGACGTGATCACGGATCAAAACCGTTCATTTTGTTGGAATCTGTTACGTCGGAAGACTTGTGGATATGGCATGCTTTCTTTGGTGTTTCTGGGTCTAACAACGACATCAATGTGTTATATCAATCCCCTTTGTTTAACGATTTGAAAACAGGACGAGCACCAGAGGTCCCTTTTACGGCTAACGGCGTTAATTATCCATTTGGATACTATCTTACAGACGGGATATATCCCGAATTAGCTCCACTTGTTAAGACGATTCCAGAACCATCTAACGATGACCACAGTCGAATATTGTATAAGCAGAAGCAAGAATCGGCAAGGAAAGATGTGAAACGTGCGTTTGGTTTTCTATAAAACAAATGGGCCATAATCGCCAATCCAGCACGTGCTTTGAAGAAAGAAAGACTTGTTAATATGATGTATGCATGCATCATAATGCATAATATGATTCGTAAACACAAAGAATATGCGATAAGTCCCAAATGGTACCGAGGAGAAGCACAACAACCGGACGATCTGGTACGAAGCACGGAAGAAATTCATGTTGTTATGGGATACATCAGATCATCTCAAGTGCATCAAAACCTTCGATCCGATTTAATCCAGCACTTGGCTAATAATGCCTAATATTTTTAATGTTTGTATTTACCCGCGTGTATCGTTTTTTAATTTGATGGAATAAAAGTATGTATTTTATAAATAAATTAAATAAAAGTGATAGTGGAAAGATGAGGTGGAGGTGAGGTGGTGGTGGATTTTTTTCCTTAAGAAACTTGAAAGGTGAGTTTTAAGTGAGTTAGTGAGAGGAAAGAGAAAGCTGAGGTAGAGCTGACGTGGCGGTGGGATTTTAACTTACCACTCCCCCTAGCCTAACATACTACTCATGTTATTGAAGTCAACCTTACCATTGATATCTTAGTACTATGTTTTATAATAGCGTTTCATCATTATTTTTCGTGTCACCTCAACATTTCCTTCGATAACTTAAAACGATTTATCTTTATAACAAGACGATTAATTTCAAATTCTACTAAAAAAGTAAATGAATTTTATTAAACAGAACATTGTATAGATAAATATTACTTATTTAAATAAAATAAAAATATTACAATAATAATTCTACTAAAATACTATTTAAAAATGATTAAAGAGTGCTTAATTAAAGATTAAAAAATAAAATACATAACAAAAACTAACTTTAAAAATGATTAAATTAATATATGTTGTGAAGAATTAAACGAAGCTTAATACATTAAAATTTAAAAATTTATTACAAATTTTATCTAATTAAAATATACCAAAAACTAATCTAATTTTAAAAAATAAAAAGATAATAATAGAAAAAAGAAAAATACGAGTGATTTTCAGTTGGGTTGTGTATACGAACGATTTCTGGGAGTTAATCGAATCGATCACCGCAACGCGGTCGATTGATTGAAAAAGTCAACGCTGTGCCATCCTAATTATAATTCACATTTACTTATTTAGTTGTCTTAAAATAATTGTCCATTTTCAAGTACCGATTAAATTTAGCATATCATCTTCACCTGAGAATATTACAATAATGCAGACTTAGAAAATTTGTTAACTGATTAGTTAAAGGTATTTGTCATTATATAAAAAGTACAAGAGTTAAAATAGTAAAAAAATATATTTTTTATTAAACTATATGTTTTTTACGTAGGCTATGTTGGGAATTATTTGTAAAAGTACCAAATACTGTTAGTATGTAACCAAGTATCGTTAGTTATAGCAAGTACTGTTAGTGTATACGCGGTACATGTCAAGTACCGCTAGACTTATTGTTAAGTATTGCTAGTTAGATAAAGACAAATATATCTTTAGTAAAGATATGTTCTAGTTATAATAGGAGTATATCGTGTGTGATATACGTATCCTAATAGAATAATTTAGGTGTTACTTACATTATAAAAGAAACATAGGTACAATGAGTTTAATGTACCTCAACATAGCGATTAATAAGAATCGAATAGTTAGCTTATACCTCTGTTCTTCTTTGCTTAATTAAGTTAGATTCCACATAATTTATTTGAGTTAAGTAAGAGTATCTCAGGTGCTCTAGTTTGTTTGCAAGCTATTGTTAAATCCTTAACAGGATCTCGATCTATTCAAAGGGATCAACAAGTGGTATCAAAACTTGTTGAGAAACTCTTAATAAGAAGAACAAACCCTACACCTATAACATCACTTAATTCTCACCATGTCCCATAATGGTGATGAACTTCACATAGAAGATGACGTACAGAATGTTGATCCTATACCTCAAGGACAACCACATGTTCAAGCTGCACCAGTCATGCAAGCTGCACCATGTGCAACTGCAGCACCAACAACTACAACCACACCCCATACTCTATATGCTGTAAAACTCCCCATTCTCAAAAATGACAACTATGAAACATGTGCTATGCAGGTGGAACACTATTTGAATCACACAGATTACACTCTGTGAGAAGTCATTAGGAATAAGAATACACCTAAGAAGCTGAATTGGCTAGCTGATGGAACTTGTTATGCTTTACATGCTGTCACTGTTGTTGAGATTCAGGCTGATATTAGAGAAAGAAAGTACAGAACTGCATTGGCTATGCCACTTTAAGAAGATATGCTACCCAACTTTCATCATTATGAAGAAGCAAAACTTATGTGGGATGCAATCAAACTTAGATTTGGAGGAAACGACAAATCTAGGAAGATGAAGAAAACTGTGTTGAAATAAGAGTTTGATAGCTTCTCAATTTCAAGTGAAGAAGGAATTCATAAAGTGTATGGAAGGTTTAGTTCAATTAGCAGTCAATGGACTTGATATCCCTAATGATAAAGCAAACCAAAAGTTCTAAAGAGGAGTTCCACCAGAATGGAAAGCAATCGCTATGCACTTCATCACAAGAGATGATTTAGACATCACATTGTTTGATCATCTCTACAACAATATGTCTATGAGATTGATGTAATAGGAACTGGAAAGTTGTGTCATCCTCATCAAAGCCTAACTTGGCTTTTGTGTCCGAGGGAACTAGCGGCACATACTACCAAGGTATCGCTAGTAGTTCAACTGGTGGTACATACTACCAAGGTACCTCTAGTAATCCAACTAACATTACATATTACCAAGGTACTGCTAGTAATCCATCAATGACTCAAAATACACAAGGAAGACCTCCATCATCACTCAGTGATGAAGATACCTTCTCATTATTTGCTGGTCAATACAATAGACCAAGGTTAACCCTTGATGATCTATTCCAGATGGATGATGCTGACATAGAAGAGATGAATCTGAAGTGGCAAGCATCTATGATATCTGGCGGATCCAATAGGCTTTACCAAAAGACTGGAAGAACTATGATCGTTGATCCTATAGAACCACTAGGATATGACAAGTCAAAGGTTGAATGCTATAACTGTGGAAAACTTGGACACTTTACAAGAGAATGCAAAAGGGAGAAAGTTGTTGGAAGCAACTAGAAGTATAAGAATAACAAGAGATCCAGCACTAGGACCTTTAAAAGTGTTCCAAAAAGTGATAACAGAACTCCATGGAGTCCAAATGGTTCCAAGGCAATGATATTAGTAGATGGAATAGTTAACTAGGCTTAAGCACATGAAGAAGAAGAGCATAGTCTAATGGCTATTTCTCAAGGAGATAATGAGGTACATCTTTGTTCTAAAGATTATGTTCTTAAGTTTAATAGTCTTAAAGTAGAGCTATAAGAACAATATCAAACGGTTAACACATGCACTATAGAATTAAATGTTTTTAAACAAAGTGTTAACAATTTAGAGGCCAATATAGTTTTGTATCAAAAAGGTCAGCAAAACTATGAAAAGAAAATTAGGATTTTAACTCTTCACATGAGAGAAAAAGAAGTAGCTATCCAAGCCTTTGAAAGACAACTTTTAAAAGTTTCAGCAGAAAATGAAGTGTTAAAAGATAATTTATTTAATGAATGAGAAACTATTAAAAACTGGCAAAACTCTTCAAAAGGCATTGGAAAGCTAATTAATTCTCAAATGGGCTATTATGAGAAGACTGGTTTAGGGTATATAACTGAACAACCTGGGATAACACTGACTGATAAGGATTTATCAAAAAAAACATTTTTGATAGTTCTAGTGATTCAAAGGATGTTCCCGAGAATGATAGATATGCTGAAGGAATGAAAGCAGTTCCTCCACCATTATCAGGAATATACATGCCCCCAAGTAATGACAACAATGTAGAGTTAGATGAATCAAAAGCTGTCTATGATAAAAGGTCAAGTGATTCAGATTCTCACTCTAGTAACTACACTTTTTGCACCTCTGACTCTAGTATTCTAACCCAAAGAGAACCAATAGTGACAAAAAGGTTGTATATCCACCTTTAATGAGCACCTTTGTGTCTGATGGATATGTATTTCCACCTAGTTCTGCTCCCAAGCAGGTAAAAACTCCTAGTAAGACAATGGATATTGAACTAAAACATCATGGTAGCATTAAAAGGGGTGGTCTAGGTTTTGAAAACACTAGTACAAACTTACCTTTTGGATCTCTCTTGAAAAGAAGAGGATGTTTTGTATGTGGTGGCTTATTAAAGATTGTATTGTACATGAAGATAAAATTGCTAGACAACAAGCTACTAAGAGAGTCACCAAGGGAAGTCAAAATAAAGGCTTTAAGAGTCAAAAGGAAATGGCACATGGTAAATGAGGTTATGCACAAAGGGTGAATAAACAAAATGAGTGTAATAAAATCAGTCACCTTCATGCAAATAGAGATTTCATTCCTAAGGTAGTACTAATGAAAATAGGTCTAGTACCGTTGAGGTCAACTTCTGCAAGTACCGCCAGACCAAAGTCTGCTAGTACCGCTAGACCAAATGCTAGTACCGCCAGCCCAAAACCTAGGAATCCTAAGTCTCACACTCCTTTAAAGAGCTTGTTTGAAATCACTAAGTCATCTAAGAACAAGTTCTATGAAAAAGCTAAGCAAATGTGGGAACCAAAAGGGCAAAAACCAAGTGTCAATGTAAGTACTGTCAAAACTTAAACATTACTTAAAGTCATTTTGAAAAGACTTGGTAGGTAGACCTCTAACGAGATTTACCTTAACAAGTTTATTAATATTTTTAAAATTTACATGACCTAACCTCCTATGCCACAAATTAGACTCATCAATAGAATCCTTAAATAATAAGCATGTAATACCACCTGTTAGAACAATAGTATGGAGATTGAAAGTGTACATATTTTCTTGCCTTGGTACTTTGAGCAAGATTTGAGACTCCTTAGGCATCTCAAAGTCTGTAGAAAGATCCATACAATCTGTATCAGTAAACAGTACCTTGTTCTTTTTATCACACATTTATGACACAA
The DNA here is from genome assembly GCA_025667525.1 of Glebionis coronaria. Classification (NCBI taxonomy): domain Eukaryota; kingdom Viridiplantae; phylum Streptophyta; class Magnoliopsida; order Asterales; family Asteraceae; genus Glebionis; species Glebionis coronaria. The sequence continues at coordinate 86,021,711 of CM046878.1, forward strand.
AGAAGAGGTTGAAGTCATTCAACTTCTTTGCAAAGAATACTTCTTCAAACTCCAATTTTCTTGTGTTAATCTTTCCTTTTCCAGTAATTTTGCCTTTACTTCCACCAAAGGCAATAGGACCACCTCTGCATTCTTTAAATTCAGCTAGATGGTCTTTATTCCATGTCATGTGTCTTGAGCATCCACTGTTCACAATTCCTTTATCTTTCAATTCATAGATCAGATGCTCCTGCACATTGATAAAAACACATTAGATTTTAATAGGGACCCAAGCCACACTAGGCTTGGATTTGGTGGGACCAACATACTTAAGTGTCTCGTAAGTGGTCTTTCATGTATGACCACATACACTTATATACTTCATAGGTCTTGTAGGTGAATCAAATATATATGGAAAGTCTATATCTTTAGCCTTGCTATGAATTGGTTTAAGTATTGTTTTCGGTTTGACAGTACTTGTATAGACACTTGGTTTTTCCCTTTTGGTACCCACATTTGCAGTGGTTTTTCATAGAACTTGTTCTTGAATGACTTAGTGATCTCAAACAAGCTCTTTAAAGGAGTATGAGACTTGGATTCCTATATTTTGGGCTAGCGGTACTTGTGTTTGGTCTGGATGTACTAGTAGACATTGGTCTGGCGGTAATTGTAGAGGTTGACCTCAACGGTACTAGACCTGTTTTCATAAGTATTGCTCTAGGAATAAAGGTACTATTGGTATGAGGCTGACTGGTTTTATTAGACTCATTCTGTTTATTCACCCTTTGTGCATAACCCCACTTAGGTTTTATATCTCTTTGTCCCATTGTTCTTTTCCCTGTGCAATTCCTTTTTGACTCTTAAAGCCTTTATTTTGACTTCCCTTAGTAACTTTCTTAGCAGTTTGTTGTCTAGCAATTTTATCTTCATGTACGGTACAATATTTAATAAAATGACTTAAGCTACCACACACAAAACATCCTCTTCTTTTTAAGACAAATCCAAAAGGTAAGTTTGTACTAGTGTTTTCTAAACCTAGACCACCCATTTTAATGCTACCATGATGTTATGGGTCAGTATTCATTGTCTTCCTAGGAGGTTTTACCTACTTGGGAGCAGAACTAGGTGGAAAGACATATCCTTCAGGCACAAATGAACTCACTAAAGGTGGATATACAATCTTTTTAGTCACTATTGGTTCTCCCTGGGTCAGTATGCTAGAGTCAGAGGTGCAAGTAGTGTAGTTACTAGAGTCAGAATCTAAATCACTTAACCTTTTACCATAAACTAATTTTGATTCATATAACTCTACACTCTTGTCATTGTTTGGGGGCATAAATATTCCTGATAATGGTGGAGGAACTGATTTTATTCCTTCAGCATACCTATCATTCTCAGGAACATTCTTTGAGTCACTAGAACTATCAAAGATGCTTTTTGTCAAGTCCTTGTCATTCAGTGTTATCCTAGGTTGTTCATCTATATACCTTAGGCCAGTCTTCTCATAATAACCCATCTGAGAATTAATTAACTTTCCAATTCTTTTTGAAGAGTTTTTCTGGTTTCTAATTGTTTCTCTTTCATTAAATAGGCTACCTTTTAAAACTTCATTTCTGTTGTAACTTTTAAAAGTTGTCTTTCAAAAGCTTGGATAGCTACATATTTCTCTGTCATTTGAAGATTCAAAATCCTAATTTTCTCTTTATAGTTTTGCTGACCTTTTTTATACAAAACTATATTAGTCTCTAACTTACTAACACCTTGTTTAAAAGCATTTGTTTCTACAGTACAGGTGTTAACCTTTTGATAATGTTCTTTTTTTAATACGGATTTGATATTGTTCTTTTAATTCTACTTTAAGGCGATTAAACTTAAAAACACAATCTTTAGAACAAGGATATACCTCACTGTCTCCTTAAGAAATAGCCATGCTCTTCTTCTTCATGTGATTGGGCCCAGTTGACCACTCCATCTACTGAGATCATTAGGTTTAGCACCCTTTGGACTCCATGACTTCTGTGTTCACCTTTTGAATTTTCAAAGGTCCTTGAGTTGGATCTGTTGTCATTCTTGAACTTCTGGTTGCTTCCCTCAGCTTTCTCTCTTTTGCACTCCATGGCAAAATGTCCAAGATTTCTACAGTTTTAGCATTCAACCTTTGACTTGTCATATCCTAAAGGTTTCATAGGATCAACAGTCATAGTTCATCCAGTCCTTTTGTAGAGCTTGCTGGATCTGAAAAATCATAGCAACTTACCACTTCAGATCCATCTCTTCTATGTCAGCATCATCCATCTGGAATAGATCATCAAGGGTTAACCTTAGTCTGTTGTCTTGACAAAAAAAGTATGAGAATGAATATTTCTCATTAAGTAATGATGGGGGCCTTTGATGTTCGTTTTACAAGTCTTAAATTTATATTACGAGGTTTAGACAAAACAAGGGAGTAGAAATACAAACACGGGAAGTATACCCTTTAGTTCATAATATAGCTTGTAGTGGTAAGCAAGGATCGTTCGCTGAGACTTAGTTTCGTTTTGGTAATAAATATAATAATTAAAGAAAAAAAATATTGATATGAATAACAATAGTAACAAATATGACTAATGTGGGATAGTTTGCATGAGTTCGTGATGATGATAATAATGACCGAGATATGTTTATGTAGGTAAAGAGTGATAATCCTTTTTCATCAAAATGGCGTTTACACAATTTACTTAGTGGTGATTCAAGACTTATGTTTATTCGAGCGACTAAGCTCAAAACAAGTTGCCAACGAGTTCAATATTTTATCACGGTTTCTAAGAGGATTTCTCCAACCAAAGATTTAAAACCATAGACAATTCTTTAAAAACTTACTACAATGATTTGCGTTTCTCAACGCCAAGCCATCATAACAAATCAACTCTAGATAAAATATAGTTTATAGAAATAGGTGGTAAAGTGGTTCTACAACATTAGCTTGAAATCAATTTATAAAGGATCATATCATAGCATCATCACTAATCATAGTCACATACCCATATAGTCACAAATAGCTTAGCCTAACATAGTAATCAAAGTAAGAAATGGAAAAGAGTAAGAAAATATCATACTTAGATTTGATCGAATGAACGAGTACACAAGTGTCACGATTGTATCGTTCCTCCAAGAATCGAAGAGTGGAATACTCTCGTTACAAGTATTTCCCAAAAGTGGATAATACTGAAAATACTACTAGAAAGCTAAGAATACTCGGATTGGAGTAGTGCTTTTAGAATTAGATGTTGATATAATGAGTAAAAGTGGCTCCTGTTTATAGTGCTGGCTGAGAGCAAATGTGCGCTGCACTTATTCGAAAGTGCGCCGCACTTTGGACGTGGGAATGTGTGCCGCACTTCTGAAAATGTGCGCCGCACTTTTGTGCGTTCCAGATTCCTCTTTCAATAGTTTGGCTACTCTGCACAATAAGGACCCTCCTTTGTATTTTCTTCACTTTGCTTCTCCATACTTCATACCTGCATATAAAACGCAATATAGTATGTATCGAAAGCTCTTATTTATAATACAAAGTGGCATTATAATAACGGGATAAATATGTATATTTTGTTTGTTATCAAATTCCTCCACACTTAGCTATTGCTTGCCCTCAAGCAATCAAAGAGAGAAAACAAATTAGATTTTAAAAATGCTTTTAAGTGTTATGAAGTATGATAGGAAAATGATTAAATTTTTATAAGTAGCAAAAGCAAATGACAAATAACTTCAACACCTCACATGGATAGTGTTTAGATTTTAAGTTTACACAAATGTCACTCACAAAGGGAAATTGTAAGGTAACACTCAAATAGCACGGACATAAAATAGATAGCTACCATAAGTTTGTACATCACACATAAACATACCGTTGCGGCGTGAGCACCAGATAAATTTTCAAAGAGACAAAACGTGATAACGATGAGGGTGTAGAACAAAATATATGCCTTGTCAAAGTCGTAGAACACCTATACTTTTATTTTTATTTTTTTCTTTTTTTCTTTTAAGAGAACATATATACTTTTTCAAATTGTGATGAGATGGCATTTAAACATGATCTCATCATTTTTTTCGAGCTTTAAATGCATAAAATGTCATAAAAATATCATAGATATGCTTGTATTTGTTTACTTGTGTATTCTATGTATTGATATCGTGAAAAAGACAAAAGATCACAAGAAACAAGGAAAACGAACACGAGAAACAAAGCCGCACAATGAACCGGGCCCTAGTTTATGATTTCTCAAAGAAAAGACCTTGAAGAATTGAAGATGTACAAGAATGATCCCTTATCAATGAAGAAATGACACTTAATACCCTTGTATATTCATAATTACAAGTTTGGTCCCTAAGTTTGTCAAAATTACAAAAGGTCCCTCAACTTTGAAGATATGGCAAGTTTAGTCCCTCAAGATTTAAAATTATCAATAATGGTCCTCTATAATGTCAAACATCCAATGAAGACCTTCAAAGATCAAGAATGTCCAAGATCAGTCATTGAAAATATCAAAAATGGCAAAACAAGTCCTTAAAACCCTTGACATAAAGTTTTATGGCCAAAGTGTGAAAACTAAAAGTTATCTAACAAAGGAAAATCGTTTTTGGGCTGAAAAGACTTTGTTAACCATTTTACCAAAACACAAGGACCACTTTTGCCTTTCTGAAAGTTTGAATAACACAAACACACGCCAAACAATTAACTCCCAACTTTTTCGGATCAAACCACCTACTGTTCACACGTATGAACCCAGAACTTACTTTCACTAGACAAAGGGTAAATCCAAATTAACTTTACCAAAAATTAATTCACCCTCACACGTTTACATCCCACACTTGAAATCCATCACCCCTTCACCATAGACCCCACCCCATTCAGCCTTCAACCAATCATCATACGACTTAGCCTCCAAGTAATGCCACGTAGCCAAATCAACAGCCCAAAACAAATACTTGCTCCCAAAAGCAAAATGGAAGGGTTAGGATCACTTTGGACAGCTCATCAACAACAAACGACTCAAGGGCATTTTTGAGACTTCTTTGCTAGGGTTTTCATGTATTCAGCATTCTAGAATAGTCCTTTAGTCCTATATAAGGAGACCTCAACTTGTGTGAGTCCATTGTTCTAGTTTTTCTCTTAAACATTGTAATTCCTTTTTAAAATTTATAAAAGTTTGGTAATTTGAAAAAAATTGTAATTCCTTTTTATGTTTTTGAAAGTTGGTGTTGTTTAAGAGTGAAGCTGAGTTCCATTTTATGTTTTAAACCTGTTTTGATCTTTGGATTGAAGCACATTTGATTTTGAACAAGTTTTCAAGTTTGAAAACCTTGTTCTTGTTTGACTGTTTTACTTGTACTAACCCCTAGCCAAAAGCCTAAATCTCTTGCAATCTTATTGATACCAAGCTTGTGAAGGGATTTAAGCCCTTGGATAGGTTGTTTGCTGCTTTGTGTTGAAGATCTATTGTTACAAGGTCTTGGTTCTACTTTGAACCATCAACAAGACCTCCTTCTTGTTTCAAGGACCTTGGTCACTCTCTAGTTGTTGAGAGTGGTCCAAGGAGCATTGCTGATCCCCCTAGGAAGTTGTGGGGATAGGTATTGATCTCTATTAAGTTTCCCTTAAAAATATTTGAGTTGGAGTCTGCTATGCATTTTGCTATGTGATTTGGAGTTCTTGTATTTGTACTTTATGTTTTATTGCTTAGATCTTCTAGTTGTCACCTAGGTAAAGTATTAGGATCATAAAATCAGTAGGTTACATGTAAAAATCAAAAGTTTGTTTGAAAAAGGGCTAAAATAAGGTTGTTTGGATTTTGAGATCAAAAGGCCTTGTGGCCTTGTGCCCTTGGTTCTTGGGGTTTGGAAACACTAAACAAGGTATTTGTCACTGGTTTTGGTCATTGGTTAAGTCTTATAAGGTTTGGAAAAGGTTTTGCAAAGTTTGAAAAAAATCTGATAAAAGTGTTTTGAAAATGGTCAAACACATCAGCAAGGATTTAATCTTTGTTGTTTGGATTTAGAGTCTGATTTTTGGTTTGTGAAGAGTTTTTGTGATAAGCTATTTGTGCAATATCTGTTTGTGGAATTTGGTGGCTTATTGAGTGTGCTAGAGCTTATTGAATGTGGTTAGAGTGGTCATTTGCATCAGCAAAGTGACCACCTCATTTGTGCCTTGCATATTGTTATCTAGTGTATGCCCTGCTATTTGGTTGCTTGAACCTTGTTATTTTGCTGCTTGTGAACTTATTTGGCTATTTGGCTTACCTGTTTGAGTGCTTATAATCCAACTGGCTTATTGCCCATTTTTGTCCAAACCTGATCATCATTTGGCTAACTGGCCTCTTGATTCACAAGGACCCAGCCTTGATTCCTTCACAAAAGTTGCTTAAAACAAGCTCATAAACAAACCTTGGCAATTTGGTTAAGTTTGGAACACTTTGACTTTTGGTCAAATAAGCACAATTTGGCTTATTTTTCAGTTCTGCTTATTGGTACATGCAACAACTTAGTTTTTGTGATAGGTGTCATTTTTCTCAGCTTATTATCAAATTTGAGAAGTTTTAGGTCATTTGGTTAAGCTTTTGATAGAAAACTAGCTTATTTAGCTTTTTCAGCCAGCTTATTTGCTTGTACATCTTATTCTACTTGTCTTTTTGTGATTTTTCTTTTTGATTATTCTTAGTTAAGCTATTTGTGAGCTTTTGCAAAAAAAATAAGCTTTTGAACCCCTCTAGAACTCAAACCCGGCTATTTTGTCTTTTAGTAGATTTTCATTTTGCTTATTTCTGGCTTATTGGTTAAGCTTTTTCAAAAAAAATTTACAGATCTCTTTAGTATCCCAAAATAAGGTTGTGTGTTAAATTAGAGCTTATGGCACCAACTTATGGCTTAATGGGCTTATTGGCCCAATAAGAATAAGCTTTTGGCTATTTAAGCTGTGATAAGCTCAGAATCAGCTTTTGGGCCTTCAGAGTTTTGTGTTTAGAATTAAATTTTGAGTCAGACTGGAGATTTTGGGCGTATTTGGATGAGTTTGGATTTTTTGAGCCAAAAAGCCCATTAAGCTTACTGTTTTGGTTTTTAGCCTTTTCGGGGCCGAATAGGGGTATTTTGGTAATTTCACTTTTATTTTCTGATTATTTAGGTTAAAATAAACTAGTTTTCAAGTTTTTAGAAATTTTTATAATTTTTGAATTCTTAATATTATTTTAATATTTTATTTTTAATTTAATTCATTTTAAATAGTTTCTATTGTTTTGAAAATTTGGAAAAATACTTTTTAGCTTAAGTAGGCCATTTTAGAGTTTTACAAATTGAAAAATCTTTATTCGGGCTTTTTATTAATTATTTTGATTTTTAGGGCTTTAATTAGCATTTAAAAATTAATATTTAATTAAATAAAAGGTTTGAAAAAGTTTTGATCATTTGTAAACCTTAATTGGAATTTTAGTTATTTTTGAAAATTTTTTGGGAATTTTTAGATTAAATTTTTATTTTGTCCCTTTTTACGGTTTTACGTTTTGTCTTCGTAGTGTAATTTTAACGTATCCGTCATTCTCTTTTCTCATCTTTTTCTTTCTCAATATTAATGCAGAATCATTACAAGTTATTCACACACAATAAACCTCCTTGGGAAAACGAACTTTGGGTCATTAACAATTGATTTTTCCTAAAGTCATTTGTTTAATACTTACTGCTCATTTACGTCTTTTGTTTTTCCTTTAAAGCAAAGGGGTGTAAAAACACTACAATCAACTTCTCAAATGGATAGGCATCAACATAAGGATAATAGTACAAGGTATAATATAACACACAGGTACGAGTGCAACATATTTTAGCAAGCCAGTGTAGCTTAACTAAAATGATAAAATGGTGATTTATTTTGCCTTTTCTTGAAAATATCTATAAATTAACCTCACTGCGGTTTAGTGAATGATGATCAAGCACATATTCTGAATCATACTAGATTATCGGCTTTCACACAAAATAGAGGAATATAAGGCTAGGTTTCCTCACATTTTTGGTGGATGGTTTTTGTGCTTAGTTAATGTCAATCAATGAGATTTTTGCTTTGCTAAAAACTTTTATTTTAAAATATGTATGCTTTTATTAGTTTTCAAAAAGATTTATCATGTGGAGAAATTTATTATTATTTTTATTATTTTTCTTATTTGTCCCTCTTCCACGCTTACGGTGAACGTCGTCCTCGAGGTGATAACTGATAAAAAATTAAAAATAGGAAAAATTGCAAAGGGAAACGAGAACTTCCCGGGGCTAAGTAGAAAATTGCGGGACTTCAACAGATGAATCCGGCTTAGAGCTCCAAATTTGCTATTTTCCTGCATGCTATAAAACAAAACAAAACAAATGCAATATATAAGGACGATTTTATTTATTTACAGGTCCTCCTCCACACTTAAGGAAAAAAGTGGGGGATAAAATACGGATTGCCTTCCGAATAGCGGTAAGTTTAGAGTCTTCAGCCAGACTCGGCTACTCGGTTTTTATCTCAAAAAGAAGGGGATTTCTTGTTCACCGAATTCATTATAGTTTTCTTCTTCGTGGTAGAGTTTGAGTCTATGTCCATTGACAATAAAAGTGGTATTGTCTCTACCGTAGAGTTTAACAGATCCGGACGGATGTTGGTGTTTTACTGTGTAAGGTCCAGTCCATCTCGATGTAAGCTTAGGTTGCTTGAATTTATATTTCGAGATAAAGGGAAGTACTTTCTCTCCATGTTTGAAATCTTTTCTTTGTCGCAGTTTGCGATCATGCCACACTTTGGTTTGTTCTTTGTGTAAACGTGAACTTTCATAAGCTTGATGTCTAAATTCATCTAACTCATGAAGTTGAAATATATGTTTTTCTCCAGCTGCAAAAAAATCAGGGTTGTAGTTCTTGAGTGCCCAATATGCACGGTGTTCAATTTCTATTGGTAAGTGGCATGTTTTTCCATACAAGAGCTTAGACGATGTGGTTCCAGTTGGTGTTTTGAAAGCGGTACGAAAGGCCCATAGAGCATCTTCTAATTTCTTAGACCAACAAGCAGGGTTGTTTTGGACGGTCTTTTCAAGGATTCGCTTAAGAGCTCTATTAGTGTTTTTAACTTGGCCACTCATTTAAGGGTGGTAAGATGTGGAAAATCAATGGTTTACTCCATATCTTTTCATGATTTTTCCCATGAGTTTGTTACAGAAATGAGTTCCTCTATCACTTATTAGTGCTTTTGGTATTCCAAAATGACAGAATAGTTTCTTTAAGAATGCTATAACAACTCTTGCATCGTTAGTTTGCAAGGCTTGAGCTTCAGCCCATTTTGATACATAGTCGACGGTGAATAAAATGTATTCACATTTATATGATTTAAGAAATGGTCCCATGAAGTCGATACCCCACAGGTCAAAGATTTCCCAGACTTGGATATTGTTCAGAGGCATTTCATCTCTTTTTGTAAGATTTACTGTCCTTTGACATGCTTCGCATAATCGTACTAAGGTATGAGCTTCACGAATAATTGTTGGCCAATAAAAGCCAGCGTCGGACACTTTTTTAGCGGTTGTGTTCGTTGCATAATGTCCTCCGGTCGGTCCGTAGTGACATTCATCGAGAATTTTTCGAGATTCGGATCTGGAAATACAACGTCGGATCATTCCATCGGAACAGATTCTAAATAGGTGAGGATCGTCCCAAAAGTATTTTTTTAGTTTGGAAAAGAATCTTTTCTTTTGTTGATATGTCATTCCCTTTCGTAAAATACCTACAGCCAAATAGTTTACAAAGTCTACGAACCATGCTATAATATTAGTATTTATTTGCATTATGTGTTCATCAGAAAAATCATCGATTTCATCTTCGCTAGAATCATCATTCCGTATGCGAGATAAATGATCGGCAACAACATTCTTAGCACCTTTTTTATCTTTAATTTCTAAATCGAATTCTTGTAAAAGCAACATCCATCGTATGAAACGAGGTTTGGCATCTTGCTTTTTAAATAAGTATTTTAAGGCTGAGTGATTGGTGTAAACTATTGTTTTCGATAATACGAGGTATGATCGGAATTTGTCAAACGCATAAACTACAACCATGAGTTCTTTTTCCGTGATGGTGTAATTTTGTTGGGCTGCGTTTAGAGTTCTACTAGCAAAGTAGATGGGGTGAAATTGTTTTCCATCTTTTTATCCAAGGACGGCTCCAAGGGCATGTTTACTTGCATCACACATAAGCACAAATGGAAGGTTCCAATTGGGGCTTTCAATAATTGGTGTGCATGTAAGCTTTGCTTTAAGAGTTTCAAATGCTAAAAGGCATTCATCATTAAAATCGAATGTTCTTTCTTTTTCTAGAAGTTGAGTTAAAGGTCTTGCGAGCTTCGCAAAGTCTTTGATAAATCGTCGGTAAAATCGGGCATGACCTAAAAAACTCTAATGCCTTTCACATTAGTAGGTGGTGGGAGTTTTGAGATTACATTTATTTTCAATTTGTCAACTTCTAAGCCTGCGCCAGACACTTTGTGTCCAAGCACAATTCCTTCTTTAACCATAAAGTGACATTTTTCCAGTTCAACACAAGATTTGCTTCTTCACATCATGCTAACATTTTATCAAGATTGCTAAGACATGTGTCGAAAGAATTTCCAAAGACGGAAAAATCGTCCATGAAGACTTCGACTAATTCTTCAATCATACCGTGAAAGATTGCAATCATACACCTCTGAAAAGTAGCAGGTTCATTGCATAGGCCAAAAGGCATGTGCCTATACGCGTAAGTTTCAAATGGACCAATAAATGTGGTTTTCTCTTGATCCATATGGTTGATTGGGATTTGAAAGTATCCGGAAAAACCATCGAGGAAACAAAAGTATTCATTCCCTGCGAGTCTTTCTAACATTTGATCCATAAAGGGCAAAGGAAAATGATCTTTCGCAGTTGCGTCATTTAATTTTCGATAGTCAATGCAAACTCTCCATCCGGTGATGGTTCGTGTTGGTACTAATTCATTGTTCTCATTAGTTACTACAGTGATACCTCCCTTTTTAGGTACACAATGAATAGGACTAACCCAGGGGCTATCGGCGATTGGGTAGATTATTCCAGAATCAAGGAGTTTAAGGATTTGTTTTTTAACAACGTCCTTCATTTTAGGATTTAGTCATCGTTGTTTTTCAACAATCGGTTTCTTGTTATCCAAAAGTTGGATTGTGTTTGCAGAACGATGGACATATGCCAGGAATATCAGAAGTTTTCCAAGCAAAAGCTTGTTTATGCTTCTTGAGTACTTCAACTAAATTGTTTTTGTGTTCTACCGAAAGTTGGGATGAAACAATTACAGGTAGTAATTTTTCTTCGTGAAGAAACGCATATTCCAAGTGTTCAGGAAGAGGTTTAAGTTCTAAATCTGTAGGGGGCTCTTCCACAGATTTTTTAACTTTGAAATCGGTTTCGAAAGTTATGGTTTCAAATGGTGTTTCTTTTTCTTCTTCAGGTGTTTCTATAGGTTCGTCAGTATTAACGGCTATGAAGGCGTCAAATTCAGCAAAAAGTTCTTCTTCGAGGATGGTTCCTTCGATAGAATATAAAATTTCGCTTCCTTCACCGAGAATAGCGTCAAAATCGGCTTCAACGACTTCGTCAATGACATCAATAATAAAGCAAGTATCGTCATTAGAATAAGAGTGTTTCATTGCTTCATCGATAGAACAGGAAATTCTATCTTCTCCAACTCCAAGGTTGAGTTGTTTTTGTTTCACATGAATCACAGCGTCAGCTGTATGCAAGAAAGTTCTACCAAGGATAAGTGGTACCTTGATATCTTCTTCCATCTCTAGGATTACAAAGTCGACAAGAAAAATAAATTTTCCAACTTCAACAAGCATGTTTTCGGCTATTCCCATTGGGTATTGAAAAGAACGGTCCGTGAGGCGAACGCTCATTTTTTTGGGTTTGAGAACATCTTTTGAGAGTTTAGCATACAAGGAGTATGGTATGAGATTAATACAAACACCAAGATCGGCCAAGGCGTTACAAGAGTATGAGTGATGAAAAGTACATGGAATTAGGAAACTTCCAGGATCTCCAAGTTTTGGTGGTACTTTATTTTGGATAATGTTAGAACATTCATCATTTAGAAAAGCAGAAGATACATCTTCAAACTTATGTTTGCTTTTGACAAATTTGTCATAGTTTGGCATTCTAGCCAAAACATCAACTAAAGGCATATTGATTCTAACTTCTTGGATTAAGTCGAGGAATTTACCATACTTAGCTTGCATATTTTGCTTGCGTAAGCGTTGGGGATATGTTACTTTTGGTTTATAAGGTTTTGGTGTTGGGTTTGTGTTTTCAGTGGGTTTGGTTTTGGTTGGTTGGGCTTCATCTTCATCGTCACTATCGAGTGGGTTTTTGATTGGTGTGTCTTGGGTAGGTTTGGTAGGTGATTCATAAGATATAGAAGCGCGAATCGATTGCATATCGGCAAAACGATCAAACTTAGCTTCACGGTTTTGAATGAAAGCTTGGTGGTTTTTGTTTGAAGTCTCGAACTTTGTTTTGAGGTCAGTGAATGTATCTCGCACAAAAAGGTTGGTTTTTTTTAGATTCGATAAAATTGTCGAGCTTGGTTTCGAGGTTGGGTTTGTTTTCGGTTTGGTTAGGTTTCTTTTCGTCTCGATCGTAACTTGGTTTATCGTTAGATCTCTAATTATCGTGGTCACGATTACGATAATCGTTATAAAATCGGGTTCGATGAAAGGTGTTCATGAAATTGGCTTCTTCTTCCTTTGTCATAGGTGTGTCATCGTCATCACATTCACTAGAAGGATGGTTTCCTCCATAGTGTTCGCAGATTTCACGACTTTTGTTCTTCATCTCTTTGTATTGAGTGTCGATTTTGAGAGACATGGCGTCCATACGAGCCATAATTTTTTTTAGTGTCGGTTGGGTTGTTTCTTTCCTCAGCAAAAGTTGCGTTTTTTCGTGGGTTTTTGTTTTTGTGGTTTTTGGACCAATCAAGCTTGAGTAAGACATTGTCATCTAACAATTGGTAAGCTTGGTTAGGGGTTTTGTAAAGGAAAATACCGCCCGCTGCGGCATTCAATACATCTTGGGTAGCATTGTCAAGACCATGATAGAAAATCTTGATTATTCCTTCCTCTTTTAGTCCATGACCATGGTAGTTTCTGAGTAATTCTTTCATTCTTAACCATGCGTCAGTTAGAGTTTCTCGATTTTGTTGAGAAAAGCTTCGGATTTCTCCCAAGAGTTTTTCAAATAGGGGAGGAGGAAAGAATCGGCTAATGAAAGCGGTTCTAAGACCTTCCCATGTTCGAATGGTTCCTTCGTTAAGTTCATCAAGCAATGACTTGGTTCTCCAGACAAGGATGATGGAAACATCATGAGTTGAACGACTTCGGCTCGTCCTTCTCCATAGTTAAACATTTTGCATATTACGCTAAATTCATGGATGTGTTTATGAGGATCGGTTTTGATTCGACCATCAAATTGGTGGTTTTTGACAAGTGTCAAGTGGTTTCCTTTGATTGCAAAATCGTTCGCAATTTCAGGTAAAACGATTGTGGAGCCAGGAGTTGGTGCTACAACTCTATCGGCTGACCACATTGGTTCATTATCGGTGTCCGACATTGGATCGTAATGGTTGATGAGAAATAGGAATTGAGAAAGGTTGTCGAAAGATTGGTTGATTTCGCGAGGTTGGTGTTGCTCGTGTCTCCTATCTAAAGGTACACGAAGGTGAAGTCTACGTAACCTTCGGTTAAGGGTACGTTCAGGTTCTGATAACGGTGATAATGATGGTGTTTCGGATGAACGGGTGTGAATCCAACAAGGGTTTTTGGTTTACAGAAGAAATGTGCGGCGCACTTTTTGGATTGTGCGGCGTACTTTAGTTCGCTACAGGAAGTGCGACACACTTTTTGGATTGTGCGGCGTAATTTCTATGCTGCAGAAAATTTTGGGTTTTGTTTGAGTGGGAAATGGTTAAATTCTTCAAAGATTTCGAAAGTTTTGGTTACAAAATAGGATTATAAGTTGATAACTGATTTTTGTATAAAAAAGTTTATCATATCGACTCGATTTGAATTGATTACAGTTGAAAGTGCAACTCAGTCGTCTTTGGTGAATAAAAGAAAAGGTTGTCGTTGGGTATCTATGAAAAATGCAAGCTTTAACGAAAATGACAAAATAATAAAAATGATAAACTAATTAAAACTTAAATAAAAGACTTAAACGAAATAAAGATAAAAGCTCGAAAAGATTAAACTAAAAATAAGATTTTAAAGGCAATTAAGTAAATGACTAAAATTTAAAACTTTAATAAAAATAAAATTGAAAATAAAATCAAATCAAATAAAACTTTAACTAACTATTTCGGAACAAAACACAAATTTTCGGAAAAATATAAAATTTTCGGATAAACACAAAAATTTCGGAATAACAAGAAAATTCGGATAAATCTACTATTTTCGGAAAATCAATTATCCTTCGGAAAAACAACGAAAAAACATACATTTTCGGATAAACAAGGGTTTTTTCGGATAAATAGCTTTTTCGGAAAAATGCCTAAATTCGGAAAAATTGACTTCTTCGGAAAATGACCAAATTTCGGATAAAAAGGGGTTTTTCGAAATAATCAATGTTTTCGGAAAAAAGAAACATCTTCGGAAAAAACTACATTTTCGGATAAATCCCTATTTTCGAATAAAATGCCTTTTTGGAATAAAGGGAATTCGGATAAAATCAACTTTTTCGGAAAAATAAGGAATTTCGGATAAAGACTAAATTTTTCAGAAAAAAAATAAATTCTTCGGAAAAAGGGCATAAATTCGGATAAGTGAAATGCTAAGGAGATCTTCGGATTAACTAGATTTCGGATAAAAAGGTATTCTTCGGAATATCAAAACCCTTTTGCGAAGATATGTAAAAACAAAATAACAGTAACAGAATAAATCTAAAAGCTAGGAAATAAGCTACGATTAAGCTAAAAACAAATAAGCAATCAACCAAAACCTAATCTAAACAAACTTTAAGAAAAACTAATTAAACCACAAATCAAAAACTTGAAAAACACTAATTAATCTAAAAATCTAAAATCAACTTTTTATAAAATAAACTATTAAAAACACTTAATTAAAATTAAAACAAACACACAATAAGTTATAAGATCAATAAGCTAAAACAATCAAACACATAAAAACTATAAGAACAATCAAATAAGCGTAACAATAATCAAATAAACATAGAGATTAAACAAACAAGAAAGGTAGGATGAGAGTAATGAAAAGCTTGATTAAAAATTAAGATTCAACAACACAAATTAAAGACTTACTTGAAAAATCTTGAAATTAAAGACAAGTATGTAAATGACAGTATGAAAAGTGCATAAAATAAAGTGGAGAACTAATTTATCAAATTAGCTAACACCTCCTAAATGTGGTTAAGGGGGGTATTTATAGGGAAGAATTGGTAAGTGGTGCTTCTTTATTTCTTTCTTTTGTCTTCTCGTCTTTGACAATAAACTCGTCATTCTCGACTTTGTCTCGGGATTTGTCGATAGATAAATTGAACTCGTCTTCTAATTTCTTCATTAATTAGATTCGGTTCTTTGACTTCGTTAAACTTCAGTCTTTGGTCTTTTTCTTTGATAAATCTTCAGAATAGGCCTTTGACTTCCGTTCTTTTTGCACTCTTAATCTTTTGACTTCTTCTTTTGTCTTTTTCTTCGATAAAAGCCCGTGAAAGCCCGTGTTTTCTTCCCTTTTCACATTTTGGTCCTAAATCTCAACAAAAACACAAAGCACGCATAATTCCGACTTTTACGACATCAAATACACGTTTAGGCTTGGTTATTATTATTATTAAGTGGTAAAAAGATGGGTGTTTTCACACCTATCAAATCCCCTACACTTGACTATTGCAATGCCCTCATGCAATGCATTAGTTACAAAGCAATATTTACATTTTCCATCATAATTAACCCACTTTGGCCTTTATTAAACATAAGACATTACAGAAACTTAAAGAGATAGAAAATAACAAAATATTCGAAGGAAGAAAACAAGTAAAGAGATCGAAAACTTACATTAGGACTTTGGTTGTCATGAATGTCTATCACCCTCAAGTTTCACGTTCCCCAAACCAAGCTTAAAAACGAGATCATTGTTATTATAAGTTAGCAAACTAACACAAACTCATGTGGCTCAATTATTCGCTTAGACTCCCTTATTCCTAGGTGTATCTCTTATATTTTATTGTTGTCTTGAATGATCACGAGGATGCATTGTTGACTTATTTCGATAGTTATTTAGGCTGAAAATAAAGTAGACAATTTAATCAGTAGTTAGCTAAAGGACAAAATATTTTAAAACTGCTTCTCGAGACCTCATAAAGTTCATATCTTGGCATAACTCGCTTCACGATTTGAGACCTTTCTCGGATCGATATTTGGTAGTGACTTCATACTTCGAATCTTGAGAGACGTTCATGAAATAATGGTCTTCTCTTCATAATAGGAATTTCTTCACTTGAAGCTTTTGAGAGATTCTTCATACTTGGACCACGACTTATTCATTTTTCTCCAATCTTTATTTGGGATTTTGATATACAACGATCCGAATCCTTTTAGGACTTGGATCTATTTATCCTCATACCTTGTTATGGTCTTTTTCGGATAGACTTCTCCATGATCTTTAGGGGGGTATTTGCTTTTCGTCGTGTGTCTTGATCCTTCATATTGATTTTTGATAAATGATTCTTCACATCACTTTGGATCTTTAGCAACAAAATGTAGCCCTCATGCCTTGTTAGGGCCTTTTCGGACTCGTCAATCATCGCATCCCGCTTCAATAAGTTATGCCTTGGCTATGAACTCTAACTAATACCGAGCAACTTTTAAACGATCTTGGGCTAGAAGCTAAGTAACTTTTCAAATCGTACAACCTTACTTATTGCAATTAAATTTATTAACAAGCGATGTGAGAAGAAGCTCATAATTAACTCACATAAATTCATGAAAGAATACCAAAATTATAATTGACTCTATCATCTCTCGTTCTCTACAATTTAAAATCTCAAGGAATGAGACTCGTGGATTCTTAGCCTATTAAATCAAAGTCTTGGGTTTTCAAGTCATCTATAGGATCTTGCAACTTCTTAGACTTTTTCAAGTTTAGAATTCGCATTTTAAAGTTCCCTTGATAAACGACTTTCTAGGATCAATTATAGGAACTTGCGAAAAGTTCTTGTTCTTAACCCGTAAGAGTTAAGACTTTCGCGTTTTAAAGTTCCCTATATAAAAGCCTAGCAAAACTTGATTTAAACACGTTAAGGATACTAGCTAGAGTAAACTTGGATAAGTAAACTCGGGTTGAGTCAAAAGATTCATGACGGGCCTAATATATCAAAGATATCTAAACACATTAAAACTATTTTATTAATGAAATTAACAATAACAAACGAAAATACTAATAGGCCAAAATAGATTAAATTTTTTGAAAAATACCAAAAAATCAATTTTCCGGTTAAAATGAGGACAAATACATGGAAAAGGCCATTTAACTTCGATAGAAGTCCCCCTACACTTAAGATAAACATTGTCCTCAATGTTTAAGCATGTGTGAGTAAACTCCCCTACACTTAGGAAATTGTGCACGTTGTTTAAATCTTGTTAAGGAGGAGAAAACTAAAGTGATTCCTATTTTAATATTGAAGAATATAAAATAGTGAATCAAAATAGTGGTTTTCATCCATCAAGTAGCACAAGCTTAAGGTGAACAAGACAAGCCAAAGAAGAGTAGGCAAGGTTCCCTTAAGCAGTTGTTGAGCACGGTCGTAGAAAGTGTGATGAAATGCAAGCATATCGCCATTGTTTCCAAAAATCTTTCCTTTTATTTCATCAGATGGATACTGAGATGGCTTAAGAATTGTGACACCCGGATCGAACACCTTTTCCTTAGGGGAAAATAAGACTTAGACTCATTAGACCTTGAAGATTCGCCCATAAACCGCATAATCTCATCCTCAGAAGGTGGAAAGAGAGGTTTTAAGACATAGGTACTACGAATATTGGTGTCTTCCAGTTTCTTCTCCTTTAAAACGGGTGTCTTAACATCCGAAGGAGGATAAAGACCATAATCAAAGTCCAAAGGAGGAGAATCATGCTCATTTGCAAAATATGTATTAAGGAAAGTGGCAAAATCTTCCTCAAATGAGTAATCATCCGAAGTAGGATCAAGCATTGTTGGCGGAGGATCTTCATCAAAAATAGGAGCATAATCATCATTAGGAGACATATCATTTGAAGAATCACTCGAAAGAGTATCAACATCATCAAAGTCATCATAAGTTGGCATGTCTTTATACTCTGAAGAAAATCATCATAATCATCCACATCGGAACTAGAATCATCATCAAATGCATCATAGATTGGTGGATCATAATATATTGGTGGGGCATCCAAATTGGAAAGAGGATCTCCAGAATGTTCCACATTTTCTTGAAAAAGTGGATTATCATAGATAGGCTCGAAAAGAGGATTGTTTTAGACGATAAAATCATTAAGCTTTGTTCCTTCCAAAGGAGTTGTATCAAGCTCGTCTTGAAGCACATCAATCATATTCACCGATTCTCTTCCATTTGATTTGTTTGTAATCTTCCCCATATTAGAAATTTGTTGATCATTCCCGACCCTTAAGATTAGTTCACCTTCGGCAACATCGACTAAAGCTTTTCCAGTTCTCAAGAATGGCCGTCCAAGTATTAACGGAATACGAGGGTCCATTTCATAATCAACAACAACAAAATCGACCGGAAAAGTGAAGGTACCAACTTTAACAAACACATCTTCGGCAATACCAATGGGGTAAGCGATAGTTCGATTTGCTAGCTCAAGAGTCATCTTTGTTGGTGTAAGATCGGGTAATGATAACTTTTTCCAAACACTTAATGGCATTAAACTGATACTTGCCCCGAGATCGGCTAAGGCAGTAAATTCTTTGGTTTTGGAAAATGTACAAGGTAACACAAAACGACCAGGATCTCTAAGTTTTTCCGGAAGTTCTTTAAGAAGGACTGCAAAACAATTTTCATTTAATCGAGTGTTGACAAAATCAACCATCTTCTCCTTCTTACTAAGCAAATCTTTAAACATCTTAACGAATTTAGGCATTTGGGCAAGAGCTTCAACAAGGCTAATGGTGATATTCTCTCCCGAAATCTTTTTCAAAAAGTTTGTCACTTGAATGTCATCCTTGGTGAGCAATTTGCACTTGTCTAACCGAGATGGATAAGAAATATTGGGCTTAGGAGGTGTAGATGGAGTAACCGGGGGAGGGGTAGATGGTCCTATACGAGTTGCTCCACTACGTGTAGTAATAGCACTCACATTAACTCTTAGGTTGGTCACGGTATTCGAAGGAAGAGAGTCCGAAGTAGAGGGTTGATTACTTTCGAAGAAACTAGCCATCATATTCCTTAAATCATTCATTTGATTACTTAAAGAAGTTTGCATATCATTTCTAAGCTCGGTTCGAATATCATTCCCTTGTTTAGTGATATCACCTTTCAAGTTAATGATATGGCTTTGAAGATTCTTAACCACCTCTCCATGGGTCCTCATGAAAGTTTCAACATCTTTATTAAATGTAGTGGGTTGAGTGATGGGTGGAGCTTGGTGAGCGGGTGGGTGATATGGATTAGAAGCTCGAGGTTGGTTTGGATTGATTCTATTGAAGTTGTTTGGGTTGTGGTTTTGAGGAGAAAAACCGGGTGAAAGAAAGTTGTTGGAACGATAACTTAGCAAGTTACGATCACCTTGAGGTCAGGCTTGATAGCCTTCCGCGGAATAGTTACCGTTAGCCGCATACACGTTTTCCGGATTGTCATGAGTGGAAGGACAATCAGTGTATGAATGAGGACCTCCGCAAGTCTCACAAGAAAGTGGTACAACTTTAACTTGTTGAAATAGGTTCATAGCCATGGTTAAGAAATTTTTGTTCATCTTGGCTAGTTGGCGGGTGATTTGGGTGAGTTTAGCTATCTCGGGGTTTGATGAAGTAGCAGAAACATTGACTCTCGGATTATTTCTTGAGGATGCGGATGAATCCCAATTTTTGTGATGAGTGGTCATGTTCTCTATAAGCTCTCTACACTCCTCGGGTCTTATTTTCATAAACGTACCATCAGCGGCAGCATTAATCGTATCACGATCATGAAAAGTTAAACCGTTGTAGAAAGTATCAATTAAGGTGACGGGGAACATATTGAGGTTAGGACAACGATCGATCAAAACATTATAACGATCCCAAGCATCGAAAAGAGATTCATCAGGTTCTTGAGTAAAACCACTAATTTGATTCCGAAGACTAGTTACCATGGATGGTGGAAAGTAGCACGACAAAAATCGTTGTCATTTCGTCCCAT
The DNA here is from genome assembly GCA_025667525.1 of Glebionis coronaria. NCBI lineage: Eukaryota > Viridiplantae > Streptophyta > Magnoliopsida > Asterales > Asteraceae > Glebionis > Glebionis coronaria. Next base: position 86,042,137 of record CM046878.1, read on the forward strand.
GTATGAATTGAATTCTTAGGAAGACGATCAAACTATTTTTCGGCATGGTGTGATAAAGTGTGTGGAAATAGATGAAGGCGAAGAAAATCCATGGTAACACCGGGCAATTTCATGCTTTGAGTGACGGTAATGAATTTGTCGAGGTGTTTGTTGGCATCATCATCCGGTAATCCGCGAAATGGACAAGTATTTTGAACTTGTTGGATCATCTGATGCTTCAACGAAAATTCGGGAGCCGTGATTTGCATCGGTGCAATCGGTCCTCTACGTCCATTCATAGTTGGTTGGCATAGCTCCTCCATCGTACGAAGGTTGGGTTGAGGAGCATGGTTGTTATTATTCATGTTGGGGTGAGGTGGATTATTATTGTTGTGCACACCGGCCATATCTAGGTCTTCAAGAGTCTCGGGCTCAGAATAAGACGAAGATCTAGTACGCATACACCTACAAAAGAAAAAAAATAGCAAAGAAATTAGAGGAAATATAGTTAACGTAAAAAAATAAAATCTTTTTGGTGCAAAACTTTGAAAAAGAAATGTTTTTTATGAGTTTTTAAATGTTTTTGGGTTTTTTGAATTTTTTGAATTTTTGGAATTTTTATGGATTTTTAGAAAATTTTTGACACGAAAAATAACGTTCACGAGTGAACGGATCCCAAAGTCCAACGCGTCTCTCACAGAAAACCGTTAATCTTCACGAAAAGAGCCGGCAGCGGCGCCATTTGATAACTGATTTTGTATAATTAAAAAGTATATCATCTCGACTCGATTCGATTGATTACAGTTGAAAGTGCGACTCCGTCGTCTTTGGTGAATAAGAGAAAAGGTTGTCGTTGGGTATCTATGAAAAATGCAAGCTTGAACGAAAGTGACAAAATAATAAAAATGATAAACTAATTAAAACTTAAATAAAAGACTTAAACGAAATAAAGATAAAAGATCGAAAAGATAAAACTAAAAATAAGATTTTAAAAGCAATTAAGTAAATGACTAAAATTTAAAACTTTAATAAAAATAAAACTGAAAATAAAATAAAATCAAATAAAACTTTAAACTAACTATTTCGGAATAAAAAACAAATTTTCGGAAAAATAGAAAATTTTCGGATAAACACAAAAATTTCGGAATAACAAGAAAATTCGGATAAATCTACTATTTTCGGAAAATCAATTATCTTCGGAAAAACAACCTAAGTTCGGAAAAAACATACATTTTCGGATAAACAAGGGTTTTTTCGGATAAATAGCTTTTTCGAAAAAATGACTAAATTCCGAAAAATTGTCTTCTTCGGAAAATGACCAAATTTCGGATAAAAAGGGGTTTTTCGGAATAATCAATGTTTTTGGAAAAAAGAAACATTTTCGGGAAAAACTGCATTTTCGGATAAATCCCTATTTTCGGATAAAATGCTTTTTCGAAATAAAGGGAACTCGGATAAAATCAACTTTTTCGGGAAAATAAGGAATTTCGGATAAAGACTAAATTTTTCGGAAAAAAAAACTAAATTCTTCGGAAAAATGGCATAAATTGGGATAAATGAAATGCTAAGGAGATCTTCCGATTAACTAGATTTCGGATAAAAATGTATTCTTCGGAATATTAAAACCCTTTTGCGAAGATATGTAAAAACAAAATAACAGTAACAGAATAAATCTAAAAGCTAGGAAATAAGTTACGATTAAGCTAAAAAAAAATAAGCAATCAACCAAAACTTAATCTAAACAAACTTTAAGAAAAACTAATTAAACCACAAATCAAAAACTTGAAAAACACTAATTAATCTAAAAATCTAAAATCAACTTTTTATAAAATAAATTATTAAAAACACTTAATTAAAATTAAAACAAACACACAATAAGCTATAAGATCAATAAGATAAAACAATCAAACACATAAAAACTATAAGAACAATCAAATAAGCGTAACAATAATCAAATAAACATAGAGATTAAACAAACAAGAAAGGTAGGATGAGAGTAATGAAAAGCTTGATTAAAAATTAAGATTCAACAACACAAATTAAAGACTTACTTGAAAAATCTTGAAACTAAAGACAAGTATATAAACGACAATATGAAAAGTGCATAAAATAAAGTGGAGAAATAATTTGTCAAATTAGCTAACACCTCCTAAATGAGGTTAATGGGGGTATTTATAGGGAAGAATTGGTAAGTGGTGCTTCTTTCTTTCTTTCTTTTGTCTTCTCGTCTTTCGTCTTTGACAATAAACTCGTAATTCTCGACTTTGTCTCGGGATTTGTCGATAGATAAATTGAACTCGTCTTCAAATTTCTTCATTAATTAGATTCGGTTCTTTGACTTCGTTAAACTTCCGTCTTTGCTCTTTTTCTTTGATAAATCTTTAGAATAGGCCTTTGACTTCCGCTGTTTTTGCACTCTTGATCTTTTGACTTCGTCTTTTGTCTTTTTCTTCGATAAAAGCCCGTGAAAGCCCGTATTTTCTTCCCTTTTCACATTTTGGTCCTAACAACAAAAACACAAACCACGCAGAATTCCGACTTTTACGACATTAAATACACGTTTAGGCTTGGTTATTATTATAATTAAGTGGTAAAAGGATGGGTGTTTTCACACCTATCATAAGTCCCCGGTAGCGGCGCCAAAAACTTTATGTTCGTTTTACATGTATTAAATTTATATTACAAGGTTTAGACAAAACAAGGGACTAGAAATACAAACACGGGCAAGTATACCCTTTCGTTCGTAATATAGCTTGTAGTGGTAAGCCAGGATCGTTCTCTGAGACTTAGTTTCGTTTTGGTAATCAATATAATAGTTGAAGAAAGAAATGATTGATATGAATAACAGTAGTAACAAATATGACTAATATGGGATAGTTTGTATGAGTTCGTGATGATGATAATAATGACCGAGATATGTTTATGTAGGTAAAGAGTGATAATCCTTTTTCGCCAAAATGGCGTTTCCATAATTTACTTAGTGGTGATTCAAGAATTATGTTTATTCGAGCGACTAAGCTCAAAACAAGTTGCCAACGAGTTCAATATTTTATCACGGTTTTTATGCGGATTTCTCCAACCAAAGATTCAAAACCATAGACAAGTGTTTAAAAACTTACTACAACGATTTGCGTTTCTCAATGCCAAGCCATCATAACAAATCAACTCTAGATAAAATATGGTGGTAAAATGGTTCTACAACATTAGCTTGAAATCAATTTATAAAGGATCATATCATAGCATCACCACTAATCATAGTCACATACCCATATAGTCACAAATAGCTTAGCCTTACATAGTAATCAAAGTAACAAATGGAAAAGAGTAAGAGAACATCATACTTAGATTTGATCGAATGAACGAGTACACAAGTGTCACGATTGTATCGTTCCTCCAAGAATCAAAGAGTGGAATACTCTAGTTACAAGTATTTCCTAAAAGTGGATAATACTGAAAATACTACTAGAAAGCTAAGAATACTTGGATTGGAGTAGTGGTTTTAGAATGAGATGTTGATATAATGAGTAAAAGTGGCTCCTATTTATAGTGCTGGCTGAGAGCAAACGTGCGCCGCACTTATCCAAAAGTGCGCCGCACATTGGACGTGGGAATGTGCGCCCCACTTCTGAAAATGTGCGCCGCACTTTTGTGCGTTCCAGATTCTTCTTTCAATAGTTTGGCTAAATTGCACAATAAGGACCCTCCTTTGTATTTTATTCACTTTGCTTCCCCATACTTCATACCTGCATATAAAACGTAATATATTAAGTATCGAAAGCTCTTATTTATAATACGAAGTGACATTATAATAACGGGGTAAATATGTATATTTTGTTCGTTATCAGCCTTCCTTGTAGATTTTGAGTCATTGATGGAATACTGGAAGTACCTTGGTAGTAAGTATTGTTAGATGGGTTACTAGCGATACCTTGGAAATAAGTACCGCCACTTGAACCACTACCGGTACCTTGGTAGTATGTACCGCCAGTTCCTTCTAACATAAAATCCAAGTTAGGCTTTGATGAGGATGCTATAGTTGGTCCAGTACCTCGTACATCCATCTCATAAACTCTAAGATTGTTATAGAGATGATCAAATGGGGTAACATCCAAATCATCTCTTGTGATGAAGTGCATAGCCATCACCTTCTATTCTGGTGGAACTCCTCTTAAGAACTTTTGATTAGCTTCATCATTAGGGATAACAAGTCCATGACTTCTAATTGAACAAGCAGCTTACTAAACCTTCCATACCCCTTGTGAATTCCTTCTTCACTTGAGATTGAGAAGTTATCAAACTCTTAATTCAACACATTTTCTTCATCTTCTTATATTTATCGTTTCTTCCAAATCTAAGTTTGATCGCATTCCACATAGATTTTGCATCTTTGTAATGATGAAAGTTAGGTAGAATATCTTCAAAAAGTTCCATAGCTAAAGCAGTTCTTGCGTTTCTTTCTCTGATCTCAGCCTGAATTTCATCAGCAGTGACAGTAGGTAGAGCATAACATGTGCCATCAGCTAGCCAATTCAGGTCTTTAGTAGAATTTCCATTCCCAATGACTTCCCGCAGAGTATAATATGTGTGATCTAAATAGTGTTCCATCTGCATAGCCTATGTTTCATAGTGTTCGTTTTTTAGAATGGGGTATTTTATAGCATATAGAGTAGGAGGAGAAGATGTAGCTGTTGGTGCTGCAGCTACAACTGGTGCAGGTTGCATGACTGGTGCAACTTGTACATGTGGTTGTCCTTGAGGTATAAGATCAACATTGTGGACATCATCGTCCAAGTTAAGTTCATCACTATTCTAAGACATATTGTGAAATGATTGAGGTTTTGGTTTATGTTTGTTCTTCTTATTCACAGTTTCTCAATAAGCTTTGATACCATTTGTTGATCCCTTTGAATAGATCAAGTTCCTGTTAAGGATTTTACAACAACTTGCAAACAAACTAAAGCACTTGAGAGACTCTTACTAAACTCTAATAAGTTATGCAGAATCTAACTTATAAAAGCAAAGAAGGACAGATATATAAGCTAACTATTCGATTCTTTATTATTGAATGTGTTGAGGTACAATAAACTCATCGTACCTATGTTCTTTTTATAGTGCAAGGAACACCTAGAATATTCTATTAGGATGTATATCACACGCGATATACTGCTATAATAACTTAAATATATCTTTAGTAAAGATATATCAGTCCTTATCTTACTAGTAGTACTTACATTAAGCATAACGGTAGTTGACATGTATCGTGCATATACTAATAGTACTTGCTATAACTAACCGTACTTGGTTACATAACTGACGGTACTTAGTACTATTAAAAATAATTCCCAAAAATTTTACTAAACCTTCCATAGCCCTTATGAATACCTTCAGCACTGAAGATTGAGAAACTATTAAACTCTTGTTTCAACACAGTTTTCTTCATCTTCTTAGATTTGTCGTTCTCTAAATCTAAGTTTGATGGCATTCCACATAATTTTTAAATCCTTGTAATAATGAAAACTAGGTAGAATATCTTCTGAAAGTTCCATAGCCAAAGCAGTTATAGCTTTTCTTTCACTAATATCAACCTGAATTTCAATAGCAGTGACAACAGGTAACACTTGAAAAGTGCCATCTACTAGCCAGTTAAGATTTTTAGGTGAATTCCCATTCTTAATGACATCCACAGAGTGAGATCTGTGTGATTCAAAAAGTGTTCCATCCGTATAGCCCAAGTTTCATAGTTGTTGTTTTTCGGGATTAGGAGTTTTACAGTAGATAGTGTATGAGGAAAAGTTTAGCAGTTTGTGTTGATTTTACAACTGGTTCAGTCCGCATAGCTGGTGCAGCTGGTGCTCTTGGTTGTAGAGGATCACCATTCTGGATGACAACTTCGACATAAGGGTTTTCATCACCATGCTGAGACATGATGTGATTTGAGTGAGGTTTTAGGTTTAGGGTTTGTACTTGTTATTCATAGTTTCTCAACAAGCTCTGATACCACTTGTTGATCCCTTTGAATAGATTGAGATTCTGTCAAGAATTATACAATAGCTTGTAAACAAACTAGAGCACGTAAGATACTCTTACTCAACCCAAATAAGTTATATGGAATCTAACTTAGATAAGCAAAGAGGAACATTGAATTCTACTAACTATTCGATTCTTATTAATCGCTGTGTTGAGATACAATACCTATGTTCCTTTTATAGTATAAGAAACTCTTAGAATATTCTATTAGAATACGTATATCACACACGATATACTCTCATTATAACTAGAATATATCTTTACTAAATATATAATGGTCCTTATCTATATAGAAATACTTGACATTAAGCCTAACAGTACTTCACATGTACCGCGAATAGTGTAAGAGTACTTGCTAACACTAACGATACTTGGTTACATACTAATGGTACTTGGTACTAGTACAAATAGTTCTCAACATCCTATCGTTACTAGAGTGTGGTCTTTGATTCACATAATTAACAGGCATACCAGAATTAACTGGTTTTGGTATACTATTACTAGAATCAAAATGACTAGCATTGTTAATTTGGTTTAGACCATCCCTGAGTAAAACAGATATGGGAATCATCCTAGTATTAGGATTAGGGTATTGGTCCTTTTGGCATGATGTTTATTATCCTTGTTAAAGTTATTCCCATAACCCACACCATGTCTCTGATTACCATTGCATTTATCCTGCAAATGATCAAAACTACCACATATATAGCAAGATTTATAGTACATTACAAATCCTTCTCCTAGCTGTTGGAACTTCTGATTGTTCTAGATTCTTTGATTTCTCCTAGGTTGATTACTTCTGTACATCTCATCATATCTAACATACTTTTTAATTGGTTTGTACTTATGGGAATTAGGATTCAATTTACTAATATTTCCAAGCACAATCTTTTCTTTAAGCTTAACAACAACTTGAGAGTTTGTGCTATCTAAGTTACTAACCTTAGAAGCACACTCCTCAGTATGAGAAGCACAAGCGCTAGTACTAACTTGTGTATCTTATCGGATGTCAACGCAAGATTTGCTAGGGACAGTGACATCATCAATTTCTTTCTTGTGCTCTACTTTGATAGGCACATATTCAGGTTCCTTTTTTTTTGAAATTCTAGCAAATCAATGAATGACAAATCTTTCATAGGTGGAAAGTACACAAGAAAGGACTCAACAGTATGGTAATTACCATCATCTCCTAGACCTCACTTGTATTTTTCAAAAACCTGACTATCAATCATATTCTCCAAACTTGTAGTGGCATTATCAAAACTGTTGAATTTTACTTCATTTCATTTTTAACAATATCACTAGTTTCTAATTTAGACTTGCTTTAAGAAATTTCAAGGTCTTGACCTTTTATTTTCCTTTTAACAATAATAATAGAATCTTTAATGGCTATCTCATGTTCCTTATAACATTTTATCTGATCTTCCAACATTATAACACCTATTTTATAATTTGACACACTACATTCAAAGGAGTTATATTTTCTTGTAAATTATCACAATACAATTGGTGTTCCTCATAGTTTTTTCAGATAAGCTTGAGTATAGTGTTTATCGAGAATCACCTTAGAGTGAAAATGCCATGAGAGCCATGTTAGTAGCAGGCTCCTCATCCTCCATGAATCTCACTCAGTGTTCATACCATCAATGGCTTTGTAGAAGGCTCTTCAACATTCACCTTTCTTTCCTGAGTATTTCTTCTTGGATTCCTGCACTCCCTTGGAAAATGTCCTTTCTTGTGGCAGTTGTAGCGCACCACCTTTTACTTGTCAAACCCAACTTTGTCACCAGCATTAAGAGTAATCTTCTTCCCTGTCCTTTTGAGAAACCTTCTTGCTCTTATGATTAGAAAGGCCAACTGGTTTTTGATTTCCAGTTCATCTAAGTCATCATCGCTCAGATGCTGAAGATCATCAACAACTATCAATGTAACATTCTCAAATTTTGGTATGAATGCATAGATGGTACCATCACTTAATCCAACAGTACTGGCAGAAGCACTACCAAAATTAATGATGTACTAGAAGCAGTAATAATGTTTCTAGTATTAGCCTCGTCACTATAACTTAGGTTAGAGACAAACGCCAAGTTAGTAGCATTAAAGGTTGACCCAAACTTTTCCTTAAGGTTTTGTTAAACCGCTTTGAAGTGTTTTTATAGATCATCAGTATTGAATTTTTCAATATCATCCTTGGTCTCCCAGATGGACACCTTTGTAGCAATCTCTGCAGGCATGCTTCTAATAAATTTAGCATTAATGTCCTCCTGCCAAGCCTTTCCTCCCAAAATAACAAGTTTGCTCACAACCTCATGAAGCCTATTGTAAATAGAATCAGTAATTCTGAGCCATAACATTGAAGTTTTTAGACATTGACATCAATAATGCATTCTTAGCCTTCTTGGTGGTGTCATTACCACCAAACCTCAGAACAAATGCATCAAACATATACCTGGAATCTTCATGCTCCTAGAAAGCAAGAATATGCTCATTGGGTATAACTAGAATAACTATACTCCTTACCTTCATGTCATTTTTCTTCTTCTTCTTTCCATAAGTGGTTGTCTCTTGTGCTTTACCATCAAATGTAGTAGTAGAGGGTTTGGTATGAGCGTTTCCATGGGCAATAACTTCCCATAGATCCAAGTTGTACATTTGAATAAAGTTAGTAAACCTAAACTTCTATTCTTTAAACTCTCCTCGTTTGAAGACTGAAACCTTGTTCATGGTGTTTGGTTGTACAACTTCTGAATCCATTCTTTTGTTAAAAAGAGCCTTCAATGATCTTTAAGATAAAAGCTTTTCAACAAGCTTTGATACCACGTGTTGGTCCCTTTGATCGTTTAAACCTAGCTTGTAGATTTAGACTAAACAAAATAAATTTTACTTATTGGTAGTATAAACTTTGAATATATATCAAAGAGTATGCAAGATCTACTCTTTGATATTATGAAGATTGATGTGATTGATTGTATATAAGTAAACAAAAATAGTTCACCAGAAGCTTTACTATTATTTAATAATACGATTACACTATAAAAGTACTAGGGTTATAGAAATCTAAAAGCTAATAATGAAACGTAGTAATGAGATATTGAAAACCTAAACCTATGACCTCCTTTTTAGCACAAGAAGTCCTTTACAATCTAACAATTATTTAAATTCAGAAGATATATATCTTTTGTTGATAACTCACACATCTTGAATCTTTATCACACGTCTTCATTTTTATATCTTCCCAACAGAATTAATAACACAAACAACATAAACTTAACCACGTCCAACTTGGTCAATTCTGTACGAACACTATCGACACTAATATATAACTACCAGCACTAATACTTATTAATATTAGTAATGCAAAACTAACCATCACTAATTTTATTCCCAACAGGTTAGTTTGAGTAGTAATGTTAATTGTCACGAGCTAAATTCTAAAGGTCGAGTTTTGCTTGAAAGACGTACATGAATGACAGAATTCTTGATTATTCCTGTTGGTCTTGCTGGAGTACCCTAATGATAAGGGTGTAATACTTGTCACAAGTATAGACTCGATATGGCACTACATTGGTAGGGACTTGGGGTCGCTCTCCCGATGAGTCAAAGGCAAGACGCGAACTTTTATTATACGCGAGATGGATGGTTGGTCATTATCGAACATCGGTGTAATGACGCCACACGGGTTTATAAAAGCCTATATTAATATCGAGTTGATTTTAAGCATATTAATCGAAAGCTTTTAGAAATCATTAGTGATACTAACTATTGTTAATATGTGTGACAAAAACGAAATACCAATGTTTGCTTCAACTAGTATTCTGTAATTCAAATTTTTAACCCTTTGTTTGAAAGTAGTAATACAAGAATAGTATAGTAATTTGCAAATGCCTTTGACCATCATTTTCTGGCCTTCTGCGTACCAAAGTCAAATGATGATTAAAGGCCGAAAAAAAAACTTACTTCTTATGTTTGGAATCATTTTGGCTTTGTTATGGAAATAAATCGTCCGTAGATCGTCGAATAAAAAAAGATGATGTGACAAAAAAATAAAAGTTCTTTATGGTCGCTGTTGCATGCAGCGTGATATATGAACTTCAAAAAATGCATGCATGTTGTAGTAAACACGAGTAATAAAAATTAGAGCCTGTATTGAAACATGAAAAGAAACTACAAACAGCAAAGCAAGATCAGCCCATACTTAAATTTTTGTAGAGACAATCCTACATTGCTTATCGTAAGAATGGCATTTGATAGGATAAAGACTTCACTACTTCCAATTTTTTACCGACGTGGACTGATGTATTGACTTATTAAGGTAAACTAACAAATTATATGAGACATTAAAGAAACATAAGATCTAAATTAGATTGAAAAGCTTAGAACCCCTACCTTGTTGGGTATATGCAACTGATGTCTTGATTTTTAAGTATTTGAATAAGGGCGCCCTTTGAATAATGTTTTCCTATCATGATTAATTGCATTCTTAGTATTTAAATAATATTTTGGCTTCGTTTGTTTAAATTCATATTTGTCATGTTTACAATTATATAAAAGCCTATATTAATATCGTGTTCAATTTTAACATATTGATCGAAGAACTTTTAAAAATGATTAGTAACACTAACTATTGTTAATATTGGAGAGAGTTATTGATACTAAAAGTGTGTGACAAAAACGAAAAACAAATGTTTGCTTCAACTAGTATTCGGTAAGTCAAAATTTTGACCTTTTGTTTGAAAGTAGTACAAGGATAGTATAGTAATTTGGCAAGACCTTTGACCAACATTTTCTGTGTAAAGCCAGAAGATTACAAGACAATGTCACATACACATTGCCTTCAAATAAAACAAATGGGGGGCAATATCGTAATTATAAACCACTTCAAACTTGTGTCTTTATAAACCAGCTTCTGGTTTTCATTCATTCATTCAACAAAACACAGAAACACATAAACAAAAAACACACATACAAACAATGTTGAACAACGGTGGTATGGATGTTGTGAGAAGTGAAAAAGATCGTAAGAAGTACTGGTCTGGTCTCATTGATATCGGTGTTAGCCTTTCTGTCTCTTGTGCAACTTTACTGATTGGGTATCAGAATGGTGGTATTGAACAACACAAAACAGCCCTTGCCATGGCTATCACTGCTGCCATCGGGTTGTCTAGTCATTTCACTGCCATGGGTTTTCCTCTTGGCTCCAAACCTAATGCAGTTTTTGCAACGGTTGGTGCTTGTTCCAACGCCATGCTGTTTTCATTCATGTATAGGCGGGGTCTCATGAAGCCTACTGAAAAGTTTGGGTTCGTGTTTGAGTTGTGGGTTGGGGGTTTCACACTTTTTGTTATCCTGTTTGCCTCATGGGCTTCGGTTAGGGTGTTTCTGCATGATGTGGGTTCTTTTCTTCAAGATGTTTGGGCGATTGTTAAGCGTCGTGTAGGTGGTATGTGGAGGAGAAGTGGTATGGGTCATGCTTGGGCGAGTTTTAAGCGTCGTTATGGTGCTCGTTTGGGGGCTGTCAACAAGACTCATACCGAAGAGGAACTAGAATCGGCTGAGACGAAGCAGGAAGACTAAATATATGGTTTTATGTTAATTACTTCTGTTTGTTGTGTTCATTATGGTAAAAAAATTGTCATGTCCTTTTTATTATGGTGAGTTGGTGACTAGGATAGTGTTTTGTTTGTTTAAAGAAATGGATTATGGCGTAGTATTTTGCTTAAGAAGTATTTAAGGTTGTTTTGTTAACGGTAGTAGTAGCCTAAGAATACAAGGTTGTTTTGGTGAATGAACATGGTTTTATCTTGTTGTTGACTAATTATTACTTTTATGAAAAGTTTATGATTTTATTTATGTTTTTGTATGCGTCTCTTTCACATTTTTGTATGGCTATACATCTAGAGCTTTTCTTTTTTAAGATTCAAAGTTTTGATACAGTTTGGTGATGAACAATGGTACCCAATAAGTCAATAACTTTATCATGAATGTCGTTTTGTTACATTGTTAACGATACTTGCAAATAAATAAGGGTGGGCAAATGAATCCAGAATCGAACCCAAACCGATTTTTAGAACCCGGTTTTTCTTTAAAGTTTTTAATCTCGATTCTTGGTTTGGTTATGTGGTTTCTGGTTCTGGAACCACAAAAATTGGCTCTTTTAAAATATTAAAAAACTATGTATTACCAAAAGTACAACAAAACTAGTTTTGGAGAACACTGTCCACAAGACATCAAACCTAGAAAAAAAAATATACCATTTATAAATGACAAATTTGAATGAATCATAAAAAAATAACAAGAGTTGAGCTGGTTTGGGATAAAAAAGTTCTTCCACTTGACACCTATTGTAATGATAAATGCTCGTCTCGCCGTGACCTTCTCTTGAATTCTCAAAACTTCTGTCGCTCCATTCCCGTAGGGGCAGAGAACCCGTCGCTATCTCGGCTGTGCTACGGAGGTATACAATGTTATGTGGGTGCTCAGTTTCAATTGGGCATTTAGCACTATTTTATACTTTCATCTTAGCAGGCCGTAGAGGCCCATAATTCACCTATATTTATCTTTGGTCTCACCCGTTTGTTATCTTTCATTTCTTTTCTAGTTATCGTGATACATTTTTCTTTTATCCAAAACCATTAATTTTACAAAGGGTTTAAGGCATAAAATAGTCATATACTTTTTGAAATGTATCGATAATGGTACATACACTATTTTTATTATCTGTATGATACGAGTACTTTATCATATGTATCGATATGACCACTTTTTAACCTGCAACCGGTTACCAATTCACCATTAGACTATCTAGGTCATAGCGACAGTTTTTTCCGTTATAATTTCGTCAGTATTGAATAGCGACAGTTTTTTCCGTAAAAAAAATCATAAATTCATCAAAAAAACGTGTAATTTTAAAAATAATCATGAAAAAATAATTGTTTTACAAAAATCACAATTTTATAATAAAATCTGTAATTTCAAAAAGAATAGTAACTTTATAAAAAATAGTATTTTTTTTAATCCAACATAAGATTATTTTCGAATTCTTTTTCATAACTTTTTTACAAGATATTTTTCCGAAATTTTTTTTCAGATTTTTCCAACAAAAATTCAATTTTTTTTCCTACATAAGATTTTTTTTCCAAATTAAAATTGTTGTAAAAATTTATGAAAAAAAAAATTCGAGTTTTTTTTTATATTCTTGGGAAAAAAAGTTGATTTTTTTTTTGGACAAAAACTTTTAAAAAATCACAATTTTATAAAAAAACGTGTTATTGAAAAAAAATAATAAAAAATAATTGTTTTAACAAAAACGTAACTTCATAAAAAAGTTCTGTAATTTCTTAAAAATCGTAATTTCGTAAAAATAGTTTTTTTTGAATTTTTTTTCAGATTTTCCAAAAAAAAGTTTAATTTTTTATCGAATTTATTTTATATTTTTTTTATATTTTTTTTCTTTAACTACAGTACATAGCATAAGATTATTTTTCGAATCTTTCTTTATAATTTTTTTCTCATATTTTTCCAACAAAGTATTTTTTACGAGTTAAAATAGTAGTTGAAAAAATTTATGAACTTTTTTTTCATAAATTTTCTTATTCATTTTTTTTTGAATTCATTCTTTTTCCGAACAAAAACTTCAAAAAAAATCATAATTTTTCTTTGAAATTTTTTTTCCAATATTCTGAAATTTTTTTTTCTAGATTTTTTCAATAAAAATCTCATTTTTTTTCCAACATAAGATTTTTTCGAATTATAAGAGTGGTTAAAAAATTATGAAAAAAAAGTTATTTTGTTTGAAAAAAATGAATTTTTGTTTTGGAAAAAAACTTTTCAAAAGACAATACATAAAAAAAGAAAAATTTAAGAATTTAAAAAACAAAAACAAACACCCGTTAGTATAAAGGACTAACAGTGCAAATGTTTGATGCAAACGCTCGTTAATCATTTGCCACATAAGCAAAGTTGTAGGTTAAACAGGTAGGAAAATGGGTACATGTACCATATTAGCCAGTTTACTAAGGTACACGTACCATATAGATAACAAAAATAATACACGTACCATATCCATACATTTCAAAAAGTATGTGACTATTTTATGCCTTAAACCCTTTTACAAAACATTGTGATAAAAATAACATTAACATTACTCTTATAATAAGAGCAAAAATTGTTTTCTTTTTATCCAAAATTTTATTAACAAATACAACTATTAACTCACAGAAGTACACCCTCAAATAAGCAGCTTTATATATATATCCACTAGATCCAAGGCCTGCCCCACGGGCGGGTTGATTCACAGAATATTGCATGAGAAAATATGAAAAATGAAAGACATTAAAATAATAATTGTGAAAAATAAAATGTAATTGTGTGTGTTTACAAACCAAACTGGAAAATAACGAATGCAATAATTGAGGAAGAAACCAAATCCAAAGAAATGGCTTATCCCCAAGGTCAAAATAAACCATGTTTTACACACTTGCCGTTTATTTATGTCTCCTCAAATCAACAACCGAATGATAGTTATATACTAAAACCCAATTAAGAAAACCAACGGAACAAAGCATTTAGCATTCTCGTGACATCTAAACACTACTTGACTTTTACAACCTGCAATAAACATCATCACAAACAAAATGGTTACGAGGCATGTGGCATGGTTCAGCATAATATATTGCAACTATCAAACAAATGATATAACGACCAAATGGGAAACGATCTTTAATTCTGTCAGGGATCGAGCTTTTGACGTTAACAAAATATCATGAAAGACCTATAAATATTTCATTATGTAAAGGCGTGAGCAGATGGAACGACATTCTTGATTGCAATAAACCAAACTATGTGAGTTCTATAAATCCAAAGGTGAATCCACATGATGATGGCATACAAAATAATGGGTGGAACCAAACAGGTACAACATTGTGGCCAAATTTTACTGTGCGTTTTGAACTGCATAGTTAGAGTTATAAATCATATGAATATTTTTTTACATAAATAAAGGTAACCATTTGATGTCAAGTTACCAACAAAAATTTGTGACGTGTACTCTTATAATTCAACTTAACAAAAGAGATTTTAAGATCTGCATTTGGAACAGGAACCACCCAGGCCAGCATTTGAATGTTACGCCAATAAATGAAGCATGTGCACCCTGCTGATGGGCTTCGGAAGACGACCAGTATCACACTACAACATGTGGAAAACAGTTAACACAAATGCATAGAAACATATATCTCTAATAAACAATTGTATTGAAAAGTTAATAGTAAATATACCAAAGCGTGCAGTATCAGCACTCCCACTCATATGCGCATCAAACAGCAGGTCGTTCGTTTTAATATTGTCAGGTCACTGAAATTCGTTATTGGCTAAATTTATTATCTGAATTGTTTGTACGCTTACCAAATCATCACTTTTTGCGCTACTTTTCTTTCATCTTCTTCGAAGATGACTTGTCCTTCTCAATTATCTCTTAATTCTTAGCTACAATTTGTCGGAGTTCGGATAAAGCAAGTGTTTTTCCTAACCTGCTTGTGCCATAGTTATTATGTAGAAGTAACAAACAACGCCTTAACAAAACAAAAGAACATAATCTTAAAAACATTACGTGGCATTGTCATCGGGTGCAAACTCGTTCACTCATCCGATAAATATAAAGCATGCAGATTTTTAGTTCCTTTACTTTTGCACCATTCATTTTTTATTGTCAAGAACACTACAAAAACTATCATTTCATGGGTACAACAACTTATTATTTTCCATAGTAACATAAATTATAACCAGAACACGTGACACCACAAATTCACTAAATTGACAAAAATTATCGGAAAGTGACCTCCAATTGCGCTATGCCCTTGATGGTTGACATAAAATTAGGCAATGCATACAAACATCATAAGTTTCAGAATATTTTAGTTGAATATTAAATGAAAGGGTTTACCAATATCATTGTAACTTATCATAGAAGCAGTGTCTTGTATCAGTTGGAAATATATTGACATTTTAATCAGATGAATTTTGGCTGAATATGTGCTCAAATGTGTAGCTTTTACAAAGTCGAAATTTCGTATTTTATATCATTCTAGATATTTTCAAATTGACTAATCTAGTGGCTGCTATGTATGAAAACAAAAAAATGGGAAGCATTTAGCAGGCATCATAGTTTTTGTTTGAAACTATATTTGACGCTTGCAAGTTAAACTACACCACGCACATCTAAGCGTAAGCATATCTAACCTTAGTAGTAGAATTAGAAACAGGTCGAAGCGGCTACAACTCTTCTCCAACTTGTATCTGGAGTAATATTAAGCGGAAAAACAAATTAATGAATTATCTTCACCATGTACAGCCGGCGTTATCATTGGTTTAAAAAATAAAGGGCGTATATATAAAGGGCAACATATACTACCAACCTATAGTGGCAAGTCTTCATAACAAAATATTTGTTTGGTTAAATGGTTTGAAACGTGTTGAAAAATATGTTCTAATAAACAGTGACTTGTAAGGGTGAGCATCATTTGATGGCAACCTCAGTTCACTTCATTGACAGCCTTGTTTTAAACAGCTATATTCGGGTCTCGATAAAAAATATCATCCTGTTTAGTTAATTGGAATATACTGTTGCCGAAGCTATTAGGAGAAATACTCCTAAAGTTATCATACACATAATTAGCTTACTCTAATAAGCTGCACTTGAATTAATTAAAGATATATAATTCTTTACCATTCTATTAACACCACAATTAGGTCGTAGATCCTGCATATTTGCAAATTTTATTGGTCAAACATAAGTTTCAGGATGCTGGTATATGCGAGTTTACCATTGAATGAGTACTATGAATGTATTATCACAAGACACGATATTGAATGCTTAAAACTTATTTACCTTTACAGAGTCTCCTTATTTAATTCAAGATTCGAGCATTGCATCCAGAATTGCCACATCTTGCGGACCTTAAAAAGATGAACAACGATAAACAACCTTTTGTATATGCATAAGAGGATACGAACGTATAAATAAGAAATAAGAATCATTAAAATAAGAAGAAAAGTAGTAAAAACGGTTATCTTTAAATCGACATCAAATAATGTGCTCACATGTAGTGGCATCAAGAATAAAACCAACTCACGAATCAAAATATCAAAATGCTAATATTACATTTGCTAATGACACCTCCTAATTGTAGGGTAAGGGTTTCAAAAATAACCATCTGGAATCTTTGGTGGAGATAACCTTCCAAATAATTATAGAATGGACAATCCTGTTTTTGATGTTCTTTCTTTACTCCCTAATAACCAAACAACATGTTAATTTTATAAGCGTTTAGTAAATTCAAATCTTTCCCCATAACATTATATCTTTACTTTAACCATCATCTATTAAAGCGAAAATGAGAATTACACTTCAACCATATTAATTGTGAGGCCAAACTTTTTGAATCAAACATGATATGAAACCTTTGGTTAGATGACCTGCTAAGAAACTAACATGGTATGCTATCCTGCACACATATATACATATTTATAGTAAAGGTTAATATAGGGGTCATACCAAAAAGATGCGGTACATGTTGCACCTGCATTTCCAATAATGTTAATTTTTTCATTGGCATTACCTTTTGTTCCTACAAAAGAAAGATTCAAGTTACTCCTTAAAATGTATAATACCTTCGTCATTGTTAAGTAAATACATACCTCGATGACGCTGATTTATTTTTCGCTTATTCTAAAGGATCAACGGTAGAATTTGTCCAAACATAGAAAGCATAGGCTTCTTGTTAAATGAATACATGTGATTTGAGTCAAGCTCAACACACAATACACAATTGGATCTTCTATGAAAAAAGAGTCGCATGACCTGGAATCAAATATAAATAAAAATTCTGCAATTAATTTACTAACAAATAAATACAATTCAAAGACATAAAGAAAACACGTGTAAACCTTTTATATATTTCTCTTAGACATTTAATCAAACACTTTCTGAACACCTTCATCAAACACTTTCTGAACACCTTCATCAAACACCTATTACCAAGAGATGATTGTTTATATATAACACACAACCATAAAACATTCATAAATCCATTAAAATAAAATAAATGAGAACCAAATCTAATTCAAAAAACAAAACACTGATTAAATCATGTACAAAATTATATAGACGTCATGTTTGCATCATAAATCACCAAACTTCAACATCCAAAAATTTTTATTTGATCATGACATGTTAAATTGTACTAAAACCTTCGATAATTTAGGATTTGGTGTTAGGGATTGAATTTGAATTCAATGATTAATTTTGTTAGGAATTCGGTTACATTGTTTATGCAAATTAATTTTAAACACAAAAACCCTAAGAAAACACCCTGCCTCAAAAAATATGGGAAAGAGTTTTGGGGAAAGCTTAATCGGACGGTTATTAAAAAAGGGCTGCCAGGTGTCAAATTTTAAAAGGTTTTACAAAAGAGATTAGTTTAGAAAACCTTGTTTTATATAAGAGGTAGATACTCCGTATAAAATGATACCAAATTATGAACTAGTACCGTTATTTATGAGAATTTAGAAATGTAACTAATAATAAGGGAATAGGTTACCGGTTTAATCACAATTTCGAACGAAAACATAAAAATATCAACCATGAAAAATGACAAAAACGTAAAAGTACGAAATGAACGTAAAAAACAAACGAAAACGTAAAAAAAATTGGACTAGAACGTAAAAAAGCTGAAAAAGAGAAAGAAAAAAACTTGGTTCAGAATTTCGTGTTAAAAAAAACAATTAATTTTATCTTCTTTAAAAATGTCGGACGTTTTTAATATTTTTGAACCTTTTCGCAAATTTTAAACATTTTTTTATCAATTTTCTTTCTGGAAAAAGATATTAGTACTATTTTTTAAATTTCGATTTTTTCTTGTTCAATTTTTCAAATGAAACCTAAAAACTTAAAACCAACTAAACTCGTTTATAGAAAAGACTAAATTAGATCAATGAGCAAAAAATACCTATCACATATTCTCATTTATGTTCATAATTTTTAGTCCCTACTTATTCAATTCAAAAGTTTTTATATTATCTAAATAATCCAAGTAAAATAAAAAAATAATACTCATTTAACTAACTATCATAGAAAAATATGACTAAAATAGCTCAAGTTAAAACATATGAACATAATTTGACACCTTCGATATATCTTGTACTCAGGCCCGGATTTGGACCTGTGCGAGCTAAGCCACCGCACAAGGCCTGGGATATTTTGAGGCACCATCTTGTTCAGTTAACTTAGGTACATATTAACTCATGGATTATTTCTTAGGTACATACTCTATCTATTGGGGGTCGCATTACACTTTTGAAATCTGTCCTTGGAGCATCTCCTATATACAATATGTCGATTTTTAAGGTTCCACGTGGCGTTTTGAGTATGATAGAAAGCATTCGGAGTCGGTTTTTTAATGGAGCGAATCAAAATGAAAGAAAGATTACTTGGGTGGCGTCGGACAAAGTACTTGCATCTGAGAAACAGGGAGGGTTGGGTGTATCTAGCTACTTTACGCTTAATCGAGCCCTTCTCATGAAGTGGATTTGGCGATTTGTTGTTAATGATGGGTCGCTATGGTGCCAGGTGATTCAAGCTCTGTATGGGTGTCGGATTGATGCTCACTCGACCAAAATATGTTCGAATTGGTGTTCAATTCTACGGGATCTTAAAGTTTGAATTCGGTTGGTTTTGATTTTTGGTCCCACTTTAAAATAAGAATTGGCAACGGGGTTAATACAAGTTTCTGGTTGGATCGTTGGATATGAGACAAACCTCTTCATCTCGTCTACCCACGCCTCTTCATGCTCGAGCTAGATAAAGACATTTCTGTTGTAGCCAAATTGAATGACTCGACTGTGAACTCGTTTCGAAGACCGGTTCGAGGAGGCTCCGAATCTCAACAATTGGCTGCCTTAATACTCTTTTGAATTCGGTCTTACTTTCTGTTTCAAGTGATCGTTGGGTGTGTGATTTGTCGGGGGATGGTTCTTTTCGGGTCAAAGATGTTCGTAATCAGTTAGATGACTTGCTGCTGCCTTGTGAGACCAGTTATACTCGATGGGTAAAGTTGATTCCTATTAAGGTAAATATATTTATGTGGCGTGCGAGGCGTAATTGTTTACCTTCTAGATCTAATTTGGTTCGCAGAGGAGTCCTGGTTGAATCCACTATTTGCCCGATTTGCTCCACAAACGAGGAAACTGTGAGCCATACTTTGTTTCGCCGTGATCTCGCTCAACAGGTCCTTCATAGGATTTGTAGATGGTGGAACCTTGATACGCAGGATTTGGTCTCATTTCAGGAGTGGCAGGGTTGGCTTCTTTCTTTGCGTATACCTTCGAAAAATAAGGATTTATTGGAAGGAGTTTTTTCGGTTGCTTGGTGGTATATTTGGAGATTTCGTAATCGTCTTATCTTCGATGATTCCCCCCCCCCCTAAACGTTCCGAGGTGTTTGATGACATCGTTCTTTGTTCGTTTAATTGGTGCTCTAGTCGTTGTCGTAGTAGTTTTTCGAGTATAGATTGGCTTAAATGTCCTTATTGTATTTCTTTGTAATTTTCTAGCATCTTGCTAGTTTAATAAAATTTGCCGTTCAAAAAAAAAATTCTTGTAAGCACAGGAACAAAAATGTTGTAATATAACCCAACCATTGGGCCCCTTTCCAACCCAATCTTCAAAATTTATCAGTATATCCTAGCAGTATGATAATATAGATACATATTGTTGGTTTTTTATTTGTGATTTGAGTTAGCTTTTGCTACATTGGCGTAAGTGGTCTGTTTTTTATGGCACTAGGCACCTGAAATTTATGTGATGACCCTGCTTGTACCCAACTCCATAAATACGAAAAATCGCTTGGTTTTGAAATAGAAAACCGAGTTGGAACTG
Organism: Glebionis coronaria; assembly: GCA_025667525.1. Classification (NCBI taxonomy): domain Eukaryota; kingdom Viridiplantae; phylum Streptophyta; class Magnoliopsida; order Asterales; family Asteraceae; genus Glebionis; species Glebionis coronaria. The sequence goes on from CM046878.1 coordinate 86,063,074, forward strand.
ACCCAACTTGAACCAACTTTTAGAATCGTGGTTCAGTTCTCAGTTCTTCAAACTTTCAAAGCTCGTTCCTCGATTCGGTTTCAAAACCGAAGAACCGCCTGATTTTGAGATATATGAGATAATTATTAGGTTGGGGGAGTGGGTTAAAAACCTACGAGTAGCTTGGTGATGTGGTAAAAAAACCATTAGTGACCTTCATTCTCAACCTAAAAAACTCATGCGTGGGTTAGTGTTTTGAGGATAGAGTGTTGGGTTTTTTGCAACTCAGTACCCGTCCGATCTTTTATTATGTAATGTGTTGTGAGTGTATGAGTTATTTAGTGGGGTGTATTTTATATAAAATAAAGGTGATGTTGAAGTAAGTTTTTTTTCTTAGTACATTTAAAAAGATGAGTTTCAAGTGAGTTAGTGAGAAATGAGAGATAACTAAAATGACGCTGAAATAATGATAAAAAAAAATCTACTCACTCCGCCAACCTTACAGTAATTGTTTAGTTTCTTGATGCTTGAAAGTGCAAACATTCATCATAATATAAAAACTAGCAAAGAAAATGTATACAATAGATGACAACAAAGTGCTTTAAGAATTTTATCTTACTATATTATATATCATTTTGGATAATTTTAAATTTAGAAAGTTTGTAAATTAAGACATTTTAAAATTGTTTGTTATGGAAAGATATATTTGTAACAAGATGTGTATTCTTAATAATCATTTCTTTTGTAACAATCTATTAAAAACTTATTTTTATTTTTAACTTGCAATATCTTTTTATATATATATATTTTTTTTAATTTAATTTAATCACATTTCTTAAAATTTCGTGCTCTTTATTCCAACATCTTATATATATATATATATATATATATATATATATATATATATTAGTTTGTTTTCGTTTTTAGTGGGTTTATTTTGTTTCAACTTAATTCTTTACAACTTCAACCTTAGTCTGTATGCCAAATTAAATTAATGAGTAAAAAGTGTAACATCTTTTCGTCTTATAAATCGTCACCGGAAACCCGCGTCACATTACACGGTGCCATGCTAAAATCAACAAATGACACATCTAATAAAATAGAATATTACTCCGTATAATGTTGCGTTGTTAATTGTTTTGCTTATATTAGATCCTATGGAACTGATATCGATATTAAAACTAGGGGTGGAAACGAGCCGACTCGAGCTCGAGTTTTCCAATGCTCGAGCTTGGCTCGTTTAACTTTTACAAAGCTCGAGCTCGAGCTCGGCTCGTTTCGAGCCTTATTAGTTGGAACCATATTGAGAATGCGTGCAGCAGACTCAAGAGCATAATCCCAAAAGGAATTTGAAAGAGTTGTTTGTGCCATCATGGAGCGAACCATATCCAGTAGCGTTCTATTACTCCGTATAATGTTGCATTGTTAATTGTTTGCTTATATTAGATCCTATGGAACTAGTATCGATATTAAAACTAGGGGTGGAAATGAGCCGAGCCAAGTTCGAGCTTGCCAGAGCTCGAGCTCGGATCGTTTAACTTTTACAAAGCTTGAGCTCGGTTCGTTTTGAGCCTTATTAGTTGGAACCATATTGAGAATGCGTGTAGCAGACTCAAAGGCATAATCCCAAAAGGAATTTGAAAGAGTTGTTTGTGCCATCATGGAGCGAACCATATCCAGTAGGGTTCTGTTTCCCTCTCAGACACACTATTACATTGTGGTGTATATGGATGAGTTCTATGGGCAATAATCCCATGCTCCCTAAGATGATCCAAAAACTCAAAACTCATAAATTCACCTCTACGATCAGAACGTAGTGCTTTTATGGTTTTATAGAGTTGATTTTCTACGCCCTTTTAAAACACTTTAAATGTTTCAAACACTTTGTGTTTATGCTTTAACAAGTAAACATAACCATAACGAATAAAGTCGTCAATGAAGGCGACGAAGTAGCTTACACATTATCTTGACACGATTCTGAGTGGGCCGCATACATCCGTGTGTATAAATCCAAGCAAATCTTTAGCCCTCTCCACTTGATGTGAATAAGGTTTACGTGCCATCTTTCCAGATAAACATGAAATACACTTTTCAAAGGAATCATCATCGTTTGACTCAAGAAATCCATCAATTTGTGATTGCTTAATGCGCTTTTTGCTTATGTGGACAAGGCGACAATGTCAATAACAATGTAAAGTCCAAATTAGATTTTTCCCTTTTATTACTTACAACATAAATGGAACTATTGTTTGCATTGGAATCACACATATCAATTTGAAATATACCATCACGAGGAATGACACTAAAATAAAACATATTATCTTTCGAAACTAGAATACTTGCATTATTCTCAAAACGGTTAACAAAACCATCGTCATACAAACGGAAAATTGAAACAATCCATCTAGAAACAGAAGGTGCATAATGAAAATTATCTAAAATAACTACTAGTCCACTAGGGAGAAATAATTAAAAAAACTCCAATGGCTTCGACCACTACACAATGACCATTGCTCACGTACAGGTTCAAAGCTCCTAGCTTCAGGGTCCTACTTATCCTTAGTCACAGAGTAGTATTACAGATGTGAGTACCGCAACTAGTGTCATAAACCAAAGATTTATTAGGAAAACTAAATACTTCTATAGTGAAGATACCTGAAGTGCTAGCTCCTTGAGATAGCTTCTTCTTCTTCCACAACTCAGCGAGATACTCTGAATAGTTTCTCTTCCAATGACCAATATCACCACATTAGTGACAAGTAGCGTCCTTAACATGATTCTCTCTCTCTATCTCTCTCTTTGGTGGAGGGGGATCTTAGCTTTAGGAGTAAAGTTTGCTACTTTCTTCCTTTTGCCTTTATTCGTATCCTTCGCAGCATTAAACGGTTTTTGCCTTATTAGGCTTTTGATCCTGCCTGTCCTAATAGCATTGACTGTATTAGTAGTAGCAGGTGCGGCCAGTGTCTTCTCATGTAACTTGAGCATGGCATGCAACTCAAGTATTGTCTTCTCCAGGCCATGTATATTTTAATCTTGCACGAACCTATCATAATCCTTACTCGGTGAGACCAAAATTAGGCTAACAAAAAGTTTGAGTGATACGGGGTGACCAAGATGTTCCAAATTTTCTGTGTATCCATTCCTCTTTAAGACATAAGAGCTCACAGTTTGTCCTTCCACATGTTTATATGTGTAAAAGGCACGTGAAACATCAAGGAGTTCCTTATATGCTTTTTAGCTTAAATGGTCTTCAACTCCTCCAATATAGACCACATGCCATGTCCCTCCAGATTTCTCAGAAGTTCAGTGGGCATAGTCATGAGCATAAGTCCATCTATTCCTTTAACCTTTTGATCCAAAGATTAGTCTCTGTCACATCGGGTAAAGGACCTTCTTGGTCTGGAGGGAGATATGAGAGCTCAGGAATAGGCTGCTCAAGGTATTTGAATAAATCATCGGTTTCGAGCGCGATCAGAAGAGCAAGATACCAATCGACGAAGTTGATTTCCGACAATTTTATTTTCTCAAGGAATGACTTAACAACCGAACTGTTTAAGCAAGAGGTAGAATTATTCATCTACAAAATAAAAGTTCAAACGATTAATTTTTCGATAATTGCATTCTCAAAAGAATTAACTACCCAATTAACCATTATGAGATAAAGATCCTTTCTTGCACTCTTACTTAATATTAGAGGTCTGACTAACTAATAATAAGTAGGGCAAGAGGTAATCGTTGAGCGATAATTGCATTACAAGTACAACTCTTAGAATTATGAGATGATTCATGAAGTTTATTGTTGTAGAGTGTTTGAATGAGACGTTCTCACAACTCTTTCGAGTACGAATGAACATCTCAAACAAACTTGTTCTTCATGTAATAAATTCATGAGTATGTTTCATTTCATCTTATCCTTCGGGTTCTAAATTTGACCCAAAACTCGACTTAAGTCGTGCCAATGGAAAGCATGCAATAATTAGCATAGATATCACCGGTGACAAAAATCGCCTCGGGTATAGAATTCACCCTAGGTCTGACCAGTTGATGAGAACTAACTATAAGTGCTTTTACATTGGATGACATAGACTTAAAAATTCAAATATTCATCACATAAGTTCTAGAAAACAAATGTAAAAAACATGTAAAAAGATGCATGCAATCATCTTTTAGCGCAAGTTGAGAAAAACCTTTTATTAACTTTTATTTTTAGGTGTGTTTACCGTGGGAAAAGATTAAAGAATGATCAAACCATATATCCTACTCTTTATGCGCCCGAAGGCATAAGTGCTTGGGATAATTATCACATAGATGCCGAAACATGTATGTGACAGGGGGAAACATTAAAGATCATTCAAACCCTAGATACCTTGAATAAAACACGTAGTGTAGTAGCAAGATCCATCATTAGTAAAGCACAAAACGGTATTGTAATTAAGTATTGTAAAATAATTAATTTTGCTAATCACGTCGTTTAGAAGATAGTTTATAAGCCATCATTTCGGTAAGCCCAACTCGAGTGACAATATGAATTCGCAAAACAGTTAGTTTATAATAAAAACAAGTTTCATATATCTTATGTCAATATTAATTTTTGTTTAAAAGAATAAGTTTTAACTAACACATAGCCGATTCGCAAGGAAAAATAAGTGTAATTAATGTATGAAATATTTTTAAAGCTTGTTTCGATATAAGTAGAGATACGATTTTATGTTTCCTAGAGTCTTGTATTATTAGGTTTTGCAACTCATAATGGAAAATAAATAAACACATAAAAATAGACAAAAAGGGGGGGATAGATGTGAAGACATACTCTATATGAAAGCAGTAATATATAAGATCCGAGATCTCAAATTGAGTTTTCTTCAATTAAAGAACTAAAAGACACCCCCTTGATAAGCAAGGTCATCCACATCAATCAAAGAACTTGATTGCGTAGATCTTTTAGCCGGATACACAAACAGTCATAATATGGTATTAACCGATTCAATTTTAAACCTACCCAAACATAATTAATCACATAATGAAAACAATTTAAAACCAACCTTGAATTGATTGAATAAATTAATTAATGAGTCTTAATCTTTATCTTGAACTTAACAGTTAAATAACCGTCTCTATTGTTTGTTCACACGACAAGTCAAACAAACAATCACTACGATACTAGTAGTAACTTCACTTCCAACAAACTTGTGTAATAATCTTATAACTAGAAACCCTAGTGTTGAGATATGTGATCGTTTAGCTACCGGTAAATGCGTGAGCCTATCGGGGGCACACACTCAATATAGAGAACACACGTTTATTTACCTTTATTATTTATTTATTAAACATTTAATAAAAACTTCACGTTTTATTTAATTAACGGTTGTTAAATTAATTAACGGATTTTAATTAATTTAATACGAGTGCGTTATTTAAATTTGGGAACAAAATCGATTCTAGAATACCTTTAAGGCCAATCAGCCGAATATTTTATATAGGGGGTTCTAGAAGTTTTTTTGTTATTTGTTTGGTAAGTGAATATCTCAAAATATTTGATTTGGAAGATAATTACTAAATTTAGGTTTTCTTGTAGTAGGGACCAAGGAATTTTAAGGAGGTGGGATTAGTATAAATACCAACCCATACCCCTCACAAAAATTCGTCCCCCTCCCTTTTGTGTTGATCGACCGCCGACCACATACAAGCAAAAACCAAACAACCCTAAATCTCACCCAGAGTGTAAACCTTTGCAAGATCTACTACCTTTGGTACTCCCTTGTGAAGTATCTAAACCTAGAACTAAACCCTTGATCCTCGTGTCAAGGTTATAGTCGCGTTTTGGTCTCCCTTGTGGCTCGTCCGAATATAAACCCTAATTAGGGTTTCGGGTGAATTTTCCAAGTGTCTTGTAACTACTTATAAACCTTATCCTTACGTAATCCCTCTTAGGGTTTTGGATATTAGGGTTTCTATTTGCAAAATAATCAAAGTGAAGTTACCACTAGCATCGTGGTGTGTTCGTTTGACGTGTCGTGTGAGCAATCGTTAGAGGGCGGTTACTTTACCGTTATAGTTCAAGATCAAGATCATTAATTGATTTATTCAATTAATTTAAGGTTGGTTTTAATATTGTTTTTATTATGTGTTAATCATGTTTGTTATACTAGATCCATTCCGCTGCGTACTCGTAGTTAATGGTTTAACTAGTTTCTAAATCCCAACAGTGGCATCACGAGTCAAATCGTATGGCATTCATGGGTTACACATAGGATAAAACACGCTTTTTTCGCTTTAAAATATCTTTTATTTATGTTTTTATGACAATTACTTGCATACTTGTCATAAATTTTTAATCTTGATCTAGATAATGGTTAAAATTGGGTAGGATAAATTGAACCGGTTAATAAATACGTTTGTTTTTTATTATCCGTCAAAGACCTTTGCATCTCACTTTTGTGATACTTTGCACGTCATCAAGTACCTTGCTCGAAAACTTGATAAGGGTCTTTGGTACTCAATTTGGGGAAGACTCATTCGAGACTTGGATCTTATATGATTTATCGCTTTCATATAGAGTATGTCTTCTGCTTCTACCCCTTTGTAGTCTGTTTTTATGTGCTTATTTGTTTTCAATTATGAATTTCAAAACGTAATATTCAAGATTCTAGGAATCATAAAAACGGATTCTACTTATATCAAAACTAGCTTCAAAATTATATCATATTAATACACCATATTTTCCTTGCGAATCGGCTATATGTTATTTGTTAAAATCTTGATTTTTTGAACAAATCTTAATATTGACATAAGATCTATGAAACTTGGTTTTATTGTATACTACTTGTTTTGCTAAATCATATTGTCACTCAAGTTTGGCTTACATACCGTAATGATGGCTTATAAACTATCTTCTCAACGACGTGATTTGCAAAATTAATTGGTTTACAATACTTAAAATAACAACACCGTTTTGTGTTTTTACTAATGATGGACTTGCTATTGCACTACGTGCTCTAGTCGAGCTATCTAGAGTTTGAAGGATCTCTAATCTTCTCCCGTGTTCCATAGGTGTTTCGGCACTTATGGGGTAATTATCCCAAACACTTGCACCTTCGGGCGCATGAAGAGTAGGATATAGGGTTTGATCTTTCTTTAATCTTTTCCCGCGGTAAAACACGCCAAAACCAAATAGTTAATAAATTGTATTCTTAACTTGTGCTAAAAGAATGAATTTCATGCATTCTTTTACACGTTTTGACATTTTTTTTTCTAAACTTATGTGATACCTACTTGAATTATTAAGTCTATGCCATCCAATTTAGAAGCACTTGTAGTTGTTTTTCGTCATCTAGTTAGACCTAGGGCGAATTACATACCCGAGGCAATTTTTGTCATAGGTCAGATCTATGCCAATTATTCCATGCTTCAAATTGTACGACTTAAATTGAGTTCCCGGTCAGATTCGGAACCCGAGGCATAAGATGAGATGAAACATACTCATGGATTTATTACGTGTAGAACAAGTTTGTTTGAGATGTTCAATGGTACTCGAAAGAGACGAGAGAACGTCCCATCCAAACACTCTACAACAAATAAACTTCATGAATCGTCTCATAGATCTAAGAGTTGCACTTGTAATGCAATTAATGCTCGTCGCTTACCTCTTGCCCTACTTGATACTAAACGGTCGGACCTCTAATATTATGTGGGAGTGCAAGCAAGGATCTTACTCTCATAATGATTAATTGGGTAGTTAATTCTTTGAGAATTTAATTGTCGAAAATACTAATCGTTGAACTTTTATTTTGTAGATGAATAATAATCAAAACTCTTGCTTAAACAGCACGGTTGTTAAGTCATTCCTTGATAAGATGAAGTTGACTGAAAATAACTTCGTTGATTGGTATCGTGCTCTTAGGATAGCGCTCGAAACCGATGACTTGGTTCAATACCTTGAGCAACCTATTCCTGATCAACCAGAAGTTATACCTCATGGTCACTTTGGCCCAGAGCAAGACCTGGATTTACATCCAACTTGGGTCAAAAGGTCTAGAGAAATCGCCGGCCTTATGCTAATGACCATCTCCCCTGAACTCTAGAATCTTTTGAAGGGTCATTGCGCATGGTAAATGATGGAAGAATTGAAAACTATGTTCACTGAACAAGCTGATCAAGAACTCCTTGATGTTGCACGTGCTTTTCACGCGTGTAAACATGAGGATGGACAATCTGTGAGCTCCTATGTCCTAAAGATGGAGGGCTACATAGAGAATTTGGAACGTTTGGGTCACCCTATGTCATTGAAACTTACAGTTAGCCTAATTTTAGCCTCACTGAACAAGGATTATGATAGGTTCGTGCAAGACTACAATATGCATGGCCTGGGGAAGACAATACCAGAATTACATGCCATGCTAAAGCTACATAAGAAAACGTTGCCAAAGAAGGTTGCACCCGCTAAGACCAATACCATTAATGCTATTAGGGCGGGAAGGATCCAAAAGCCTAATCATAAGGCTAAACCGTCTAATGCTGCGAAGGGTAAGAATCATGGCAAAGGGAAGAAAGTAGCAAACTTTACTCCCCGAACCAAGATTCCCCCTCCACCAAAGAGAGAGAATCCTGCTAAGGATGCCATTTTTCACCAATGCGGTGACATTGGTTATTGGAAGAGAAACTGTCCAGAGTATCTCGTTGAGTTGTGGAAGAAAAAGAAGTCCTCTAAAGGAGCTAGCACTTCAGGTATCTTCACTATAGAACTCTTTACTTTTCCTAATAAATCTTGGGTTTATGACACTGGTTGTGGTACTCACATTTGTAATACTACTCAGGGTCTAAGGATAAGTAAGAAGCTGAAGCCAGGAGCTTTGAACTTGTACGTCGGCAATGTTCATCGTGCAGCTGTTGAAGCCATTGGTGTTTTTCAATTATTTCTCCCTAGCGTACTAGTTGTTATTTTGAATAATTGTCATTACACACCTTCTATTTCTAGAGGCATTGTTTCAGTTTCTTGTGTGTATGACGATGGTTTTGTTAATCGTTTAGAGAATAATGCAAGTATTTCAGTTTCCAAAAATAGTATGCTTTATTTTAGTGCTATTCCTTGTAATGGTATTTATGAAATTGATATGTGTGATTCTAATGCAAACAATAGTTCTATGTATGCTATAAGCAACAAAAGGGCCAAATCTAATTTGGACTCTACATTGCTATGGCATTGTCGCCTTGGCCACATAAGCAAAAAGCGCATTAAGCAATTACAATCTGATGGATTGCTTAAGTCAAACGATGATTATTCCTTTGACAAGTGCGTTTCATGTTTATCTGGTAAGATGGCACGTAAACCTTATTCACATCAAGTGGAGAGGGCTAAAGATCTACTTGGAATCATACACACCGATGTGTGCGGCCCATTTAGAATCGTGTCGAGACAAGGTGCAAGTTACTTCGTCACTTTCACTAACGACTTTAGTCGTTATGGTTATGTTTACTTGCTAAAGCATAAACATGAAGTGATTGAAACATTTAAGGTGTTTCAAAAGGAAGTAGAAAATCAAATCGGTAAAACCATAAAGGCACTACGTTCGGATCATGGAGGTGAGTTTATGAGTTATGAATTTTTGGATCATCTTAAGGAACATGGAATAGTTTCCCAAAGAACTCCTCCATATACACCATAACATAATGGTGTGTCTGAGAGGAGAAATAGAACCCTACTTGATATGGTTCGTTACATGATGGCCCAAACAACCCTTTCAAAATCCTTTTGGGATTATGCTCTTGAGTCTGTTGCGCGCATACTCAATATGGTTCCAACTAAGAAGGTTGAAAAGACTCCATACGAAGTAAGGTATGGGCAAGCCCCTAAGTTGTCTTACTTAAAGGTATGGGGATGTGAGGCTCTTGTTAAGCGTGACACGGTTATCAAACCGGACAAACTCGATCCCCTATCTGTTAAGTGTATCTTTGTAGGATACCCAAAAAAAATGATGGGTTACTCCTTCTACTACCTACCCGAGAACAAAGTTATTGTTGCTCGTAATGCTGAATTCCTAGAGAGCAATCTTAAGAATCAAGAAGCAAGTGGGAGTATAGAAGATCTTGAAGTAATTCAAGATGAAGATATACATCCTTCTGAAAACACTAGCAATCATGAAGAGGATGATCAAGAAACCGATGAACCTATAAGTGATATAGCTCCCATTCGAAAGTCTACAAGGACTAAGCATGCTCCTGACCGTATGTGTTTATACATTGACGATGAGGAACATGAGTGAAGGGATCATAATAAACCCACTAACTACAAGGCTGCATTAGCAGATCCTGAATCTGAAAAATGGCTGGAAGCTAGTAATGTGGAGATGCAATCCATGAAAGACAATGATGTATGGATCTTAGTTGACCTACCTCCAAACATTAGAACCGTTAGTGATAAATGGTTGTACAAGAAGAAGACCGACATATATGGCAATATACACACCTTTAAAGCTCGATATGTAGCAAGGGGCTTCACTCAAACCTACAGGGTTGACTATGAAGAGACTTTCTCTCCTATTGCAGATATCAAAGCTATAAGGATTCTCTTAGCCATAGCCGCGTTCTATGACTATGAGATTTCGCAAATGGATGTTAAAACCGCTTTCCTCAATAGAATGCTTTACGAAGAAGTCTATATGAAGCAACTTGAAGGTTTTGTCAATCCAAAGTATCCAAACCGTGTATGCAAGCTTCAAAGATCCATTTATGGACTTAAGCAAGCATCAAGGCAATGGAACAAGAGGTTTGATGATGAAATCAAGAACTTTGGTTTCAATCAAAATTTCGATGAGCCATGTGTATATATCAAAGCTAGTGAGAGTAACGTAGTGTTCCTTGTCCTGTATGTTGAGGACACATTATTGATGGAAAAAGACATTCCAATGTTGTAAAGTGTAAAAGCTTACCTTGGAAGGTGTTTTTCCATGAAGGATTTGGGAGATGCTGCGTATATCCTTGGAATCAAGATCATACGTGATAGACCTAGACGGTTAATTGGTTTATGTCAAAGTGCTTACATAGATAAGATTTTCGAGAAGTATAACATGGATAATTCCAAACGTGGCTAATTCCCATGCAAACTAAATCAAAATTATCTAAGACTCAAGGAGCATCTACACCTGGTAGGTGAGATACATGCAGAGAGTTCCTTATGCTTCGACAATAGGATCATTCATGTATGTTGTTAGATGTACAAGACCATATGTTGCGTTCTCTCAGAACATGACAAGCCGATTTCAGCAAAATCCTGGTGAAACTCACTAGACTGCTGTTAAAAACATTCCGAGGTATCTTAGGCATACCAAACACATGTTTCTTGTTTATGGAGGAGATATGAAAAGAGAGCTCAAGGTTTCTTGCTATACTGATGCTGGATATCTTACGGATGCTGATGACACGAAGTCTCATACTGGATATGTTTTCATGTTGAATGGAGGTGCTGTTAGCTGGAAAAGTGCAAAGCAGACCATCCATGCAAACTCATCTACAACGGCTGAGTATATAGCCGCTTCGGAGACTGCTAAAGAGGCAGTTTGGATTAGGAAGTTTATTTCTGGACTTAATGTTGTTCCCACAAATAATGAACCTATGACGATGTATTGTGACAATATCGGAGCCATTACTATAGCTAATGAACCAGGAATCACTAAAGGTGCGAAACATTATCGTTCCAAAGTTCACTACCTTAGAGAAGTTATTGAACTGGGTGATGTTAGTCTGAACAAAGTTCACACAGACGAAAATTTAGCTGACCCCTTCATAAAGGTGTTAGACCTCAAAAAGCATTCCATGTTAACTAATAGAGTTGGATTGCTTTCAACTAATAGTCTCATGTAATCTGTGTTATTTTAGTATTTGGATAATTGGGATTGTAAGACAATTATTACTTTCTGATGAATAAAGATATTTGATGTTTGTTATCTTCATATAATTATTGTTGTCTAATATTTGTATGTTTAAATCCTTGAATATTTAATTATTCTAAACATGTCCATTGTCGGTTAAATAATATGGGAATATTGTCTACATTAAGGAAAATATGAGTGTTGGTAATATACTAGTATATATATGATGGACGGTTCCAACCAAACTCATATGTTATTCATTGATATGAATATTGGACACCCCAAACTTTCGAATGTTTACTTTTGGATACGTTGTCATGAGTAAATTCGAATATAAATGGTGAGGATTAGGTCATACTTAGACTTGAGATGCAAACAAGTTGTGCATGTGTGAATATCGCTTCTTGATTATATGTCCAACGCTAGTCCGCCAGACCTAGCTATAACGACTCTAATTGGAAGTGTTGTGAAGTAGCATCCACAGAAACTTGCAGTCAATATAGAATTTGTTCCTCCACTTGATATAGTGTAGTGAAGTACCCTGGATCCCCTCCAGAATTAATTAGGTAATTATATGGCCGTACCCAAAGTGTAATCAAGATGATTCTTGTTACAATTTGGACTATCTAAATTAATTTGATCACGAGGAATTAAAGTTAAACTATATGAAATGATTTAGGATCCATATTCATGGTTTAATCGGTACATTGAAACGAAGGGATGATTATCAGCAAGCTCTAATAATCATATACCATTAAATACTTTTAAGATTTTATTCTTGAAACTATCTAACTCAATTGCTGGTTATAATGAAGTGTTGCTAGATACTTCATTATGGACGTTGTATGTCTAAACTCTCACAAGTGGAAGCTGTTGAGATATGTGATCGTTTAGCCATCGGTAAATGCGTGAGCTTATCGGGGGCACACACTCAATAAGGAGAACACACGTTTATTTACGTTTATTATTTATTTATTAAACGTTTAATAAAAACTTCATGTTTTATTTAATTAACTGTGGTTAAATTAATTAACGGGTTTTAATTAATTTAATACGAGTGTGTTATTTAAATTTGGGAACAAAATCAATTCTAGAATACCCTTAAGGCCAATTGGCCGAATATTTTGTATAGGGGGTTCTAGAAGTTTTTTTGTTATTTGTTTGGTAAGTGAATATCTCCTAATATTTGATTTGGAAGATAATTACTTAATTTAGGTTTTCTTGGAGTAGGGACCAAGGAATCTTATGGAGGTGGGATTAGTATAAATACCAACCCACACCCCTCACAAAAATTCGTCCCCCTCCCCTTTGTGTTGATCGACCGCCGGCCACACACAAGCAAAAACCAAACAACCCTAAATCTCACCCAAAGTGTAAACCTTTGCAAGATCGACTACCTTTGGTACTCCCTTGTGAAGTATCTAAACCTAGAACTAAAACCTTGATCCTCGTGTCAAGGTTATAGTCGCGTTTTGGTCTCCCTTGTGGCTCGTCCGAATATAAACCCTAATTAGGGTTTCGGGTGAATTTTCCCAGTGTCTTGTAACTACTTATAAACCTTATCCTTACGTAATTCCACTTAGGGTTTTGGATATTAGGGTCTCTAGTTGCAAGATAATCGAAGTGAAGTTACCACTAGCATCGTGGTGTGTTCGTTTGACGTGTCGTGTGAGCAATCGTTAGAGGGCGGTTACTTTACCGTTATAGTTCAAGATCAAGATCATTAATTGATTTATTCAATTAATTTCAGGTTGGTTTTAATATTGTTTTTATTATGTGTTAATCATGTTTGTTATACTAGATCCATTCCGTTACGTACTCGTAGTTAATGATTTAACTAGTTTCTAAATCCCAACACCTAGATCCAAAACCCTAAGTGGGATTACGTAAGGATCGATTTATAGACGTTACAAGACACTTGAGAAAAATCACCTGAAACCCTAATTAGGGTTTAAGATGGGATGAACCACAAGGGGAAGCAAGCCAAAGCTAAACTTTGACAAGAGGATTAAGGGTTTAGTATAAAACTTAGAAATTTCACAAAAGAGTATCAAAAGGTAGTCGATCTTGCAAAGATTTACACTTTAGGCGATTTTAGGGTTTAAGTGTTGTTTGATTTCTTTGGCCGATCGAAATCGATGGGGAAGGAGTAATATGGGACGAAACTTATAAGGTGAGGGTATGTGTTAGCATCTCCACCTTCTCAAATTACTTGATTCTTACTCCAAAATTTAACTTAATTACTAAACAAATTTGTTTCTAAAATCCCTATAAGGATAATCAGCCGACTATGGCTCTTGGGTTTTCTGAATTAGAACCAAACAATTGCCATGAGTTATTGAGGCAGTTAGAGAATAGTCATAGCATTACGTCAACTTCATTGACATCAAACTTGTTGCCTTCTATACTACTTTTCTTTTAGGTAAACACCTACTTTTTAAGTGTATGAATATGAATTTAGATGATGTTCATGCAAAGCTTTTATTAAAAAATTTAATGTTCGACCAAAGTATCTTTTATATTTTGTATGTTTGGGTACAGTGAAACTTTTGTTTAGACATTAACATGTAATTAGGGAGGAGCATTTTGACACGAATCTCGAATTCGAATTTATATCGTACTTAAAATCGTACCGATTATCGGTACCCTGACCACGTTGGATATGATATCGAGACTAAGAAACAAGGTGAAAAAAAATCGAGACCACTAATTCGGAACAGAACCGGTACCAAATCGAGAAATTTTCGAAAAAAACCGGGAAAATCCCGATTTCCCGGTACCAATACACATACCGATACCGATACTAATACCCGAATCTTATTCAGTACGAGATTGGTACATAACTTGTTAGATCGGAAAAAAATAGGAACACTATATCGGAACGAGTTTGATACGGGATTAGTACCGAGCTTATCCCTACATGTAACCAAGACTCTTGATACGAGTTAATGGCTAGATGATGAAAAATTCATGAAGCTTTGTTAGAATGGGACAACTGTGTATTGATACCAAATATTACACAAGTACAATATTTGTTGTGTGTACTCCATGTTACATAATTTGAAGAGAGGGTTCGATGGGATTCTCACATACATAAGTATCGGAGTGTGATAGTTAAAACATATTGTTACGTGTGCAAATTGTGACCGAAAAAGTGTAATTGAGATATCCCAAAGCCTCGGCTCCTACCGGGTCAAGAATCATAGATAATATTTGAGGCACGCACAGGGATGAGCGAAAATGGAACATCTATTCTCCAGGTTTTGTCTAACGATGACTTCCTAACAAATTATTCTTTTTTTTATATTGGACAAACTAAACATTATAAATAATTTGGGTACCCTATTGGTACCCCTATCTCACAAACAAAGTAAAAAATATATACTATTTGTGTACTTTTTGTCTTCTAGTTATTTTCTGGACAGTTTTTTTATCAGTTTTTGTTTCGTATTTTTGACTGTTTAACAGTTTTAACCTGTTAAACTTTATTTTTTTAATTCCGTATTTTCCGATTCACAGTTTTATAACAAAATCAAAATTGTAAAAATTAAAAAAAAATTAAAAAAAAAATCAGGGGGTATACATAGGGGTTTTGGGGGATCTCTATAACCTGACCCAAATAATTTTCTTAGGTAAAAGGTTACCTGGTAAATAATACTAACATTATAGATAATGAAGAAAACTAAAAAGATTCATTATATTTTGTGTGCTCCTCGAGTCCTTGGCAAACGTTATGCATCGTTAAATAAATACAATAACACTCCCGCAGCTACGCACGAGATCTTGTATACTCTCGCAGCAACGCACGAGTATCAAACCCTTGTTCCGGAACAAAACATGACATCAAACATAAGAAACCAAACGATATTAAAACAATTAAATTAAGAATGTATCAAATTTTAATATATTGAGCTTTGTTTAATTCTTTATAACATAAATTAATTTGATCAGTTTTTAAGTTAGTTTTAACTAATGTATTTTATCCTTTTTACTTTAAATTAAGTCTTTTTTTAATCATTTCTTTAACGATATTTAAAAATATAAATACTATTGTAATGTTTTTATTTTATTTAGATATTTATTTGAAAAAATATTTATATTAAAAAATTAAACTAGGTCGCTTTGTTAGGTAAATATGTCGCATTAGGTCGCAAGAAAAAGAACGTTGACGTGTCAAAGTCGCACTAGATCACCGTTACAAGTAGCCTTATAAATTTTATTGTGATGTCAATTTTTTTTTATTCGTGTTTTTTCTTAATTTAATTTGATTTATTACGTATTTTATTCGATTTTATAAAATCTTTAACAAAAAATAAGAATCAAGAATGATTCAACCAACCTCCCCTTTTATTTTATTAACTTCATTAGGCTATCACTTCAAATGTGATACCTAGCTTTTTGATCAGTACTTACAAATGAAAGAAAATAAGAACCAAACTGGTGAATCAATGATCTTAACAACAAGATCAATATTCACACAAAGTAGCAAATCAAAGATACAAGAACCAACAATGGGGACTGAACAAAACCAGAGAGATGAAAACAACTTTGACAACTAACTAACAATGAAGAAAGCGATGAATATATAGCTGATTGACTAGGGCAACTCATCACTTTCACAACTTGTCACAACCAGTCCTTCCACTCTTCTAAACCTGCCAAAAGTACACAAAACTAGAAACAAAGAAAAAATATAAAGGAAATATCTACCTTTCTTATCCTCAAGAATTGAAATATATCACAATCAACTTATACTTTTAATACCCCATCTTAAGTTGAATGTTGATATAAGTCAATAAGCTTCAACTTATCACGAAACCTTTTGTGATCTTTGATAGATAATCCTTTGGTAAACAAATCTGCAATATTGTCTTCAGATTTGATTTTAAAAGTTTTGATCAAACCTGCTGACACTTTTTCCCTTAGGAAGTACAAATCAATTTCAAAATGTTTTGTCCTCTCATGAAATATTGGGTTAGCTGCAATTTGAATTGCAAAACTGCTATCACAGCTAATAGGCACAGGTAAAGTAACTTCAACCTTAAGATCTTTCATGATTTTAAGAATTCACATTATTTCACAAGCCACACTGTTCATAGCTCTATATTCAGCTTCAGCTGAAGATTTTGCTATAACATATTGTTTCTTACTTTTCTAAGAAACCAGATTATTTCCCAAATATACAGTATATCCAGTGACAATTTTCTAGTAATTTTACATTTAGCCCAATCTAAATCAACAAAAGCATTAAGGCTCAGATTATTATGTTTCTCAAAAGATATACCAGTTCCAGGAGAACCTTTAATATATCTAAGAAAATGAAAAGCAAGCTTAAGATGTGATTTATATGGTGTATGCATATACTGACTTAGACAATGAACTGCATAAGCAATATCAGGCCTAGTCAGAGTGAGATAAATCAATTTTCTAACAATTTTCTGATAACATGTTTTATTATCAAGAATAACATCCACTTCAGCTTTAGCTTGATCTTTCTTTTTCTTAGAAGGATCTGGTATAAGAGATTTAGCTGGTTTACAAGCTAACATTCCATACTCAGAGAGTAATTCTAAACAATATTTTCTCTGATTAAGAGAAAGACCAGACTTATTATCAAGCACTTCAATACCTAAGAAATATTTGAGTTTACCAAGATCTTTAATTTTAATTTAGAGCTCAAATATTCCTTAAAGGCATTAATAGTGCTATCATTGTTCCCTGTAATAATAATATCATCAACATAGACTAACATGGCAACAAATGATTCATTTTCAGACTTAGTAAACAATGAAACATCACTTTTACTTTGACAAAACCCATTTTTAATAAGAACACTTGTCAATTTTTCATTCCATTTTCTGGGTGCTTGTTTCAAGCCATATAAAGATTTAGTCAACTTGCAAACCTTGTTATCAGAGTTAGAGCCATAACCTTCAGGAAGATTCATATAAATTTCTTCATCTAAATCCCCTTAAAGGAAAGCATTATTAACATCTAATTGGTAAACAAGCCAACTGTTGTGCACAACAATAGAAATAAGACATCTTACAGTAACTATTTTCACCAATGGTGAAAAAGTTTCCTCATAGTAAATTCCTTCTTTTTGACTAAATCCTTTAGCAACAACCCTAGCTTTAAATCTGTCAACATCTCCACTAGACTTATATTTCACTTTCCATAACCATTTACATGCAACTGGTTTTCTACCTGGAGGTAAATCAACAATAACCCATGTATTGTTCCTATTAAGAGCCTCCATTTCCTCATTCATTGCGTCAATCCACCTAGGGTCTTTGGCAGCCTCATCATAAGACTTAGGCTCATGAATTTTATTCAAGTTATTAGTGAACACAAAGTTATGCACAAACAAGTTGGCATAATTCATAACAACATTAATATCATACTTAATTCTTTTATCAAGTACATAGTTATCAAATTTAGCAGGAACCTTATGGGGTCTACTTGACCTTCTTAACTCAGATCTCTCTGGATTATTTTGAAAAAGCTGATTAAATTCTATAAAATCCCCACCCTCAGATTCATAATCATCATCATTAAGGGCAACATTATGATCTATATCATTAGCATCACTACTGCCTAGATCACTCTGGATTCCAAAACTATGACTCATGCTAATCACAGAATCTGACCCCTGAGAGTGACTTGTAATAGTGGTAGAAGTATCAATAGATACTTTATCAGCTAAGTCAGATCCTTTTGAAATGCTACCTTTATCACCTAAGCTTACATCTCTCAATTCATCATAGGGATCATCAGATTTGTTTACTACTAAGTAAAAAATATTTAAATTGTTAATACCCTGATCCTCAAAGATCAAATCACTTTTACAAATGTAGAATCTTGATAACCTATGAATCTATGAAGGGGGTTGATGATTTCTAGAGAGAGAAACTAGAGAGAGAAAGTGAGAGAAAACTATGTGTTATTTCATTAAGTGGAAACTAGAAATGTTCAACAACCACCCCTTTCCAAGGAGGAAAGGGGTATTTATACTTCCAAGTCATATGTGGACTTGGGCCGGCCCATGACAAGCCCATGGACCGGTTCTTACTTAACTTAATAAGCATACTATAAACTACGAGCTATTACAACATAAATAATATTGTGGAGTGACCGATACTTCTAATATACGTAAAAACTTATTTCTAACAATCTCCCCCTAAGGGAGGTCACTCCACGTTACAAAGTTCTAAACCTAGCATACTATACTAAGTCTTCGTTCTTTAGCTCGTAGTCTTTTCTTCTTTTTCTTTTTGTTGTGAATATTTTGATTTGATCTTTTTGGCTTTGGCTTGAGAGCATTGTTCTTTTGGCCTTTCACGTGCGATCTTTTGCCTTCTTGTGAGTTTTGCCTCCTCGTGACTCCAT
This sequence comes from Glebionis coronaria, assembly GCA_025667525.1. NCBI lineage: Eukaryota > Viridiplantae > Streptophyta > Magnoliopsida > Asterales > Asteraceae > Glebionis > Glebionis coronaria. The sequence continues at coordinate 86,082,306 of CM046878.1, forward strand.
GTTCCACACACTTATGTCTTTTTGTTGAATTTTAGAAAGCTTCAGAGTTTGGTACAGCGAAAGACTTTATCTTGTACTTTCTTGAATTTTTGCTAAGCTTTGATGCAGAAAAACATAAGCATGTGGGAACGACTTCTACAGGTACACCGCAACACCACCGTCTTCACTGGTACACAACAACGCCACCGTCTTCAACAGGTACACAGCAACGTCACCGTCTTTAACAGGTACACAGCAACGACACGAATAAAATGGCTTTGAACATTTTATTCTAATTCGGTAGCATTTTACCTCCGGTCGGTGAAGACCGTTGGACGATATTAGATATCGTACCCGTGACGGATAGTTTCAATTAAGTAACTTCCTGACAGGATTTCGCGGGTAAACCCGTTCTCTTTATTCGACCGTCCAAAGCTGACTGCGAACATAAAGAGTGAATCACTTGGATAAATTATCCTTGTGATTTGAAGCCGTCAATTCATGAAACCTGGAACAAGTGAATTTCAATTAAGATTTTCACCATCGTTGCTTTCCAGTTGTCACGAGCTCAATTCATAAGGAATCTTGCACGTCACCTACCAAGTGCTGTTTGATGTTAACACTAGAAGGATTTCCACTCGTCACTGTGATCAATAAAGAGTCACTCTGAGTGTTCTGGCAAGATCGTATGATAATGCGTAGAGGCCTGGAACGAGTTTAAGTTCAATTAAGAGTTAAACCACTGTTTCTTTCCAGTTTTTCACAAGATTGGTTCTAAAAGAACCGCACGTGTAACCTACCATGAGCTTGTTTGATGTTGGCTCAAGCAGGATTTCCATCTTCATTGTAATACTTGCGTATTACTCGGATGTTCTGGCAATATTACAGGAATACTGCGTAGGACTCATGAAAATCTCTTACTTTTCACAGTGTGTGAGAAAGCAAGGAATAAATGGGAAGTGTCCTAATGAGACTTTTGATGATTTATTGGCTCTAGACTCGATTGTGCGTTTTGATTTAGTGAGCGATGGCTGGAGAGGAGTGCCACCTTTTCAATACCAGTCTATTCGGAGTGAATAAACCAATAGATAACGTGTTGATCTCCGTGTGATTAAAACAAATACCTTTTGAGAGATATTTGAGTTAGCTGGGAAGGGTTGTGCATTGCATCACTGGGTCCATGATGTCTTTCTTCAATACCGAGAATCATTAGCAAAAATGACCTCAATAGCATATGTATTGACCCGGTTTCTGCCTAAAGTTGTAAGGAGGGCTTCTTTCTTTACACCCTTTATCTTTACAATTCTTTTTCATTCTTCAACCCCTTCAATGCTTACCAATACGTCATCACTAGCACCTTGTTGTGATTGTTCCAGTGCTAGCTTAAGTACTTGGTCGGCATTCAGCTACGTTCACATTCTTTCTCCATCTTTCCTAGGACTTCTAATTCTATCTAGGGAATTGTCCTTGGGAAGATTCCATCGGCTCTGATGAATCATTGGACTAAACCTATTCCTACCACCCTTTTGTCACCATATTCGTCGTGAATTAAGCGTGTTTTGGGAAGGAATTGCCACCATGAAAATTCATTGAAAATCACCTAAAGTACTTGTGATATTGAAATCAAAAGTTTCGTACCTTAGGTGTTTTTGATCATAAAAAACGCTCCCCCTTAACACGTGCTTTACACATATTAAGTTGGATTATTGTTAAGTCTTTTTCATCTTTTAGCCAAGTATCATTTAAATCTCCTTAATCCCATTTTCTCCCTTTATCCAAAATGTTAACCATTAATATTTGGGATATTGAATGGATTAACCGGTCTTTGGGTAAAAATGAAATCGATGTTTGGCCATAGAACATGTTCATGCTCCCCCTTAAGTTAATAAGGGATAGTTTTAGTGCTTTAGTATGATATATTTTGAAAGATTTAGAATCTCGTGAGAAATTCTTGAAAAATTATCATACCTTAACACTACATCAAGCCGCAAAAGCACAATATTCACAAATATACATATTCACAATTGAAAACCAATATAAAGTGGACCTGAAATGTACAACCCATTAGATGGATCGTTGCAGTAACTTGTGGTGCACTAAATATGGTCTACCACCAACGAATCTTTCTAAGCTCCTCATCAATCTTCGTTCAAGAGATCTTGCTTTGGCAATTACGGCTGCTCTTAGAATCTTAGAGTGCTTGTACTGTTGGATTAGTCATCGTATTTGCTTAAGATAAGACATGAAAGGTTGATGCACAAACAATATATAGATATATATCATTATGACTTCTAAGCATAACACATTTCAAGAAGTAATTATATTAGGCAAACAACTATCAATCCAACAACCTTCATCCGGAAGTCCTTCATTCGGAACTCTTCATCCGGAAGTCCTTCATTCGGAACTCTTCATCCGGAAGTTCTTGGAACTCTTCATTCGGAAGTTTCACTCGGAACTCCTTCATTCGGAAGTTTCATTCGGAACTTCTTCATTCGGAAGTTTCATTCGGAACTTCTTCATTCGGAAGTTCACTCGGAACTCCTTCATTCATAAGTTTCATTCGGAACTTCTTCATTCGGAAGTTCCTTCATTCGGAACCTCCTTCATTCGGAACTTCCTTCATTCGGAACTTCCTTCATTCGGAATTTCTTTCATTCGGAACTTCCTTCATTCGGAACTTCCTTCATTCGGAACTTCCTTCATTCGGAAGTTCTTCATTCGGAAGTTCTTTCATTCGGAACTTCCATCATTCGGAACTTCCTTCATTCGGAACTTCCTTCATTCGGAACTTCCTTCATTCGGAACTTCCTTCATTCGGAACTTCCTTCATTCGAAAGTCCTTTCATTCGGAACTTCCTTCATTCGGAAGTTCATCCAGAACTTCCTTCATTCGGAAGTTCATAATCTTGTTCATCCGGAAGTTCTAAACGCATCCTATTTGTGATTATTCTAAGCACGAATGTGAGTTTTAAGGCATGCTAAGGCAACAGAACATCTTCTAATCCTAATCCGCATAAAACCCAACTAAAACCCCTAATTAATTAACCCTAAATTAAGGCAGAAACCCTAATCTTGATTAACTTAATTAAGTGAATTTAAATGAATTAGGTGAATTAATTTTCCAACTTAAGCATCGCATCCTATTAGCAAAGCTCCAAAATCTAAAGCCAATCCAATCACAAGTCGTATTCTAAAGCAAAACCACTCATAAATCATTTAGCCAATTAATTTTCCACAAACACTGTTGAAAATCGTTTTGATGACAAAGATGATTTAATATTTTCTCCCCCTTAAACGATGACCCATTTTCTATTTAAAGAGCTGTAGTCATTGTTTAAAGAGTCAAATATTGATGAAAGTATTTCCAATTTAGTATCTTGAAAAAGATTGATTCGTGGTGGCAATAAGATTTCTCTTATTTCAACAAATTAATGCACTGAGACGTACATAAATTTGTGTTAGACCAAGTTGTAAAGTAAACTTGATCCCTTCGCATGATTTGGCTTGTAAATCATGCCCGAGAAAATTAATTCCCGTTGTGAGCCAACGTTTTCCAAGGAAATACGTGACTTTAATATGAAAACCGGGTTGCAGTCTGAGATAACTACAAGCCATAATGGGCATGTTTTAAAAATGTACAACTTTTATACGGACTCTATTTATGGCACCGTGTCAATATTAATCGACATTTCTAAGGCCGTAAATATTACCGTACTAAAAGACTTGCCCGATTTAAAAACGAAAAATATTTTTGGTTTTTCTTGATTTTATAATTTTTTATGGTTTTTGTAGGTTTTATATTTTTTATGGTTTTTGTTGGTTTTATATTTTTGTATTTTATTTTTGTGGTTTATATATTTACGATAATATACATGATCACGAACAAAGGATACTCTGAATAGTTTACCACGACTATTCAGCTGATTCTTCTGCCAACTCTTTGAGAGTCGCTGGAGTGAATGATTTCATGCCAAGCTTGTCGATCAAAAACTCGATTCGTCCTCGATCTAAGGCTTTGGTGAACATATCCGCCAGCTGGTACTCAGTAGTGACAAAATACAGCTCGATCACTCCGTTCTCCACCTGCTCCTTAATGAAATGGTAGCGAATGTCTATGTGCTTGGCCCGGGAGTGTTGAACATAGTTGCAGCAAAGGGCAATGGCGCTCTTGTTGTCACAATACATCGGGATTTTGTTGAATCCCAAACCGTAGTCAGTTAATTGTGATCTCATCCAAAGGACTTGAGCACAACAACCAGACATGGCGATGTATTCAGCCTCCGTGCTAGAAATTGCAGCGCTTTTCTGCCTTTTTGAAGACCAACTGATCAATCTATCTCCAAGGAGTTGCACAGATCCAGAAGTGCTACGCCTCGTGTCTTGACATCCAGCATGATCGGCATCTGCGTATGATATTAAAGCAATGGAGGAATCTTTCGGATACCATAGACCACGATGAAGTGTTCCTTTTAGATACCGAAAGATCCTTTTAACTACATGTAGGTGCTTTTCGGTAGGCCGAGCCTGATACCGGGCACACATGCATACAGCAAATTGCAAATCAGGCCTGCTAGCAGTCAGATAGAGAAGGGTGTCGATCATCCCACGGTAAAGTTTTGGATCGACAATAGTCCCATTCCTATCTTCATCTAACTTGGATTTCTCCACCATTGGAGTGTCCACGGGGTCATAATTATCAAAGTTATATTTCTTTAAAGATTCTAGAGCATATTTGGATTGATTAATAAAGATGCCTCTGGGATTTTGAGAAATCTGTAATCCTAAGAAAAATGAGATTTTTCCCATCATTGACATCTGAAAGCGTGTGGACATTATCTTCTCAAATCGATTTGACAATTCTATGTTAGTGGCAGCAAATATTATATCATCAACATAAATTTGTACCAGAATCATGTCGTTGCCTTCCTTGAGAGTGAATAGAGTGGGGTCCACCTTGCCTTTGGAGAAGCCTTCCGAAATGAGATATGTTGAGAGGAGATCATACCACGCGCGTGGAGCTTGTTTCAACCCATAGAGAGCCTTCTTAAGCTTGTACACATGATTAGGAAACTCTGTGCTAACGAACCCATCCGGCTGACTAACATAGACTTCTTCCCTTAGTTCACCGTTCAAAAATGCCGTCTTCACATCCATTTGATAGACGATCATATTCATATGAGCAGCATACGCAAGGAATAGTCTAATGGCCTCCAATCGTGCAACAGGAGCAAAAGATTCTTCAAAGTCTATACCCAAGGCTTGTTTATATCCTCTAGCAACCAATCTAGCCTTATTTTTCAATACTGCACCCATCTCATCAAGTTTAACCTTATAAACCCATAACAAAGTAAGGATATTAACCTTGTCAGGGAGAGGAACTAATTCCCATACTTCAAGTCTTTGGAATTCATTTAGTTCCTCCTGCATGGCTTCAATCCAAGATGATTGAGTCATAGCCTGCTGCCAATTTTTAGGTTCAACTTCAGAGAGAAATGCATCAAAGTAGCAATAGAGTGCACTCTTTTGTAATTGATGGCGTGTAGAGACTGGTCGATCTAGATCTCCAATGACATTCCTAATTGGGTGATCTTTTGTCCATTTAGTGCTATGGTTTTCAATCCTAGGTGGTCTGGAGTGAACAATAGAAGGAGCTTCTTCTGAGGTAGACGCGGCTGAAGGGTTTTCAGGTATCGCTACACCAAAGAAAGGAAGCTCTTGCAGGTGAGCATATTCCAAATCGTGATCAATAGAATCCTCTTCCACATCATTAGGCACAAGTAGGGGTGACGATTCAGGTGTAGTTTGAGAATCACTTGGTGAAGGTGCATCCGGTTCAATGTAAATTGAAGATGCATTAGATAAAGCTTCATTTGCTTGAGCAACAAATTCAGGGATTGGAGCTATCACTACAGGTGCTGGAACTTCATCATTTGGAGGATCAAAGAATTCGTCAAACAACGGTTGAAACAGTTTATCCCACTCGGGCCTTGTAGGTGGTAAAATGATGTAGAAGTAGGATTGTTGGGAACTAATCCGGAACTAATAGCACCGGTTCCCATCTCATGAAGCGCGGGTTCAGAGCTGTGTTGCTCAGAAGCCATTGCTGTCAGCTCATCGAAATCTGCGTCCATAGTTTCTACAATCTTGCCAAGACGACGGTTGTAAATTCGGTATGCTTTCTTGGACGGTGAGTAACCAATGAAAATACCTATATCGGCTTTTGGTTGAAGCTTACCCAAGTTCTCACTATTAATGTTTGGATAACAAAGAGCACCAAACACATGAAAAAATGAAACATCGGGTTTACGGTCATGTAGAAGCTTATAAGGTGTTTTTCCATGGCGTTTCCGAATGATAGAACGGTTTTGGGTGAAACATGCAGTAGATATAGCTTCTGCCCACAAGAACAATGGAGCGTTCGCATAAATAAGCATAGTCCTAGCAGCTTCCATAAGTGTACGATTCCGTCTTTCAACGAAACCGTTTTGTTGTGGAGTGCGTGCAGCGGATGTTTCATGTGAGATACCAACTCCTTCATAGTAATCACGAAGAGTCTGGTTGACGAACTCTGTTCCATTGTCTGTACGAATACGGCGGACAGTAGTATTCAAACGTACCTGAATGAATTTCAGAAAAGTGATGATAGCCTTTGGTGCTTCATCCTTTGTACGTAGAAATCTAACCCATGTAAACCTGGAGAAATCATCCACAATAACCAGAATGAATTTCTTACCGCTCACACTTTCAGTTCTCATTGGCCCACAAAGATCCATATGCAAAAGATGAAGTTTTTCTTAATTGGTGTCTTCAGCTTTGGGCCTGTATGATTTCTTTGTACTTTTCCCCCTTGAACACGCGGAACATAAATGGTCCTTGTGAAATTTGAGCTTTGGAAGACCACGAACTAATTCGTTTTTAGCCAGATGATTAATAGCATCAAAGTTAAGATGAGATAATCTGCGATGCCATAACCATGACTTGGTCTTAGATGCTTTAGAGAGAAGACATACTGGAGAGGCGGCCATCAAGTCTTGTAGAGACAACGTATAAAGATTTGCACCACGAGATCCCTTCAACAAATCTTTTCCTTCCAAGTTGCGGATGAAACAAGTGTGTTGTCGAAAAGCAACCTCAAGGTTGGAATCACAAAACTGTCCTACTGAGAATAAATTATGACCAAGACCTTCTACATAGTATACCCTTGAAATCGTAACGTTTCCAATCTGATATTCACCATACCCCATTATCTTTGCAATATGATCATTCCCGAATTTAACCGTACCAAGAAACTTGCTGACGAAATTTCGGAGCATCGAGCGATCTCCGGTCATATGCTTTGAACAACCGGAGTCCAAATACCAGAGGATAATTTGGACCACCTGAAAATATCACCACACGAAGACAATGTAGAGGTATTGGAATCTGAGTGTTCCTTGTTATTAGCAGGTACAGATTTTATAATCTTAGATTTGCTAACTCTAGGTTTCTTAGATTTCCTAGCCTTCTTCTTCCTAGTTGGTGGTGTAGATTCTAGTTGGCTTAAATCCTGTGGTATTTCTTCACTGATAGGCACTATAGTGGGAGCTGACCTAATTAAAGGGCGCTGTTTCCATACTTGAGTGCGAGTGTGCCTAACTAAAGGACGCTCAGACCTAACCTCAATGGATGCATTCCTAGTTAAAGGGCACATTTTTCCATCTAATGTAAAGGTCCTACCAGTGGGACGCCATTGCCAGCCAACTTGGGCACGAGTTCTACCCGTTGGCTTCCATTCAAGACCATTCCTAATGGCATTTATTTCATTCACATGATCAATAAGACACAAATCATGACGTTGGGAAAACATACATTCATTACAATTCCAACATTTTAAATCAGAATTCACAAATGGTTTAAGCTTCTACACAGGCGCAGAGCTTTTAGTCTTAACATGATTCTTCTTATTTAAAACTGAACTAACATTCCTATGGTGATCTTCTACTTTCTTCTTTTTGGCACTACTAGTGGAGGGCTTGATCTTATCTTTCTTGAGTGGCGATCCTTTAGCCTTAGTAGTCTCTTTTAATCCTGTAGAAGGCAAAGTGGGAATATTAGCAACAGATTTTAAAGGTGCCTTACTTGATGGTGCCAGTGACGGTTTTGCTCCTGGAGTCTTATTGAATGGAGTTACAGCAATGGGCCTATTAGTAAGTAGTGCAGAACCTGGTTTACCTATGTATTGCAAGTATGCTAAGCAATATTGAACTCGCTTAATATATTCATGAGCCGAATAATAGTAGCTACTTGAGGGATCTAAGGCATAAAGATCGTCTAAAATATCCCTAACAAGATCTACATGCTTAATGGCATTCCTCATATAATCATCGTAGGTAACCGGGTTTCTCTTATGAAGCGGGTTCTTATAAAGCACTACTGACTTGGTTGTTGGAGCACTAGTGGACGATGCAGAGTCGGTAGCTAAGTTATCAACAACTTCTTGTCGGGTGAGAAGAAGTGTCTCCTTTAACTCGGCCAAAACCATGTTTTTGTCAATGAGCAGGATGTTTAAGTCAGAGATTTCCTCACACTTTTGGTTCAGTTGTTCAACATAAGATTGTTGCTGTGCCGCATTAAAAGCGAAGCGTTCTTCTAGTGAACCATAAAGAGCGGATAGTCCCTGTCTTGTCAGATCCATCTCCCCTAGAACAGACGAAAGTCTAATTTCTAAGACCTGGTTTTTAGACTCTGCAGCCTCTAGTTCCAATTTGAGTGTTTCATTTGATGACACATCTCTCTTCAATCTCATAATCTCTTCCTCTAATGCCTTAACAATTGCAATCATCTTGTCACTCGTCTCAACACCGTTTTCACAACCATTTGATATCAAAAGATCCTCATTTTGAGTTTGTTGTTTTAATTCTAAAGATATACAATTTTGTTCTAGTTGATTAAAGCGTTTTGAAAGTAAATTGTAAGAATCTTGTAGCTTTAAAAACTCAGCGTTAGATTCGTGACAAGAATGATTATCTACCTCATTTACAATATCAACAACATTTACAGAGAGATCACAAACATCATCACATATATTCACAACATCACAATTAATCATAGCGGATGTAAGCTCATTCGAATAATTAACATTTACAGTAGTAAGCACATCACACGAAATTACTGCGGACAAGAATCGGTCATATTCGGTTAAAATCTTTTCTTTTTCAATTAGTTGTAGTTCGTAAGCGGTGTCCATTTCATAAAACACTTTTTGAACTTCCCCAATTTCAAACACAAGATTTTCCTTAAGAGATGCAAAACTTCCTTTTAGACTTTCGACAAATGGATTGATCTCATTTTTAAACACCTCGTTCATATGTTCGAAAGCCCATTCTCCGGCGTTTGAGCCATTTGAAGTCGTACATTCCAAAATGACCTTGTCAAAATTAGTAAAGTATTGATTAATCTCTTGCAAGTTTAACCATACAGTGCTAACAGGTGGAAGATCCTTTGGAATTTCCTTAGGACCTTCCATATTGACAAGTGTAGGAAATGTACTAGGGTTTTCTTCATCTAATATGTAGGTCGGTGCTGTTATGAGATCTTTGTCCATATGGAAGCGAATTCTAAAATCCGTTTTAGCAAGCTCCTTATTCATTTTAAAATAATCACACTCGGGATATTTTGCAGAATTGTATGACCGATCCTCATCAACTAGATCCTTACTTGTTCGATCATCAAAAAAACCAATCGGGTCTAAGGCCAATCCTAATTGAGTTGCATTATAAAGTCTTGGACTATGTCTTAAAGCTTGTTTTGCATACCTTGGGTTAGGGGGAAGGCCTTTTTGACGTGATAAGTTAAATTCTCTAAACGAAGCATCAAATAAGTGCACTAGTTGAGAAGCAACGTATTGTCTTAAAAGCAAATAATCTAGACTTCTAATCTTATTAGTAGCATTAATCTCCATTTCATTCTTCTTAGACTCGAGTGATTCAAAATCCGTTTGAAGTTTTTGAAAATTAGTGACCACTAACTCCTTTTCTTTAAGTTCATTAGACAGATTTGCTCTTAAGTTTTCAATTTCTTGCAAGTGACCCATTTGTTTGTTTTGAAAGTGATCATATTCGGGATTTGTTAGAACACTAGACGAAGGCACTAATTCCAAAGTTTGAACTTTCTCGTTGCTTAAGGCAAGCTCATCAGACAAATTCTTATTCTTAGCTAGGGTTTCTAAGAGTGCAGCATTCATTTGGCTAAGTAATGTAGCAGGAACCATGACCAAATCTTGTTGAGCAGGAGTAGGCGTATGCGAAATGGTTCCCGGTTGTGATTCACTCAAAGTCTGGGGACTCACATTGATATTGCTATCATTGTTTGTCTCCTCATTTGAAAGACTCACCACCGAAGACTCATTCGAATCAGCACTCTCTTGCACAACTTGATGTGGTTGAATACTAGCATCAGTGGTATTATCGGTGGTATTAATAAGTACCTCAGATCTCTTTTCTGGCCCTAAGCTGGAGATAGTTGCCATGAGAGCAGCCTTTGCAGATTGAAATTCATCACAGTCTGAGTCATACGCATCGAGATCATCTGCTTGGTATGCTGCATTCTGTGTGGTGACAGTGTCTTGTTCAGCAATCCCTGGATCAGCAAGAAATTCAAGCTCCTCTTCATCAAGTTCCCTTCCTTGTGCCTGAGCATTCACCAGATAGATCTTCTCTGCAAACCATTGTCCATCCCTTCTCCTCTTGGGTTTCTTACAATCCCTGGACATGTGACCTTCTTCCTTGCAGTTGTAGCATGTAATCATTCTCAACTTGCCTGTGGAATTAGCCCGTGGAGCATGATTGACCATTGGAGCAGGATTGACCGTGCGAGCATTTGTAGTTGATGTGGTAGGTCTCCCCTGATATGGTTGAATAGGTTGAACCATTACCATGCCATTCTCAATAGTAGCTTGTTGGCGAGAATTGGATGAATTCCTCAACTGATTGTTGGTAGGAGCTGATCCCCTAAATCCTCCTTTGCTTAAATTCCTTGTGAGATAAGCAGACATAGTGGTTAACACTTCAACTGGGTCAGCACCTTGTTTGAATACAGGAATGGGGACTTCCTCATCATCACAGTACAATGCTTGGTCTTGTAGAGCTGCATAATCACTAGAAGGAATACTCATTTGATCAGGGTAGCTTGTTGGATATGCTGCATTCTCTTGATAAGAAGAATATGAAGATTAAGCATAAGGTGCAATACTTGCTGGGTGATGTTGTGAAGCATAGTGTGGTGAAGGTGCATTGAACCTATATTGTTGCTGATGTGAGGTGGGTGGTTGCGGTAGAATCGAGTATTGGGGGAAGGTTGGTGTCATGTAAGGTGATGGATGATAGGCTTGATGTCCCAAAATATAAGGAGTGTTGTTGTGAGACAAGCTTGGTTGATTCTCCATCAAAGCTAATGAATCAGGGTACATACCTCGAGGCGAACGGTGCATGATCACATGTTTCTCATGCTGCTGAAGGAAAGCATAGAGTTGATCCAAATTGCACTTATGCAAATCCCTGGTTAACTTAACATCGGTAATATACTCACCCCATTCAGCTTGAGGTAAAGTATTCAAGAATTTGGTGTTAACCTGGAATGGAGCAATCACGAGATTGTATACATTCAGATCATTCATGAGAGTGGTGAACCTGAAGTAATAATCGTGAAGCGTTTCCCCTGGGTTGTACGTGAATCTATCAAACAGATCATACAACTGACATTCCCTTTCCTGTTTGGTGAGAGACGTACCTTGTAGCAACACCTTTAGACGTTCCCATAAATCCTTTGCCACCGTATACTGACTTACCATCCTATAGATGTCATGGGGAAGAGCTTGGAGAATGGTTTGAAGAGCTTTTTCGTCTGCATCGGCAATAAGTTGTTGAGCTGGTGTAAGTTCTTCAAATTCTCTTGGTCGAGTCACATTGTTAGCCACGATGGTACCATAGTCAAGTGGACCATTTAAAATTGACTTAACCATAAGCCTCCCATAAACCGGTTTTCCCTTAAGGTAAGACATCATCCGGCCTTGCCATGCTTCAAAAACTTCTTTGATGAGCATTGGCGGGCGATTATCCGTTCCCGTAATGACGGAAATATCCGTAAGGGATGTCATCTGAGGCATTACTGAATTCGGATTCATTTTGTTAACTTCAAAGAGACAAAGATTATCGGTTGATCGAGCAGTGAAGTAAAGCTTGTGAATTGTGTTGAGTTTTTGTTGTAAGAAACCAAGATTAAATCCTCTAAAATATCGTCGAAAAAACAAGCAAAATAACCCTTGATTCAGAACTTTTTGTTGATTCAGAAGTTTGATTCGGAAGATTTGGCTTGGAATACCTTGATTCGGAACTTTTGGTTCGGAAGTCTTGATCCGGAACTTTCCCTTGATCCGGAACTTTTCCCTTAATCCGGAACTTTCCTTGATCCGGAACTTTCTCCTTGATCCGGAACTTTCCTTGATCCGGAACTTTTCCTTGATCCGGAACTTTCCTTGATCCGGAACTTTTCCCTTGATCCGGAACTTTCCTTGATCCGGAACTTTTGGTTCGGAACTTCCTTGATCCGGAACTTTTCGTTCGGAACTTTTGGTTCGGAACTTTTGTTGATCCGGAACTTTTCGTTCGGAACTTTTGATCCGGAACTTTGGTTGATCCGGAACTTTTTGGTTGATCCGGAACTTTTTGGTTCGGAAGTTATTGGTTCGGAACTTTATCTGGGAAACAGTAACCTTGTTTCGTATGAACAGTCGACCACAAAATGAAGATTAAACCCAAATTTTGACCAAATAACCCAAAAAGTTTTGTGATTTCTACAATAATAAGTAACAACTAATACTTATCTACTAATCCCAATCACAAAAACACCAAAAACACCAAGAATCAAGATGGATCTTCTTAAAGAACACTAATACAATCAAAAACTAAAAAACCACACAAATCATTACCTTAAATCACCCCATAGCTCTTGATACCAAATGTAGAATCTTGATAACCTATGAATCTATGAAGGGGGTTGATGATTTCTAGAGAGAGAAACTAGAGAGAGAAAGTGAGAGAAAACTATGTGTTATTTCATTAAGTGGAAACTAGAAATGTTCAACAACCACCCCTTTCCAAGGAGGAAAGGGGTATTTATACTTCCAAGTCATATGTGGACTTGGGCCGGCCCATGACAAGCCCATGGACCGGTTCTTACTTAACTTAATAAGCATACTATAAACTACGAGCTATTACAACATAACTAATATTATGGAGTGACCGATACTTCTAATATACGTAAAAACGTATTTCTAACAACAAACATCATTTTTAAAAGGGAACATTGTTTCATAAAACTTGACATCTCTTGAAAACAACACTATTTTTGACTCAAGACCAAAAAGTTTTAACCCTTTTTAGTAAAAGAATATCCAATAAAAACACACTTTTCAGACCTAGCAGCAAACTTATCCATATTATTAAGCACAGTACTAAAACACAAATACCTAAATGACTTTAAATGAGAGATATTAGGTTCCATTTTATATATCATTTCATAAGGACTTTTTCCAGAGAGAACAGAGATAGGAATGCTGTTAATAAGATAAACAGCAGTAAGAATGGATTAAGGCCACATGTTCAAAGGTAATCCCCCCTGAAACATAAGGGCTCTAGCTACATTAAGTAAGTGCCTATGTTTTCTTTCAGTTATACCATTCTGATGTGGTGTATACACACAAGTAGTTTGATGAACAATGCCATTAGTTTGTGTAAAACTCTCAAATTTATGATTAATGAATTCAGATCCATTATCACTTCTAAAATTTTTAATTGAAACTGATTTTTAATTAGGTTATAAAACTCAACAAGTTTTTCAAAAACTTCATCCTTTCCTTTAAGCATGTATAACCACACAACCCTGGTATAGTCATCAACTACAGTAAGGAAAAATCTATATCCATCTCTACTTTTAACCCTATAAGGACCCCAAACATCCAAGTGAACAATATCACCCAAGGATTTGGTTTTATGTTCACTTAAAGGAAAGGGATCCCTAGTTTGTTTAGCCTTATGACATACATCACAAGGCTGAACATCATTAGTAGAATCAAGTTGAATTTATCCTTAAGAATAGCTAAGACTTGGTTAGAGGGATGACCAAGTCTATTATGCCAAACACATTTATACAAATAGCACTTAGTAATAGCACTATTAGTAAATTTCCTACCTGAATCAAACAAGTAAAGTCCATTGTTCTCACTACCAGTCCCCAGAAGGGACTTTTAAAGAGAATCCTGAACAAAACATCTAGACTCAGTAAAAGACACAACAAACTTATCATCTTTGGCCAACTTATGAACAGAAATAAGACTGACCTTATATCCTGGAACAACCAACACATTTTTAACACAATTTTATCAGAAAGTTTGAAGTTACCAACATGCTTAACATGCTCAGGATGAGAAACAAATATCTATAATTTTAAAACATCAATAACATCATATAAATATTCAGTAGAAAAAGTCATATGTTGGGATGCCCTAGAGTCAAAGATCCAACCAATATAAGTACTATAAGTACTTATATTGGTGTTATAGTTAAAAACTCTATAGGTCACAAAGTTGATAACATGATTAGAACCAAAAACAATACCTGCAGCACAAGACTGCACATCACCAACATCAGACTTAGATCCTATCAAAGCCATAAGTCTATTAATCTGATCAGTAGTAAAGGGAAGAGAGTTCCCTATTCCCTGATCAGCATTAATACTATGAGAGCTATAAGCATTATTAGAACCATTAGACACATTAGACACATTAGATCCTCTAGAATTTCTTTTCTTGAAACCTTGAGGATATCCATTCAGCTCAAAACATCTGTCAATAGTGTGCCCATTCATATTACAATGCTTACAAACAAAGTTATTGTTATTATTATTCCTGTTAGAACCCATATTCTGATTGTTTTTATTACCAGACTAAGTATTTGGTCTAGAAACAAAAGCAGAAGCAGTGATCTTAACATTACCATTATGAATCAAGTTGTTTTTATGAGACTCAACCCTAGACAAAGTAGCAAAAGCAGACTTCACATCAGGTAGAGGATCAGCAGTTAACAACTGGCTCTTAACAACACTGAATGCGTCATTAAGACCCATAAGGAACTACATAAGCCTCATAAGAGCATTATGACCCTTCAATTGAGGAGCACTATCACAACTACAAGAAGGAAGATTGACAAAGGAGTCAAACTGCCTCTATAGACTATTGTAGTTATGGTAATACTCAGACAATGAAGATCCAGATTGAGTAAGAGAACAAATTTTATAATGCAAGTTATAGATCACAGACCCGTCAATTTTATCATATGTTTCCTTAAACTCATCTCAAACATCTTTAGCATTCTTTGAAAAAATTTATCCTTGATATAACTTAAAATAGATACATCCAAGACTCCAAGATAACACAACAGCATTACATATATCCCATTGTTCTGAAAGAACTTCATCATCTTTATCTTTTTCACAAGTATGTGTAAAGCAAGTTTAAAAGCAGTAGCCCAAACTTTGTAATTTTCTGGTCCAGTAAGTTTAACAGTCACAATGGGTTGACCATTAGTATCAGTAGCGTGCAAGTAAAGAGGGTCATTAGTATGTATGACAGTCTTAGTATTATCATCAGTATCAGTATCACTTATTGCCTTATCCCCCTTAATACCCTTTTTGTCACCAGACACGATGACAGATCAAAAACAATAAAACACAAAAACAACAAGAACCTACTTGTATCTCCTTTACACACAACTACCAAGAATCACACAAGAAAACTGAATCAACCTCCAATCACTATCTAAACCCTTCGACACCTAAAACTCCCACTAAACAACCCAAAAAACAACCTAAAAACAACCTAAAAGTCAAAGCAAGAGAGGTTGTAGAAACTAGAGGGGGGGGGGGGGGGGGTTGAATAGTTTCTCTTTATTGGCGACCAAATTAAAATTACTTTCAATTTGGTTTGTATCAAAACTATCTTTTACTTGAGGCTCAGTTGCATAATGATTAGGTTCAATTCAAAATGCACTAGCAAAGATAATAGGTAAGTATAATGATAATGAAATAAGTAAAGAGTAAGGAAGGAAAGAATCTAGTGGGGAGACACCAAGATTTATAGTGGTTCGACAACGGGGCTCTATCCTCGTTTCTACTCCACTCCTCGAGTACACCTACTCGAGATTTCCACTATATCCACAAGCTCCCTTCTCGGCGAAGAAAACCTTACATCGTTGCTTACATTATTTTCCTAAACTAAGCTAAATGTCGAGACCTAATCTTTATCTAGGACCAATCTACACAACGTTGCCTACTTCAAAATTTAACGACACAAGGCTAGATGTCGAGTTCTAATCTCAAGGTAGAACCAATCTTCACGACGTTGCCTACTTCACCATTTTACGACACAAGGCTAGATGTCGAGTTCTAATCCAAAGCTAGAACCAATCTACACGACTCTTCACTTTGAAGCTAAGTGAGAACTTCACACAACACAACTAATAATCACTTTCAAGTTAAGTGAGAACTCACAAGACACAACCACATCACTTTATAGTTTAGTGAGAACTACTAATCAATTTATTACAACTCAACTAGACATATCCAAGTACACATGTAACTTGGATCTACACAACATAAATCCAAGCAAACACATATGCAATGGATGTACACAACAAATCCAAGTATTCACAAATAACTTGGATGAACAGAACTATTCCAAGTATTCATAAATACAATGGATTAACCTAGAACAAAAAGGGTATCATGATGAATATGACTAGTTTATGGATTCATCTTTATCACAACACTAGTGAGTGAGTGATCTTCTCATTGGACAAGGTAAAGGAGGGGATCAAGAGGATAATCATATGTAAACATCCTTAACACTTTAAGTGATCATTTACTAATGATTATACTATAGAAAAGAGAAAGGGGGCTGAGAAAAACGTCCAAGAGGCTTGTTGGAAAATGAGATTTGACCCACTATTTAAAGGAGACAAAGTATAACGGATATATAACGGCTATCTGGGCGCGGTACCTTATCTAGCCCGGCGGTTCCATATCCCTAAGGAACCGCCTAGCTACTTAAGGTTCCGCCCCTAGAGTACGCTCCGTTTTTTGTATTTTAGTGGGGTAGGAATATCTGAGGTATTTGAAGCCTTCAAAGGATATTCTAATAGCATATGGAATATGCTATTTTCAAACTTTCATTTTCCATTTTAATAAAACATTTTCTAAAAAAGAAAGTTTATTAAAAAGTCTTTTGTCATATTAACAAAAGTGAGTTTTAAGGATAATCATTTTGATGATCACTAAGTATGATTAAGAAAGATTAGTGATATGATTATTACCTTGATGATAGTGTTAGTTAAATAATTCGTTTTTATGTTTTACACTAAATGTGTTGTATAGTTTGTTGTGATCAAAACTAAGAAAGATTAGTTAACACTAATAGTGTTTTTAGGCATCACTTGCATTAACAATCTCCCCCTTTTTGATTACGACAAACTATAAACTCATTTGCATAGAAACACAAGATAACGAATTATTAACGAGTTTATCACTATCATTTCTCCCCCTTTGTCGTAGCAAAAAGGTTAGCACAAGTATTTGAAGAACATCGAACTTTGCTAGTAGCTCCCCCTTGGTGGTTGCTCCCCCTTGCTTGGGGCACCAAGTATATGAGCTAAGGTGACATGCTACACAAAGGTTAGTAGAAAGGAAAGAAACACCAATGTATATATGATCACTAACTACTAAGTAACTTGAGAGGGAGAGAGAGAAGAAATCTCAAATTAGAAGCAAGTATTTTGCTAAGTTTGTCCAAAAAGGTAATTGATAAAATCAAACTTCAATCCAATGAAGATGATAAGCTTGTCAATGGGTTAAAGTTTAGAATTTATGGAATCACCCATAAGCAATTGTAAAAATTAACCATGATCAACTCAAAATAGAACTAAAGGGATAACACACAAAGGTTACATAATAGAAAAGATACAACAAAGTAGATAGTCATACACACAATATGAGTATCTAAAGCAAAATATATGGAAAATAAACCACAAAGCATAAGCTATTCTAATAGTGATAATTTTCCAAGATTGCTAGAAAATAAAAGACTCTAAAGCAACTAAAGTAATAAAGACTCCAAGAGTAGTTAGTCCTTGATGCGTGCAATCTAGTTTTCCCAAAATTAACCTTTACTAGATTATAACACGGGCAGTGTACCCTTGTCAATTGTAAAATAGTATTAGCAAATATCGGGTTCGAACACAGGGACTATTTATAGTTGAAATATTAGTTAGTAAAAATGCGTAACGAGTAACAAATTGGTTTTAGTCTTAGTGAAGACTTGCTTATAAAAACAGTGAAAATATTCAAGATTTCAAATATGGATAAAAGATACGCTTGCTTGGACCGTGAATGACTATGAGTTATTCCTTAGGTATGAAAATATCGATAAACTTCTAATGTAAAATCCTAAGTTCCTTTCGAATACCGGATTTCTCCAATTACCTAACCATGCAACGATTCCTTTCGAATACCGTTAACACCTCAAGTAATAGTGCATAAAGTTTCAAGCTGATAAGTGAGAATTAATTTATAAGCTTCCTTTCGAATAGCTTACTAACTCCTAAACCGATTTCTCTTAATTTAGTAGCTAGCGTCTGTGTGAATATCTACTTATGAAAATTGTTGTTAATGACTCCTTTCGAATATCATTCACTTATAATCAACTAAAGACAGGCCGATTAATTCGTTCCTATTTTAGTAAAAATTACGGATTCCTTCCGAATACCCGTTTTTAGATTACCAAACAAGAGTATAAACAATTTTGACAAGATAATTAAGTTATTAACCCAAACGGATCCCCAATTAATCTCAACAAATCAATCGAATTTCCAACCCAAAATCTAACACATAAACATCACATAATCCAAGCAAACGTATAAAGAAATTAGCTACTCATGATTGTAACAAACACAATTGAATATGTTAAAGACATACTTTAATCTTGCTATTAAAATAATAGAAGATGAATACCAAATTGCGAAAGAGGTTCCAATGATCTTCACAGTAACAAAAAAAAAAAACTTGAAGTAACAATAAACTTATGATGATAATGAAAATGATGCTAAAGCTTGATGATGATGATTCTTGAATTGTATCTTCAAGAATGGATGTGTGTACTATGGATGTTGAGTGTATGATGATATATATCCATTCCCATGATGTTGTGTTCCTTAAATACTCCTCCTGGGACATCAAAAAACGTCTAGCAATAATGTCCCATGATGTCCACTAACTCTTTAGCTTTCCCCATAATGAGAAATAAAAAACAGAGTTTGTAACTGCAAAAAGACCAGTTGCGCCGCAACTGTATGGTCTTGCGCCGCAACTGATGATCCGAGAAAACCATGATCTGTAGCAACTTCTGTTGCGCCGCAACAGGTATGCCCTGCGGCGCAACTCTTGATCCGAGGCTGAACTGATTTTGGTGTAACACTTTTGCTTTGCCCCTTTTGGTCCCAAATCTTTACAGCAACATGAGCAGATTTGATGAGCCTTTACCAAGTAGCTGCTCGCTCTTGGGCTAGCCAGTCTTTCTGGTGGAATAAGCATCACCCTGGGAGACTAGAACCCAGCCCAACTCTTAGAACGTGAATCAATGGTGAGTGGGGGTACCCTGATGATTTTAGGCAAACCATCACAGCCGTCAACGGATTTGATATGTCTTTACCAGAAGCCGTACCCTTCTGGACTCGCCAATTCTTAGCAATGAAGCATCGGTGAATTGAACACCCTATAGCTTTAAGCAAGCTATTACAGCTATCAACGGATTTGATAAAATCTTTACCAAGAGCCGTACCCCCTTGGATTAGCCACTTTTCAGTCTAGGACCATGGCAAGTGAAAACCATCCAGTTTTGGGTAACCTGGCAACCATCAACGGATTTGATGTGTTACACCAAGAGCCGTACCCTCAAGGTGAATCAACTCTTTCTTGTCGGTAAGACATGGTGAGTTGAGAACCTACAAAACACACTTTTCACAAAATATAAGTAATATGGGGTCTATCCATTACGTTTAGGACACAAAACATAACAAATATCGCTATGAAAAACTCGTATAAATGAGCGATATCAAACCCCCCCATACTTAAGCATTTGCTTGTCCCTAAGCAAATCCGACTCAAACCGTAATTTTTTCTTTTTTTTTTTTTTTTTTTTTTTTTTTATATAAGACTCTAAATGACTCAAATGGGACTAAAATAAACGTTATAGGGGACAAAACTAACTAATTTCCCGACTCACCCCCCCATACTTGACTAACACATTGTCCCTAATGTGTTCCATCAAAAGAAAATCTAACTAAAAGGGAAATTAAAATAAAATTAGAAAAATAAAAGGGAAAAAAAAAAAAATAACACCTGAAAAAGGAAAAGTACAACAACAATCAAAGAAGCCCCACAAACGGCTTCAACTTCTTCACTCTTCATCCGTAGCTGGTGGTTGGTACCACATGGGAGGTGGGTTGTATTCAGTCCACCCACTTGCTGCCTCGGAATTCTGCACATGATACTGGGAAGTGGCCATATAATCCCACATGGGCTGGTATCGCTGCATGTGGTACTGCGTGTAATCCCCAAACTGGTGCAAATCTGAGCGGGTCCTCTCGACCTCTGTTCTGAGCTGCTCATCCATTCGGTGCCCAATCCTATACAATTCCTGCATCATAGGATTAAAATCAAACTGCCCAGGTTGTGGGGGAACTGCTCCTGCTGCGTTTGCATTACCCGCTTCTTCCTCATACTCTTCCTCAGCATCGTCACCCTCCTCCTCTTGCACATGACCAACATACACTCGGTTTGCGGTTACAATATTTGCTCGTTGCAAATCATTCATTGTAAACGTCTTCCATCCCACCGGTGTACCGCACCTTTGAATCCCCGCCTGATTTAGAATACCCAAATTCCTCGCAATCCTCGTAATAAAGTGGCCACAAACCATAGGCCCTACAGCTTGTCGTCCTGACCCTTTATCGCTCATATACTCAACCAATGCCCACGGGACATTCACAAACTGAGTCGGGTCCCTCTTTGCGAAGAAAAACAAAAGCCACAAATCATCAAGATACACCTTGTCCTGATGCTGAAATCGGTGCAAGAATGAATTAGAGATACCTTTTTCAAGCACTCTAAGTATCGGATCCGTCAGATTGTTTGCTTTGTTGGTGCGTGCGTGAGGCCTATGTCCGGACAAATCAAACCATACCTCATCTTTCCTACCCCGAATTTCATTCCAGTCCCAACTTCCCTCACAAATATACTTTGGCATATTGGATTTATCCAAATATTCAGCTTCCGTGAATAAACCCGCCAAATACCCAAACTGTGGTAGGGTGACCTCATGAGCTCGCCCCCCTAACCGAAACTGAATTATCTCGGCACCATAAACTTCATGACTTTGATCCGGAACCTGGTCAACTGTCAAAGTAGAGTAAAATTCGAGACAGAGTTCTCGATAAATTTTCTCCCGGACACTAAATGCTCTCCTCCAAACGTCCACCTCAAAAGGTGGCGCCCCTGCCCTGCTTATAAACTGAGTAGTCAACAACGGATTCAACTCAGCAGTAATTCCCAAGTTATCTAGCATACCCCAATCTAAGAACTTCGGGGGATGAACCGATTTATTCTGAAGCAAGGCCAAATTGTTATTAAACCGGATCTTTTCATCAGCTGTGCATCCCGGCCATTTTAGCCAAGGGTGCACTTCTTGTCTCATGAGCATGGATTCAGCGGATGGAACCGATGAGTGGGTCACTCGAGGTGCTCTGGATGATTCTCCCATCTCTGGTTCCTCAACAGCTTGACGTTTTCCCTACAAAAACAAACAACAACAATGAAACAAAACTACATTGTTAGACTCCTATTTATCTGTCTCGGGCCCTTTCTTGCGCCGCAGCTATTCCCTCTTGCGGCGCAACTGGGTGTTTTCTGGGAAAAAACTGCAGCAACAAGGAACCCCAAAAAGACCAAATCTAAACCTAAAAATCCTAACACTAAACGATATTAGGCCTAATTAACTTATGTTACTAATTAATTAATCTTAATACTAAAGAACCCTAATTAAAAACTTTCCCCCAAATTAATTGTACATCAAGAACCCTAATTAAAACTAAAATTAAGAATTTAAAAGGAATATACAACATACCGATCTCCTCATGAATGAATTGATTGATCTTTAAGAAAAAGATTTGATGAAAATTCGAAAATGGAGATTAGTGTGTGTTTTTGTGTGTTTGCTGCGGTGTGAGAGAAATAATATGTGTGAGTGTTTTTAAAAGATAAGAAACTGATTTTTATCCACACCTGAACGTCTTGCGGCGCAAGACATAGGAGCTGCGGCGCAACGGTATACACGCAATGTGGTTGCGGCGCAAGACAGGGTAGTTGCGGCGCAACTCTTTATCCGAGATTTTTCCTTCTAAATGACTTAAACACTAATACTAAAACATACTATAAAAACTCCTAAAAATAACTACAGTCAGTAAAAATAATCAAAATAAGAGAAGTTAAAAAAAAAAATGATACAACAAACCGGGGTTTAATCCGGAAATGCTCGTTTTTTTTTTTTTTCTCGAGTCATGAGCTTGACTCTTTGTTGTGCCGAGAATCTAGAACGGGTAAAACCCATCCTCCATCGTCATACCGTTCTCCTCATCTTCCTCATGATATAGCTTGACTCTTTGACCATTAACAATAAATGATCCGCCCTCATCCGTTTCTAACTCCACATATCCACTCGAAAAGACCCGTCTCACCAAATACGGACCCGTCCACTTTGATCTCAACTTAGGTGCTTTAAATTTGTACTTCGATTGAAACAAAAGCACCTTGTCCCCTTCCTTAAACTCTTTCCGCCTAATTTTCAAATCATGGACCATCTTAGTTCTTGCCTTATAAAGAGCGGAATTCTCGTATGCGTTCCATCTTAACTCGTCTAGCTCATGGAGTTGTAAAAATCTAGTTTCGCCACTAGCTAGTAAATCCATGCTACATTCTTTAAGCGCCCAATATGCCTTATGCTCTATCTCCATGGGTAAATGACACGTTTTCCCATATAGCATCTTGAACGGGGTAGTCCCAATCGGAGTTTTGTAAGCTGTCCTAAATGCCCATAATGCTTCATCCAATTTCTTTGACCATAAAGACGGATTATTGTTGACCGTCTTTTCCAAAATCCGTTTAATCGCCCGATTGGTATTTTCGACTTGCCCACTTGTTTGAGGGTGGTAGGAAGTCGAAAACCGGTGTTGTACCCCATATCTTTTCAAAACTTTCTCCATTTGGGCGTTTGCAAAATGGGTTCCCCGATCACTTATCAAAGCTTTTGGCATGCCAAACCTACAAAACAAGCTTCGCAAAAATTCAATAACAACGTTAGCATTATTAGTAGGTAGTGCCTTTGCCTCGACCCATTTTGATACATAATCCACCGCCACCAAGATGTAGACATTTTTGTTTGACGGTTTAAACGGCCCCATGAAATCAATTCCCCAAATATCAAACACTTCGCACACTTGTATACTTTGTTGCGGCATCTCGTCTCGTTTTGTAACCGTTCCTTGCCTTTGACACGAATCACATGTCCTCACTAAGGTGCGTGCTTCCTGAAAAATAGTAGGCCAATAGAAACCTGCATCAAACACCTTCTTTCCCGTCACGGTTGGACCATAATGTCCTCCCGTTGGACCATGGTGACATTCATCGAGAATTCGCCTTGTATCGGCTCCATAAACACACCTTCTCACCATTCCATCGGCACACATTCTAAATAGAAACGGCTCCTCCCAAAAGTAATACTTGGCATCCGAGTATAGCTTTTTCCGTTGTTGATAAGTAAGCAATCTACTAACGACTCCACCCGCTAAATAATTGGCTATGTCGGCGTACCAAGGACCCCGTTCACCAACTGCTTTTCCAACAAATGCCAACCTTTCATCCGGAAAGGTGTCTCGAATATCCTCTTCATTCAAAGCTCCAAGACTCGGATTCTCCAAACGGCTCAAATGATCCGCCGCCACATTTTCTCTACCCCGCTTATCTTGGATCTCCACATCAAATTCTTGCAAAAGTAAGATCCACCTAATCAATCTCGGCTTCGCATCTAACTTTGAAAACAGAAACTTCAAGGCCGAGTGATCCGTGAACACTACCGTTTTACTCAATACCAAATAAGACCGAAATTTATCGAATGCGAACACAACAGCTAGTAATTCCTTCTCGGTAGTGGTATAATTTTGCTGAGCTTCATTTAATGTCTTGCTTGCAAAATAAATCGGCCTAAAATGTTTCTCAATCCTTTGACCCAATACCGCCCCTACCGCAAAATTGCTCGCGTCACACATCAACTCAAAAGGTAAATCCCAATTTGGCGAGGTTAGAATGGGTGTGTTCGTTAATCTTTCCTTCAACAATTCAAATGCCTTCATACAATCCTCCGAAAATTCGAACTTTGTATCCTTCTCTAACAAACGAGTCATCGGCCTAGTTATCTTTGAAAAATCCTTAATAAACCGCCTATAAAACCCCGCGTGTCCTAGAAAGCTTCTAACTGATTTCTCGTTCGTTGGAGGTGGTAACTTTGCTATAACCTCAATCTTTGCTCTATCAACCTCAATTCCCGCCTTAGAAATTTTGTGCCCCAATACTATTCCTTCTTTCACCATGAAATGGCATTTTTCCCAATTAAGCACCAAATTTGTTTCTTCACACCGTGCTAGCATCTTATCTAAACTTTCTAAACAACCATCAAATGAACTCCCATAAACCGAAAAATCATCCATAAAAACCTCCATGGAATTCTCAATCATATTCTGAAAAATCGCCATCATACACCTCTGAAATGTTCCCGGTGCATTACATAACCCAAATGGCATCCGTCTATAAGCAAAGGTGCCGAAAGGACAAGTAAATGTTGTTTTCTCTTGGTCCTCGGGGTCAATTGGAATTTGAAAATAACCCGAGAAACCATCAAGGAAACAATAAAACTCGTTCCCCGCCAACCTTTCTATCATTTGATCCATAAATGGCAATGGAAAATGATCCTTTCGAGTCGCCTCATTTAACTTCCTATAATCGATACAAACCCTCCAGCCCGTCACTGTTCTTGTCGGTACCAATTCATTCTTTTCGTTCAACACCACAGTCATTCCACCTTTCTTGGGCACACAATGTACCGGACTAACCCAGGGGCTATCCGCTATCGGGTAAATTATACCTGCATCCAAAAGTTTAACAATTTCCTTCTTGACCACATCCTGCATATTCGGGTTAAGTCTCCGTTGTCTTTGGACAACAGGTTTTACATCATCTAAAAAGTTAATTTTATGTTTACAAAAATCAGAACTTATACCCGGAATATCAGAAATACGCCAAGCGAAAGCCTTTTTATGGCTTTTAAGGACCGTTAGTAATTTAATCTTTTCGTCTTCCAAAAGTGAAGACGAAATAATAATTGGGAGACTAGAATTACCATCTAAGAATGCATACTCGAGATGTGCTGGCAATTGCTTAAGTTCCAAATCCTTCGGAGGATCCTCAATAGAAGTCTTGATCCTCTCCCCGTCGTTAACCACCAACTCCTTCACTTCATCCGAGCTTCCCTCTTCATTCGCCTCTTCTTTAACAATGGAATTCAGCCTTTCCATTTCCGCCTCTGCTTCCAAAATGCCTTCCCAATCAAGGTCATAAGCTGCTTCATCTAGAACATCTATTCTAAAACAAGATTCATCTGTAGAATATGAATGTTTCATTGCTTGCTTCAAAGAAAATGTTGCCCTTTCATTACCCAAACCCAAAGAAATTTCGGTATCCCGAACCCGTATGATAGCATCCGCGGTGTTTAAAAATGGTCTACCCAAAATGAGAGGAACTTTTTCATCCTCCTCCATTTCAAGAATAACAAAATCCACGGGATATAAAAATTCTCCGACCCGTATGAGCATATTTTCGGCAATACCCAATGGATATTGATAAGATCGATCGGCCAATCTTATACTCATACGTGTTGGGGTTAAAACACTTGAAGACAATTTAGTGTAAATAGAGTAGGGCATTAAGTTAATGCTTGCCCCTAAATCCGCTAATGCACTAAAAGTAAGTTTATCATTAAAAGTGCAAGTTAAGAGAAAACTTCCGGGATCTTCAAGTTTCGGTGGAATAGACCTCTTCACAATTGCTGAACATTCGGCATTTAAGAACGCGGTGGTTTTCTCCATGTAATCACCTTTCCCGCTCACAAGTTCCTTCATGAACTTTGCATAATTTGGCATACCCGCAATAAGATCAACTAAAGGAACATTAATCTTAACAGTCTTCATTAACTCGATGAATTTCCCGTATTGTTCCTTTTTCTTTTCTTTTCGAAGTCTATGCGGATATGGGATATGTGGCTTATATGGCCCTTTTTGTTCGATTTCCGGCTCTTTTCCTTTATTATCACCCTTTGGTTCCTTCCCAGGTCTCGACTCCATTTCTATCTCTTCCTCGTCGTCCGAATCACTATCTATGGGTTCCTGGCTCATTTTGAATTCTCGGACCACCAGTTGCGGCGCAACTCCATCCTCTTGCGGCGCAAGTGGTTGGTCATTGACAATTGGGTTTCCTTCGGATGACGAGTTGCGGCGCAAGTCCCTGTTGTTGCGGCGCAACTTGTCTGTTTCAGCTGTTTTTCCTGTTTTGTCTTTATTTAGCACCAATTCTCGGTTCCCCCCATACTTAGGTCCAGACCTAGTCTCCACAACGTTCACATGCTCATCACGATTATTTGGTGTTACATACTTCGACCCTTGGTTCGATGATCCTCCGGTGTTGTTTTGACTTTGCCTCGGATTTGGTTGGGTTGAACTTGGCATTTGACCCGGTGGTCGGTTCGAAAACTTTTCACTTAATCTTTCAAATTTTCGCTCCAAGTCTTGCATGTTAGCTTGGGTGTTCCGTTGGTTTTGCTCCCATTTTGCGGTGAATCCTTTCATGGAGTTAGCCATCATATCATTAGCTGCCTTTTGGGAGTAGACAAAATCTTTCATCATTTCCTCAAAATTCTGTTCGGTATGCTCCTCCTTTTGTTTCGATTGGTTGGGTTGAAATCTCGCCTCATTTCTGTTTCCCTGATTCTTATTTCCATACCCACTATTTCCCCGGTTTTGATACCCATAGTTGGCATAGTTAGCCTCCTCAGATTTCGGCTCACAATCATCCGTGTAGTGAGGTCCCCCGCATTTCCCACAACCGTTTTTCACTAAGTGTACATCTTTCTCCAAACGATCCATTCGGCTTTTCATTTCCTTACCCAAGGCTTTAATCTCGTTCACCACTTCTTTGTTGCTACCACTACTACCTCCTTCTTCAACTTGGTTTACCGTTCCTCTAACTCTCCTATTCTTATTAATCCGATCCCTAGCAATATGAGCTTGAACTTGATCTTCCATCATTCGGTGAGCTTCGTTTGGTGACTTGTATAAGAAACTGCCACCACCCGCCAAATCCAAGTCATGTTGAGAACGACTATCCAAACCGTAGTAGAAGATATCAATAACTTCATCCTTATCTAAATCGTGCCCATGGCAGTTCCTTAACAATTCCTTAAGCCTAATCCAAGCACTTGTTATGGTCTCGTTGTCCCATTGTTGAAAAGAACGGATTTGATTCAATAGCTTCCTGCGCAAAATAGGTGGAAAAAATCTTGTTACAAAAAGCTCCCTCATTTCTTCCCAAGTTGCAATCGTACCCGGCTCTAATTCATTAAACCACGTTTTCGCCTCTCCCGTGAGAGATGATGGAAACAAACTTAGCATAACGCTTTCTTCGTGACCCGCTCCATATCGAAACATTCTACATGTCTCCATGAAACTCGCCACATGCTTGTGCGGGTCGGACTTGAAATGTCCGTCAAAAGTACTATCTTGAATCATCTTTAAGTGATGACCTTTAACGGAAAAGTCATCCCCCAAATCCGGTGCCACAATAGCCGACCCATTCGTCTGTGGTACTATCCTATTCCTATCGATCATCGGTATGTCAAAAGGATTGGGTGGGTTGTCTAGTCTAATATCATCGTCTTCGTGGTCTGTCATTTCTTCTTCAAAAACTGATTCAACTTTATCCTCGGAGGATATGCTTTCACTATAAACTACCGAAGCGGCTGCTCCTAAACCCCGTTTCCTCAAAAGTTGTTCCGGATCCGAAAGAGGACTTTGCACTTGTTTCCCTTGGGATCTTGTGTACATACACAATCAATAATCCTGAAAATCACAACACAAACAACAATACCCGTGAAAAATATTCAACTAAATCAAGTCCCCGGCAGCGGCGCCAAAAACTTGATGCGTGCAATCTAGTTTTCCCAAAATTAACCTTTACTAGATTATAACACGGGCAGTGTACCCTTGTCAATTGTAAAATAGTATTAGCAAATATCGGGTTCGAACACAGGGACTATTTATAGTTGAAATATTAGTTAGTAAAAATGCGTAACGAGTAACAAATTGGTTTTAGTCTTAGTGAAGACTTGCTTATAAAAACAGTGAAAATATTCAAGATTTCAAATATGGATAAAAGATACGCTTGCTTGGACCGTGAATGACTATGAGTTATTCCTTAGGTATGAAAATATCGATAAACTTCTAATGTAAAATCCTAAGTTCCTTTCGAATACCGGATTTCTCCAATTACCTAACCATGCAACGATTCCTTTCGAATACCGTTAACACCTCAAGTAATAGTGCATAAAGTTTCAAGCTGATAAGTGAGAATTAATTTATAAGCTTCCTTTCGAATAGCTTACTAACTCCTAAACCGATTTCTCTTAATTTAGTAGCTAGCGTCTGTGTGAATATCTACTTATGAAAATTGTTGTTAATGACTCCTTTCGAATATCATTCACTTATAATCAACTAAAGACAGGCCGATTAATTCGTTCCTATTTTAGTAAAAATTACGGATTCCTTTCGAATACCCGTTTTTAGATTACCAAACAAGAGTATAAACAATTTTGACAAGATAATTAAGTTATTAACCCAAACGGATCCCCAATTAATCTCAACAAATCAATCGAATTTCCAACCCAAAATCTAACACATAAACATCACATAATCCAAGCAAACGTATAAAGAAATTAGCTACTCATGATTGTAACAAACACAATTGAATATGTTAAAGACATACTTTAATCTTGCTATTAAAATAATAGAAGATGAATACCAAATTGCGAAAGAGGTTCCAATGATCTTCACAGTAACAAAAAAAAAAAAACTTGAAGTAACAATAAACTTATGATGATAATGAAAATGATGCTAAAGCTTGATGATGATGATTCTTGAATTGTATCTTCAAGAATGGATGTGTGTACTATGGATGTTGAGTGTATGATGATATATATCCATTCCCATGATGTTGTGTTCCTTAAATACTCCTCCTGGGACATCAAAAAACGTCTAGCAATAATGTCCCATGATGTCCACTAACTCTTTAGCTTTCCCCATAATGAGAAATAAAAAACAGAGTTTGTAACTGCAAAAAGACCAGTTGCGCCGCAACTGTATGGTCTTGCGCCGCAACTGATGATCCGAGAAAACCATGATCTGTAGCAACTTCTGTTGCGCCGCAACAGGTATGCCCTGCGGCGCAACTCTTGATCCGAGGCTGAACTGATTTTGGTGTAACACTTTTGCTTTGCCCCTTTTGGTCCCAAATCTTTACAGCAACATGAGCAGATTTGATGAGCCTTTACCAAGTAGCTGCTCGCTCTTGGGCTAGCCAGTCTTTCTGGTGGAATAAGCATCACCCTGGGAGACTAGAACCCAGCCCAACTCTTAGAACGTGAATCAATGGTGAGTGGGGGTACCCTGATGATTTTAGGCAAACCATCACAGCCGTCAACGGATTTGATATGTCTTTACCAGAAGCCGTACCCTTCTGGACTCGCCAATTCTTAGCAATGAAGCATCGGTGAATTGAACACCCTATAGCTTTAAGCAAGCTATTACAGCTATCAACGGATTTGATAAAATCTTTACCAAGAGCCGTACCCCCTTGGATTAGCCACTTTTCAGTCTAGGACCATGGCAAGTGAAAACCATCCAGTTTTGGGTAACCTGGCAACCATCAACGGATTTGATGTGTTACACCAAGAGCCGTACCCTCAAGGTGAATCAACTCTTTCTTGTCGGTAAGACATGGTGAGTTAAGAACCTACAAAACACACTTTTCACAAAATATAAGTAATATGGGGTCTATCCATTACGTTTAGGACACAAAACATAACAAATATCGCTATGAAAAACTCGTATAAATGAGCGATATCAGTCCTTTAGTTGGAAAAATAAGACGACGATGCATCATTCGAAGTTTTATCCACCGGAACGAAAACTTAAATAGGAGGCCGAGTGAGGAGGAATTCAAGAAAATTTAACTTCTCATACACATGAGCAAGTTCAATTTGTTGAAATCGACAACAAGCACACGAGGATCCATGATGCAACACAAAATCGGTTGATGGGGGTATGGCATCAAACCTAGGGTTTGGTGGTGGAGGGGTAATGGGTTTGGAAATGTTTTCACAATGCCTTGTGAGGTTTGGGAAGGTTGAAATATCATTGAGTTGAGGGGTATTGAAGGATTGTGGTGGTGGGGGAACATTTTCTTTAGCTCCGGTGATGGGGTTAATGGTATAAGTCTCATTCCAATACTTGATTGGAGAGAAGGTAGGGTTTTTGGGTGGTTTAGAGGAAGATGGTTCATTCTTCTTAACCCAAATAGGTCGAACCGAGATTTTCGATTTCTTTGAAAGCTTGGATGAGGAAGCTTTGGGTGAGTGGGGTTGTGACAAAGAAATGTCAAGGTTAGGAATGGAGGAGTTAGGCATTGTGAGGGTGTGAGAATGAAATCCCAAGGTTGGGAAGGTGTGAGAATGAAATCTCAAGGTTGTGTGAGAATTAATTCTCAAGGTTGGGAAGGTGTGAGAATGAAATCTCAAGGTTGGGGTATAAGTAAAATGTAATCAAGGTAAGAATTTGAATACAAAAGTGGAGTGTCAATGAATGTTTAGTCAATTTGAGTAAACAAGGAATCTTGACAGGGTATAGGGTTTTAAAAGTTTTGACCAAAAAATTCCTCAAAAGTTGATTTCTGTCCGCGGTACCTTAATGGGACCGGCGGTTCCTTATCACATAAGGAACCGCGCGACTTTTAGTGAGCCGCATCCAGTGGACATGAAAACATGTTTTTCCATAGTTTTGGGAAAAACTAAGACTTTTTCAAAAAGTTGCAAATCTTGGAATTTTACCTCTATTAGCACCAAATTATGCTAGGGTTGCATAAAGCAACACATTCACAAAGAATGTCTTGACAAAGAGTGACAAAATATTTGAATATCATTTTGAACCAGTTTTAGTCAAG
Organism: Glebionis coronaria; assembly: GCA_025667525.1. Lineage (NCBI taxonomy): Eukaryota > Viridiplantae > Streptophyta > Magnoliopsida > Asterales > Asteraceae > Glebionis > Glebionis coronaria. The sequence goes on from CM046878.1 coordinate 86,113,800, forward strand.
TTGTTAGAGGCTGTGATAGATTTAGGTTCAATTTTAATTTCAAATTAAAGTTGACTAATGTGCACATAAGGATAGGAACACATAAAGCTAAATCCATAGATCAACAACATGAAACGCACATGAAGGAAGCAACTACAATGACAACTAGAAAAGAAAGACAACTAACTATTACAAAGCTAGCTTAACATTAGATCTAGAATAGTAGTCTTCTTTGGCTTGGTTTTGTTGAAAACCATTTATTTAGAAAACTTCATCATTCATCTCCTAGGAGTAGGCATGGAGAACAAGGTAAGAAAGAACTCTTGTAACCTCCTATGTAGTCCAAACATCTCCATCCTAAGGTTATGGATGATGTAGTGGTTGTAGAGGCAACATGGACAATTAAGACCATGAGTCTCTTGAAACCCATAGTAAGGATCACCCAAAAGGAGGGAAAGTGGGACACCCAAAATTGGAATGTTTGAGTTAGGTGGAGGTGGAGGAGGCATGTTCTCCAAGGGTGATGTGGGTGAGAGTGGAGGCATGTTCCCTAAAGGGGAAATGGGTGAGTGTGGAGGTATGTTCTCCAAGGTTGGTGAAATGGGTGAGTTAGGAGGGGTAAATGGTGAAGTCACCAAGGTGTCATCAAAGTCATTCACAAAAGGAATGCTTTGGATTGGTTGGGGTTGTGTGGTCACATCCAAGGGTGCACTTGGAGTAAAGGGTGAAGAGAGCTCATTCATTCTTGAGTTGAATGAAGAGGAGGTAGAACCAATGGAGTGGTTAGTACCATGGGTGGATGTTGTCTTGCATGGTGCAAGGGGTGGTGAAGGTGATGAGGAAATGAGGATTGGAACCATCTCATTTTTGGGTGTGTGAAAGGATGATGAGTTAGGCTTGGGTACCTTAATCCTAATCTTAAGTGTTTTCCTTGGGGTGTTTGAGGTTTTTGTAGAAACCATGGTTGACAAGGATGGTTTAAGGGTTAGGGAAGGATGTTTTGATGTGTGAAGAACATGACTAACAAGGTGGGTTTAAATGGGTGAGGGGATGATCCAAACTAGTAATGGGTTAAAATCATTTTAGGTGAATAATGAATTTAGGTAAGCTAGTTTAGGAAATGTGCAGTTTATTACAAAAAATCATGCAGTGTTTACACAGAATTGAGAAAACAGTGTAAAGCAAAAGATGCTGTCGGGCACAGTGGCCGGCGGTTCCTTATCTAGGACCCGCGGTTCCTTATCGATAAGGAGCCGCTGGTCGATATGGAACCGCGACTAGAGGTTTCAAAAATTTCAATCCCAGTTTTTGATAAACCCAGATTTTTACCAAAAGATTCACAAGCCAAAGGTAACTACAGATCATAATCTAATAAGCTAACTATCACAAAGATGCACAAAGCTATGTAAATCACAAACATCATGGCATAAACAATATTTAGGATCAAAATAAATAACAATCCAAACATGTAGCATAAGTTAATACACATCCAAGATAAAAAAAATTGTTCAACATCACATGTTTACCAACATGTATTCTTTGAAATACTTCAAAGCTTTCACCTTCTCTTCTTGCCCAATCCCTTGATCATATTCCCCAAATACTTGAATCCCTTCCTTGACTCAACCCGGTGTTCATGCAATTCGCCTCTAGTCCTAAGATTTTCACGGTAGAGATGCTCCATGTTGATATCTTCCGGTACTTCACTAGAGGAGTAATGAGGTGGGGGAGCTAAGTCTTCAAGTCCATCCACGAATGAGTTTGAGGATGGGTGGGAATTACTCGAAGAGTTGAAGTGAGAACTAGTACCTATGCCATCACCATCACTTGTTGGCATGTCCATGTCCTCATCATCCATCTCTTGATGATCGGATTTTCGCGATCCTCGATCACTTCTTGTCTTTCTTGCATATGCCTCTTGAATAGGCAACATAACCCGATGAACCAGGTGGAAGCGAGAAAGATCGAGGTGGGGAAAATCATGAGCAACCCTTTTGAAAAGGAGAGTAAGAAGCATAGCATAGGGAAGGTTTGTTTTGGGCTTTGAAAGGGCATAATTGATTCGTCGAGCGATATAGAATGCCAAATTGTACTTGGTGGATGTAAAGATGCAACTCAACATATGCACCATACAAGCCGGGATATGATCTCGGTTTCCACCAAGACAAAAGACATTCTCCCTAAGGATATTTTCCCATTGGACCATAAAATCCTTAAGGTCGCTAGAGAGCACTTCATATCGATTCACATTTCGTAAATTTGAATGAAGGCTTCTCACAACGTTTCCATCACGCTCTTTCGAAATGATGTCAAGGATGAACTCTAGATCAATTTCGGTGAGGTCATTTGGAGGTTTATCGTAGGATTCCAAGAAAGCATCAAGTATCCATTTATCCGTAAAACGACAAGTGCCTTCATATGACACACCGAGAATTTCACCAAAGTTTTCGAGGGAGTATTGAATCAATCGATCATTCAACACGAAACAAATGAAAATTTCTCCATTGTATTCAAGCATGGAGTAGGTGCTAAAGAATTCAAGAAGGAATAAGGGGTAAATATCTTCTTTTATGTTGAGCAAGCAATCAAACCCCGAAAGCTCAAACATAGATTGGATATAGTCATAACCCGTTATTCCCTTGTCAACAACTCTACCCTCATGGAAACAACGAGTAGAAAGGGATCGAAAGTGTTTTGAGGTTGGGGGAAGCATAGGTTTGGGAAAGGTTTGGCATGTATTGTCTAGTGTATTGATGATCCTTTTCAAATTGAGAAGACATGATTTATACCTAAATAAATATAAGACAATATTTTTCCAATCACTCATAAGAAAAGTAAAATAAAAAAAAAATCAAAAATATGAGAACGTGTTGTATCAATTTCTTGACAAACAAAGGATTGAATCCATATCATTCTCATGTTCACAATGTAGATATTCCATTATTTACCAAGAACATAGGAACTATGTTGGATCAACAATGGACTTAGAACATTGGTTTTTCAAACAAAGGTTTTTAGGTAAGCATTAACAATGTCATTACCTATTTGTTCATGGGTTCATCTCAAATCCATCTTTTAACCAAAATCATTTATCCAAAATTCGGATTTGTTCTACAAGTGGGTTTTAGTGAAATCTTAATGAATATGAACCTAAGGAATCATGGTAAAATAACCATGTCAACCCATATTCCTATTAAGGTTTTAATTCAATTTCAATTTTAAAAATCCCCAATTATGAAAGGATGAACCCTAGAACAAAATAGATGAAATTGAAAGAAAATACTTACAATTAATTGATGTTAGATGAAGGATGAGTGAACCCACAACTTGGAATCAATTAATTTGAGTGATTGAAGATTTTGGAAGCTTCAACAATGGTGGAAAAAGGGTAAACCGTTGGCTGTGTGTTTTTGGGAGAGAGAGATAGTGGTTTGAAAAAGAATAAAATAATCAAACTGGCGCTCTGACAAACTTTACTGCCCGCGGTACCTTATCGATAAGGAACCGCGGGTTTGAGCCGCCAAGATAAAGAACCGCTTACAGAGGCAGGTTTTTATCAATGAAAAACGCCAAATTTTAAAAACCAAGTTTTTCTAAGATACTTAAAAATATATCATGAATCTTTTAGAATAACATTGGATCATCAAAACACTAGGCAATATGTTTTAATGAAGGATTACGAGTTGAATCAAGATCGAAAAGAACCGAAACGGACAAACGACTACTCATATCAAAACGACAAAGTGGAGAGAAGTCAAGGGAAGTGAATCAAGACTAGGACCAATTCTCAAGGGATTAATTACAATCTTCAAATAGTGGTAACGAAGAGATTGTGTCATATATAGTGGTTTAAGACGTGCCTTTCCGGCGAAACGTTAAACGACGTTGGTAATGAATAAACACAAAGCAATTATTCATGTATAGACTAAGATCACTTTCAATAATAGTCTTAGTCTAAACCAAAATATGAGCAAGGTATTAATTCACTTTCTCTCCTACAAAGGGCCTACTAACCGTATGGGTGCAAACCATTGAAATCATGCTTGATACTTTAAGCTACTACTAACTCACTCTACATCACCATAGTGAGTCAAGTATCCAAGAAATGGAGGTTTGAAAGGATAGAAGAAAAGAATCACAAACCACAAACAAATGTCAAGGCAAGGATGCCAAGAACAAGCACATAGTCAAGTAATGATCAAAAGAATGATCAAAGGACGTGTGGAAGAACGAAAGCGTACCTTGGTCACAAAGAGCAATCCATCAAGGAATCAATGCTATGCCCAACAATGACTATGATGAGTACTAAGTCTTCAAGGACTAGTATCATTCCCAATCATCTTGATATCATCATTCAAAGATGTTAAAGATCAATGAAGATGAGTCTTCTACAAGTGCAAGTAGCTCAATCCGCAATCAATTCAATGATTGATCTTCATGAGTACCTACACACGACAAGATGCAATCTAGTAGATACATTTCAAGAGTAGATATAAAATGTATAAATGCTACTAATCTAAGTGGGATGTAATATTACAAATTAAAAAGACCTATTTTCAAAAGAAAACATAGTTTTGACCAAAGAGAAATTTTAGTACAACTTAACCTTCTAATTTGAGGAGACAATCGATCGATCCAAGTTTCAAAGTACAATATACTTCAAAGATCTTGAGTGACCATCGCTCTGATACCAATTGTAGAAACTAGAAGGTGGGGGGGGGGGGGGGGGGGGGGTTGAATAGTTTCTCTTTATTGGTGACCAAATTAAAATTACTTTCAATTTGGTTTGTATCAAAACTATCTTTTACTTGAGACTAAGTTGCATAATGATTAGGTTCAATTCAAAATGCACTAGCAAAGATAATAGGTAAGTATAATGATAATGAAATAAGGAAAGAGTAAGGAAGGAAACAACCTAGTGGAGAGACACCAAGATTTATAGTGGTTCGACAACGAGGCTCTATCCTCGTTTCTACTCCACTCCTCGAGTACACCTACTCGAGATTTCCACTATATCCACAAGCTCCCTTCTCGGGGAGAAAACCTTACATCGTTGCTTACATTATTTTCCGACACTAAGCTAAATGTCGAGACCTAATCTTTAGCTAGGACCAATCTACACAACGTTGCCTACTTCACAATTTAACGACACAAGGCTATATGTCAAGTTCTAATCTCAAGGTAGAACCAATATTCACGACGTTGCCTACTTCACCATTTTACGACGCAAGGCTAGATGTCGAGTTTTTATCCAAAGCTAGAACCAATCTTCACGACTCTTCACTTTGAAGCTAAGTGAGAACTTCACACAACATAACTAATAATCACTTTCAAGCTAAGTGAGAACTCACAAGACACAACCACATCACTTTATAGTTTAGTGAGAACTACTAATCAATTTATTACAACTCAACTAGACATATCCAAGTACACATGTAACTTGGATCTACACAACATAAATCCAAGCAAACACATATGCAATAGATGTACACAACAAATCCATGTATTCACAAATAACTTGGATGAAAACAACTAGTCCTAGTATTCATAAATACAATGGATTAACCTAGAACAAAAAGGGTATCATGATGAATATGACTAGTTCATAGATTCATCTTTATCACAACACTAGTGAGTGAGTGATCTTCTCATTGGACAAAGTAAAGGAGGGGATCAAGAGGATAATCATATGTAAACATCCTTAACACTTTAAGTGATCATTTACTAATGATTATGCTATAGAAAAGAGAAAGGGGGCTGAGAAAAACGTCCAAGAGGCTTGTTGGAAAATGAGATTTGACCCACTATTTAAAGGAGACAAAGTTTAACGGATATATAACGGCTATCTGGGCGCGGTACCTTATCTAGCCCAGCGGTTCCATATCGCTAAGGAACCGCCTAGCTACTTAAGGTTCCGCCCCAAGATTACGCTCCGTTTTTTATCTTTTAGTGGGGTAGGAATATCTGAGGTATTTGAAGCCTTCAAAGGATATTCTAATAGCATATGGAATATGCTATTTTCAAATTTTCATTTTCCATTTTAATAAAACATTTTCTAAAAAAGAAAGTTTATTAAAAAGTCTTTTGTCATATTAACAAAAGTGAGTTTTAAGGATAATCATTTTGATGATCACTAAGTATGATTAAGAAAGGTTAGTGATATGATTATTACCTTGATGATAGTGTTAGTTAAATAATTCGTTTTTATGTTTTACACTAAATGTGTTGTATAGTTTGTTGTGATCAAAACTAAGAAAGATTAGTTAACACTAATAATGTTTTTAGGCATCACTTGCATTAACAGAGGTGTTACAATGCATGCGCAGCAACAGGCTAACAAAAGCCAAGATCCAAAGAGATCAAGAAGATCCCACCAAAATCAGATAAAGCACAGTGGAAAACAACCTGAAACGTTAGTTATAACAAATAACCAACAAACAAGAACAAACCCCCAAATTGAAGACAAACCCTAATGCCAGATTTTAGGGTTTCTTCAATTAAACTTACCAGGAGTGAAATTAAACACAATTAACCATAAAAGAACCCAATTAAACCCCAAGGAACACCAAAAATCAGAAAACCCCCAAAAATTAAGAAACCCTAAAATTTTTTGAGATTAAAAAGTCAATTAACCAGAAGTTAATTAAAACCCAGAGTTGAAAATGAGTAAATAACAAGTGTCAATAACCATAGGCTATAATACCATATTAGATTTTATAAAATCTTTAACAAAAAACAAGAATCAAGAATGATTCAACCAACCTCCCCTTTTATTTTATTAACTTCGTTAGGCTATCACTCCAAATGTGATACCTAGCTTTTTGATCAGTACTTACAAATGAAAGAAAATAAGAACCAAACTGGTGAATCAATGATCTTAACAACAAGATCAATATTCACACAAAGTAGCAAATCAAAGATACAAGAACCAACAATGGCGACTGAACAAAACCAGAGAGATGAAAACAACTATGACAACTAACTAACAATGAAGAAAGCGATGAATATATAGCTGATTGACTAGGACAACTCGTCACTTTCACAACTTGTCACAACCGGTCCTTCTACTCTTCTAAACCTGCCAAAAGTACACAAAACTAGAAACGAAGAAAAAATATAAAGGAAATATTTACCTTTTCTTACCCTCAAGAATGAAAATATATCACAATCAACTTATACTTTTAATATATTTCGAGTCTTTGGTCAATTCCTGCTTTGAAGTAATAGGAATTAGTTTTTTATTGTAAAATTAATCTTACATTTTTTTGAACATGATATTGTTAAATGATGTCACTTCTTTTCATTATTTAGTAAAAAAAATTAAACGAAAATATTTTTGATGACTTTTTATAATTTACTTTTTATATTTAATTTAATTAACAAATGTTATTAGTATTTTTATAGTGATATCAAATTTTGTTGATTCTTGTTTTTTCTTACTTTGGTTTGATTTGCTAAATATTTGGAGGCATTCATGGGTGGACCCACATGGGAGCCAGGTATGACACGGACTACACCCTATTTTAAGTCACGAAGGGTAAATTTTGTATAAAATAGAGGTTTTCTCGAAACATGCAACACCCAATTTTGCGTAACGTGAGTCAACTTTATTACTAATAATCCTAAGAAAAAATTGTGCAACACCCTATAAGAAATCCTAGGTCCGCCTCTGAAGGCATTGGAAAATTCTTACTTTGTAGGAGCAGGAATTAGAATTTTATAATGCGTAAAATTTTATCTTACGTTTTTTTAACATGATCTTGTTAAATAGACGATGCATGATATATCCTCAAGGCTTGAAGCCATGGGATATTAAAACGTACTAGTAAAAGATTCTCTTATTTTGTTTGTGTAACTTTTACTGTAGTTGTTTTATTTTGTTTGTATATATCGTTTGCATTTTGAGCTTCTCATACTACGAGTACAAAAAAGTCAGCCCTTTGATGCACTGTTTCTCACATATTGTGTGGAAAAAAAGTGACTCCAATATTATATATTTTTTATAGTACTCTCCTCTCTTGTAAATTGCAGAGTTACAGTTGTTGGTCTAGACTGAGGATGAGTAGGGAACATGTTTATTTTGGCTTGTTGCGGTGACATTTTCAGTTCTCACGATAGCATCTTTATTTAACATTCAAAATTGGGAAAAAGACGAAAATGGTCAAAATCATCCTTTAAAAGTTAAACCATGGTCAAGTTTTTTCATTGGGATAAATTTGGTTATACACAAGTGCACAACTGTACAACCCCATTCAATTACCGCCACGTGTCACTCCAACTTCAGATTTTAACAAGGGACCGGACCCACCTATTTTCCCATTTACTAAGACAATATTTGTCTTATTATCTTATCAAATGCACAACTGACGGCGTTCAACTTGCAAATGCTCAACCGGACCCACATAGTACATAATTTTTCAATTTCCAATAAAAGTGAAACACAGAAGTTGTGTATTTGAGGGTTGAGCGCCGTCGGTTGATCATTTAAAAAATATCATTAGTGGGACACTTGTCACAATATGAATGGGATGATCATATTTGTCTTTAGTTGAAAACTTGACTATGATAAGGTTCTTAAGTGATCAAAATGACCAAATTGGTCTTTTTCCCTTCAAAATTTGACATTAAATTGAATGTAAAAAGATACTACCTACATTATATTTGCGCCAAACGAGAGCTTGAACACAGGATATCTCATACCACGTGTAAAATTTTGGAGCGTAAAAAGTTTTCCTAATTTTAGATGTGGCAACAAATATACAAAGAAATTTTGGAAATGCATACCGAGCGTTTAAAAAACATAAAAATTAATGATTAAAACAATTGAGAGAAAATTTTAGAAATGCATACCGTTTAAAAAACATAAAAATTATTGATTAAAACAAGGGAAATCACTTAAAAATATAGTAAACTTGCCATTTTTTATGGTTGTGTGTACTAAACTATTTTTTTTCTCATTGTGTGTATTAAACTTTCAAATTCATATCATTGTATGTATTTTACGACCAATTTACCCCTACTTTTTTAACATTTTGAAAGGCAAAATGGTCATTTTACAAGGCAAAATCGTCTCAAAATACACGCAATGATCGAAATTAAAAAGTTTAATACACACAATGAGAAAAAAAATAGTTTAATACATATAACCATAAAAAGTGGTAAGTTTACTACATTTTTAAGTGATTTTCCCTTAGAACAAATGAGAGAAATACTAGAAATTACTAGCATCTTTTCTTGTGACTGAATTTTAATTTGAAGTTTAGGTATATTACACCGTTGTTACTTTAGTTTAGGTCTGATTGCAAAATTTGTTCTCAGACCATGAGGTTGATGTCGTTAATTTTTAAAGACGAGTTTTGATGCTTGTTTGTCCCCTCGACCTCCGTTATACATAACTCGCGTTAGTTTGAGTTTTCAATCATGGGGATTTTTGTAACTGGAAATTTGTATTACTTCATGGGAAAAAAACCAATTTGGTTATTTTGATCACTTCAAAACCTTATCATGGTCAAGTGGAAAGATTTTAACGGATTTAGTCATGCACAACTGCACACATGCACAACTCCACTACTTTATTGCAATATGCCCACTGACACAATATTTTATTATATTATTAAAGTATTGAAATTACGAATATACCCTTAATTTTGTTTTCTTATCTATGTCTCTTCCTCTTTCCTCTTTCCTCTTTCTTCTTTCTTCTTTCTTCTTTCTTCTACTTTCTTCTCCTTTGTATTCAAGTCCATTTCTTCTCCTTTGTATCCAAGTCCAGAGCTTAACCAAGAAATCACATTATAAACAAATTCATTTCCTTTATGTAATTGAAGAGAAAAGTGACGAAAGGAATTCACCTTCTTGGGACAATCTGCTGGTGATCCACTTGATTTGAAGAAGTGTTTTCTTGATTTGAATTCGCTTCAGAGCAAAGAAGAAGCTGTTGTTAGGTATTTTTGCAATTTTTTATGATTATTGATGTGTGAATTTAGGGTTTAGTGATGACCCATTTGGGGTTTTTGTTAATTATGATGTTTAGTGTGTGAATTTGAGTGTTTTTTTATGTGTACTAGGTGTTTGTTGAAATGCTCGAGTGAAATCAGTGTTTTTAGTTGGAGAGAAATGATCGAGATGCGTAAATATGTGACTAATATCAAGATGGGTTGTGAAAACATGGGTCTGTTAGCTACACCTATCACCTATCAGGGGCAACTTATTTAGGGCTCCCAATTTTAATCTATGTCACGTCTATTGTTTGTTATCATCTTAGTTGTTCACATCCGCATGTTTAGTTGTGTGTTTCCATTGATATGATAAAAGTTTAATAGGTTAAGCAGCTTCTTGCATGTTTTTGTGTTTCCATGAAATAGATGGTTGGTGATGTTGTTTTTTCCAGTTGCACAAGGAATAAGAAAAGGATATGGGAGTTTATATAGTGGGGATAACCGGAAAGATACTTGGCAAGGTCATCCCAATGTTCAGTAGTTCCTCCCTCAATATCAAAATCGATTTCGTCCAAAACAGCTTCACCAAGTGGACGGGTGGATGATGACCCACCTAAGAAGTTATTCCAGAGTAAGTGGCTACTTGTTTAGCGTCTGCAGCAGATGTGAGGTAGTAGCTTCCTGAAGCTCCTCCAATGGTGAGCATCACCTTGATTCCTTTAGCTTGGCATGATTTGATGTCGGTGGTTAAATGGGTGCAGCCTTTGCTGTATGGATTACAGTGACCTGCAAGATTAATCATCGGGGTCTGGCCGTTTCCAAAAGTTTCCAGAAACGCAAGATTAACATAATCGTAGTTTCCGATGGAGCAAGTCTCAGCTAAGGTTCCCTCACCCCCGTTTTCACCCCAGTAGATTGAAATGCCACCACCATTGATACCCACTACCAGTAACAACATCATTGAAGAGAATAATGCTAAACGGTATGCCATTTTCAGATATGTACGTATATTTCTTGAGGTGACTGAAGAATGTATTGGTGTGCTTAAATGTTTGAGAGGTTTTGTTTATATAGCGAAGGGATTGGCTTATTTGAATTCTTCGAATTACCAAGTAAATTAAGAAATAAGCACCTTGCAGGGCACTCGTGCTGAGTCCTCTTTTAACAGAAGCAGGTTTGTCAATTATTTTGTCTTTTCTTGGTGTCTCCTACATAAAAGATCAGGGACATTTCAAAGAAAACCGCTTAACAATTTTTTAATTTAGGGAACCAACCGAGTCGGTTGCACACTTTATTTGTGTTTCTCTAAATAAGGGGTTCAGTTGTTAGAAACTTAAATGTAATAATGTTACCTGTATGTGGTTTTAATTGGAATTCGTTAATTATTTTACAGGACACCCTCGAAAATTTTGATGGAGTAAGTAAAGGGAAGTACACTATTGGTCTCGGACAGGATTATATGGCGTTTTGTTCAGAGGTTGAAGACGTCATCTCTATGGGGTATGTAATTTTTTTTATCGAAAATCAATAGTTTTTTAGGTAGGAATACTGTGTGTTGTTTGGCGTTCTGTTTTATATCATGCTAATTGACATGTGCAGTGTTAGTTTTACTTGTAACACGACAGTAAGTAGGACAACAACTTTTAAATGTGAATTTCAAAAAGTCCATTACGAGTGCTATTATGTCACACCTACTGATTAGGCTACTTCTACTTTATGGTTGCCAGCATTTACGATAGTGTGTATGTGTTTCTGTGACATGTTCTCGTGAACTGATTACTTCAACTCCAAAATCGTGTTAACCTCTTAAATGTTTCTAAAGTGCTAACCTATAGAGAATCAGTTTTGGGAAAACCATGGCGGGGCTTTTCGGTGCAAAACCGTTAATAGTATAGTCTACTTGCTTGAGTAAAACCCATGTCCATCCAAAGTTCGAGACCATTTTCTTAGATCAGTGTTTAGTTTATTATGCGTCTATAATTTCAGTAAGTTATTTCCTTTTCAGATTAACAGCTGTCACTTCACTACTTGAGAAGTATGAGACTGACCCAAAACAAATTGGTCGGCAGTGAAACTGTGATAGAGAAGAGAAAATCCATTAAAACATTCCTAATGGACATCTTTGAGGTATGTCTGTTCGCTGCTTTTTATCAGTAAAACGCTATGGATCTTGCTAACTTTTTAATTAGACGACTATATTTTTCTTAATGATACAACTGACTTAATTACCTTTGCGGCCCCCTTGCCATGTACCGAGCAGAATGCTGGAAATACCGACATCGAAGGTATGGATTCAACCAATGCTTGCTATGGTGGAACTGCAACATTATTTAACTGTGTGAACTGGGTGGAAAGTAGTTCATGGGATGGACGATATGGGTTGGTCGTCTCCACGGACAGTGCGGTATATTCCTTGCTTATGTATCTATTCTTTACTCCGGTTTTGAACCCATGCTGGCATGGATGGTCAAGTGCTTACTGTTAATCACTTTTACCAGGTCTATGCCGATGGACCAGCTCGACCCACAGGAGGAGAAGGTTCTGTTGCGATGCTCATAGGCCCCAATGCTATTGCATTTGAAAGCAAATTTAGAGCAAGTCATATGTCACATGTTTATGACTTCTACAAGACTGACCTTGCAAGTGAATATCCGGTATACCTCAAATCATCATCTACATTTGCATCTATTTAAAGCTCGAGTCTTCACAGGTCAACGAATTCTAAACACGGAACATTGTTTATTGCAGGTTGTTGATGGAAAGTTGTCTCAAACTTGTTATCTCATGGCCCTTGATTCTTGCTACAAGGGATACTGTCAAAAGTAAGATTAGATACAAAGACCGAGAATAGTCCAATATATTACATAACGCCTTACCAAAATATTTGTTAAATATAGGTACGAGAAATTCCAAGGCAAACAGTTTTCAATGGCCGACGCTGACTATTTTGTTTTTCATAGTCCATATAACAAGGTAATTTGCTATCAAAAGAATAACTCTTTTTATTCTTCGCCTTTTAGCTCCTCGGGTTTATGTCTTATAGTTGGACTTACCTTTTTATCAACGTTTGCAGCTTGTATAGAAGAGCTTTTTCGCTGATGTTGCTAGAGATGCCAAGTGATGATAGAACTAAATTATCCTGCGCCATTTTACATTGTGACTCATTTGTCTAACATATAATTTCTGGTTATTTTCAGCTCGGTTGATGAATCCGCCAAAGAGAAGATTGGACAGTTCACTTCTCTAAAAGGCGACGAAAGCTACCAAAGTCGTGATCTTGAGAAGGTGCCTTTGTTTTGGATTTTATTTTACTACATCAAGTATATAAATTTGACGACTTAATAATCATCGAATTTCTACCTTGTGCATGTATCCATAGGCATCCCATCAAGTTGCAAAAACCGAGTATGATAAAAAGGTTCAGCCAGCAACTTTGGTTCCCAAGCAACTGGGAAACATGTACACTGCGTCTTTATATGCTGCCTTTGCGTCCCTGATTCAAAATAAGAGTAGCTCTCTGGTACGCATCAGCTCCCAATAGTTTGATCTTGTGATGCAAAGTTTATTTACAGATTCTGAACCTCGTTGTTGTGTACTACAATTTCAGGATGGAAACCATGATGAGATAGAGAAGCTAATTCCTTATATATTTTCTAATAACTATTACTATATCCAGCTTTTAGATAGGTTAATATTAGATAAGACATCGTCTCCTCTGGGGGTTCTTCTTGTTATTGAGATAGAGAAGCTAATTGCAGAGGCTTATTTGGTTATTGATACTGTAGTTCAGATGGGAACGTTACACAGGAACACCGGAGCATGAAGGATGTCCCGACTTGGTAGAAGAATGAAAGCTGTAAAGATTCACCATGGCTGGTATACACCTGAACCTACTCGTGCTGCTATTGTTTAATGTTATCATTGTTTCTTCTACACTGTCTTAGTTAAAGATTTTACATTAGGCTTGCAATAATATTGCTTTTATAGTGGTTGGAAGACTTTATCTTTACCTGCAACTGATATGTAGATTGCTAATTAAGACTTTATGAAAAGCAGCTGTTGCAGATTTATTCATTGTGGTGATTTCAGGCGCAGATCTTGGATCTACAGAAGAAGCTATCATCAATGAAGTCCATTAAGCAAGAGTTCAAGCACTCCGCTCAGAAAAAGTAGCAATAAAACAAGACACGGGGGAAGCTGAAACTGTCCAAAGGCAAGGTTCAGGTGGAGTTTGGAGCTGGATAGCTGGATAGAGTGGCGAGATGAAATGGGTCAAACCTGAGAGTTTATAACCTTACAGACTATATATTTCATTTATTATAAGTTAAATGTTCCGAATACACAATTTTATGTAATTGTTTCACATTATATGAAAGAGCTTTTCTCTGTTTGTGACAACGTAATGGTAGTTAAAGGCAATGTTTATGGTTTGTATTAGTTACTTCCCTTGAAGCCCTCAGGAAGAAACTCTCATTTGAGACACTTCTTGGCATAAATGGCCGTTTTTGGGTATGATTTTTGAAACACCTTCATGTTGATGACAAACATACATATCTACTTGGATCTTAACATTATATATAATTTTCATAAATTGGTACAGGTGAATGCGTCACAATCTTTTTTTTCACATTTTTGTAAAGAACTAGTACTAAAACCAGGTTTTATAAAAAAATAACTTGAAGATGCTTCAAGTTTATCCCACATGAAACTAGCGCAAAGGCATTGGTGAAGATTCGGGTGTTCACGGGAGCTCTTGAAAAGTATCAGTTTCCACCGCTATCCCACTGCTCAACTGCTCAACCGCCACTGATCAAATGCTCCACCACCACTGATCAACTGCTCCACCGCCACAGTCACTGCTCAACCGCCCAACCCACTGCTTAACTGCTCAACCACCCCGCTCAACTGCTCAACAACCCCGCTCAATTGAAACATTGGAGTGATTCCAGATCCAGTAGAAAAATCGGACTACAAGAAACAAGCGCCAGGTCCTGTTGAAGCAACCTCCTCAACACTAGATGTAGCATTTTCAACCGGTAGATAATTCATCAACCTTTTCCTAAAGAAACTCATTTTCAACGTACGTACATTTGATCTTTCAACCCTTTGAGAACCCTTTTTCATCCTTGCATCAGAGATATCTTCCAGATTCATGACAGCACTGAGTTGATCTCAAAATTAACACAACTTTTTCAATTTATTATCTATGATGAGGACGTCGATAGTCGATTTCACCATTTTGCATATTCAACAACCATGCCATATGTTTCCATGTTCAATGTGCTTTCTGCAAAAAATATGTAGAGAAAATTATATGGTGGTTAGAATGTATATGTAATCATATAACACGTCTAAAGAAATGACATTTGTATTTGTGTATAAACTACAAAATCTATACTAATTTGGAACATTCTAAATTTTTCTTCAAGATGATTAATGTGATTCCACATTTTGAAATTACATTTTGGGTCACATTTGACCCGTTTCCCATTAAGTTGAGGTATTTTTACATTTGACCCGTTACAGATTAAAGACGCTAACTGCATTGACCCATCTTGGATTCTTGTGATGATATATGAATGAATATAACATTTTTCATATTGAAATTGCATTTTGGGTAACATTTGAACCGTTTCCCTTTAAGCTGATTTTTTTTACATTTGACCCGTTACAGATTAAAGACGCTAACTGATGTGCAAGAGTACAAATTGTATACCTTGCACGCCACTGCATAATATTTGTCTACCCAAAGGACCTCTGCCTCGGTAATGGCCTTGCGCTTTTGTTAACGGCATTTAGTTCCATGTCTTGATATCCTAATAGCCCTGCCAGTAAAAAAAATGAAGATAACAAGTTCTGTTCGTTGGCAGTTACATGTTTGACGTGACATACCATACACCATTTTATAATATATACATACTAGAAATTTGCAATTAGAGTGAAGACGACCTATCTCCACAGTTTCGTTGAATTCATATTTGATAAAAAACAGAACAACTTCAAAAAACAAAACTATCTGGTCCTTAAATTTATATAAATCTAGCACATTAAGTGAGGCGGTGTTTGGATTCCCTTATTAGCATCTAAATTCCACTCCTTAGCGTTGAAATCTAGCATACCCTACACAGCTTATACTTAGTTAAAAAAAGCGACTGACTAAACTATGCTCGTTCAAAACAGCTTATTAAACTTGATAATCATACTTGACTCCATCAAAACACCAAGGGAGTATTTAGTTTAGATTCTTTAAATTGAAAAGCTAAAACCAAATTAACTCAAGCTCATATTTGATACTTCCTGAAGCTATCGATCCAAATTGACTAAACATTCGGTTAAAGTCCAAAAACCCATGATATATGCTAAACCAAACACCCCAAATTTAAATCTCTTTCAAATCTTGGATCTTCATGTAAAAAGGGGTTTTTTATAGTTACAGTCATAAGGGGTGTGATTGGGTGTTTAAGAAAAAGTGATTCTATAAGAATAACATGGTAGGTTTTCTTTAACTTAGACCATTTCCGACTCTCCCCTAACCACCCCAAGGTATACTCAGTGATTATCACAAACTTAAGGATTTTAAAATAAGCAATCCCATACACCCTTATAGCTTAACCAAAACTTCTACCTTCTTTGAGCCACAAGATCCCTTCTTGAAAATGGATGAAAGTTCATCCAAGTGATCTATTCCAGCAGGATTACCATCACCACCTACATCACGCCTTCTAAAGATCCCAGCTTTTTCAGTGAACTCTTCTTCGAAACTCAGTGATGCTAACAGAAGACGATTTTGTAGATGATGAACAACGTCTCAGTAATAGAATCCGAACACTTTTGATGGATGATTAGTGAAGACTTTAAACATATTTAATAAAAAGACATAATTTCATGATTGTGATATCAAACAAGCATACGAAGAACGGAGAAAGAGAAAGAGAAAAGAGAAAGGGTAAGGGTGTTTTTGTAATTTATTATTTTGATAATATTGTGTCAGTGGACACGTGGCGTTCATTTGATGGAGTTGTGCATTTGTGCATTTTGTATGACCAAATTTGTCAAAATAAAAAAACTTGTCCATGGTTTAACTTTTGAGGGGTGATTTTGACCAAATTGGTCTTTTTCCCTTATTTCATCTTCAGTCTCTGACTCAGAAATCCAAAAAGGTGTGGTTTTTTTTGTCTTTTTTAACTTACGTCATTATCAGTGAAGCGTTTTTGTGTTTTGTTGTACAAAGTATATGCTTAGTTTGTAATTTTTTGTGTTTGTGTTTGTATAAGTTACATGGACTAGAGTTGCCAAAGTGTGAAAGATGTTTGCGCTAAGAAAAGAGTTTGATTCTATTTAGCAAGATATGGATAGATGGAGGGCTAAAGAGTAAAATGGTATTGTATATAAGTTGCTTCTACAGTTAGGGTTTAATGGCTCTCTATCTTCCGATCACTTTACACACAGTTGGTTTTGATCTCTTTTTCTATTATTTCTGTTCAATCGTTCACTTACGATTATTCATATTTGTTCTTGTATTTCATATCAACCATCCTGATTGATTGTCTTATTTTGATGGAAACTTGAGTAATTTGTTGTGAGGTGATAAAATCCACCTGGTGGGGGAATGTCTTTCTATAACAAACACCCAATTAAGGACTTGTTCGTATTGTACAAACTGATTTTTAACTAGGGGAGTGCAATCTTAGTGTTTTGTGCATGATCTTGATATTGTTTACATGGTATCAGAGACAAGTTCTCTGAAATCATGATCTTCGATATTAGAGTTTGATCATATTTAGGGGGTTTTGATTCTTGGTGTTTTGGGTCATATGGTGATCGATTCTTAATGGACGTGTGAAGAATGGTTATTTGTGGTGGTTAATTGGTGATAGGAGTAATTAGGGTTTTGAAACCCTAATTTTATTTTTGGAGCTTTCTTTCCTCGTTGGTTCTTGATTGTTTCCGTTGGTTCTTGTGCTCTGCAAGTCATCTCTTTCTTGATTATCGTTGCAATTGAAGTGAGTGCAAACGGGTTCAATTAACTATTTGACCCTCCAACATGACTGGTGTGGATACCTACTCTGGCTAACCCAAGTTCACTCAGCTGCATTCTTGATGATCTTATTTATGATTTCATATCTTTTTTAGTCTTTCCCATTTGAGATCCTTTGTTTGTATGTGTTTTGCTACTATTTTAAATAGTCACGATAAGTTGTCTTATAAGTCTGAAAATATATTCTTATTGAGTATTCTAATCTGTAAAAAGGCACAAGTTGTTGAGTCTTGATACATAAATATTTTCTTTTCTATATATGTAAAACTTTATGAAACTTTGTTTGATATTGATTCCCTGATAAACACTAAGAATTATATACTTGCAGGTACAAATAATAACAATATGGCAGGATTAAAGAAAGATATCATCATGTTACCACTTATGGATGGAGACTTTGGTATTGTTCCAGCAAATGATGATAAAGATTCAAGTGATAAAAATGACTCTAATACATAGGAAAGTATTGAGCAAGTACCTAGCTCTACCGATACAAGTGAAAACAACATTAATGAAGTTGGTACTGGTATACCAAAAATTAATGTTGCCAGTACAACTTCTATATAGGTAGTGTTAAACTTGTGCATTAACCAAGTCTTAGTGAAGATTGAAGTTATCTTGTTGATAGTAATTCAGAAGAGTGGGAAGATGCATATATGGATTTAAGAAACTTGCGTAACTCCTATACAGTGCCCAAAACTCGAGGCACTAGAATTAACAAGGATCATCTGTTGGATAATGTTATTGTTGATATTTAGTCTCTTGTGCAAACTTGAAAGATGAAAAGAATCAAGACTACCAATATCAGTGCAATTTATAAAGAAAAAGAGCCCAAGGATGTAAATACTTGTCAGTTTGCATGTTTTCTGTCACAACAAAAACCTAAGAATATTAGAAAGGCTCTTGAAGATGCATCTTGGATTGAGGCTATGTAGGAAGAGCTCTTACAATTTAAATTAAAAGATGTTTAGGAGCTTCGTGACTTGCCTACAGAGATAAGAGCTATTGGCACAATATGTACGATGAAAGAGGAATCGTGGTGAGAAACATGTCAAGATTGGTTGCTCAGGGATTCACACAAAATGAGGGACTTGATTATGATGATGTTTTTGATCCAGTTGTGAGCTATAAGATTATTTTAAACTTATGCTTCTTATATGGGATTTATGTTATATCAAATGGATGTCAAGAGTGTTTTTCTTTATGGCACCATAGATGAGGAGGTATATGTATGTGTCAACCTCCTGAATTTGAAGATTTGAAGCATCCTGACAAAGTCTATAGAGCTAGGCTAGCACTTGTTGATCTTCATCAGGCACCAAGAGCATGATATGAAACACCGGCCAAATATTTAATGGACAATGGTTTTCACTATGGTAAAGATAGATAAAACAATGTTCATTATAAGATTCAATCATGATATCATGTTGGTCTAAGTTTATATGGATGATATCATATTTGGTGCTATAAAACCAAAGATGTGTGGATAATTTGAGAAGCTTATGAATGACATATTTCAAATGAGTTCAATGGGAGAAATTAAATTCTTTCTTGGTTTTCAAGTAAAAAAAGAAAGAATGCATTTTTATTAGTCAAGATAAGTATGTGGTAGAAATTCTAAAGAAGTCTAACATGCTGGATGTTAAACCTACTACTAAATCTATTGACAGTGACAAGACTTTGCCCAAAGATGAAGACGATGAGGAGTTTTATGAGCACATATATAGGTCTATGATTGGGTCTCTGATGTATCTTACATCTTCCAGACCTAATATTATGTTTCATGTATGTGCATATGCTAGGTTCCAAGTTAGTCCTAAAGTCTCTCAATTTAAAGCAGTTAAGAGATTTTTTAGATATCTCAAAAGTCGCCCTAAGTTTGGACGTTGGTATCCTAAAGATTCTCCTTTTGACTTAGTAAGATATACAGATAGTGACTATGTTGGTGTCAGACTAGATAGGAAATCAACAATAGGTGGTTGTCAATTCCTAGGATGCAGATTGATTAACAAAAGTGTGTGTGATGTTCGTTTTGCAAGTCTTAAATTTATATACAAGTTTTAGACAAAACAAGGGACTAGAAATACAAACACGGGCAAGTATACCCTTACGTTCGTAATATAGCTTGTAGTGGTAAGCCATGATCGTTCGCTTAGATTTAATTTCGTTTTGGTAATCAATATAATAACTGAAGAAAGGAATGATTGATATGAATAACAATAGTAACAAATATGACTAACATGGGATAGTTCGTATGAGTTCGTGATGATGATAATAATGATCGAGATATGCTTATGTAGGTAAAGAGTGATAATCCTTTTTCGTCAAAATGGTGTTTGCACAATTTACTTAGTGTGATTCAAGACTTATGTTTATTCGAGTGACTAAGCTCAAAACAAGTTGCCAACGAGTTCAATATTTTATCACGGTTTTTAAGCGGATTTCTCCAACCAAAGATTCAAAACCATAGACAAGTCTTTAAAAACTTACTACAACGATTTGCGTTTCTCAACGCCAAGCCATCATAACAAATCAACTCTAGATAAAATATGGTTTATAGAACTAGGTGGTAAAGTGGTTCTACAACATTAGCTTGAAATCAATTTATAAAGGATCATATCATAGCATCATCACTAATCATAGTCACATACCCATATAGTCACAAATAGCTTAGCCTAACATAGTAATCAAAGTAACAAATGGAAAAGAGTAAGAGAACATCATACTTAGATTTGATCGAATGAACGAGTACACAAGTGTCACGATTGTATCATTCCTCCAAGAATAGAAGAGTGGAATACTCTCGTTACAAGTATTTCCGAAAATGGATAATACTGAAAATACTACTAGAAAGCTAAGAATACTCGGATTGGAGTAGTGGTTTTAAAATGAGATGTTATTAAAACGAGTAAAAGTGGCTCCTATTTTTAGTGCTGGCTGAGAGTAAATGTGCGCCGCACTTATCCGAAAGTGCGCCGCAATTTGGATGTGGGAATGTGCGCCGCACTTCTGACAATGTGCGCCACACTTTTGTGCGTTCCAGATTCTTCTTTCAATAGTTTGGCCAAATTGCACAATAAGGACCCTCCTTTGTATTTTCTTCACTTTGCTTCTCCATACTTCATACTTGTATATAAAACGCAATATATTAAGTAGTGAAAGATCTTATTTATAATACAAAGTAGCATTATAATAACGGGTTATTTTGGTCGTTATCAAATTCTTCCACACTTAGCTATTGCTTGCCCTCAAACAATCAAAGCGAGAAAATAAGTTAGATTTTAAAAATGTTTTTAAGTGTTATGAAGTATGATGGGAAAATGATTAAATTTTTATAAGCAGCAAAAGCAAATGACAAATAAATTCAGCATCTCACATGGATAGTGTTTAGATTTTAAGTTCACACAAGTGTCACTCACAAAAGGGTAGATGTAAGGTAACACTCAAATAGTACGGACATAAAATAGATAGCTACCATAAGTTTGTACATGAAACATAAACATAACCGTTGCGGCGTGAGCACCAGATAAATTTTCAAAGAGACAAAAGGTGATAATGATGAGGGTGTAAGAACAATATATATGCCTGGTCAAAGTCGTAGAACAACTATACTTTATTTTATTTATTTATTTATTTTTTAAGAGAACCATATATACTTTTTTTACTTGACAAATGGATAGGCATCAACAAAAGGATAATAGCACAAGGGATAATATAACACATAGGTACAAGTGCAACATATTTTAGCAAGCCAGTGTAGCTTAACTAAAATGATAAAAAATGGTGATTTATTTTGCCTCTTCTCGAAAATATCTATAAATTAACCTCACTGCGGTTTAGTAAATGATGATCAGGCACAAATTCTGAAGCATACTAGATTATCGGCTTTCACACAAAGTAGAGAAATATAAGGCTAGGTTTCCTAACATGTTTGGTGGATGGTTTTTGTGCTTAGTTATAGTGTCAATCAATGAGATTTTTGCTTTGCTAAAACCTTATTTATTTTAAAATATGTCTATTTTTATTAATTTTCAAAAAGATTTTTCATGTGGAGAAATCTTTATTTTTCCTATTTGTCCCTCCTCCACACTTAAGGTGAACGTCGTCCTCGAGGTGATAACTGATAAAAACTAAAAATAAGAAAAATTGCAAAGGGAAACGAGAACTTCCCGGGGCTAAGTAGAAAATTGCGAAACTTCAACAGATGAATACAGCTTAGAGCTCCAAATTTGCTATTTTCTTGCATGCTATAAAACAAAACAAAACACATGCAATATATACAAGGACGGTTTTATTTATTTACAGGTCCTCCTCCACACGTAAGGTAAAAAAGTGGGGGATAAAATACGGATTGCCTTCCGAATAGCGCTAAGTTTATAGTCTTCCGCCAGACTCGGCTACTCGGTTTAATTTCAAAAAGAATGGGATTTCTTCTTCATCGATTTCATTACAGTTTTCTTCTTCGTGGTAGAGCTTGAGTCTATGCCCATTGACAATAAAAGTGGTATTGTCTCTACCATAGAGTTCAACATATCCAGACGGATATTGGTGTTTTACTGTGTAAGGTCCAGTCCATCTTGATGTAATCTTAGGTTGCTTGAATTTATATTTCGAGATAAAGAGAAGTACTTTCTCTCCATGTTTGAAATATTTTCTTTGTTGCAGTTTGCGATCATGCCACACTTTGGTTCGTTCTTTGTATAAACGTGAACTTTCATAAGCTTGATGTCTAAATTCATCTAACTCATGAAGTTGAAATATACGTCTTTCTCAAGCTGCAATAAGATCAGGGTTGCCGTTCTTAAGTGCCCAATATGCACGGTGTTCAATCTCTATTGGTAAGTGTCATGTTTTTCCATACAAGAGCTTGTACGGTGTGGTTCCAGTTGGTGTTTTGAATGCGGTACGAAAGGCCCATAGAGCATCTTCTAATTTCTTAGACCAACAAGTAGGGTTGTTTTGGACGGTATTTTCAAGGATTCGCTTAAGAGCTCTATTAGTGTTTTCAACTTGACCACTCGTTTGAGGGTGGTAAGATGTGGAAAATAGATGGTTTACTCCATATCTTTTCATGATTTTTTCCATGAGTTTGTTACAGAAATGAGTTCCTCTGTCGCTTATTAGTGCTTTCAGAATTCCAAAACGACAGAATAATTCTTTTTAAGAATGCTATAACAACTCTTGCATCGTTAGTTTGCAAGGCTTGAGCTTCGGCCCATTTCGATACGTAGTCGACGACGGCTAAAATGTGTTCATATTTATAAGATTTAGGAAATGGTCCCATGAAGTCGATACCCCACACGTTAAAGATTTCACTGATTTGGATATTATTCAGAGGCATTTCATCTCTTTTTGTAAGATTACCTGTCCTTTGACATGCTTTGCATAATCGTACTAAGGTATGAGCTTCACGAATAATCGTTGACCAATAAAAGCCAGCGTCGAACACTTTTTTAGCGGTGGTGTTCGCTGCATAAAGTCCCCTGGTCGGTCCGTAGTGACATTCATCGATAATTTTTTGAGATTCGGATCCGGAAATACAACGTCGGATCATTCCATCAGAACAGATACTAAATAGGTGAGGATCGTCCCAAAAGTACTTTTTTAGTTCAGAAAAGAATCTTTTCTTTTGTAGATATGTCATTCCTTTTCGTAAAATACCTACAGCCAAATAGTTTGCAAAGTCTGCGAACCATGGTGTAATATTAGTATTTACTTGCATTATGTGTTCATCGGGAAAATCATCGATTTCATCATCGCTAGAATCATCATTCACTATGCGAGATAAATGATCGGCAACAACATTCTCAACACCTTTTTTATCTTTAATTTCTAAATCGATTTCTTATAAAAGCAATATCCATTGTATGAGACAAGGTTTGGCATCTTGCTTTTAAACAAGTACTTTAAGGCTGAGTGATTGGTGTAAACTATTGTTTTCGATAATACGAGTTATGATCGGAATTTGTCAAACGCATAAACTACAGCCATGAGTTCTTTTTCCGTGATGGTGTAATTTTGTTGGGCTGCGTTTAGAGTTATACTAGCAAAGTAGATGGGGTGAAACTGTTTTCCATCTTTTTGTCCAAGGACGGCTCTAAGGGCATGTTCCCTTGCATCGCACATAAGCACAAATGGAAGGTTCCAATTGGGGCTTGCAATAATTGGTGTGCATGAAAGCTTTGCTTTAAGAGTTTCAAATGCTAAAAGGCATTCATCATTAAAATCAAATGTTCTTTCTTTTTCTAGAAGTTGAGTTAAAGGTCTTGCGATCTTCGCAAAGTCTTTGATAAATCGTCGGTAAAATCCGGCATGACCTAAAAAACTTCTAATGCCTTTCACATTAGTAGGTGGTGGGAGTTTTGAGGTTACGTTTATTTTTAATTTGTCAACTTCTAAGCCTACGCTAGACACTTTGTGTCCAAGCACAATTCCTTCTTTAACCATAAAGTGACATTTTTCCCAGTTTAGCACAAGATTTGCATCTTCACATCGTGCTAACATTTTATCAAGATTTATAAGACATGTGTCGAAAGAATTTCCAAAGACAAAAAAATCGTCCATGAAGACTTCGACGGGTTCTTCAATCATATCGTGAAAGATTGCAATCACACACCTATGAAAAGTAGCAGGTGCATTTCATAAGCCAAAAGGCATGCGCCTATACGCGTAAGTTCCAAATGGACAAGTACATGTGGTTTTCTCTTGATCCATAGGGTTGATTGGGATTTGAATTTATCCTGAAAAACCATCAAGGAAACAAAAGTATTCATTTCCAGCGAGTCTTTCTAACATTTGATCCATAAAGGGCAAAGGAAAATGACTTTCGTAGTTGCGTCATTTAATTTTCGATAATCAATACAAACTCTCCATCTGGTCATGGTTTGTGTTGGTACTAATTCATTGTTCTCGTTAGTTACTACAGTGATACCTCCCTTTTTAGGTACACAATGAATATGACTAACCCATGGGCTATCGACGATTGGGTAGATTATTCCAGAATCGAGGAGTTTAGGGATCTCTTTTTTAACAACGCCCTTCATGTTAGGATTTAGTCTTCGTTGTTTTTCAACAATCGGTTTCTTGTTATCCAAAAGTTAGATTTTGTGTTTACAGAACGATGGACATATGCAAGGAATATCATAAGTTTTCCAAGGAAAAGCTTGTTTATGCTTATTGAGAACTTCAATTAGATTGTTTTTGTGTTCTTTCGAAAGTTGGGATGAATTACAGGTAGTAATTTTTCTTCGTGAAGAAACGCATATTCCAGATGTTCAGGAAGAGGTTTAAGTTCTAAATATGTAGGGGGCTCTTTCACAGATTTCTTAACTTTGAAATCAGTTTCGAAAGTTATGGTTTCAAAGGGTGTTTCTTTTTCTTCTTCAGGTGTTTATATAGGTTCGTCAGTATTAACGGCTATGAAGGCGTCAAATTAAGCAAAAAGTTCTTCTTCGAGGATGGTTCCTCCGATAGAATATAAAATTTCGCTTCCTTCATCAAGAAGAGCGTCGATATTGGCTTCAACTACTTCGTCAATGACATTAATACTAAAGCAAGTATCGTCATTAGAACAAGAGTGTTTCATTGCTTCGTCGATATAAAAGGAAATTCTATCTTCTCCAACTCCAAGGTTGAGTTGTTTTTGTTTCACACGAATCACATCGTCACCTATATGCAAGAAGGGTCTACCAAGGATAAGTGGTACCTTGATATCTTCTTCCAGTTCTAGACTTACACAGTCGACAGGAAAAATGAATTTTCAAACTTCAACAAACATGTTTTCGGCTATTCCCATTGGGTATTGAAAAGAACAGTTCGCGAGGCGAACACTCATTTTTGTGGGTTTGAGAACATCTTTTGAGAGTTTATCATACAAGGAGTATGGCATGAGATTAATACTAGCGCCAAGATCGGCCAAGGCGTTACAAGAGTATGAGTGATGGAAAGTACATGAAATTAGGAAACTTCCAGGATCTCCAAGTTTTGGTGGTACTTTGTTTTGGATAATGGCAGAACATTCATCATTTAGAAAAGCAGAAGATACATCTTCAAACTTATGTTTGCTTTTGATAAGTTCTTTGATAAATTTGCCATAGTTTGGCATTCCAGCCAGAACATCGACTAAAGGCATATTAATTCTAACTTCTTGGATTAATTCGAGGAATTTACCATACTTAGCTTGCATCTTTTGCTTGTGTAAGCGTTAAGGGTATGGTATTTTTGGTTTATATGGTTCTGGTGTTGGGTTTGAGTTTTCAGTGGGTTTAGTTTTAGTTTGTTGGGCTTCATCCTCATCATCACTATCGAGTGGGTTTTCGATTGGTGTGTTTTGGGTAGGTTTGGCAGGTGATTCATAGATAAACCACTCCGCGTGAATACAATATTCACATGTTCATTACGAGCTTGCGGTGGTTGATATTTGTTGTTGTATTTGGGGTTTGGGTTGGTATTGCTAGGTAAAGAACCAGAAGCGCGATTCGATTTCTTATCGGCAAAACGATCAAATTTAACTTTAAGGTTTTGAATGGAAGCTTGGTGGTTTTGTTTGAAGTCTCGAACTTTGTTTTGAGGTCAGTGAATGTATCACGTACGAAAAGGATGGTTTTTCTTTGAGATTCGATAAAATTGTCGAGTTTGGTTTCGAGGTTGGGTTTGTTTTCAGTTTGGCTAGGTTTCTTTTCGTCTCAATCGTAACTTGGTTTGTCGTTAGATCTACAATTATCGCTTGTCACGATTACGATAATCATTATAAAATCGAGTTCGACGAAAGGTGTTCATGAAATTGGCTTCTTCTTCCTTTGTCATAGGTGTGTGATCGTCATCACATTCACTAGAAGGATGGTTTCCTCCACAGTGTTTACAGGTTTCACGACTTTTGTTCTTCATCTCTTTATATTGAGTGTCGATTTTGAGAGATATGGCGACCATACGAGCCATAATTTTTTCAGTGTCGGTTGGGTTGTTGCTTTCTTCGGCAAAATCTATGGTTTTTCGTGGGTTTTTGTTTTTGTGGTTTTTGGACCAATCAAGCTTGAGTAAGACTTTGTCATCTAACAATTGGTAAGCTTGGTTAGGGGTTTTGTAAAGGAAATACCGCCCGCTACAGCGTTCAATGCATCTTGGGTAGCATCGTCAAGACCATGATAGAATATCTTGATTATTCCATCCTTTTTTTAGTTCATGACCATGGCAGTTTCTGAGTAATTCTTTCATTCTTAACCATGCGTCAGTGAGAGTTTCTCGATCTTGTTGAGAAAATCTTCGGATTTCTCCGAGAAGTTTTTCAAATAGGGCAGGAGGAAAGAATCGGCTAATGAAAGCGGTTTTAAGACCTTCCCATGTTCGAATGGTTCCTTCGTTAAGTTCGTCGAGCCATGACTTGGCTTTTCCAGTCAGGGATGATGGAAACATCATGAGTTGAATGACTTCGGCTTGTCCTTCTCCATAGTTAAACATTTTGCATATTCCGTTAAGTCCATGGATGCGTTTGTGAGGATCGGTTTTCATTTGACCATCAAATTGGTGGTTTTTGACAAGTGTCAAGTGGTTTCCTTTGATTACAAAATCATTCGCAATTTTAGGTAAAACGATTGCGGAGCCAGGAGTTGGTGCTACAACTCTATCGGCTGACCACAATGGTTCATTATCGGTGTCCGACATTGGATCGTAACGGTCGATGAGTTTGGTGAGAAATAGGAATTGAGAAAGGTTGTCGAAAGGTTGGTTGATTTCACGAGGTTGATGTTGCTCGTGTCTCCTATCTAAAGGTACACGAAGGTGAAGTTTACGTAACCTTTGGTTAAGGGTACGTTCAGGTTCTGATAACGGTGATAATAGTGGAGTTTCGGATGAACGGGTATGCATCCAACAAGGGTTTTTGTTTTACAGAAGAAATGTGTGGCACACTTTTTGGATTGTGCGACGCACTTTTGTTCGTTACAGGAAGTGCGGCGCACTTTTTGGATTGTGCGGCGTACTTTCTGTACTGCAGAAAATTTTGGGTTTTGTTTGAGTGGGAAATGGTTCAATTCTTCAAAGATTACGAAAGTTGTGGTTAGGAAAACAGGATTATAAGTCCCCGGCAGCGGCACCAAAAACTTGATGTTCTTTTTGCAAGTCTTAAATTTATATTACAAGGTTTAGACAAAACAAGGGACTAGAAATACAAACACGGGCAAGTATACCATTTCGTTTGTAATATAGCTTGTAGTGGTAAGCCAGTATCATTTGGTGAGATTTAGTTTCGTTTTGGTAATCAATATAATAATTGAAGAAAGAAATGATTGATATGAATAACAATAGTAACAAATATGACTAATATGGGATAGTTCGTATGAGTTCGTGATGATGATAATAATGATCGAGATATGCTTATGTAGGTAAAGAGTGATAATCCTTTTTCGTCAAAATGGTGTTTGCACAATTTACTTAGTGTGATTCAAGACTTATGTTTATTTGTTTGCTCAAAACAAGTTGCCAACGAGTTCAATATTTTATCACGCTTTCTAAGCGGATTTCTCCAACCAAAGATTCAAAACCATAGACAAGTCTTTAAAAACTTACTACAACGATTTGTGTTTCTCAATGCCAAGCCATCATAACAAATCAACTCTAGATAAAATATGGTTTATAGAACTAAGTGGTAAAGTGGTTCTACAACATTAGCTTGAAATCAATTTAGAAAGGATCATATCATAGCATCATCACTAATCATAGTCACATACCCATATAGTCACAAATAGCTTAGCCTAAAATAGTAATCAAAGTAACAAATGGAAAAGAGTAAGAGAACATCATACTTAGATTTGATCGAATGAACGAGTACACAAGTGTCACGATTGTATCATTCCTCCAAGAATCGAAGAGTGGAATACTCTCGTTACAAGTATTTCCCAAAAGTGGATAATACTGAAAATACTACTAGAAAGCTAAGAATACCCGGATTGGAGTAGTGGTTTTAGAATGAGATGTTATAAAAATGAGTAAAAGTGTCTCCTATTTATAGTGCTGGCTGAGAGCAAATGTGCGCCGCATTTATTCGAAAGTGCGCCGCACTTTGGATGTGGGAATGTGTGTTGCACTTCTGACAATGTGCGCCACACTTTTGTGCGTTCCAGATTCTTCTTTCAATAGTTTGGCTAAATTGCACAATAAGGACCCTCCTTTGTATTTTCTTCACTTCGCTTCTCCGTACTTCATACCTGCATATAAAACGTAATATATTAGGTATCGAAAGCTCTTATTTATAATAAAAAGTGACATTATAATAACGGGTTGAATATGTATATTTTGGTTGTTATCAGTGTGTTTGTGTGTTTGAATTAACAATATGTAATTCGTCTTTCCCTTTTTCTTTTATACACTTTCCAAAAGCATAACGACTAATTTAAATAACGTATAATTACTTGGCTCAAACACCATACCTCCTCGAGAACGAACTCGACTATTCGATTTTGCATTTTTCCTAAGACGTAGAATTTAATACTTACCGCGATTACATCTTTCTCCTAAAAGGTGTAGTTTTACTCTACATCACTGTACCTCAAGGGAGTTGTCGCAAGACATGGAATACCTGTTTCAATCATATGTGATCGAGATGGTCGTTTCACGTCAAATTTATGGAAGGCATTCCAAAAGGCCTTGGGTACGAACATAGACATGAGCACTGCCTATCATGCCCAGACTGATGGGCAAAGTGAAAGAACAATCCAGAAACTGGAAGATATGCTCCGGGCATGTGTTATTGATTTCGAGAAAGGATGGGTGAAACATTTTCTGTTATCCGAATCTTTATACAACAACAGTTATCATGCTAGTATAAAGGTTTCAACCTATGAGGCACTCTATGGTAGGAAATGTCGATCACCCGTGTTGTTGGGCAGAAGAAGAGGAATCTCAACTTACTGGCCCTGAATTAATCCAAGAAACCACGAAAAAGATCTCTCAAATCAAACAAAGGATGCAGGCTACACGTGATAGACAATAGAGTTTTTTTAACGGTGATATATATTAAAAAATGAAAGTCCCTTAATATGACAACTGTTGATAAACTATAACTCTTTTAACCTCGAAATACGACGAAATACTTTTCAAACGCGTAATGCTTTATTAAGTATTATAAACAAAGTATTACAAAGTTCTATGAATACACTTGTTGAATGAGAACAAGATATGAACCTTAGAAACAAGTAAACTAGATTCGAGACTCAAGTTTACAAGGGAACCAATGAGACGCTGGTAGACAGCTGAGGGCTCAGCGGTTCCAAGGAGAGAAATAACTTAGATAGATTATCCAAGCACAAGGGTTAAGTTAATTCTTCCTTCTCACTCCTATTTATAGTGTACGAGGTTGCTTCCTTAGTGGGAGTAGTTGATACGTGTCACCTTCTAAATGGAAGAGTACAACGTATTAAATGCATGTCAAAATCGAGACATACCTTTAACCAACTTTAGGTGAACAGTTCTGCCAACTGTTCACCTTTTGTCCCACTAGGTCGTACTAGGCTTTATCTTGAATCTCTTGTTTTGTCCCGCTCAAAACACTTGGTAGATTCTCCCGCCTAAACTATAAAGGATTGGATAAGCTTTGCTTATTCCAGACTTTTGGGGTTCTTAAGTGATCTCTGAGTGTTGTCACCTCAGAGATCCTTGAACACCAATACATTCCTTCAACATCCCAGCTATCCATAATCGCTAGTGAGTCTGACTTCAGATTATCTTCGACTTCTCTGACGTTGTCTTTGACTTGAATGTTCCTGGTGTGCCAGCTGAGGCATTGCCTTCCACTGGTCTAGTCTCTGTCGCTGGTCCTCTCAGCGATCAGCAAACACTTAGTCTAATTTAAACAAATCTAGACTGGGCCATAATTAGAACTTTCATTGGCCCAACAATCTCCCCCTATTTGTTTATAAATTATACTAAGTCTAAAATTATTGTAAGTGAGTACACAACTTCTTCTTACACATAATTTAATAAACATACCTCAAAGTTTTATTAAACATAAAGAACCTAGTCTATTACAAAAGCACCCAGAGGTGTAAACATAAATCAAAAAGTAAAAGGTTCTTCAGCGATCGAGTCCTTGATCACAGATTTTCTGAGCTTCAACCTTGTCCCTCCTAGAGTTGATGACAAGTTCAACTTCAAACTCAAAATCCTCAGCTGCTTTGCAATTCCTTAGGATGCCCTGTTTAAGTCTGATAAGCTGGATGGTTGATGCCAGATGTAGTTCGTTCATTCGCTGAAAGCAATACTCACAATTACCATTCATAAAGACCATACCTGTCTCTGGTTCTGAGTATACTTGGCCCCCCACTGGTTTGGTGATCTCTTTGGGCAAAACCAAGTTTCTTTGCATCCCATCAACCATAATGTTTTCAGTAACCAACTTCTCCACCAGAGGCCCCATTTGGGTTTTCCTTTTCCTTGGTCCTTGAGAAGGTTGTTGTTGTGAAAGTTGAGGAGGCAGGGGTACCTTCAGCTTCTTTGCTGTGTCTCTTACCCAATTAAGCTTTGCTTGAATAATCTTCATCATTTGGGCAACACCAGGCCCAGTCTTCTTTTTGGCAAGAGCCAGCATTTCTAACCATTCAGAGAGGCCCATATCTCTGAGTTTAAAGTCACTGGAGACTTTATAGTTGGTTAGTTGGTTCTCTCTGTAAAGTGTCATCACCACCTTTTTGTCCTTGTCAGTGTAACATGCATACTTGGTGATTTGACCTGGTTCAGCTCTCTGGTTTACAAGTCTTTCATATTCCTTTAGAAGGTTGCTCCTTTTAACCTCCAATTCTTTGAGCTTCACCAGCTGAGCTTCCTTTACAACAGGAGAGAGTTTGTTCAGAGCTTCTTTGCTTTTGAGTTCAGCTGCTCTGATGTTTGCCAGCCTTTGGTGTTCCAAGATTTGAGCTTTAGCCTGCTCTGGTGTGAGTGGTGGTTCATCAGCACTCTTAAATTTATTTAGATCAGAGTCTTTGGAGAGCCTTGTTGTAGATCCACCTTCTTCTTGGAGGGAGTGCAGGGTTATTTCAGGGTGTTCAATGACAATTCCTTTACCCTTATCCTTTATTGCATCAGTGTTGGGTTTGAAGGATCTAAGAGGTTGTGGTGTAGGAATCACTGTTGAGGGTTTTGGGTGTTTGAGTGACTGCTCCCCCTTAGGTGAGGCAGTGTCTTCTTCTTCTTCAGAGGTGGAGGTTGCTGAATTCTCCCCCTCAGGCATAGCGCCGGTAGTAGCTGTGCCTGAACCAGGACTAAGGAACTTCTTGAATTCTTGATGAACAAAGAGGCAGATTTCCTTAAGTTCCTCTTACAACAGCTCTTGAAGAAGAGTTCGTGAAGGCTCAGACGCCTTAGCAATCGCTGCAACATTGGCTTTGACAACTGATGAGAGGACGGATGGTATGTATTGCTGGAGGCTCTGGTTAATAACAGCTGGGAGGTGAGCTTGCAAGGCACTCCCCAGTAGTTGCGGAAGTAAAGCAGACATAGAGGACTCCACAGATGAAGTTAGTGAAGTCTCTAGTGTTGTGGTGAGCTCCTCAGCAGCATGGGTTAGGGTTTGTAGTTCAGAGAGGATGACATCATTTGTGACTTTGGTCTTTGTGATACTAATGTCACCCTTTTGATCCAGAGAGCCTCAGCAGAGAGTTCCTGAACATCTTTCATTCAAGGAACATGGACAGGCTTGAGCTTTTGTAAATATTCTAAGTGTTGCTTGACCCCTAGTTCCATGACATTTGGCAGTGTTGGGAAGGGAACTGGGGTTGGTGCACAGAGCCTCTGGTCCAATAGCCGCTTAGCAGCTAGTTCTTGCACATTGGGCAGTGATGGGAAGGGGATGGGTTTCAATTCTGATGTAACTTGGTCATCATCAGCATCCATATCAGCATAGTCTGAAATGGTCAAGTCCTCTTCGATAATGAAGACCTCATCCTCTGGTATAGAATCAATGTCTGACATGGCATCAAGATCTATGTGGGGGACTTCAGCATTGTCATCACCAGCGATAGAATAGGCATCATTATTTTGTTGTTCTTCATGAAGATTATGAGCCTGTTATGACATTTGTTAGTAACCAATTGTGAAAAATAATGAAGTTATAGATCGCCATTCGCTGCCCCTAGGAAAGCTGGGTGTGATTATCCAGCCCCCCCTAAGGATTTCTCCTTGGGACTCTTTTACATGTGAAATAGTTATGGTGAAGGGTCGCCATTCGCTGCCCCTAGGATAGCTAGGTGTGATTATCCAGCTCCCCCCTGAAGGATTTCTCTTTGGGACTCTTTTGAGTTGTGAAAGTTATGTGGTGAATGGTAGCCGTTCGCTGCCCCTAGGATAGCTGGGTGTGATTATCCATCTCCCCCTGAAGGATTGCTCCTTGGGACTCTTTTAGTTGTGAATTCATGGAGGTTAAAGGTCGCCATTTATCGCTGCCCCTAGGAAGACTGAGGGTGATTATTCAGTCCCCCCAAAAGAATAAATTCTTTGGGACTCTTTTAGTTGTGAATTGTTTGAAGGTAATGGTCGCCTTTTATCGCTGCCCCTAGGAAGACTAAGGGTGATTATTCAGTCCCCCCAAAAGAATGAATTCTTTGGGACTCTTTTTAATGAGGGGACCCAGAGACTGCGTGAAGTGCAGAGACTCTGGGTCAGGACCTATAGCATGCTCAAGTTGTTATGGACAAGAGCACAGTCCAGAGGGTGAAGGATCATCGGGGTGCGTTATGAGCACAAATGAATCATATCCTTGTGTTAAGACAGAGTGTACAGATAATCCTAAGGATCTAAGTGCTGACATAGACACTCTATGAGTTAAGGAAAACCCTAAGTCTTCATCACTCTCTCCTACAGAATGTTGAGTGTGATTGTTTGTGAGCCTCCAAAAGAATAAAATGGCAAACTAATACCTGAGAGATATCAGTGTTGAGAAGGTTCTTAGTCGTCTCTGCTGACTGGAGACGCTAGACTCTGGTTGTTTGTCAGCGGCAGGCTCTACAACCACATCCACCAGAGAAGGGGATGGGTTCTTCTTGGTCTTCTTGGGTTTGGAAGGATTAACAGAAGGGGTTTCAGAGGAAAGGGGGATGTCTTTCCTCTTTTTCTTCTTTTCCTTGGGCACCTTGGGCTGAGAAGAAGACTGTACAGAGGTTTTTAACAGAGACTTGTCAGTTGCTCTTTCAGCATTCACCTCATTGTGAGGGATCAAGGGCTATCCATCAGCAACCGGTAACCCAGCGACCTGCATCATGTGCCTGCTGAGAGGCACTTCATCTTCCAGTAGGGTCTTTAGTGATGCAGCAGTGATGTGATAAGGAGAGAAAGAGAGAAGTTCATCATTGGTGTATCCTTCACCCAGCATATCTTCTAAGAGAAGAGAGAGATATCTAGTGTAGCAGATGGTGGCCAGTCTGTTCTTCTTCCCTTTGTTTTCTAACTTAGCAATGAGGTCAGAGTAGAGTATATGGGCGATCCCTATATCTTGTCCCCAACTTAAGCTGTAGGCAATGGCTTGCTGGGCTCCATTGGGTTGATCATGAGACCCCTGATTTCCACCAAGACATTTCACAATATATAACATCAGCGTCCTCCAAATAGGTGAGAAGTAGTTCACTTTGATCAGGGATTTGGTCTGGAAACCTTGTGCGGTGAAGGGTTTATCATTGTCGTCATGAGGACGAAGGGTAGCAAGAGCCTTCTTCACAGTGGCGCTGGCAGGCACAACGGACATACCTTCATTGACAGGAAGTCCAATGACTTTGGAAAATGTAGGAAGATCAAAGGTGAGAGGTTGGGGATGTGTGGAAAGGTTGAAGGTGATGTGAGAAGAGGTTGGATCAACTTCCGCGTTATACCAGAACTCCTTCAAATATTGGTGGTAGCAAGTGGAGGGTACTCTGGTAATGGCTTCAAAGATGGTGGAGTTTTTTAGGAAGGAGAACAAAGGTTGGTAGAGTGAATTTGTGTGCTCCAAGAGAGCTACACAGTTGTTCAAGGCAATTTTGCCATCATGAATCCCAAAATCAACGTTCGAGGCGGCCAAAACAGTGAAAGCGGTGTTAGATGATGAAGACGCCATTGTTGAAGTGTGGAAGAAATGAAGGTTTTGAGAGGATGAATAGTTGTGTGTGTATAAAAGTTATGAGAATGTGAGTTTTGAAAAGTGAGTCAAGGGTTTTGATAAAAGGGTTTGCCGTTTTTTAACTAAAGCATTTAATGCAAAAATTTACCTTTTAGGAAAAGTGGGACCCCTTGACTCTTCAAGTGATATTTCTGTCCCTTGGAAAGCGGGAAAGTTGTTGAAAATAAAGGTTAATCATTTGAATTAAATATGGGAATATATTAAGTCCCATTGGAATGTAACTACCTCGTTACATTCAATTCCCTTTAATGCCCAGAGACAGAGGTCAGAGATCATTTATCAGATTTGTTTACCAATATTGAGCATACCCAGCTCAGCAACCAACCTAGTAAAACTTGGCTCAGCCATAGGTTTAGTGAATATATCAGCGAGCTGGTATTCAGTGGGTATAAAATGAAGCTCAATATCACCTTTTAAAATATGGTCTCTGATAAAGTGATACCTGATGTCAATATGCTTAGTTCTGGAATGAAGTACCGGATTATTTGAGATGGCTATAGCACTTGTGTTGTCACAGAATATGGGAACCTTTTCATAAATGATCCCATAATCAGCCAGCTGACTTTTCATCCAGAGAACTTGAGCACAACAACCAGCGGCTGCAACATATTCAGCTTCAGCTGATGACATGGCCACAGAGTTTTGTTTCTTGGCGCTCCAGCATACTAACTTTCCACCAAGGATTTGACAACTCCCAAAGGTGCTTTTTCTATCAAGACAGCACCCAGCATAGTCAGAGTCTGAGTAGGCTTTGAGGTCGAAGCCTGATCCATTAGGATACCAGAGACCCAATGTGGGAGATCCTTTTAAGTACCTGAAAATTCTTTTGACAGCTACAAGGTGGGATTCCTTGGGGTTAGCTTGGTACCTAGCACAGAGACATGTGGCAAATTGTATGTCTGGTCTGCTTGCTGTGAGGTACATCAGTGACCCAATCATGCCTCTATATAAGGTCTCATTAACAGAGACCCCTGAGTCATCAGCTCCCAAGTTGTTGGGAGGAAGCATGGGGCATTTCACTGATGCACAATCAGACAGATCATACTTGTTGAGCAAATCCTAAACATATTTTTCTTGACAAATGGAAATTCCTTTTGAATTCTGTTTAATTTGAAAACGCAAGAAAAAGGTTAATTCCCCCATCATGCTCATTTCATATTTTTTGGTCATTAATTTGGCAAACTGTTTGCTCAATGTAATATTGGTTGAACCAAAAATTATATCATCCACATAAATCTGTACTAAAATGACATCACCCTTGGACCTATAAGTGAACAAGGTTTGATCAATGGTACCTCTGACAAATTTATTTTCAAGTAAGAATTTGGATAGGGTTTCATACCAGGCTCTAGGCGCTTGTTTTAGCCCATAGAGTGCTTTGTGAAGTCTGCAGACGTGGTCAGGATACTCACTGCTTTCAAACCCTGAGGGTTGATAGACATATACTTCCTCTGCAAGCTTTCCATTGAGGAAAGCACTCTTCACATCCATATGGTACACAGTAAACCCCATATAAGCTGCAAAGGCTAGGAAGATTCTGATAGCTTTCAATCTGGCTAATGGTGTAAACGTTTCATCATAGTCAATCCCCTCAGATTGATTATATTCCAGCACCACAAGCCTAGCCTTGTTTTTGACAATCATGCCAGCTTCATCCCTCTTGTTTCTGTAGACCCATTTAGTTCCAACCACTTGCTTTCCAGCTGGAGCTTTTACCAGAGTCCACACCTTCACTACAAGAAAATGGGGCTAAAGCAACACTCGTAAAGTGTTGTATTAGGTCTAAAAAATGTTGCATAAAGGCTAGTGCAACACT
The DNA here is from genome assembly GCA_025667525.1 of Glebionis coronaria. NCBI lineage: Eukaryota > Viridiplantae > Streptophyta > Magnoliopsida > Asterales > Asteraceae > Glebionis > Glebionis coronaria. The sequence continues at coordinate 86,150,705 of CM046878.1, forward strand.
TTTGTAAGTGTTGCCTTAGGCTCTGTTGCCTTACGCCTAAAGCAACACTTTTGTCATAATGTGCAACACTTTTGTCAAAGTGTTGCTCATGTTCACAAATGCAACACTTTTATATTGCAACACTTTGATAATTACAGGCAATACTTGTTGTATAAAACACCAACCAATGACAACACTTTTACGCATCATATGAAACACTTTCAATTATCTAATACAACACTTCTTTTTAAACTTTAAGAATATTGGCGCAACACTTTTCGACTAGAGGCAACACTTTAGCAATTCCGTGTCGTATATTTTCTGTAGAAAATTCAAAACATACGAATACAAGCATTGTTACATAACTTATTTCATCAAAACATGATATAATATCATCAATCAATAAGATCATATTCCAGGTACAAGTTTGTTAAATGTCAAACTACCACACAGTTCATAACATAAACAAAACATCTGCCAACTTAACTACTACTAAGATCTTCTTCATTATGTATTCTCAAAAGACTTCCATTGGAGATGCATATCTTGATCATCTCCACATGTTATACTAAAGCGACCTGGAAACATATAACCAAAGAATAAAAATAGTTTTCTTTGAATTATGTGGCACAAGGTGTTATCAAACACTATATTAAAGCCACATACTTCATGATATCAAGCCCTTAAAAGACTTAATGTGGATCCTAAACATAAAAAAAATTTGTGATACATGTATATAACATACCTTTTACCAAAAGAGATAATCACTTATGTTAAAACCATGCGAACTACTTCAGGAGGCAGTTTTTCAAAGATTTTTCGCATCGTGTCTTCAACTATATTGGCACGCTCACTGTCAAATTCATTTCTCATAAGTTCTAGTCTATTTTCATTATCCTGCTTTAGTTCAACAAGTTTCTGTTCGTAAACCTCTTCAATCTTTCGGTACTTATCAGCATGTTGGCCATTTTCAGCTTCTAAATTGGTAGTACTTGATCGCACAATCTCGGATGTAGCCATATTAGAACCACCACGAGCTTTAACCTTTTTTATCAACGTTTTGATAACACCTCTGCCAAAAAGTCTACGATGTCCATCATATTCTTTGCTCATCACAGCTTGAAAAGCATCTGTAGGAGGACTTTTTGGTCGAAAATTTTTTCGCAACGCCAAAATTTGAAATTGAAGCTTAAATGGCCTAAAAATGGTCTAGGAAAAAATAAATTTTACTTGGGTTTTCCCGCCAAAAAACTCTTTTTTTTTCTTTTTCTTTTTTTTTTTTTTTTTTTGATCTTCGTGTAAACGATATTCTGAAACTAGTCTAGATAGTGGCTAAGTCTAAAAAATACTCAAACAAAATTTAGCAAAACACATCATCGGAATAACCAATCGGAATGTTATCGGAATAACCAATCGGAATGCCAATCTGAATGCACCAATCAGAATGCCAATCTGAATGTACCAATCGGAATGCCAATCTGAATGCACCAATCGGAATGCCAATCTGAATGTACCAGTCGGAATGCCAATCTGAATGTACCAATCGGAATGCCAATCTGAATGCACCAATCGGAATGCCAATCTGAATGTACCAATCGGAATGCCAATCTGAATGCACCAATATGAATGCAAATCTGAATACACCAATCTGAATCAATAAACCCTTTTCCGATTACACCAATCAGAATGTATCCCCCTTTTCTCGGACAAAACTCAACCAAGACGTGATTTTAAGCCAAAAAATGATCAAAAAACCCAAAAATTTTGTGTTTTTAGCCAAAGAAAATATACCAAATCACTACTACAACTATGTATAAGATGTAGATGATTAAGCAAAGCACGGAAAACACAAAAAAATTTGAATCCGAGATGATTTATGGATTAAATCATTCGAATCAAATATAATAACACCAACCAATCACAGATCTACCCCGTGACGATTGATACCAAATGTTGTCCCATTATTTTGTGATGATTAAGCAATGAAGAGAGAAAGAAAATAGATGAAGAAGAGATGAATTCCTAGAGAGAGAAAGTAGTGAGAGAAAGTAGAGAGGAGATGATTAACTTGGTGAGATTAGATTAAGAAAAGAAGTTGTTACAAATGACCATCCACCCTCCTAACATGCTAGGAGGGTAGTATATATAGTCCACCCACATGCGGGCTTTTAATGGACTATATATTGGGCCGGGCTTGTCTTTATGGACTTTAATTAGTTTAAATCCAAGCCCGTAAACCACGACTAAATAACTACTTATTACAACATTCTAATAAATATTACAATAGAAACCTATGACCGAACATTCTTGTTTGACTCAATATTTTGAGGCTAACACTTTCATTTTCTGGGGGCTGGTAATTCTTCATTTTTTCCTTTAATATATTTTTAAGAAGTTAAGAGTTTACCCCAATATAGAAGTAACAAATATTAAATTTCTTTGGTATATTAAGTACAAAACAGAAGTAACGAATACTAATGGGTATAGTATCTTACAATTTTATCAGCTGTGTCATCATATGTGTCAGCATATACATTTCCTTCAGTTCTTTCGCGTGTGCACTCAAACATTTGTGTCAGGGTAGGTGGTTCTTTGTTTGGGTCTTTATTTTTCTGCATTCATGATTAAAAAATCAATCATCAACAAGTATTATTAAAATGGCTGAACTGAAAATAAAAACTATCACTAAGATAGGAAAAGCATATTACCAGGCCCTCACGAATCCTAGCAAAACTTATTGGACCAGCTGTGTGCATATTCTTTTGAGACATGCGTATATTTCTTAAGACCAAACACCGGTCCTACACATAGTTTCACCAAAAGGTCACAACTAGTGTAACTATGGACATTAAAGAATAACTATAAACAAAAGGTGTTTTAAATAAATATAATATACGTTCAATTACCGTCACTTCTTTCTTATTCCATAAAGTCAGTAACTTTGCAAATTCCTTCTGTGGAACTGATTTTGGTCGATTCGCCCATCTCGTTCTTGTATCCTTAAATTTATAGAAGTGATTTTTCTTGATTCTACATTTATATACTCTCCAACAATCTCCAATGGATCTTAACACCCACGATTTAGCAGCCTCAGGTACAATGTATTTGCCCTTATGAAAATTAAGTTTCTGAATTAGTAAATGAAGAAAAAGCTTCATAAAAAAGGTATATAAACAAGTTTTAAAAGTTTACCAATACATATTCCCACATCCTGTCTTTATGAGGTACTTTTCGCCATGAACTATAGGTTAAAGGCGCATAACTGTATGTACGAGCTATTGTACCTAAAAACCGAGAGAATTTACCAACAGTATCTTTTTCCTCGGTTACAGGGCCAACAGGTTGTCCATATTCGTTGTAGACGATATTTTCACGTGCATCGGGCATTCGTACATGAATATCGTGCATCATTGTTGGGCCTATTTTCCTTGAATTTAGAATAGCTATGAATAATTCAATATACATAGTAAGCAACAATCAGAATACATACATTTAAACAAGAAACAATGCAAAAATGTGACTATGTAAACCAAGTTAACCTGCTTTTTTTATGATAGAGCCATCAAATTGTGCTTCAACAAGTTCAACATCCTCATCTTCATCCTCATTTTCTGAACCATCTTCACTATCATTCCCAGATTCTATCTCATTTTGATTATTCTCGAACATAAAATGGTCATTGTCGTCACGTTCAAGACCATCTGGTATTTCATCTTCGCTCATATCTACAATAATATAAAACATGTTTACCTTAACTGTCTTATTATATTCAAATTGTTTCCTTACTGACCTTTGTTTATTTAAGAGCAATTCACGCATGGTAATTCCAGTTCTCGGTTGATTCCCTATTTCTGTATTTGCATCGACAATCTTTCCATTATTTGCATCGACAATCTTTCCATTACTTGCATCGACAATCTTTCCATTATTTTCTCCATCCGTGCACGGTATAACGCGAGAGGTATTTGGAGCAGTAACACGCTGCTTTGATAAATTAGCATATCTGTTCATGGACATTGGTGCAATATATTGCCGACGATGTAGCTGTGACACATTAAATTTTATTAGAAAGAGAAAATTGTACAAAACTGGCACAATCAAAGATTTCTAATATTGTTACCTTTTTAGGAGCGACTACAGGGACATCAACTTCATGGTAGTTTTCGTCACTATTAAAAGAATCTTTGGGATTATACTCTACATCTTTTTCAATAGTAACCGTAGCCTTCTTTTTCTTTTTCTTTGTACTTTCAGCTACTACCAAACTTGTCAAAGACTTGGCAATATTTTTAACTCCCAACTCTCGTAATCTTTCTTGGTTCTCATGGACCCTCAACATTTTACTCCTCTCATAATCAGTTATAATTTCTGGGGCACCTTGATTATGCATCCGTTTGTTTCCCATCAGTGACGTTATAAAATCTAGCACCAACAATAAATGTTATGTTAATAAACTACATGCATTATAAATTCAATTTCTTACTTTTATTTTTTACTAACAACCGATTAGATTAAAGCATGTTGGTACACAAATAATTCTAAAAAAATACAGTTAATCATGAAGTAATTTCATGGCAATGCCACAACTAATGTTGTACCAGCTCGTGTAATTCGATAAATCACTAATCAATTCAGTAGTTTCCGAATCCGATCTGAACCTGATAAGGTCTTATGAGATCAGGTTATGCATACATATGTTAACAAGAACAAAGGTGCAAAAGACAACAAAAAGAATAGGGTCCTTGTGAATTTGAAGGATGTAAGTGCTCCATTTCGAATGTAAGTGCTCCATTTCAAATATAAGGCATTAGGGAACATGTTGCATACTACTTTTTATGGTTATACATGCCTTAGAAAATGTCACTTGATTGAATAAAAAAGATCATTGTAAGAAACCCGTGTACTTATGCTCGAAAAGTTCTGTTTAAGTAACAACTTAAGTGAGGACACACTCGCTCACAGAGTTCTGTTTATGTAACGACTTAAGTGATGAGTCAAAATGTTTGGAGCCTTATATTATTCTTACGAGCCTTGCACATAATCAGTCGTTAAATGACTTGAGTTCACATCTTAGTTTTAATTTGTAATCAGAAGTCATCCTTAGGTCTGAGTTTTTTTTAATCTTTTTAGCAGTCAAGCTTGTGAAAATCAGTTTCAAAAGCAGTTTAGTTGTTATACGAGTTTTGAATTGAGAGATTAATGTAAGGCAGTTCTGCAAGTAGGATTCAGTTTTGTTCAAGTTTATGCAGGTTTTGCAGATCAGATAGGCGTGTTTCGATTTGCTGATATCGTAGCAGTAGCAGATCATAACTATTTGTTTCTGGACGGAAGTTATTAAAGCTGTTGGTGTTTATTAGTTTCAAGTCTGAACTTTTGGATCAGTTAGTGGCGAGAAGTAGAAGCTATTGAAAGATTTCATTTTCGCTCAGTGAAACAAGCTCGACATCAACGGTCTGGCCTGGAAGAAAACGGTCAAGCTCATTTTATTTGTCTGCGTATTATTAGTGTAATCTGCTAGTTATAATTGTTTAGTATAATCTTGCTCGCAATGGTTGTAGTATAAATTTTTGTGCAATCTGTTTGATTTAGCGGTATTTGTTATGTGTGTTTTATGTTCTCATTAGATCTCATTAACCGAAAAAATAGTTTGTTAAGATTTCTGTTAATATTGTTATATGAGTGTTTGGCTTTACCTGCGCTAGTTGTTCTTCTGTAAACTGATTGAATTAGTGTAACTATAATCAGTTTGTTAGCTATATAAGTAGTATTGAGTGTAGCGTAAGCTTGTAAATTGCCATGATAATTCATATTGTTAAGATGTGCGATATTATAGTTTTAGAATGGGTCAAGATAGGCTGCTAGTTAGAACAGGTTATTAATGGATCAGTTACTTTAATATATTTGTGTTACAATTATGTTTGTAGTTTTTTTAAATAGGACTAGTGGATCAGTAGTTCATAAGGCATTGACTTAAGTCAGCACCCCCTAAAACACCCCTCGGTCCGCCCAAATTTATTATGTAATAAACCACCTATTCAGGACAATATCAGCATTAGATAAACCTTAAAGGACCTACACTAACCAGTATTTGCATTCGGGTAGAGTATTCCTACCGTAACCCAAATTTTCTGGCAAGTTTCATTAATTCTAAGGCCATTCCACCTCTAGTTCTAACTTCTTAGTAATACACTTGGTGACAGAAAGTATATACTGCTAGTAATACATGGGCAACTAGAAGAAGACACTCAATCCCTCAGATGGTGCAACACTCTCCATTGACCCCAACACTTGAAACTTGATAGTGACTGAAGGAAGGAAAATTGTGTTGCAAATTACCAATGTTCAAGGTGGTCCAAATCCAAATGTGACTACAACTCTAGAAGACAACGGTAATTTCCGGCTGATTAATGAAAGTAACAAGAGGGTTTTGTGGGAGAGTTTCGATCACCCGAATAATGTACTTTTACTAGGTATGAAGCTTGGGTATGACCTTAAAACAAGGAAGAACTGGACCCTAACTTCTACCCTGAGGGAAGCAGTTTATGATCCAATAGCTTTTACTTTGATTTGGGAGCCAGCTGTGACCAACCATACTGGACCAGTGGAAAAATGAAAGATCAAGCGTTCCCATATTTAAATATTCCAGATAGAGAAACTAAATATATACTCACGTCTATATACAATAACACGACATGATACTTTAGCTACAACATAGATCAAGATTTGGGCCATGAGGATGATGGTGGTCCTATACCTATGGATTTTGCAAGTGAACGTCCAATTTAAAGATGGCAAAAATGATGTATCATTGACCCCTGACTTCTGTTATGGATTAAGTTCACCAACGGGGTGCATGAAAGACTCAACTAATATGAGAAAATTTAAGAAAGGAAACTACACTATAAGTTATGAGTATGTAAGTTTTGATCCTGATACTACAAACAGTACTATTGACAGTAACTCAAGCTTAAGTATTAGTGATTGTTATATCAAGTGTTGGAACAAATGCAACTGTGTGGGGTTTAATAGCAGCAGCCTCAATGAAACTGGTTGTACTATGTTTTATGGAAGCAATAGCGTTTCCCATAGTCTGGCGTCTAGTTATCAGGCATATGTGACCAGCTCTAATAATCCAAGTGCACCTAAGAAAGGTAAGAGTTCTATGTTCTTGCTAATTTTTTTCCTACTACTTTTCATTGCATCTAACTAAGTCATTTTTCAAGAATGCATTTGATATGGATACTCATTGGTACCGCCATTGCTATTATTGTTCTCATATGTTCGGGGCTTTTGTGGCGCCACAATAACAGAAAGTATAGACAATAAGGTACCTCACTTAATTTTACTAAAAGTTACAGGAACGTTTTCTTTAAAAACAAGCAACATATTAGGCAAATAAAGAAGTATTCAACTAGTGAAACAATGAAGCAACACACTGGATAGACTATAAAGAAGTTCTAGCTCTATTCGACTGGCATTCGCTTATGAGGATTTTCATCAAACACTTGGTGTTCAAATATTATAATGGGTCATTTTAATATATACGTCTATCCAAAAACGTAATTTGTACATATAACTAATGTATAGAAACAATAAAAGATTACAAAGAGCTAAGAACAACATAGAACTATGGAAGAAATTCATACTTTAGGTTCAGATTCAACTAAAAAATATATTCATCCACAAATGAATTGGTACTTTATATGCAATTTCTATTATAACATATTTCATGATAGTTAGTGAGAAACAATTACCTGTTATTGCTTGTTACAAATTAGAGAAGGTGGAAGAACATCTGAGATAGATTAGGAGATAACAATGATGTACTGTGATGGCTAGGAAGTATCAATTTAAATACTAGTAATAGACTTGGAATTTTTTATGGGGAAAAGAAAATCGCGCTTTAGGAGGGATCTGAAAAATCTTTAGAAGGTTTTGGAGAAAATTTTGGCTCCATCATTCCAAATTTTGGAGATTTTGGGCGGACAATTGAGCGGGTTGGATTTGGAGATTAGCTTCTTTTTTTTTAACTGTGCAAATACAATTCGAGTATTTTTTTTCATTACAAATTATTTTGAATTTTTCATAAATAAATAGGTTCTTATAATGTTGCAAGTAGAGGGGTCAATTTTTTCCGATCCGATCCGTCTATTCGGGCCGGGTAACTCGGGTTGAGATTTCAATTCGGGTTAGTCGGGTCAACCCGACTAACCCGAATTCGAAATCGGGTCAGATTTCGGGTATAATATTTATGTCTATTTCGGGTTTGGGTCAACCCGATTGACCTGAATAATAAATTTTTTTATTTTTTTTATTTCTAAAATTTAAATTTAATATAAATTGTATTAAAAAGGTAAAAAATAAATAAAAATTAACCTTTACTTGAATTCGGGTTGACCCGAACTCGACCGGACTAGGACCCGAAATCGACTAACCCGAGTTAAAATAATTTTTTTAGTTTAACTTTTAACAAATTCGTAAAACTTTAAAAAAAGTGTTGCATTACTTATAAAATGTGTTGCTTTTTTCTAATAAAATTTGCAACACTTTCAAAAGTGTTGCATTAGTTATTAACATGCAACACTTTTCTTCGAAATGTTGCTTTACAATCATTTTTGTTTAAAAGGAAACATCTTTTGAAGTGTTGCTCTTTAAGTGTTGCATTAGCCTTGTTTTCTTGTAGTGCTTGTTTCTCTTGATCTGATTAAGCTCATCTTGCATTGCAACAACCCACCCTTCATCTAGAAGTGCAGCAACCACATTCTTGGGTTCATCCTCAGAGAGAAAATCAGCGAAAAGGCATTCATTCGCTGAGGCGGTTTCCAGAGATCTTAATTTACCTATGGTGGTGACTCCTTTAGAGGGTTCACCAAGAATATTCACCAGAAGAATATCTTGGTTCCTACTCCATTTGGATTGAGGAGCAGGAGTCTCTGTGGGTTCAGGAGTCAAAACAGGTTCAATGGATGCTAAGGGTTCTTCACAGATTATTTCTTCATCCATGATCTCTTCATCAGAAGGAGAGATTGGTTCAATAAGATCAGCATTCATAGTAGTGGGTGGAGTGATTTGTTCAGCATTTTCAACTTCTGGAGTTATGTCAGAGATTGAATGAGGATCAAATGCATGAATATAAGGGAAGTCCTTGTGACCGCCCTTGGATGATTCCTTGGGATCTGAGAAATCATCCTCTGGATAAGATTTAACTTCATTGAAGTCAATGTCACATTCTTCTGAGTTGGTGTGGTTGATGACATCATTTGCTTCATTGAAGGTGACATGGATGGATTCTTCTAATTCTTGTCTACGGATGTTGAACACTCTGTAAGCTCTGGAGGTGAGAGAGTATCCAACGAAGAATCCATCATCAAAATTTTCATCAAATTTTCCCAGGTGATCTCTGTAGATGTAAATGAAGACAGGGCAACCAAAGACATGGAAGTAGCTTACATCAGGGGCTCTCTTCCTATATACTTCATAAGAGGTCTTTCCATGTCTCTTCACAATAATGGATCTGTTTTGTGTGTGACAAGCTGTATTCACTGCTTCACCCCAAAATTGTTTAGGAAGTCTAGATTCGCTGAGCATTGTTCTAGCAGCCTCTATGAGGGTTCTGTTTCTTCTTTCAGCGACGCCATTTTGCTTAGGGGTGCCTGGGTTGGAAAAGTTCTGTGATATTCCCTTTTCATCACAAAAGGCTTCCATGGCATGATTCTTGAACTTAGTGCCATTGTCACTTCTGATAGCCTTAACTCTGCAGTCATTGAGATTCTCAATTTCTCTGATGAAGGACATTATTCTTTCAGCAGCATCACTCTTTCTTTTGAGAAAGAATACCCAAGTGTATCTGGAGAATTCATCTACAATGACTAGTGTATATTTGTTGTGATTTAGGGATTGAGGTTTTACTGGTCCAAATAAGTCCATGTGAAGGAGATAGAGGGACTTATTTATGGAGAATGATTGTTTAGTCTTGAATGAGGCTCTGTGGTGCTTCCCTTTCTCGCACGCTGAGCAGGGTCTGTCTTTGGTAAAGGTCAGAGAGGGAAGCCCAGCTACTAAATCATTCTTGGCCAGTTTGTTAATGTTTTTGAAATTGAGATGGGAAAGTCTCTTATGCCATACACAATTTTCACTATCAGATGCTTTGGCATAGAGACAAGTGTTTGTCCCCTCTGGACAAGATGTCATATCGATGACGTACACATCCCTTCTCCTGGGTGCAATAAGAACAACATCATCATTTTGATTGAAGATTGTTCCTTGGGTCTTGGTGAACAGAACTTTAAAGCCAGCATCGCAGAGTTGACTAATGCTGATTAGGTTGTGCTTCAGTCCATTTACATAAGCGACCCTTGTGAAGGTTATTCCATTACAATCCACTGAGCCATAACCCTCAGTAGCCCCTGAGGAATCATCTCCAAAGACTACTTTAGGACCAGACTCCTTTTTATATCTATGCAGATATTGTTTAACCCCTGTCATGTGTCTGGAGCACCCGCTGTCCAGATACCAAACAGATTTCTTCAGATAATCCTGCATAGATGTAACAAATCCAGATTAGTTTCTATGATGAACCCACTTTCCAGTGGGTCCCTGCTATCGCTGACCAGCGACATTGGTCCTTCTCTGGTTACCTCCCCTTCTTTGGTTGCAATCCCTGGGTTCATGACGCATGCTTCCACAGATTTCACATCCAGGATAATGTTCGCACTCATCAGAGTGATGGTCGAAGAAACCACAGTACTTGCAGTGGGGTTAGGTCTGTAACCCTGAGAGTTATCTTTGGGCTTAGGCTCAGCCTTTCTAGAGGGTCGATGAGCAGTTTTAGATCTCATTTGAGTTCTGGTTCTTTGAACCGCTATCATCTCCTCATGCTCTCTGGATGTATGTTCAGAGGACTCGCATGTGATACACTTAGGTTTCTTGGAGCAATCCTCGGATTAGTGATTCTTGAAACCACAGTGCTTGCAAGGTCTGAACATCGCTCTCCCCTTGGAGCTACTAGACCCCTCACCAGGAGATTTAACAGATGGACTATTAACTCTAGGTTTGATTTGTTCTTTCAACCCTTTCACCTCTTCCATCAGGGTGAGGAGAAGTTGCTTGGTGGGAGAAAGCTCTTCAGGGGAAGGAGTGGGTTTGTTGGAGTCCTTAGCCACAAAAACCTTTTTATTCGCTTTGTCAACGACTTTAAGAATTGAATTTCCTAGGGGTTTTGGTTTGAGGTTTAGGGCCAAGCAAGGAATCAGATGGGTTGGCACCAGCGGGTCTTGGTGGAGCTGGTACCTCTGATTCTTTGTCAGAGTTCTTCTCATCCACAGAGGTGGAAGAAGGAGAAGAAACATCTGATGGGACAAATTTGACATTGGGAACAGAGACATGTTTTTTGAATCTACCCTTTCCCCCAATAGCCTGAACCACATCACCAGGTATGGATCCAGCGACTATTTCTTCCACTATGGATTGAGCCAAATTCTATTTCTCAATGGTTTTTCTTAGTTCAGAATTTTCATCAGACAAAGACTCATTTTCAATGGATAATTTGCTCACTTCATTTTGAAGTTGGTTAGCAAGATTCACAAAAGATTTAAGATTTGTTAGTTTAGATTGGCAAAGATTTAACTCTGTTTTAAGACTGTGAAATTTGTTTAACAAGTTTTTTCTTTGCTCTTCCACAAAGTGGAGGTCAACCAAGGTATAGTCACTGACATGGTCTCTATCAGGACCTTCAGTCATAGATAACATTCTTTGTACCTTTTTCATGGTGATATCCACCCATTGACCAGATCTTGCTTCACTTTTACCCACAACGGGTTCTTCATCAAAGACATCCATAAAGGCTCTGACGGTGGTGGTACCTTCATCCTCAGAGGTGAGAGTTTCATCATCCCAGTCGAATAAGGCAGCGATCAGACCTTTTTCAGTCTTCTTAACATCCTTTTTCTTTGCTGCATCATCGGCTTTCTGATTGAGTTTTAGCAACTCAGCTTTCAAGGCTTTGTATTTGACTTTGTAGTCCTTCTTCCCTTCTGAGTCAAAGAGAGAGGTTTGCTTGAAAAGAGAGGTGGAAAACTTCTTCTTGCTGTTGTTGCTGCTGGATGAAGGGAAGCTTGGAGAGGAGGTTTTGTTTAACCATCAATCTTTTTTATAGTGACCAGTCTTTCCACAAGTGTAGCATGACACCTTGGATTTATCAACCTTTGCAGCTCCAACTCTACCAGATCTCTTGTAGTACCTCTTTTGATCAGCTAAAAGAGCTCTGTCATGGAACTCAGCATGTAATTCATCAAGAAATTCTTGACTACTTCTGGTGTCCTCTTCAATGTCAGAGTCGCTGTCCTGAAAGGAATGGTTAGCAACAAGAGCTTTTGAACCAGTGATACTGGTGGTAAATCTGTCAGTATCTGATTTATAAATGGAGTCAATTAGCCCTTCTTCATAGTTATATCTACCAAACAATTGGGCTAAAGTATCATTCTTTATAGCATTATTTGCTCTTAAGGTCTGATTCAGGCTAAGCCATTTTCTAGGTAAGCTATTGACAAAAGTAGCATTAACCTCAGCCTTAGGTAGAACAACTCCATTGTTTCCTAAATCATTCAATAAAATCTTAAGCCTAGTATAAGTTTGTGCAACAGTTTCTGTTTCCAAAGCTTTAAAAGCATTAAACTTAAGTCTAAGGGCTTGGATTTTGGTTTCTTTTGTTTCCTCTGGACCTTCATACCCTAGAACTAATTCAGTCCACATCTCCTTAGCAGAGTTGCATTTAATGATATACTTCATAATGTTCTTGGGTAGGCAAGAGACTATGATACTTTTGAGTCTCTTGTCCTGGTTAGCCAGATGTCTATCCGCTGGAGACCATTGCTTAGCAGGTTTCTGAATGGGTCTCTCTGGGGTAGAGGAAACGACCAGTGGTACATATGGACCATTTTCTAAGATTTCTATCAAGAAGGGTTCTAAGCCATCTAAATATATAAGAAATTCACTTTTCCAACTTGAGAAATCCTCTTCATCGAATGCTGGTACATTGGACACATGTGACCCCCCCCCCCCTCTAACATCAAGTAGTTGGGGAAGGTCATCATCATTATTACCAGTGCTTACAACTGGTGTAGGCATGGTAGTAGATGTGGTGGCTGGAATGGTGGTCGAAGTGGTACCTAAACTGGTTTGACCAAAAGGTGGAGGAGGTATAGTATCAGCCATATTAAGATCTTGATTTTAAAAACTAGAACGGTTTATGAAAAGTTTTTAAATCAAACCGCTCTGATACCATTTGAAAGTCCCTTAATATGACAATTGTTTATAAACTATAACTCTTTTAACCTCGAAACACAATGAAATACATTTCAAACGTGTAATGCTTTATTAAGTATTATAAACAAAGTATTACAAAGTGCTATGAACACACTTGTTGAATGACAACAAGATATGAACCCTAGAAACAAGTAAACTAGATTCGAGACTCAAGTTTACAAGGGAACCAATGAGACGCTGGTAGACAGCTGAGGGCTCAGCGGTTCTAAGGAGAGAAATAACTTAGATAGATTATCCAAGCACAAGGGTTAAGTTAATTCTTCCTCTCACTCCTATTTATAGTGTACGAGGTTGCTTCCTTAGTGGGAGTAGTTGATACGTGTCACCTTCTAAATGGAAAAGTACAACGTATTAAATGCATGTCTAAATCGAGACATACCTTTAACCAACTTTAGGTGAACAGTTCTGCCAACTGTTCACCTTTTGTCCCACTAGGTCGTACTAGGCTTTATCTTGAATCTCTTGTTTTGTCCCGCTCAAAACACCTGGTAGATTCTCTCGCCTAAACTATAAAGGATTGGATAAGCTTTGCTTATCCCAGACTTCTAGGGTTCTTAAGTGATCTCTGAGTGTTGTCAACTCAGAGATCCTTGAACACCAATACATTCCTTCAACATCCCAGCTATCCATAATCGCTGGTGAGTCTGACTTAAGATTATCTTCGACTTCTCTGACGTTGTCTTTGACTTGAATGTTTCTGGTGTGCCAGCTGAGGCTTTGCCTTCCACTGGTCTAGTCTCTGTCGCTGGTCCTCTCAGCGATCAGCAAACACTTAGTCTAATCTAAACAAATCTAGACTGGGCCATAGTTAAAACTTTCATTGGCCCAACAAAAAAGGACTCTAGCAAGAAACGAGAGAAAAAATACAAATTACAAAGGATGTTTATGTGACAATCCGTCAATTTATGGTCGATATTTTATTCTCAAGTATTATTTAAAAAAATTATTTTAATGTTATATTATGAACTCACTTGTTTTGGGAAGAAATTTGGGTTTACGTCTTGAAGTAGCATCGACTACGTCTAACCGGAGGATTCTACGTTGCGTGCTTACGTTTACATACACCGTTCTTGGTGACAGTCCGACATTTCAGGAAATAAATCTATCCGTGAATGTTATTTTGGGATTTTAACTTTGTGTTGGTTCATAAACTCACAAATTTACGAGAATAGATTAGGACTTACGTGAATAATTTAACGTCTTTTACGACTAAACCGGAAACCCTAGGATTACGTATTTACGTTTTCGAACTCCGTTTTTGATGAGACAGTTGTTATTAGATTCATTTTGTGCCATTGATTCATAATTTATAAAAACATTTTTCGTAAAACAATCCGTAGGCACGCAAATCGAGGAAACTAGAATCGAGGAGTACGCGTAAATTAGTAGGACGAGACAAGTTTACACCTGCCTCACCCCACTATGGGATGGCTAACATACCACCACCACATCAAAGATGTGGCAAGTTATTAAGTAACTTAGAGACACTTGTCCAATAAGCTTTCCACCAAACCATTTATCTACACAAAACTAGCAAACTAAAACAATTTCTTCCATTTCTACATGCAAAACCACACACAATCCTCTCTTTTCTCTCTCAATATGCCGTCCCACCACCACCACTAAACACCCCATTTGATCTAAATTTAACCACAAATCCTATGTTATTTCTACATATGATGATGTCCTTTTGAAGACTTGTTGATTGGAGGTGATTTTAACAACTAGCAAGGAGTTTCCATGGAGATCAAGGGCTGATTTTTGAAGAAGTCTACAAATATTTGGTGATCCTAGAAGTGGTGTTGATATCTCATAAGATTGGGTACCCAAAACCAAGCCTTGTTCATCATCAATCCCATTTTTTCATCACTTGGTGGTATAGAGATTGTTCTTCCTATCCATTTGTTATTTTGAATATGTAATCTTGTATTTTCTTTATTTATGTATATGTATATGATGATGAATGATGATTAAAAATATTATGCGGGGATTTCGTGTTGATAGATTTGATTAAAAAGATGAAAAACTACATGTAAAAGTGGTAAATCTTACTTAATTTTGTAGGTTGTATAAAACAGTAAATCAAGGGCTGATTTTGGAGAAGTCTAAAAATATTTGGTGATCCTAGAAGTGGTGTTGATATCTCATAAGATTGGGTACCCAAAACCAAGCCTTGTTCATCATAAATCCCATCTTTTCATCACTTTGGTGGTATAGAGATTGTTCTTCCTATCCTTTTGTTATTTTGAATATGTAATCTTGTATTTTCTTTATTTATGTATATGTATATGATAATGAATGATGATTAAAAATATTATGTGTGGATTTCGTGTTGATAGATTTGATTAAAAAGATGAATAAGTACATGTAAAAGTGGTAAATCTTACTTAATTTAGTAGGCTGTATAAAAACAGTAAACAACTATATGTTAAACTGATAAAATGGTATAGATAAATTAATATACAGTAAGGTATGTGTTTTGTACACATGTGAGAGTTGGCCACTCAATGAAATCATATAATGAGTGAGATATGATCAAAACAATATTGAAGTACAAATCTGAATAGTCTGTTTTGTGAGGACTGTTAGGGACACTTAGACTTGGATTGAGCAGTAGCTAAAACTAAGTTAATTGTAGCACATAATATGAAGTTTATGTCATCCAAAAATGAGCTTCTATCTCCTTGTATAACTCAAGATATGGTAAAAATGGTGAAAGTGAAAGTAAAAATCAGATTTGTGAAAATTAAAGTATATAGTATTATAACAACACTCAAGTAAATAATATATAAAATGTAAACTTATAACCCACTAACTTATATATAACATTTATATAAGTATGTAAAATAATAAATAAATGAGAATTTTTATAAAGATGGCAATTTGATAAGTTTTATAAGTTATAAAACTATAAACATGATTTTTACGTCTATTCGGCTAAAACCGTAAAATTAACGTTTTCGTCAATTAAAACTTAGATGGTCGGACCCGTCTAATGTAAAATTTTTATAACTAATCTACTGATATGTAAGTACATCTTACAAGTAAAAACCAATAAAACCCGAGCTTTATAACATATGGACATTAACGGGCCAAATCAGCCTTATTGGACTATTAATCCAACTAATTTGGCTAAACACTAATGAACTTGCTTATTGGGATTATCCCACTTGGGCCCAACATGTAAGAATAGGACTGATGTTAAAAGTATAAGATGGACTAATATAAGGTAATGGGCCTATAATGGGCTTATTGGGCCTTGATAAGTAAAGAAGTGAAACTAGTATGAAAATTTAACAACACATGACACTACGCCTATGTTTGGCGACACGTAGCAGTAAGCAGTTGTAGAAGCAGAAGCAGTAAGCAGTAAGCAGTAGTAGTTAGTAGGAGCGGTAAGCAGTAGCTGTTTATATTAAAAAGTGTTTGGTAAACAGAGCAGTAGCAGTAAATATTAACTATAAAATTACGAAAAAGGGCATACAATGATTAAAGGAATAACAAACTTATTAAGAAATTAAAGGAGGATAAATTTGTAATTTTAAAGCAAACTGCTAGCGGAATCTTTGAAATGCTTCTCCTATCAAGCATTTCAAATAGGAGCATTTGTATGATATCTAAACTCTAGTCACTCCTTACCAAACAAGCTTTTAAGTCAAACTACTAACCGCTTGTCGCTTACCGCTCCAAAATGCTTGAAAAAGCTTGCTACCAAACACAGCCTAAGATGTACAATCCCACTTGATCATCATCATATTTATAAAATCATCATATGTGTACATATATATTGTTTTTATAAAGTCATTGGACAAGAGTCTAAGACGAGTATTATTTGTCTAGGTTTCCGTGATTAAAGCACGTACCGTACATCCAAATCGCCGATAACCGCCTTTCCCGACCAACGTGAGTTCATAGCCTCGCACTCTTTTAAATGTTTTTATTAAATGTTTTATAAACCCGTGAGGGAGATAACATGTTAGTTTTAATAAAATAGGGCACCATTTGTCCCGATTGTTTGTTTATTGATTTGGACCCGAATGATTATATGACCCGAATGATTATATGACCCGATGTATGAAATGAAATAGATTATTAAAGTTAGGTTATGTCACTAAAAGTACCATTAGCATGAATTGTGAACTGCCTGGATTTGGTAGACGCTTATGCATATAATAGTACTATTTGGGGAAGATCACCCCAGTTCGCGCCTTTACGGTTGATCCCCGTCGTGCCACATTGATTGGTAAGCGAATTTATGTATGAGAAGATTTATATAAGCATGATTATTGTGACGACACGTTGTTTTAGATGGGCAAATGAGTTTCGTGTTAGCTACCCGTTGTTTGTTATAGTAAGGTAGCAATGTCATATAATAATCCAATAACGAAAATACTGCTATACGCATTGAATTACAATATATTGCCTGACTAGCAATACGGGGTCTTATTATTGATATTATGTTCATGTTTTGGTTTTACATAACCATATTCATATAACGGTTTTTGTTTAACTCTATACAACGTTATAAAATGTATTGTATGATGTATTTACGACATTGGTTCGTATAATGGTTTAGAAGGCAAAAGCCTATATTATGATTTTGACAAGGATTTGTATAAAATGTTTTTAGCCTATTTTATGGCCTCCGACAAAGAATTGTACAAAAATGATTTTGATGATGATTATTATACCGGTGATATATTAATGGTTTATTAAACTATATGAATTCACTCGGCGTTTTCGCTGACCTTTTCTTTTAACATGTTTTATCTCAGGTACTTGAAGGTAATTCTCGGGAAGACGACAAGAATTCATGGCCCACACTTAATTAACAATTTACATTCAAATGTTTTGTAAAAATTGTATGAAATACTATGACTTGGGACCTATGTAAATTTGATATTTATGAATGGAAAATGCTTTATTATTAAACGACGCGATTTTAAGCGTTGTCTATGATTTGAGTAATGTGCTATCCCGTAACACCAACGACTCTTCCGCTGAACTAAAGTATGAATATTTGGGGGTGCTACAGTTTGGTACCAGAGCTCTCGTTATAGAGAACGAAAGATTTTTAAAACCAAGGTTTTGAATAAAACATTTCAAAATCTTTTAACTACAAACATTTTTCTCAAAATGTCTAAAAATCTTTTGACTATAACGGTGTCGAAGAATTCTCAAGTAACCGACAAGGCCAGACTGAGTAGTGTAATTTAATATATATATATATATATATATATATATATATATATATATATATATATATATATATATATATATATATATATATATATATATATATATATATATATATATATATATATATATATATATATATATATATATATATATATATATATATATATATATATATATATATATATATATATATATATATATATATATATATATATATATATATATATATATATATATATATATATATATAGATTTGCGTTCATGTAAGAACCGACTTTAAAATAGAAACAATAAGAACCAACCAACATGTGACACGTGTAGTTTTTAGATTTAATTACATATTTATTTATAAAACAAACTAAAGGGTAATCTTGGAAATTTCTATTTTCTTTCCATTATTCTTTAACCTACAACATCTATGTCAGTTTTTCCCTGTGTCAAAAAGCCATTCATGATTTTATTCCAGATATGACATAACCCATTTAGCATCATTGTCAGTATTTAATTTTCTTTCACTATATAATGGATCATTCCCAACAAAAAGTTTCCATTTATTTTGTTGCAAATGCTTGCTAATCAAGAGATCTTAGGTGGTTATCTAAACCTTGTCGTCGTTGTCACTTGTCGGCTTCTTGTCATTATGGTTTTTTTTGTTATTCATCTTATGTCCGTGAATCCCGTCTACTAATCTATCGTCGACAAAGACTACCACCACAATGAGATCATCGATGATTGAAATTTGTAACCCACGTGATGCATGCGCATACGCGTTGATATTTTTTTTTATGTGAGTCTGATGGCAACTGATGTGATGCACGACGATATGCCGGATTTGAGCATGGGTGGAATAGGCGACTGCACAGGGGCCCGAATTTTTGGGGGCCTCAGATGTCTAACACTTCAGTTTTTCCATATACTTATTTTAGGAAGATTTAATCTCTTTCGAAGATGATTTAGGAAATAAAATATAAGATTTTTATAACAGAAAAGAAAATGAGATCCTTCGTGTGTTTTAAATTTAATGGTGGCAATGAAAGTACTACTTCTGAACTTCTGTTGAAGAAGATGACCAGCTCAAGCATGAAGGAAACGTGTATTGTGGGCCCATGGTTTTTATTTGTGTTTTAGCTTCATTAATTTTTAATTTAGTTTTAGTCCTGATTTTATTGTTTATCATTTCAACCTCTTGGTTTTATCTATTTTGTATTTAAATTTCATAAAATAACTGCTTTAAAGTTGGTACAGTTGTCATAAAATGTTCAGAATATCATTACAACTAGAAAGAAAGACGTGCATATCTTAGAATAAGGTTAGGAATAGTTGACGTGTTTACGAATACTTCATCTTTCGGAACTAAAAAGCCCATTTAGAAATAATGACTCAGAGCGTCCAAATTATACGAGACGATCCTAACGATACATATCGATATTGGTTTTGGTTTCTGAAAATCATGTTCGGAGGCTCAGGGTTGTCAACTAGATTCGAATATAATGTTCGATCTAATATAGATTATCATAATTTTTTACTTTGCATGTATGTCAACTTAGTAATCACATACAATAAGTTAGTATTACTTTGCATGTATGTGAAGTATTGTTAGTAATCATACGATTAGTTTGTGCATTAGTTTACAAATCAAATGTTACGAATGGTGACACATTACATTTTTAACTTCTTTTATGACATTTGTGATACACACCTAGCGACACATACAATTATTTGACACATTTTTAGTGCCCCGTAATATTTCTTTTTTTATATAGTGACATATTAGATTTTTAGTACATTTATAGTGACACATTATAAAATTTTAGAATATTTTAGCGACACACTATGTCTATCATATTATTTTTCTTAATAGATATATAGTGACAAACCAAATTTTTGTGATAGATTTATAATGACACATTTATTTATATGACACACTATTAGATTTTTAGTATATTTATAATGACACGTTATAAAATTTTAGAACATTTTAGCAACACACTATGTGTATCATGTTACTTCTCTTAACAGATATATATTGATATACCAAATTTTTGTGATAGGTTTATAATGATACATTTATTTATATGATATACTATTAGAGTATTAGTGACAGACAAATCTCTTAGACACACAATAACATAATAAGCAGTAGTATTATACTTTATGAGAAAGACAAGGTGTATTTAAACCTATGAATGCTATGGGAAGAATAAAACGCTGCTCCAAAAAAATAATTTAAAAAATTTGCTAATAATTAAATGAAGGGATGACCATACATGTGCGATAGAATATAAAATACGTATGAAAAAGAAGTCAAGGAAAAAAAATGCTCATAAATGCATGAATGAATGCAAAATGGATTTAAAAATAACCACTCATATTGTGTTAAATTACGATAATACCATTTTGTATAATTATTAATTATGTTTAAATCATATCTAGGAAGATACATCCGACGGTTCTAATTGGTTCTTATTGTTTCTATTTTAAGCATGGTCACTACAATAACGTCCCTCTCTCTCTCTCTCTCTCTCTCTCTCTATATATATATATATATATATATATATATATATATATATATATATATATATATATATATATATATATATATATATATATATATATATATATATATATATATATATATATATATATATATATATATATATATATATATATATATATATATATATATATATATATATATATATATATATATATATATATATATATATATATATATATATATATATATATATATATATATATATATATATATGTTGTAATTTGATTATATGATTGTTTGATGATTATTTTAATATTTATACGAGGTATTTATACGACGTAGATTGTCACAAGAAACATTAACTCCCCTAGCAAATCAATCGAAGCTAATCCCGTAGGAAATCTAGCTATTCTAGATCTAAACCAAGTTGTGGATATTTATGATCCCAACAAAATTGTTTATATTCGTAGAAATGTTGATAGTAGTTGATTATGATCTTAAAGAAGAATGGGCGAGATTCAGTCTGATATAGATGTCATGACGATCTTTCCTTATAGAGTGGAGTTTGACAAAATGTTACCACATGGAAAGGTGTCATCTGATTCGTGTCACCCAATGCTAAAATTTGAAATCGAAAGGTTAAATGTTGCACTTGAGGCTGTCATTGGAGCCTTTACCCAAAAGCCTCATGCCACTAGTACCTTTTCGAGAAGTCTAATTGAATGTGTGAGTCATTTCATACTAGTGACTCATTTGATAACTATTGTTGTAGGAGCTATAGGATTGGAAATTGAGTGTTATTCATATCGAACTTTTATTGCCCTTTTAAGGCCTAAGAATAAGGTTGAAAGTATTGGAGAATGAGGTAGGATATCGAATTGAGTATAAGTTGGTTAAAACTTGAGTAAAGTAAAAATTTAACCTGTATGGAATGTGAGATTGTTAAGAGGAAGTAGTTATGTTATGTGGTTGAATTATAAGGTTTTAAATGATTGTTGGTTCGTGTTAAGGGTTGTTCCTAGGCCATTGTCCAATGACGAGGATGCCCAGTGTCCAAGAAATAAATTGAAGAAATCTTCTTCTGAATTGGGACCGATGGATCTACCGGGACTGGTGGAACACCTAATGACTCTTGTAGATTATTATTCATTGTGGTATCTTTTAAAATCCCTAACTTAATTGAGACATCATTTGGTAGGATGAGTTTTTAGAATTGTATGACATAGCAACACGTAATGTGTTACGGTACAATTTTGACTTGTTTGTGATTAATGAAAAGACTACATTTGATTGATAAATTTTACATGTATCGATGTTATCTATCTTTTATTTCTTCATCCTAATGTTCGCATTAGTGATGCAACCATTGAACAAGTACTCATATCGAATTGAGTTACATTGTGGATTATTCTCTTTTGAGTGCCATCGAGGTCATGAACCTCATGATTAATTGGCTAAGCTCATTTCCTGATATATTGTAGTTAGTTCTTGGTGAACAACTTTTCATCACTCTTTTGCAGATCACTCATTGTTTTTATAAAGTTAAAACAGTATCCCTTGAGAAAAAATGAATTTTCATCACCGTAAGGATTATTTAAAGTGAGATTTATAAGTAATCGTTATCGAAATGAAGTTGTTTATGAAACACCTGGGAAAACTTAATTGTGTCCATAACAAAGAACATCTTTGTGAATTCATTTTTGATTCTTATTCAAGAATTAAGCAAGAAAATATTTTTATTATAAACATGATGATAAAATTTTGACGAACTGAGTATTGCCTCGTTAATCTTAAAATTGTATATAGTTGCGCGCCTACATACAATTTGGAAGGAACCATGCAAGGCTGATTAGTAGTCACCATGAAATTGTTAATACACATTACATTTTCTTTGTAATTGTGGAAAATTGAATTTTTATGAGATCTGCAAGACGTGCAAAATAGGAACATATTGTTAGGGACACCTACATATGTGCCCGTACCATTTATTTTCTTAATCGAATTTACTCATCTGTGGAAATTGTCTTATTTGACAATTGATATCCCTTTCTTGTCCTATTCTTTCATGGCAAGATTATTTGGAAAAGTATCTGATTATCGAGTGTTGATACCCGACTGGATGTATCGACGTTCCTATCATTTCTTTTGATTTGATTTCATATGAATGACCTGGGTAACAATCCGAGGAACTTTCGAATGCGTACTCAAATCATGAAAACATGGGATATATTCATATTCGTTACTGTTTTCGTCTGTATCTGATTTGAAATTCTCTCGCGTAGATTATGCGTTGACCTTACTCTTTTAAGGTTAGTTATGTCTCCTGATATCCTTGAATTTGTGAAGGATTATGAGTTATTATTAGTCTTTTGAGAAGTTCACATCTTATCAACAGCAATGAAACTGGAAATTTGATAGTGCCAATAGAATGGATTGATTTATGACATGATGACATTGTCTTAATTGATGGGAACTCGAGTAGAATTCCCCTAAAAGATAAGATGTTGATTATCAAAAGTGATCTAAATAATTCTTGATGGATGACCATATCCTGCATTTAGACTTGAAATTACACCATGAATGGTTGTAAACTAGTCATAGATCTTGTAATCTAGAAAGAACTTAAAGTAAATTTATTAAAAGATGTTTTTGTTATTTGAAATTTTAGGAGGTATTTGCTGGTAAATTACCTAGACCTTCGCCATTAAGACAAGTTGAATTTGGTATTGATTATATTCCCGGTGCTGCACCTGTGGCATGTGCACTGTACGTCAGCACCATTTTAATTAAAAGAATTACCCTACAACTGAGAGAGTTGTCAGAGAAAGCTTTTATTCTACCGAGCTCGTCATCATGAAGAGCTATGGAATTATCATTTCTTATGTTTATAGATTACCGTAAAGTGAATAAATTGACGATCATCCATTACTCAAGATGGAAGATTTGTTCGATCATTTACAATGTTCTAGCGTATGTTCTAAAGATTTGATCCATGGCATGGTTATCATCAACTTCGCATCCGCGAAGAAGATTATCTATTCCAATCACCACATTCAGAACTTGTAATGAACATTATAAGTTTCACGTAATGTGGTTTGGATTGACTAATACACATGTAGCATCCATAAATTTGGTGAACCACGTCTGTAGGCTGTAATTTGATAAATTCATGCTTGTGATCATTAAGGACCATTTGTTTGTTTCTAAGAATAGGAAGGAGTTAATAATCATATATAGACTGCCCTGAATTGGCCGAGCAATGAAAACCTGTACCTTGAGTATTTAACATGTGATTTAAGGCTTGATCCTTTATATTATTTGACCGTGTGATTAATAGTAATGGAATCTATATTGACTCTTCGAAGATTAGAGCCATTTAAGACTTTGTGTTATTCTAAAAAGAAAGTACAAATATGTTTTCACAAATATTTATCAAAGGATTTTTTTATGGAATAATTCCCTTATACCCAAATCATTTAACTAGACTCCTTTAGGGGTAAATGTTTGTGTATACCTCAAGACAACCTAAGAGGAATTGAGGAAACCATTTAAACCATGACTTGAAAATTTAAAACGACAATTTTTGCTTTTCAGCTAAGAAAATTTTGACCAAAGTATAAACAAATATTTTTCGAACATTTATAGATCTTATTAATTATTTTCGATAAATCAACAAAAATCGTATTAATTAAATTCAAATTTATTTTAAACATTTTTATATAATTGGTCGAACTAAGAAATTTAAAATTTTTACGTTTACGTTTCATAAAAACTAAATATTTATTATTTAATTACTTGTAATATTTATCGACGCTTTAAACGTCGGATTGAGCGAAACTGATAAAAAATGATAGTTAATACGAAACTAAAACTTAGAAAATATGAAGAAAGAATTTCTGAGTGAATTGTGGACATGATAATTATTTCGCCAGGAAAGGTGAATGTAGATACTGACACATTATGTTGAAAGGATAAAGACCCAATTAGGATGTGTTCCTTAATAATGACTGTGCAAAATAAATTGCTGAGCAATTTAAAATATAGCCGATGCTTGTAAAAAGGATAATATAGATAAT
The DNA here is from genome assembly GCA_025667525.1 of Glebionis coronaria. Classification (NCBI taxonomy): domain Eukaryota; kingdom Viridiplantae; phylum Streptophyta; class Magnoliopsida; order Asterales; family Asteraceae; genus Glebionis; species Glebionis coronaria. The sequence goes on from CM046878.1 coordinate 86,175,779, forward strand.
AAAAAGGGGTTCACGGCTAATGTGAACCATTAGAATTGAGAAGCCAATGGCGTTAAATATTTAAAGGCCGCTTGTGGTTGCCTAAATATGGAGATTTTGAGATTTAGTCATGTTGGAATCTCGTAAGATTAAGTGTTCTATTCATGCCATTTCTGATTTAATGTATCTTTATCTGAAGAATTTGTACTAATGGCAATTTATGAAGGCAGACATCGCCTCATACATTAGTAAACGTCTAACTATTACAAAGGTCATCATCTGAATTTGATTCGATTTGGGTCATCGTCGACAGACTGACCAAATCTGCTAATATCATTCCTGTTAATGATAGATTTTCGATGAAGAAATTGACTTTTTTGTATTTAAAGGAGTTGTGTAAACATAGTGTGCATGTATCAATCATCTCTATCAAGATCCTTGCTTCACATCGAATTTCTAGAGATTTGCTCAGAAGTCATTGGAAACGAATACTTTTGACCACCCCAATCGAAGGGACGAGGTAAAGTAACGATACAAACACTAGAAGTCTTGATTTATGTTTGAATGATTGACCTTTGGTAATGAACCGTATAATCGTTTTTCCTTTGGAGAGATTATCATTGATAATTATCGTATTAGGATCGAGATCGAATCTTGTGAGGATATAAACATGAGAGCATCTGTAAGCAGGAGTTGGGATGAAGACACCCGACATACACCCATTGTGAGTTGGACATGTCATTTAGGTTTAAGGTTTCCTATGATGACAAGCCTAACCTTACAAGATACCCGACCCGTGAAACCTGAAATGATTGTTGAAATTAGGATCTGATTATTGACTGACGGTAGTGGGCAGGAGTTTATGTGAATATGAAATGTAGATCTTGAAGTGCAGGATGGGTAGCGAAGTTATGCCAAAATTTTCACCTTAGAAAAATGAATTGATGATCTGAAAGATCATCGGAAATAAGTCCCCGTTGTATGGGACCGTTGAGATAATGTAAAAGTTGGTTTGAAAGGCATATAAGCTGGATCTACCCTAGGATTTCAAGGGCTGCGTGAATTATGTTTCGTATATCGAACTTGATAAAATGTATATCAAGTAAAAATCTGATTTCTTCTTGATGAAATTTAGATCGGCGAAAAGTTGCATTCATCAAAAACCCGTGAACATCATGGATATAGAAAGTAAGTCAACATTAAGCCTGATCGTATTCTCGTAGTTATGTTTGATGAAACTCGCGTATTGTAATGAAATACACTTGTGAGAAACGACCGAATGTGGAGGAACTACCCACATGGCTCTAACTCTATAAGAAGCGAGTAGTAAGATAAATCATCTTTGAGGACAAAGATCCTGTTTAGGGGTAAATGTTGTGACAACCCGTCAATTTATGGTCGATATTTTATTCTCAAGTATTATTTAAAAACATTATTTTAATGTTATATTATGAACTCACTTATTTTGGGAAGAAATTTGGGTTTACGTCTTGAAGTAGCATCAACTACGTCTAAACCGGAGGATTCTACGTTACGTGCTTACGTTTACATACACCGTTCTTGGTGACAGTCCGACATTTCAGGAAATAAATTTATCCGTGAATATTATTTTGGGATTTTAAATTTGTATTGGTTCATAAACTCATAAATTTACGAGAAGATATTAGGACTTACGTGAATAATTTAACGTCTTTTACGACTAAACCGGAAATCCTAGGATTACGTATTTACGTTTTCGAACTCCGTTTTTGATGAGACAATTTTTATTAGATTCGTTGTGTCGTTGATTCATAATTTATAAAAACATTTTTCGTAAAACGACCTGAGGGCACGCAAATCGAGGAAACTAGAATCGAGGAGTACCCGTAAACTAGTGGGATGAGACAAGTTTACACTTGTCTCACCCCACTATGGGACATATAACATACCACCACCACATCAAAGTTGTGGCAAGTTATTAAGTAGGGACACTTGTCCCATAAGCTTTCCACCAAACCATTTATCTACACAAAACTAGCAAACTAAAACCATTTCTTCCATTTCTACATGCAAAACCACACACAATCCTCTCCTTTCTCTCTCAATATGCCGTCCTACCACCACCACTAAACACCCGATTTGATCTAAATTTAACCACAAATCCTATGTTATTTCTACATATGATGATGTCCTTTTGAAGACTTGTTGATTGGAGGTGATTTTAACAACTAGCAAGGAGTTTCCATGGAGATCAAGGGCTGAGTTTTGGAGAAGTCTACATATATTTGTGATCCTAGAAGTGGTGTTGATATCTCATAAGATTGGGTACCCAAAACCAAGCCTTATTCATCATCAATCCCATCTTTTCATCACTTTGGTGGTATAAAGATTGTTCTTCCTATCCTTTTGTTATTTTGAATATGTAATCTTGTATTTTATTTATTTATGTATATGTATATTATTATGAATGATGATTAAAAATATTATGTGGGGATTTGGTGTTGATAGATTTGATTAAAAAGATGAAAAACTACATGTAAAAGTGGTAAATCTTACATAATTTAGTAGGCTGTATAAAAACAGTAAACAACCATAGTTAAACTGATAAATGGTATAGATAAATTAATATACAGTAAGGTATGTGTCTTGTACATATGTGAGAGTTGCCCACTCAATTGAATCATTATAATGAGTGAGATATGATCAAAACAATATTGAAGTACCAATCAGAATAGTTTGTTTTGTGAGGACTGTTAGGGACACTTAGACTTAGATTGAGCAGTAGCTAAAACTAAGTTAATTGTATCACATAATATGAAGTTTATGTTATCCAAAAATGAGCTTCTATCCCCTTGTAGAACTCAAGATATGGTAAAAATGGTGAAAGTCAAAGTAAAAATCAGATTTGTGAAAATTAAAGTATATAGTATTATAATAGCACTCAAGTAAATAATATATAAAATGTAAACCTAAAACCCACTAACTTATATTATAAAATTAATATAAGTATGTACAATAATAAATAAATGACACATTTTACAAATATGGCAATTTGATAAATTTTATAAGTTATAAAACTATAAACATGATTTTTACGTCTTTTCGGCTAAAACCGTAAAATTAATGTTTTCGTCAATACTTAGATGGTCGGACCCGTCTAATGTAAAAATTTTATAACTCATCTACTGATATGTAAGTACATCTTACAAGTAGAAACCGATAAAACCCGAGCTTTATAACATATGGACATTAACGGGCCAAATTAGCCTTATTGGACTATTAATCCAACTAATTTGGCTAAACACTAATGGACTTGCTTATTGGGCTTAACCCACTTGGGCCCAACATGTAAGCATAAGACTGATGTTAAAAGTATAAGATGGACTAATATAAGGTAATGGGCCTATAATGGGCTCACTGGGCCTTGATAAGTAAAGAAGTTAAACTAGTGAAACTAGTATGAAAATTTAACAACACATGACACTACAATGAGTAAATAAAGATGTACAATCCCACTTGATCATCATCATATTCATAAAATCATCATATGTATACATAGTTATTGTTTTTATAAAGTCATTGGACAAGAGTTTAAGACGAGTATTATTTGTCTAGGTTTCCGTGATTGAAGCACGTACCATACATCCAAATCGCCGATAACCGCCTTTCCCAATCAACGTGAGTGCATAGCCTCGCACTCTTTTAAATGTTTTTATGAAATGTTTTATAAACCCGCGAGGGAGATAACATGTTAGTTTTAATAAAATAGGGCACCAGTTGTCCCGATTGTTTGTTATTGATTTTGACCTGAATGATTATATGACCCGATGTATGAAATGAAATGGATTATTAAAGTTAGGTTATGTCACTAAAAGTCCCATTAGCATGAATTGTGAACTACCAGTATTTGGTAGACGCTTATGCATATAATAGTTGGGGAAGATCACCCCAGTTCGCGCCTTGATGGTTGCTCCCCGTCGTTCCACATTGATTGGTAAGCGAATTTATGTATGAGAAGATTTATATAAGCGTGATTATTGTGGCGACACGCTGATTTAGATGGGCAAATGAGTTTCGGGTTAGCTACCCGTTGTTTGTTATAGTAAGGTAGCAATGTCATGCGGCTTATAATAATCCAATAACGAAAATACTGCTATACGCATTGAATTATAATATATTGCCTGACTTGCAATACGGGGTCTTATTATTGATATTATGTTCGTGTTTTGATTTTACATAACCATATTCATATAACGGTTTTTATTTAACTCTATACAACGTTATAAAACGTATTGTATGATGTATTTACGACATTGGTTCGTATAATGGTTTTGAAGGCAAAAGCCTATATTTTGATTTTGACAAGGATTTGTATAAAATGTTTTTGGCCTATTTTATGGCCTCCGACAAAGAATTGTACAAAAATGATTTTTGATGATGATTATTTATACCGATGATATATTAATGGTTTATTAAACTCTATGAATTCACTCGGCGTTTTCGCTGACCTTTTCTTTTAACATGTTTTATCTCAGGTACTTGAAGGTAATTCTCGGGAAAACGACAAGAATTCATGGCCCGCACTTAATTAACAATTTCCATTCAAATGTTTTGTAAAAATTGTATGAAATACTATGACTTGGGACCTATGTAAATTTGATATTTATGAATGGAAAATGCTTTATTATTAAACGACGTGATTTTAAGCGTTGTCTATGATTTGAGTAATGTGTTATCCCGTAGCACCAACGACTATTCCGCTGAACTAAAGTATGAATATTTGGGGGTGTTACAGTTTAACCTAATCTAACCAACTACAAACTTTGGCTTCTCTATAGAGTTACGCGATAGACAATAGAGTTATGCGAACCTAAAGCGTAAACCTATGGAATTTGAAGTAGGGGATCGTGTGATGCTCAAGGTATCACCTTGTAAAGGAGTTGTACGTTTTGTTAAACGCGGGAAACTGAACCCACGTTATGTCGTACCTTTCAAAGAAAAAGTATCATCACTTGTTCACTGGACGAATGACTTCATTCTAAACTTTGAGGACAAAGCTTTCATAACGGGTACGGACTGTAACCTTTCTGATTTTTGATCTTCTTGACACGTCACCAGTTTATTATTAATATTCTTTTACCACTGTAGTTTAGTCTACCACCTTAGCATGAGTGCTCATATTATAGTAAATATTGAGTATATACCTATAATACGTATAAACGTATAAACGTAGCAGTTTAACCATGAAGCTACCACTTTATTACATTTAAGTGTCATTGGACACGGTTTGAAGAGCTTGGCCTTATTAATTATATTATATTATAATTATTAATGATTATCCAAAGTACTACGTACCAAGACGGACTAGAACTTACCTATATAAAATTTAAACGCGAATCATTCGTACAAATTACCAAGACTTGTTCTATATCAACCCAAGATCAACAATAATCAATAATTCGACACCTTAATCTACTTTAGAACACACTAGTCGAATAATTAGTACATAAACACACAAATCAAATTATTTTCCATGTACATGTCACAATAATAAATCAAACTAAACTTATACATGAACAAAGTTATCAACTTAATCTTCCCTTGCATCCCTTTTTATTTCTACACGTTGGTAATACCTAAATATCTACCAAGATCAAGCTTTCTTTTGGTAAAAACTTGTACATGTCCCGCACTACAACCCCTAAGTAATCTTGATAGATCCTTGTACTATCCTTTTTCCCTTCACTTGAAAATGAACACATCATGGTTTAGCATTGATATCTGAAACATAGACTATGTAACCACACTCTTAACCACTTATAATCTTGTACAACAACTAGCAATTAAAAACATGTACTTGCTTGGCCTTTGGGGTGTTTACCCGACGGTTTCCTATGCACCCAATCATAAAGCTTGGTTTGAACTTTCACAAGCCAACAAAACATACAACCTTAGCTAATTAAGGATTGCACTCAGACCACTTTCAAAATAATGGGAGATTACTAGTAAACCGAATACCACATTGGGTCCGAAACAAACTAATATAAGTTTGTTATCTCACTCATACACAAACACACCTCAAACATACTCAATGCTCTCTTCTCTCATGCCGTGAACATAACTAAGCATAAACACACAAGCTTTCGTTTTTCTACATTCATACTTTGCTAAAGACGCGACTTGAGGTTATAAGCAAGAAGGTAGACGACGGGTTGACAGATAGACGAAGTTCTCACTTATTCATTACACTCTTGGAACATAGTATTGTGCTAAGGACGATTCGTAAGTACCTTGTGTTCATAATTCATTTGTCATCCTAACTAGTAACTAGTAACAAGTTAACTCTTTTCATTCAACACCTAAATACGAACTAAAATGATTATAAACCCATGAAACCCAATATCCAACATGAGAACATATGTATACGTGCATGAGTACTAGCAACTCGATGGCTAAGTTCTTACATAATCTTGAACCAAAATGGAACGGGTAGAAACAAGTAGTAACATGAACAGAACACATGCATAGTGTGATAGTACATGCATAAACTTATTTTCAACCCTAGCTTTCTTTAGAAATCTACTATAACCTTTATCGGCCCTTAAAGCCCTTGAACGAGAACCTTGAGAGCCCATAAGCTCTCGGCTTATTTTTAGATTCCACCCCATAAGCTATAAGCTCACGTGAGCTTATAGGGATATTTTGAGGCTTGTAAAACTAATAGATACACTAATGGACCTCTAAAAATACTAACGGGCCTTAACTAAATGTAATGAGGCCCAACAAAGCACATGAAGCCTTTTTAAGTGAAACGAGACTAAAGAGAAATTACCTATGACTTATTTAACTAAATAACATATTTGCAACCTAAACTAGAGCGAGTAACAAACAACTAGAACGTTTTTAAGCTTAGCATCAAGTTTGGAAGCTAATGGACTACTATTGCCAAGATTGAAACACATATCGAGCCCTAATAATTTTAGACAAGAGTCTAAGGGTCAAAGGTGTTGTCTTATAAACTTGAATCGTGCCTTATTAATATAAAACGTAGGTTTTAAACCCTAGGGACCACTTTTGACACTTTCATAAACATATTTGAGCCCCAATTTGTATTGGAAAATATTTTCAAAACTAAAAGGGGATGTTTTGAATGTAACGAGACCTAAGGATACGTTATGAAAAACTTTTTGTACAAAAAATGGTCGATTATAAACCTTAGGGACTAAACATGCCCTTTTTGAAACTTGAAACGAGCCCTAAGTATTTAATGGGAAACTTTTCGTGCCGTATATGGCACACTGCCATTTGGAGGGACTAAACATGTAACTATCGATACTAAATAAGTGTGGTAACTACTTTGGCAAAAAATGTCATCTGGTGAAACAGTGGGACTAAACAAATATGAACCGAAACTTATTAATAAAGGTTGTATCTTTTCGGGCCAAAAATGTAAAATTGGTGAAACATATGGATTTATTTAATTAATTTGATTACTATTAATAGTACAAGGACTAAAAGTGACATGTTACAATAATGAAGGACAAAAATGAGCACTATTCAAAACTTTGGGATTGAAGCTATAAAAAAAGTATTTACAAGAACTATTTTGGGACAGATACAAACCTTTGGAATTATTGTTGGAACTTTATAAATTATTAAATGAATTTAATAATCTATTTATGAACGAGACTAAAATCTTGTACAACGTATTCTTAAAAGGTCATCGAGGGTACAAATTAAAAGGAACAAATGAACGAATATATATATACACTTAAGTCATAACAGTATATATAAGATTAGAAAATATATATACTTGTGGACTAATTATAGAACTTGAAGGAAAGTACTATTGTTGAGCCGTATATATTTATTATATATCCATACACTGAGACATACTCATTTACTTAGGTATTTGACGTACTATGTGCATTGTGACTTGGATACTTTGATCATTTTTCGAGCATTATTCAGGTGAGTTCATTGCCCCACAGTTTGAATAAACTGTTAATTGTTTTATAGCGCGAGTGTTATAAATAGATCTATTTGAAATTGACCATCCCTGTCTGGGTGAGTAGCGTTCACTGTGCCTAGGCCAAAACAACAGACGTAAACCATGTCGGATTTTTTAAGACGTGCTTTTGGGTGGTCCTCATATGTTGTGGACACCTACCACCGTCTAGCGTCAGTTTACGGACAATAGGGAATGTAATTGGTTTATAGTGTTTTCTTCATTCAGTTTAATTAGTGAGTATAGCAGTTTCAACTCGTTTACATATGAATGGATCAATTTGGGTTGTCTTATCTCTAACACGTCAAACAGGCAACATTAGTGTATATATAAAAGAGCAGAATCACGTTTCCATAGAAACAGTGATTCTCCTCTCATACATAATAAACAATGCTTTCTTCGTTCTCTCACAGCCTCAGCTTTGTCTCACAATAAACATACACACTAAACAAACACGGTTTTGATGTTGACCCGTTTTGATGATCCGTGTGAATTGATTATGCTTTGGCGTTATCCCTCTTCCCCCCTAATCGTTAATCACAATGGCTTGCCCTTTGGAAAATTGCAATTAATTATGTTTCCCTCTTTAATTGGCCTTTCGTGATTAATCCCTTTCTCTCATATCTGTATGTGACAAATAAAAAACCCTCACATATCTGTATGTTTCTTCCCATCAATCTAAACATGTTTGTGTTTCTATACTGATACTTTCTATACAAACATAGTTTTCCCTATTTATTGGGGGTTTCAGGTATCTTTTGTTTTTTCATACATATATTATCTTGATTCATAATTACAGGACTGATAATTACATGATTGATTCGTAATTTTCACTATTTATTGTCATCGTCGTTCTTGATTGATGCTTGATAAGCTTAAAAACTCAATTCATGATGTTCGTTCCTAATTGACTGCTCGAAGGTTATCTTGATTCCTGATTACATGATGTTATTTTATGCAAAAAATATATGATCTTGGTTCCTGATTTTGCTTCCTAATTATTTCCTTAATCAGCTTCCAAGCTGAAAAAAGGTTGTCGTCTTGCTATATTTGTGCCACTAAACTCTTCTGCCCTTGATCTTGATATTGTTGTTGTTTTTGGTTCAGGTATTCAGATAGGACATGCGCCGACTCACATTTGCCTTGGTGCTTTACTGTCGGATGAGCGGGATGTACGTGAGACAAGCCTACCGTTTGGCGGGGCAGCTCATTAGAGATGCAGCCATAGGGGGTATGTCCTTGCCGTGCTGAATGTCAGCTCTGCTTTTGTATGTATACAAACTTAAGAAAGACCCCGACTCTCATTTGCGTTGGTGTCTACTTTCTGCTAAAACCATATAAAACTTTGTGAGTCGGTACTATCCCAATGGCATCCTTATTTTACTGTTTATTAACTTTATTATATATATGCTGACATAATAGAAACCAGATCGTGGCAGCGTGACCTTGTAACACCCCCAAATTTACAACGCAGCGGAATACAACATTGGGGTGCTACTTCATAATACAAGATCACGAGTCACAGTAAACGTATTTTAAAAGAAACGTTTACCAATGATGATTTCATCAAAAGATCAGAGTTACAAGGTCCCAATAAATTAAGAAAACTTATTTCAAATAAGTTGCAATATACAGTTTTTAATCTTTGTAAAATAAAAGATTTTTATCCAATGTACAAAGTTCACCAAGTCTACTTCCTTCGATACCCGCATCCAATCCTATCCAAGCATGCCAATATAAACCTGAGATAAACATGCTTAAAAGTCAACAAAAATGCTGAGTGAATCCATAGAGTTTATAAACAATAACTTTGAACACAAGCTTAATAAACATTTTATTCATAAATACAATATATCCTCGTATGATCCTCGCAAGAAAACATACTCCGGAAAGGTCGTTAGGCCAAAATAGATCTATTATTATTGTACCAGCGTTTATCGGTTATCGGTAATTAACGGTCCATGAAGGAAAGGCCACAACATAACACTCATAGCAACGTTCACATAATAAAACTACTTGTGTTCGATTTTCTAAAACAAGAATGTATCCCCCTCGCGGGTTTATAAAACATAAAAGGATTTAAATGCGAGGCTATGGACTCACCTTAGTCACGAGGTAAGTGAACCACGGTACTCAGAAGTTGAGTAGAAACGGTAGTGGTAAGCCGATCATCGATGATATGGATGCCCGGGAAACACGAAAGCCGCAACCTATCAAAATAAGGCGCGCGTTAAGACTCGAACTCAATATCGATATATACTAAGTATAATATGAATTTAACATTTTCAAAGTATTTATATTTCAAAACCATTGACACTAACCAAATAAATCCATACTAACCCAGTTATTCAACAATACCCGTTTAAACACTTGTACACTTGAAATTGACCCGTCATACGACGCAAAGTCAACGCAAGTCAAACTATTCTTATAGCTTAATTGGACCAGTAGTTAAGTCATTTATATCATGACTAAACACTTGAGTAAGTCACCATATCCAATAGTGAACACTCAAACTCACGTCACACGAGTGTCCAAATATCAATCAACATGTACACTCCAAATGTACACACCGATCTACCCTATCTAGACTCGTCCAATTTAGATGAAACTTGGTGTCAAGGTCACTTATAACCTGTATAAGACCCTGACAAAATTTGAGCCAAAGTTCTCACTTTAAAACCAATCAACTCGACACTTTACTCGACTCTAAATTTGGAACAGAATTGTACACTTGTTTCATAAAACCATTTAGACCACTTTAAAAGTATTATTTGGACATTCCACCTTTTAAACCAACTACTAGACTCGTGATAATAAGTTTATAATCTTAAAAGCCAGTAGTATCATTTATTTAATCAAGCCTAAAGTCCCAGAGAGTCGACACAAAATCAGCCACAATTTCGGATTGTGCCGATTTGCGTCTCCCGGTACACGAATACTAAATCTAGCATAACTTTTGGCCCGTAATGAGTTAGAAGCTCATTCAAGCGGCAAAACGAGTGTCTTGAAGATTACTACAAAAAAATAAAATGATCTCAGCCTATATCCAAACTCAAACCCACGGATTTATTAAATAAATAATCTGCCTAAAAATACCCATTTCAAAATGACTCAATCTCTCCTTTTTATCAACATGCATCAACAGGCACCTCATTCTAACATCTAATCTATCATTCCTAATATCAAAAACGGTCTCTAGCACCACTTGATCATCCTAGAGTTCATTTGGTTAAAATAATACATGCATGCACTAAAAATCCCCATTATAATATTAATAACACAATTTTTTACCCATAAAAATGGATCAAACCCACTTGTTCATCAAGAAATAATTTGAAAGAGATGAAAGTTATTGCATGTTTGTAAAAATTGTACCAAAATGATCACAATCAAATTTTAGGATTGGGTCTTACCTTGGTTTGCTTGGATTCAAGTTAGAAAATGGAAATCAAAGGTGTTTTGGGGTGTGGTGTTCACGGCAAGAAAGAAAAGAAAGAGAGGGGAGATAAATTTTTATTGTGTATGGTGTTGTATGTGTTTTTAGAGTAAGAAAATCCTTTTATATGGTGGTTAGTTGGGGTAGTTTCTGTAAATTGTTATTTCTTTTGGAGTAAAGTGTAAATATTAGTTAAAAAGCGGGAAATGACTATTAGTCAATTTTAGAAATATTTACGAGAGTCGGGTTGCGTCCCGGGTTCATAGAAATATAAATTTTGTTTGTTAAATCGATCGTTTTAATAGTTAAACGCACACAAAACGAAATAGTAAAGTCCGACTCGACTTAATACGTAATGAAATAAAAATTTTAGAAATATCAAATATCGAAATAATCGACATTAAATTATAATATTTGGGCATCTATTGGCATCGCGATCACTAGTTATCCTCGTCACTCGTTAGAACGTAAAAATAAAACGTTCAATATTTGTTTCAACTTAAACCGTCAAACGTCATAATAATTAACGTTATCATATACTAAAAAAATACTAGAAAAATAGAATCAAATTATGATTATATTTTTACGGGGTTTACAGACCTTTTAACGTTGGCTTATATAGGGGCCGTATGGCTTATTTAATTTCAGCTTATGTTTTACAAGCTTATATGGCCTTGGTAAGTATGATGGTGTCATGTTCCGGAGTATTATATATGGGGCAGTGATGATATTAACAAATGGTTTTTGCGTGAATTTGAACAAAGTTTGAGATTGGTCGTATCTTGGTGGGGTAATTTATTCATAATGTTTCGCATCCGTAGAGGTTTTATCCTTTTTCTTTCATACTTTTTTTTGTACAGATCTAAACCTCTAAACGTCTAAAATAAAAACGACATTTGTTGTTTAGGCTTATATGGTGGGTTTATTACATGATTTCGGCTAACATTTTTATTGGTAACTTTTTCTGCCTTCTTTTGACAAGAAAGAGTTACAGTGATGGTCAGATATATTTTTCACCTTTGTATATTTATCGGGTTAACCCTGTGTCGTTCTCGGACTTTGTTGCGGTGGGATGAAATCTGTTGAAACTGTGTGTCTTTTGGACATGTTGTTCAGTAACAGTTAGCGTGGGTTGGCAGAACCCTTAGCTTGGCGGGGTGACCTTTTGGTCGCAGCTATGACAGGCTCTCGGTAAGACCGTTGGTGGCTATTTAATGCTTGGAAATTATTATATTATATAAAGTTAATAAATAAGTAAAATCAAGTTTTCTATAAACAATGTAATACTCACACACTGAAGTGCTTTTCTGGCCGTCGGCGACTGAGGTTATGTTTCTTTCCCCTTTTTTATATAGTATCGCTTATTTGATTTTAGCTTATATAGGGCGCGTATGGCGTATTTGATTTCAACTTATGTTTTATAACCTTATATGCCATTGGTTAAGTATGATGGTGCCATCTTAAAGAGTATTTGTAACACCCCATTTTGATAATGAAATGTCATGCGTAATTATGGCGTGTCATCAAAGCATACAAGGATAAATGTTTAAAACATTACATGACCATAGGGATAACCGGAATCAAACATCGGTTCCCAAACATAAGCCCAAAACATAATAAAGCAAAAGAAATGAATGAAAGACTACACAAGCATAAATATATGAAGGCAAAAGGAAAAGAAGTCTCTAGCAGCTTCCATCATATGCATGTCCTCCAAATGCTTGAATCTTTCCTAGGGTACCTGCCGTTTTGGGACATGGAAAGGAAAGTAACGGCTGAGCAAAACGCTCAGTGCACGGATATAGACATAGTATGAATGACTAAGCATAATAAAGACTTAATAGCAGCGGAAATGTATAAGTCCTGGAAAACCTGGAACATGTTCATAAAACTGGTTTTATAGTTTGAAAAGCCTTATGTTTATCTTATGAAAACTGTTTAACATATTTTACCATTAGCCAATATAGGTCATGAAAATCCACCGTTCATGAATACTTGGAGGGGTGACCTCATCATGCAAATTAGAGGGGCTGCCTCTAATTTAAATATACTGGTTCTGGGTAGGAGGGATCAGCTCCTTGTGAAGGATGCAAGGCACACACCACATTCACCATGAAATCCTGACTGAAAACATATAACTAGGATGCACCCATACGCCCCACATGATAAATATAATATAAATGGCCAAAAGCTGAAGGGACGCCACGAGCAATCACTCTGTCGTGGTGAAGTCATAACATCAGTGCCTCTAATGTTATGGTTATGGTACCTCCATAACTAGGTGAAACTGGTCATGCATGTATATGGCTTTAGGTATTCTAATTAAACATAAGCAATTCAAAAACATATAAAACAAATACTGGGAAAACAGTTGGCTGCATACGGGGAATCCTAATAAGGAAAGAATGTCCATACTGAAAGGACGGGAATCCGTACCTTATGTCCAGTGAACGAAGAAGATGAACTGAGAGGAATCCTACTTCCGTATCACTAGTGCTACATAAATACATACATGAATAAGTATCTGCTTACTAAATACGTAGCTGGTTTTATGTCATGTCTTAGCTTATTTTATATGTTCTTACCATGTTTTACTGTTTTAAAGCCTTAAACTGTGTTTATCTTACATTCTGTTTAATCTGATTAAGTATTTCTGGTATTTCATGTATTATTATACTTACTGTGTAATAATAAGTAACTTTCCAAAAATAGCAGGTTTCCTAAAATAGAAAGTTTCCAAAAAGAGAATGTTTCCAAAATAGAAAGTTTCCAAAAATAGAAAGTTTCCAAAAATAAAGAGTTTCCAAAAATAGAAAGTTTCCACAAATTGAAGTTTTCCAAAAATAGAAAGTTTCCAAAAATAGAATTACTGTTTAAAATAGATAAGTTTCTAAAAATAGAAAGTTTCCATAAATAGATCAGCTGCCTTAATTAAATAAGTTTCCATAAATAGAAAGTTTCCATAATTAGAATTAAGCTGGTTAAATAAGCTAAGTATATAAGCCTAAGCGTTTTCATGATTATTTTCTAAGTCATATGATATAATGTATAGTTTATTAATTATTTTATGTAATTAAAATAAACTATAGGTTAAAATATTTAATTAAAGTATAACATGTTTTTAATTAAATAGGGTTAAATACTTAGGTTAAAACATGTATTATTATTTATTAATAATATAACCTAAGTCATGTTAATTAATTAATTATAACCATGGTTTTTAAATAATTAATTAATTATAAGTCTTAAAAATATAAAATACTTAGGTTAGTAATTTCATGATTTTAATAATTAAAATAACCTAAGTCATGTTATTAAATTAATCATGTCATATTATTAATTTAATTTTAACATAAGATCATAAAAATAAAAATAAACTAAACATACACCATGAACCGGATCTTGACTAAGAACCATGAACCGGACATGAAATCGATACCATACCCCGAACCAAATCGGGGTACCCCTTGTCTTGATGCTGCCGTGGGACCCACACCAACCAACCGGGACCATATGGTCTCGGTGGTGGTCGTGTAACCAAACCGAGACCCTCTCGGGTTCGGTGTAGGCTGCGGCCAAAACAAAACACCCCTAAAATATTACTTTTGATTTTATTCAAACCCAAATTCATGTTAGATCTATGATTTAATTAGGTTTTATGAAAAACATAACATGTTCTTAATTAATTAAAAGATTTAATCAAAAGAAAAAGGTTTAAAAGGATTACCGAGTGCGTGGATCTAAGTAACAATGAACAAACACGAACACCAACAAGAATTCCAAGATCAAAGATCAACAAACACCCCTTTGGTGTTGTTTGAGGGTGGCGGCCAAAAGGAGAAAAAGAAGGAGGAGGAGGATTTTAGGTTTTCTGTAAAATTCTTCTGTAAAGTTAAATGAGTAGTGTAAATTTCCTTAACCTCCTTTTAGTAAATTTTGATGGGCTTGGCCCATCCTCCTTCCTAATTTCGTGGCATATGGGCCCACATGGGATAACCCGATCATTTTCCGTGTCTAATTAATAAGTGTGTTCTCATGTTCGTGTTTTACGTGTTTGTTCGTGTTTATTTGTGTTCGCGTTTTGTGTGTTCTCGTTAAATAATTACCATGACCTAATATATTTATTTACGCTCGTAATAAATATATATATATATATGTAATTAATAATAGTTCATGATTTAATTACGTTCGTGATTTCATGATCGCATGTTCGTGATTAATTATTGTTTAAAATAATTATTGCGTGTTCGTGCGTAATAAATACTTATCGTGTTCTAACACGTACGTAATACGTAAAATCCTAACACGTAAACGTAATCATACTATAAAAGGAAAGTTTTAATCTAGTACGTACGATCTTAAGGGTACTATTCATGATAAAAGCATGCGGGTTTTACAACTCTTCCCCCCTAAAAAGAATAATTCGTCCCCGAATTATAGGTAACCTAACTGAGAGAGAAACATACCCGAATCAAACTGAGAGGGTATGTAAGATAATTGAACGTGCGGGTTTCCTGGCAGAAAGAATGCAGAACGTGACATGTCTTGAAAGGACATGGAACGTGACGTGACTGAAAGGACATATCTAGTTGATAAGAGAAAAACGGATAAAAGTCCGGATGAACTTGTCCGTTTCCAAGTGGCCTCCCTCTTGGAACGGTTCATTCAGAAGATCCTGACACTAATGATAAATCTTGGTCCTCCTGACCTTGACTTGAAATACGAAGAAGTTCTTGGTTATCAACTTAAGGTAGATCCCCTAAATCGATCGAGGGAAAAAAAAATTTAACGTATAAGGGCAACTAAAACGTTACGATGCAAGACAATCTGACTTAACTGATAACTAGAAACGATGCGCAAGACATAAAGAAACGTAGTACATGAAAAATTTTGAACGTGATACGTGAAAATTTTTGAACGTGCTACGTGGAGATATGGCGAGTGTAGTATGAGTAAACATATCATGATCCATGATACGTATAACATATCTTGATCATGATATGAGGAACGTGGAATGAACATGACATGTGAAACATATCGTGATCATAGAATACAATGGCGGTAACGTCAAACGCTACAAGGTGAGACGTGGGGTATGACGTGAAACGTCTATCTAATGATGGAGAGTTATACTAAACTTGGGTCTGGTCTCTCAAGTTCTTGCAAACTACCCAGAATGAGAAAAGAAATGAACGTAAAATCGTAAGCTAAAATACGATGATGAACGTGAATAGTGTCACGAACGCGAGCGCGAAAGCAAGGCGTGGAATTAGAATGAAGACGTGAAGTAATTTAGGAGTACAATTAGGAATCTTTGTCTGACCCGATAGCTGAGGGATTACCAAGTGGTCGGATGAGCCTTGGCTGGAACATGTCCGATCAATCTGTTGGTTCTAAAATCCTAACAAATGTAAGGATTCTGTAGACTTGATCAAACTGTTTGCAATAAACAGATAGCATCATGCTTCTTCTGAGTTTGCGTTAAACTGGTAACCAAAATCCGTGGAGATCTTGTCCCATTTCAGTTCACCATTTCAGATGATGAAAAACATCCCAGTCTGTTGGTGTCCTATCTTAACCTGTTGGTATGTCAGGTACTTAGATATGAACGTAAGTGTATCTTGCTTCGTAGAACTTGATACATAGGAGTTTGCGAAACTCTGAGTCTCTGAATCTAGACTTCTCCTAGCGTAGGATTTTCTAGAACACCTAATGTAGTGTAGGGTTCTCTCCTTTACGCATAAGCTGAGTCAGTAAGATTAACCGTAGAAATCCATGTGATTCAGCGTGTCACTGTAATCAAACAGAATTGATATTGGAAAATTTTTCTAGGGTAAAATTTCTCTTGTCATAGAATTTGCAACATAGTGCAGATATGGTCTTCCTGTTCTTCTTTGGATTTAAAGGAAATCAGGTTATCCTCAATGAAAACACTGATGAATTTGCTATGAGTTCATGGAAACTCATTCTTATAATGCCGTTGGAGCATTGATGAGACTAATTCAAAATTATAAATCTAGCATGATCGAGTCGTGTACGAATAGCAGTCATGGACATGTCCTGCTGTTTCATTCGTCACTGTTGTCAGCATGATCATGAGTTCGATCTTGGAAAAGTAATTAACACCATACGGTTGATTGGACATGCCGTCAATGCGTGGAGGAGAATAACGGTCATGAATGGTGATTTGTTTAAGTCAACGGTAGTCGACACATAATCTCATGGTACCATCCTTCTCCTTGTAGATTCTTCTGGAATGTATAGGAAGACTCTGGAATAATCAACTGGCTATGCGTAAAAGAATTAAGTGGTCGTGTCTTACTGACAGCTAGAAAATTTTAGCGACCATGGCTAACAACGCACATGCTTGTAAGCATAGATAATTTGTATAGATTTTCCCGATGGAAAATCAAGCTGAACGTGTTCAGGAGCCTGAACATTATTGTACATAATTATGAATCGTAGCATGGTGTGCTGTTCATAGTCCATAATTAGGATAAAATTCATCTGGTCTGTCCGAGGAAATGCGTTAGCAGCTTGGATCTCATCATTAAACTGAAGGAAAACCTTCGTATGCGTGGGAATACAAAAGGCGTCCTTCATGGTCATCAAATAATGATTTATGGTTACAAGAATGAAAGTGACATCGGCAACGTGACAGTTCTCACTGATGCGCCGGTAATGATATTGAAATTCTTGTGGCCTAATTAATACATGGCACAACCAAAAGGATATACCCTTGGAGGGTACCCTGAATTTCTTAGAAATGTTCCATAGTTGGACGTGAGTCATGTGTCTTGACTCGTTTCCTGGAACTATAAGCATGACATATGTCTTGACTGGTGCCTTGACATGTGTCTTCGGGAGGTATACGTGAGACATGTGTCTTGACTGATGTCTTGACATGTGTCTTCAGAAAGTATACGTGAGACATGTGTCTTGACTGATGTCTTGACATGTGTCTCGAGAGGTGAAACAAATATAACCACAATATAAGGTTATTATGCCAGAATTGGCGGATCGGTTGGACTACTAATCCTTGTATTCCTGACCACGTCCGTGGCCAGAGTTGCGGTTGCGATTTCTAGGATAGTTGTTGTCATAGTAGTGGTTACTATCGTCCTGTCTGTCAGTTCCATGATGGTCATTCTCATGACCGTGATTCATGTAACTATTCAGCTGAGTGGCCGGCTGGTACCGGTTTGCACTCATATGGCTGAAATGACAGCCGAATGACGTGTGACATGTAACTAAGAATTAGGGACAATGATTGATGGGAATCGTCTGATGGTGAAGCATCTTCTCGTCCAATTGCTTTGCTCCGACGCCTTTGTCTTCGTCTAGTAGGATCTCCAGGTTGTGAACAACATCCGCATCTCGTAGCATCTCCGAACGTCAGCAGCGTCAACCTTTAGTAACATCTCCCAGTTATGAGCGGCATCAGCAATCTTGTAGAATATCAGCAATTGAAAATACGCCTGAGGTGATTCAGAATCGACTAGCGAATACTCGGAAGTATTGAAAGTGAAATACACATGGATTAAGGTACGTGTAATACACATGAAATACGGTACGTGGAGTACACGTGGATTGCACATGAAATGATCGGTATGGGGTCGATCATTTATCATGATTTAAGGAAAGTATATCGGTTAAACGGTTACGAAAACCATCATGATAACCTGGCAATGCCAGTATATACCTCATTCTGGTTGCATAGAGGAACGCTAAAGTGTGGTTACACAAAATTCAACGATGATTTGCCTGACAGCATGATTAATGAAAACCAACCATGACTATCATGAAAGCAGAATTTAATGAAATGCAACAATGTCTTGCGTGAAAGCACAAAATAACAAACGAGGTGTAAGACGTAATCAACATGAAGACGGAATTATCATGAAGGAACATAAAACGATCTATCATAAAGGAGTGTATAACATAATCAACATGAAACCGAAGTTAACCATGACAGTATGAAAACATACTTGACATAAAAACATATAAAACTTATGAGGGGACATGAAAAAAAAATTTATGCCAATAAATCATGAGAAAAATTTTATGCATGAAAATAGTGCATGAATGCGTAATGTAGTTTATAAAAACCTTTTTTTTATATGTGCGAGGGGACGCCTATGGGTCGGTCCCAAAACAAAAGATATGGCGAGGGGACGCCTATGGGTCGGTCCCAAAGTTAAAAGTTTTGATAAAAGCACATGCGACTAAATAGGGCAAGTCCTTTACCAACCATTACTTAGTCATAATCCCTGCAACAATGATGCATGAAACATAAATCAATGAAACTTATCTGTCAAAACTTACCAGAAAAAAATTTTATGTGACTAGTTATGAACTACTGGGTTTCAGTCCACATAGTCACAGTTCACGAGGAACATTATGCATGAAACAATGACACATAAATAAATATGAATGACGGTTGTCCATCCATATTAGTAAAACAATATCGATGAAAACATCAAGGTTAAAACCTCAAGGTGCTGAAAACATCATGGTTAAAACAACAATGCGCTGAAAACATCAATATGTAGAATAACAGACGTTGGCTTAGGAAGCTCCTGGTGACTACCCACTAGTCACATGTCGAGTTTTAGAGCCTAAAGGTCGAAGCCTTGGCTCTGATACCATAATTGTAACACCCTATTTTGATAATGGAATGTCACGCGTAATTATGGCGTGTCATCAAAGCATACAAGGATAAATGTTTAAAACATTACATGACCATAGGGATAACCGGAATCAAACATCGGTTCCCAAACATAAGCCCAAAACATAATAAAGCAAAAGAAATGAATGAAAGACTACATAAGCATAAATATATGAAGGCAAAAGGAAAAGAAGTCTCTAGCAGCTTCCATCCTATGCATGTCCTCCAAATGCTCGAATCTTTCCAAGGGTACCTGTCGTTTTGGGACATGGAAAGGAAAGTAACGGCTGAGCAAAACGCTCAGTGCACGGATATAGACATAGTATGAATGACTAAGCATAATAAAGACTTAAAAGCAGCGGAAATGTATAAGTCCTGGAAAACCTGGAACATGTTCATAAAACTGGTTCTATAGTTTGAAAAGCCTTATGTTTATCTTATGAAAACTGTTTAACATATTTTACCATTAGCCAATATAGGTCATGAAAATCCACCGTGCATGAATACTTGGAGGGGTGACCTCATCATGCAAATTAGAGGGGCTGCCTCTAATTTAAATATACCGGTTCTGGGTAGGAGGGATCAGCTCCTTGTGAAGGATGCAAGGCACACACCACATTCACCATGAAATCCTGACTGAAAACATGTAACTAGGATGCACCCATACGCCCCACATGATAAATATAATATAAATGGCCAAAAGCTGAAGGGACGCCACGAGCAATCACTCCGCCGTGGTGAAGTCATAACATCAGTGCCTCTAATGTTATGGTTATGGTACCTCCATAACTAGGTGAAACTGGTCATGCATGTATATGGCTTTAGGTATCCTAATTAAACATAAGCAATTAAAAAACATATAAAACAAATATTGGGAAAACAGTTGGCTGCATACGAGGAATCCTAATAAGGAAAGAATGTCCATACTGAAAGGACGGGAATCCGTACCTTATGTCCAATGAACGAAGAAGATGAACTGAGAGGAATCCTACTTCCTTATCACTAGTGCTACATAAATACATACATGAATAAGTATCTGCTTACTAAATACGTAGCTGGTTTTATGTCATGTCTTAGCTTATTTTATATGTTCTTACCATGTTTTACTGTTTTAAAGCCTTAAACTGTGTTTATCTTACATTCTGTTTAATCTGATTAAGTATTTCTGGTATTTCATGTATTATTATACTTACTGTGTAATAATAAGTAACTTTCCAAAAATAGCAGGTTTCCAAAAATAGAAAGTTTCCAAAAATAGAAAGTTTCCATAAATAGAAAGTTACCAAAAATAGAAAGCTTCCAAAAATAGAAAGTTTCCAAAAATAGAAAGTTTCCAAAAATAGAAAGTTTCCACAAATAGAAGTTTTCCAAAAATAGAAAGTTTCAAAAAATAGAATTACTGCTTAAAATAGATAAGTTTCTAAAAATAGAAAGTTTCCATAAATAGATCAGCTGCCTTAATTAAATAAGTTTCCATAAATAGAAAGTTTCCATAATTAGAATTAAGCTGGTTAAATAAGCTAAGTATATAAGCCTAAGCGTTTTCATGATTATTTTCTAAGTCATATGATATAATGTATAGTTTATTAATTTCTTCATGTAATTAAAATAAACTATAGGTTAAAATATTTAATTAAAGTATAACATGTTTTTAATTAAATAAGGTTAAATACTTAGGTTAAGACATGTATTATTATTTATTAATAATATAACCTAAGTCATGTTAATTAATTAATTATAACCATGTTTTTTAAATAATTAATTAATTATAAGTCTTAAAAATATAAAATACTTAGGTTAGTAATTTCATGATTTTAATAATTAAAATAACCTAAGTCATGTTATTAAATTAATCATGTCATATTATTAATTTAATTTTAACATAAGATCATAAAAATAAAAATAAACTAAACATACACCATGAACCGGATCTTGACTAAGAACCATGAACCGGACATGAAATCGACACCATAAACCGAACCAAATCAGGGTACCCCTTGTCTTGATGCTGCCGTGGGACCCACACCAACCAACCGTGACCATATGGTCTCGGTGGTGGTCGTGTAGCCAAACCGAGACCCTCTCGGGTTCGGTGTAGGCTGCGGCCAAAACAAAACACCCCTAAAACATTACTTTTGATTTTATTCAAACCCAAATTCATGTTAGATCTATGATTTAATTAGGTTTTATGAAAAACATAACATGTTCTTAATTAATTAAAAGATTAAATAAAAAGAAAAAGGTTTAAAAGGATTACCAAGTGCGTGGATCTAAGTAACAATGAACAAACACGAACACCAACAAGAATTCCAAGATCAAAGATCAACAAACACCCCTTTGGTGTTGTTTGAGGGTGGCGGCCAAAGGAGAAAAAGAAGGAGGAGGAGGATTTTAGGTTTTCTGTAAAATTCTTCTGTAAAGTTAAATGAGTAGTGTAAATTTCCTTAACCTCCTTTTAGTAAATTTTGATGGGCTTGGCCCATCCTCCTTCCTAATTTCGTGGCATATGGGCCCACATGGGGTAACCCGATCATTTTCCGTGTCTAATTAATAAGTGTGTTCTCGTGTTCGTGTTTTACGTGTTTGTTCATGTTTATTTGTGTTCGCGTTTTGTGTGTTCTCGTTAAACAATTACCGTGACCTAATATATTTATTTACGCTCGTTATTAATATATATATATATATGTAATTAATAATAGTTCATGATTTAATTACATTCGTGATTTCATGATCGCATGTTCGTGATTAATCATTGTTTAAAATAATTATTGCGTGTTCGTGCGTAATAAATACTTATCGTGTTCTAACACGTACGTAATACGTAAAATCCTAACACGTAAACGTAATCGTACTATAAAAGGAAAGTTTTAATCTAGTACGTACGATCTTAAGGGTACTATTCATGATAAAAGCATGCGGGTTTTACAGTATTATATATGGGGCAGTGATGATATAAACCAATAATTTTGAGTCAATGAATTTGAACAAAGTCTGAGATTGGCCGTATCTTGGAGGGGTAATTCATTTTCAAAGTTTTGCAGCCATGTCGGTTTTATCCTCTTTGTTTCATACCTTTTTCGATCTGAGCCTCCGAAAGTCTAAATTAAAGACACTATTTGTTGTTTAGGCTTATATGATTGTTCTATTACTTGATTTTGTGTGTTTTTTTTTTCAGCGAGAGAAGGCAGCGTTTGTGAGGGGCGAGAATACAGTTTTTTAATAAGTAATAGAGGAGAATCACTGTTTCTATGGAAACTTGATTCTCTTCTGGTCACTGAAAACGGGTCGGCATCAAAACCGTATGTGTTTAGTGTAGCATTGTTTATTATGTATGAGAGGAGAATCACTGTTTCTGTGGAAACGTGATTCTCCTCTTTTATATAGGGCCCGTATGGTGTATTTGATTTCATCTTTTTATAACCTTATATGCCCTTGGTTAAGTATGATGGTGCCATCTTACAGAGTATTATATATGGGGCAGTGATGATATAAACCAAAAAATTTCAAGTCAATGAATTTGAACAATGTCTGAGATTGGCCGTATCTTGTCTGGGTAATTCATTTTCAATGTTTTGCAGCCATGGCGGTTTTATCCTCTTTGTTTCATACCTTTTTCTCTTACAGATATGAGCCTCCGAAAGTCTAAATTAAATATGCTATTTGTTGTTTAGGCTTATATTATGGTTCTATTACTTGATTTTGTGTGTGTTTTTTCTGTGAGAGAAGGCAGCGTTTGTGAGGGGCGAGAATACAGTTTTTTAATAAGTAATAGAGGAGAATCACTGTTTCTATGGAAACGTGATTCTTCTCTGGATCAATGAAAACTGGTCGGCATAAAAACCGTGTGTGTTTAGTGTGTGTGTTTATTGTGAGAGAAGGCTGAGGCTGTGAGAGAACGAAGAAAGCATTGTTTATTATGTATAAGAGGAGAATAACTGTTTCTTTGGAAACGTGATTCTCCTCTTTTATATATAGACTAATATCACCTTGACCCCCGACAACTAGAACATATATTACTAGGCCATGCTTCTTTGAGGTTATGTAGGAAACGAGGTATACTTTTATTAAAAACAGATTACAATTAATAAAACTAACAAAATATGAAGACAAAAAATAAATAACAGTAACGAAGAAAGCAGTAAAACTAAGACGACATAATTATAAACGATAATTAAATAAAACAATAAAATAATAAAAAGACTTACTAAATAACCAGCAAGTCGAGGCACGCGTAATACACGCTTAGAACTAAAGAGCCGAGGCACGTGTTTGACACGTTTCCCTTAAAACAGATTCGTCGTCTGTTTCACAGGGTACAACAGCCGAAACAGTAAGTTGTACTGTCGGACTTAACAAAACTGCCTGGAATTTCACCTTTTTAGATGCGTACTCTATATGTTGGAAATCAATAATAATACTTACTGATTTGATGTGTGTAAAAGCTATGGAATTAGGCCTCTATTTTATACACAATAGACTCCCTTTCAGTTATTACTCATCCAACCGATGTGGGGTAAAAAATAAACTATTTTGTTTCCCTTTAGGCATGGTACCAAATGCCTAACTTTGAGACACGATATCTCATTCACTTTAGCTTTATTTCGGACACATAAAGGCTCATTGCGAAGCTCTTTTCAAGGAGAACGCGAACCTATAAAGTATCACTAATATATATATATGATGCATACATATACATAATTGTGTCCAAAGTTGGTCAAAATTCTTTTTGCCAACAATATTTTCCAACAATCCCCCACATGAATAGAGATCAGTAATACACAAAAGTTTTAATAAAATTCCAACAGTTGAATCTTGCATAGGATAGGTAGGTGTGGCCCTTTGAACCTTTCATTGTGAGATGCACTTATTCTCCTAGATCTAAGTAGACGCGATGTCTTTGAACTTAGCCTCTATTTACGTAGACGACAATACACACCCACTCAAGACTCTCCCTAACATTGTCAAGTCCTCATAGTCTTGTTCGTTATGGTCATGAACACTAGCCTGGTTCTGCAAGATCTCTTTGAAATTGCACCCCCACAATTTCCTTCGAAGCGACCCCTACTTCTCTCTCACATAGGTGATTTCATCTTGAATCATTAAAAACATATGTTTTATGATTTCATCTTGAATCATAATGCTTTATGATTTCATCTTGAATCATTTAAGCCATATGTTTAACCTCTCAATAAGTCACATTGTTCTAGGAATGGACTAGGAAAGTTACTGTATTAAGTAACTTCCCCACATTGACATGACTTCCCCCACATTTCTATGATTAAGTTGTCCTATTGAACCCAGATCTTGGGATCCCTAATCAAATAGGTTAGGTTTTCCTTCATAGAAACTCATTCCTTCAAGGGCTTTAGTCCCATTTCTTTAGACTACTAACTAACTAACTATTTGCTTAAGCCTTTCGTAAGCAGATCGCGATGTTATCCTTTGACTTCACATAGTCAATTGAGATAAATCCTGTTGAGAGTAGCTGTCGTACCGAATTATGTCAACGACAGATTTTTCTAGACTTTCCATTATACGTTGTGCTATGAGCTCTGCCAATTGCCGATTGACTATCACAATGTATACTAATGGTCGTTACCGGTTTAGGCAACCTGGATATGTCCTCTACGAATTTACGTAGCCATTCTGCCTCTTCTTCGCATTTATCTAGCGCGATAAATTCTGATTCCATCGTGGACTTAGCTATTACAGTTTGCTTGGAAGACTTCCAAGATATAGCGGCCCCTCCTAGTGTAAATACATATCCACTAGTCGATCTAGAATCCTTTATGTCAGATATCCAATTTGCATCACTGTATCCTTTAATAACAGTTGAATATCTAGCATAATTCAGTCCGTAATCACGACTGTATCTCAAATAATGAAGTACCATAGTCATAGCTTTCCAATGTACATTACTTGGGTTACTAGTATACCTACTTAGTCTGCTAACAGCATATTCTAAGTCAGGTCGGGTACCTGTCATCAAATACATTAACATGCCAATAACTCTTGAATACTCTCACTGGGCAACACCCTCGCCTCTATTATTAGATAGATGCAAACTGGTGTCAATTGGAGTGTAAACTAGTGTCAATTGAAGTTCTAGCTAGGCCGGAATCCCTCGTATATTGAGTATTAAGAATTTTGTCCACGTAATGTGCTTGACTTAATGCTAGTCCGCTCTGAGTTCGTATGATCTTTATTCCAAGGATCAAATCCACCAAATCCATGTCTTTCATGTCAAACTTTAATTTCAACATGTCTTTAGTAGACTTGATCATCTTGTCATTAATGACAACGATAAGCATATCATCAACATACAGACACAAGATTACATATCCATTATTTGTGTCTTTGACATAAACACACTAGTCGCATTCATTAATTTTGAATCCACCCTCTAGCATGACATGATCAAACTTTTGATGCCATTGTTTGGGATCTTGCTTTAAGCCATACAATGACTTAACAAGCCTACAAACTTTTCTCTTTTGTCCAGGAGCCATGAAACCCTCGGGTTGGTTCATGTATATTTCTTCTTCTAAATCTCCGTTTAGAAGATCCGTTTTCACATCCATTTGGTGAACTTCTAAATTTCTTAATGTGGCAATAGCAAGAATCATTCTAATAGAAGTTATTCACGTAATAGGCGAATAAGTATCAACAATCTTGCTTTGTACTTATCAATGGTGCCATCAGCTTTCATCTTCTTCTTGAAGATCCATTTATAAGCTAGTGGTTTACAACCAGGAGGTAAATCCACGAGCTACCAAGTATGATTTTGTAAAATAGAATCTATTTCACTATTAATTGCTTCATTTCACTGAGGCCCTTCAAAAGAATTTACCGCTTCTTGATAAGAAGTTGGTTCATTTTCTACCATAAAAGAAACAAAATCAGGTCCAAATGATTTCTCGGTTCTCGCCCGTTTGCTTCTTCTAGGTTCAACCTCTTCTTCCTCGGGTTGATCTTGCCTCTCATCTTGGAGATGATTATCATCTCGTTGTCTCTTATCTTAGAAAATTGCATCATTTATTCTAGATGTGCTTCTAGTTTCCTTATTTAAGCAAGTAAATATGTTTTCAAAGAAAGAAGCATTCCTTGATTCCATTACTGTGTTTTTGTGTATATCTGGATTTTTTGAATCATGTACAATGAAACGATAAGCACTGCTATTCTTAGAATATCCAACAAATATACAATCCATAGATTTAGGTCCAGTTGTTTGGGTCTTAGGTGTCGGCACAACTACCTTGGCTAGACACCCCCACACTCGTAAGTACTAGTATGATGGTTTTCTTCCCATCCACAGTTCATATGGGGTTTCCTCCGTATCCTCACGAGGTATCTTGTTTAAAAGATAAGTAGTTGTTAAAATGGCTTCCCCCCACATGTCCTGGCTCAAACCAGAACTTAACAACATGGCATTAACCATTTCTTTCAAGGTACGGTTTTTCTTTCCGACAATACCGTTTTGCTAAGGTGAATAAGGAGCAGTGAACTCGTGTCTAATTCCATGTTTAGCACATAGATCAGCAAAAGGAGACACATATTCACCTCCTCTATCACTTCGTACCACCTTGATTTTCCTACCAAGTTGATTCTCAACTTCGGTTTTGTATAAAACAAACTTGTCTATAGCTTTATCTTTACTTTTCAACAAGTAAACGTAGCAGTACTTTGTGCAATCATCAATAAACGTGGTGAAGTATTTATTGTTACCTTTTGTGGATAGTGATTTCAAATCACATATGTCTGTGGGTATCATATCAAGTGGTTCGGTTTTTCGTTCAACCGATTTGATAGATGATCTTGTAAGTTTGACTTTGACACAAGTTTCACACTTATAATTTGAATCAATATGAAAATTTGGTATGTTATTAAACTTAATCAAACGACGCATTGAGTTAAAATTAACATGTCCAAGACGACCATGCCACACATTAGAAGACTTAGTCAAGTAAACAGAAGAATTCATTTTATTGATAGCATTCTTAACAACTATTACATTGAGCTTAAACATACCATTCGGGGCATACCCCTTACCAACATACAGTTTATTCTTAGAAAGAACAACTTTATCAGACAAAAAAGAAGACGAAAACCAAACTTATTCAAAAGCCAACTGGACACAAGATTCTTACGAATCTCCGGAACATACAATACTTTAGTCAACTTGAGCTCTTTCTCGGATGTCATATTCAAAATAACATCTCCTTCGCCCTTGATATCAGAAGTCGCAGAGTTTCCCAAGTAAAACTTCTATCCATTGTCAACCGCTCTGAAAGTGTGAAACATACTTTTGTCAGCACACACATGACGGGTTGCCACAGTATCAACCCACCAATCATTGTTATTAGAACCTACCAGGTTAACTTCAGAGATCATGGCAACGACATCAGATACCATAGCAATCATGTCCACATTATCATTCGCCATATTAGCCTCGCGTGGAGTCACCCGCTTTGGCGCTTTGCAATTAGAAGCACGATGACCTGGCATGTCACAGTTGAAGCAATTTCCTTGGAATTTCTGCTTCACAATTCCAGCTTTAGGAGCAAGGTAGTCAGACTTCCCTTTGCTCTTCTTGTTATTCTTCCCTTTGCGAAAGCTCTTTCCTTTAGACTTTAAAGAAGACGAACCATGCTCAACCATATTTTCCTTGGTAGAATTAGATGTATAAGTGTTTTTCTGAGCCAACTTGTTGTCCTCTTCAATACGAAGACGAACAACCAAGTCTTCAACAGTCATCTCCTTTCATTTATGCTTCAAGTAGTTTTTAAATTCTACCCAGCTTGGAGGTAACTTTTCAATGATAGCAGCAACTTGAAAAGTTTCACTCAAAGTCATTCCCTCAGCATGAATGTCGTGTAGCATAACCTGCAGATCTTGAACCTGAGTTACCACATTCTTTGAATCAACCATCTTGTAATCCAAAAAGCGAGATACTACGAACTTTTTTGTACCAACATCCTCTGTTTTGTACTTCCGTTTCAATGACTCCCATAATTCTTTGGCAGTCTTAGTCTTGCAGTACACGGTGTACAAAGAGTCCATCAAACCATTCAGAACATAATTGTGGCACAAGAAGTCTGAATGTCTCCATGCTTCAATAACTTGCACGGCTTGTTGATTAGCGGGTTGACCTTCCCGAGGAGGTTCCACATGAGGTACAATCTCTTTTAAGAACCTCGCAAGGTTCAAAGTTGTGAGATAGAAGAACATCTTCTGTTGCCACCTCTTAAAATTCAACCCATTAAATTTTTCTGGTGTTTCAGCATGACTAGCAACGGTGTGTGTAACACCCCCAAATATTCATAATTCAATTCAGCGGAAGAGTCGTTGGTGTTACGGGATATCACATTACTCAAATCATAGACAACGCTTCGCGACGTTTAATAATAAAGCATTTTCTATTCATAAATATAAAATTACATAGGTCTTCAGGTCAATATATGTCTTACAAATTTACAAAACATTTGAATGGGAATTTTTATTTAAATGCGGGCCATAAATTCTTGTCATCTTACCGAGAATTACCTTCAAGTACCTGAGATAAAACACGTTAAAAGTCAGCGAAACGCCGAGTGAATTCATAGAGTTTAAATATAACCATTGACATAAAACCGGTATATAATCGTTACCGAAAAACGTTTTTGTACAATTCTTTGTCATAGACCATAATATAGGTCAAAAACATTTTATATGAATCATTGTCGTAAATCATAACATAGGCCTTAAGCATTTGATACGAATCATTGTCGTAAATCATAACTTAGGCCAAAAACATTTTATACGAATCATTGTCGTAACATCACCATTCAATACGTTTTATAACGTTGTTTATAAAAATAATAAAAACCGTTATATAAAATAGTTATGTATAACCAGAACACAGGTATAAATATAAATAAGACCCCATATTGCTAGTCAGGCAATATATTATAATTCAAATCATTTATCATACACTATTTCTGAGACCGTAGCCTTAGTGTTACTTTATCATTATTATTGTCGAATTATTACAAGCCGCATGACATTGTTACCTTTCTATAATATATTTCGGGTAGCTAGCCCGGAATTCATTTGCCCATCTAAAACAGCGTGTTGTCACAATAATCACGCTTATATAAATCCTCTCATACTTAAATTCTCTTACCAATCAATGTGGCACGACGGCGATCAACCGTCAAGGCGCGAACTGGGGCGATCTTCCCCAAATAGTACTATAATATGCATAAGCGTCTACCAAATCCCGGTAGTTCATAATTCATGCTAATGGGAATTTTAGTGACATAACCTAACTAATAATAATCGATTTCATTTCATTCATTGGTTCATATAATCATTCGGGTCCATATCAATAAGCATACAATCGGGACTACTTGTGTTCTATTTTTATCATAACTAGCATGTTATCTCCCTCGCGGGTTTATAAAACATTTCATAAAACATTTAAAAGAGTGTGAGGCTATGAACTCACGTTGATTGGGAAAGGTGTTGAGTCTTAGGATCTAGACTCATCTGGGATATGATAACAATGATTGTAAGCACAGCGGAACACAATAACAAACACAATCAAAGTTATGAACAAGGCTTTCTTATTCATAAAATACTAATAAGCTACTACTATTCCTGGTGCCTAATAGGCTTGACACCAGGAGAACGCACACACACCTTTAGTTTACATTGTATATGAATCAGTGAATAACCATGTGTGCCTAATCCTCTTTATATAATAGAGGTACTAGGGTTACATCACAACCCTAGCTTACTATCAAAGCTACCTATTTATTATTAAGTCCTTCATCTTCTTTTGTCATATCAACTCAAGATATATAAGTCCCAACAATCTTCCCCTAGTTGATTTGACAAAACTAGTAAGCACAAGCTTCCCCTGAAGCAAATATAGATGAAGGCTAAGCTTCCCTTCGATCCATGCATTCTTCCCCTTTTTGTCACATCAACTCAAAAAGGATCGTCTGCCCCTTAAGAAATGCATATCGAATCCAGTAGGCTTCCTTGGAGAGATCACTGATGAAGAAAATCAAGTATAACAAATTTTATGAAGAAGTGAAATATCCCAAACTTGTGTCTTATATCATCTCAGTTTTTATTACATGGGACTGATAACCCCCACAACTATAAGCCAGTTGTTAGCTATAACAATATATTTAATCCAATGATAAGGTGTATTGCTCACCGACAGTTTTTGGTACATGGGAACTGGTAACCTTCACAACTATGAGCCAGTTGTAAGCTATAACAGTATACTTAGTCCAAAGACAAGGTGTATTGCTCACCTAATTGAGATATAAGAAGATAACAAGTTTGTGAAATCAACTCCAACACTAAATAAGCAATAACCAACTGTCTTTGTCAAGAAACCATAACTCACCAGTACGAACCATAAGCTAACCATCTCTTGCATCTTAAACTCAGTAGTATAGATCATCCACTCATTCAGTGTGAAAAAGACATGCTTATTACAATAACATGTAATAAAATGTCTTTGTATAATTCTTGTAATCAATATATGCATGGCGATCACATGCAATGGCCGATAGTCTCAGTGAGCTCTGACGGATCAACCAGAAACCACTCGATGCTTATGATCATGCTAATTTTGTGATGATCATATCATGAACTGTATGGTATCATATGCCCCCCAAATATTTGTAAAAGAGCGTGTAACTGTTCCAATTAAGAATTATAGCATAAACTGAACTGTGGAAATAAACCATATACCTCTTCATTGTTCAAGATCACCAGTAGGAACGACCAGGAGGAACCAACTAGGAGGAACCGACCAGTAGAAACCGACCAGGAGGAACCGACCAGTAGCAAGAAATAACCAACCACTACATCTCAAACCCTTTTTTTTTGTAACAATCTGTCACCACCTGTTGCCAAAACTGTTGATGATGTAAATACTGTCCAAACCAGAACAAATGGTACGAACACTATAGGGACAGTACATCCTTAGCCCATACATGCACGTGATCCATTTCCACGCAAAGTCAGAACCACACACGTTTTGTCTCCAAAAATCTCGGACAGTAAGAAAAGCTTCCAAATATCTTAGTAGTAACCCATGATCCAAAAATAATCCCTAAGAATTAGGAAGTTGATAACCCTTGGACCACAAGATATATGTATATTCCCACAAAATATTAAAACAAATCGTGTCTCCAAATTTGCTTCCCATAATTATCGTGAAGATACACGTTTAAACACCTCTGACCTTATCAACCATGCAATCATGTCTTAAAATACACTTCCTACAAAATAACAACTCCTCCAAAACTCTCGCACCATCTATTATGTACCTTCCATAAATCACAAACATATCCCTGAATTCACGTAGGACATTTAACTATTTCCATGCAAGAATAACTCCAGTAAACGTGATCAATAGTGTGGGACCACATTGCATTCTCATATTTATTACGTCCAAAAATTGGAGAAACAATAATCAGTCGTCACACATCCTAAAGATGCGCATATCATCCAGCTACTGTTCCCATAATATCTCATCCCGAAAATATATTCCACAAAATCAGCACCATGATGGTTTCCCACGTTTGAATCCAGTAGACCAGGAATAGATTATGGAATATAATCACGACAATATTGGAAATAATATGCACACGTCTTTTCCATCCATGTAAATATCACATTCAACTTGACACGGTTAGAAAATATTCCATAAATCTCGGAGTACCGAACCAACTTACCAAACTTCATACATTTATCACAACGTGTGATATGAATAACAATAATAATGACCTCCAAAAATAACTCATCCATGATCCCTAAAAAATGCTAACTGAATTGCACCCTTCCAAAGATCACGTCCAAGAAGGTCGTATTCTATTCACATACCATAATAGCACCACAATCCCATAAATTGTTTCCAAAAATCATGCACGATATGTTTGAATATGGGGTCAATAATAATTCCTAAAAATCAGGAACAATAAACACCATCCCACGTTATTGTCCAAGAAATTAGAGATACCAAGATTTGCATAACTAGAATACCATAAACAATATACTGTGCGTGCATGAAGGGATCAGTACCTTTTATTCGTGAAAAGCAGCAAGTCAATATCATAACCTGCCAACATTGGACCAGGTATCTCATGGAAACAGACGAGAATTAGTCCTTATCATATCAACATTTTTTCGTCCTATGTGGCAGTAAATTTTATACCAAAATGCAGTTCCACTTGATCACATCACAAATAATATGACCATGTAAACACATATGGAACCCACGTCCATATACCTAATTTGCTTTGAGACATCACGTGTAAAGCCACCATTCTGTCTCCTTTGGATTCACGTGAGGATATGGAGTAGAGTGCGTAGTTTTCTTTGAACAGAAACCTATGACTTGTACTTCATAGGTTCTAGGGTTTGAATAAACCCTAAGAATTTGGTGTAGCAGCCTGAAAAACATACTCACATAATGATCAGAAAAACCTAACAGCATCATTTGTCAGCAGAAGCATAATCGTGGCAGCAAGTATGTTTGATTCAATCCTGCTAGGGTTCATCATTGATCAATGATCAACTCACCAAAGCAAGCAGAATCACCATAATCAACATGAATCTGCCCTTCTCACAACAGCAAGGATAACATATCGATCTAGGGTTTGAAAACCCTAAAATGAATCACAGCAGCCAGAAATATTCATCACCTTAGATCATTCTAGGGTTCATCGTTGATTCACGAATCAACTCACCAAAGCTAGAACAATCACCATCATTCCAGCAGCAATAACATAGTAGTAACAGCAGCAACAAAACAAGGAAGCATCTAGGGTTTGTTGGGAAAAACCCTAGATCAACAACTTTATTTATATAAAAACAGAAAATACTAACGAAAACCTTGTAGATCAACCAGATCGAGAGCCAACAAGCTCTGATACCACTTGTTGGGTTCGCTTCTTGAAGGATCTTTGAAGCCTTGATCACAATACAAAGAGTGTGCGGAAACCAATCTTTATATATAAGAAGAACAATAGAAATAACCAAACGTTCAAGCCTCAATATATTAATACGATCACTCTAAATAGTGATAGGGTTTACAACCTTGAAGCTATAACAAACAATGAGAGAATTATGTAGAGAATATGTGTGTGTAGAAGTGGTATCAGAGCTTGTTGGCTCTCGATCTGGTTGATTTACAAGGTTTTCATGTTATTTTCTGTTTTTAAATAATCAAGGCTGCGTTTGCTATAGACTCATCTGATACCACTAATCTTTATAAACGAACAGCAAATTCTTAAATAATCAAGGAACATACTCACATCTGAAAAACATACTCACATAATGATCAGCTTGATGCTATAGAGATTGTGTCTTCTAGGGATTCTGAGGAGAACTTGTGAGTCATCCGGAAGCTGAAAGTCTTTGGAGAGCACAAGTGCATCAGTATCGGTGAAGAGAACAATCTGCTTCTTGTCACAAATCTGAGAGACAGATATCAAGTTGAAATGCTAAAGTGCTTCCACATAGTAGACCTGCTCAAAATTTAGATTTGGCGTCTTAATAGTTCCTTTGCCAGTGATCCTGCCTTCACCCCCACCAAAATAGACCTTGCCTCCATGAAATGGTACAAAGTTAGAGAGAAGACTTTTATTTCCTGTCATGCTCCTGGAGCAACCACTATCAACAATGCCTAGACTAGGATCTTGGTATGGAGTAACCTACAACAACAAGAAAATAAAAATGCAAAAGTTAGTGTATTAAGGGGACCCAAACCTTTTCAGGTTTGAGCCTGCCTTGTGGATCTTTAGTAGAGTGCCAAGAAGATTGATGAGATCCACCGTTGTTCCTTGGTTTCCAATGCATCATATGGGTATTATTATTTGACCACGAACAACCTGCTGAGGGCTTAACAGCAGTTCCCAAACTTCCCAAACCAAAATACGTGTGGTCCAAATTATGTGGATAAACTGGATTAAAATTTTGAAAATAATTACTATTAGTTTGTAATCCAATGTTTCTCCAATGATCAGAAACTAAAGGAGAGGACCTTCTAGAAGAAAAAAACGATTGAGCACTAGGATTGAGTCTTCTAGAAGTATATGGGGCAGCTCCTGGTGGACCAGGAGCAGGAAAAGCATGATTAACAAAAGCATGTGTGTCATAAAAATCACAATCTTTAATTAAATGAAATGCACTTCCACAAACAAAACATGTTTTAAAAGACCTTTTATTAGAATGAGATTGTTTCATACTGCCTACATTATTACACACAATTCTAGGAGAAACATTCTTCCTAGGACTCAATAAACTAGGACCAGACACACTTGACATAACAGCAACTCTTTCTTCACACTTCCTAGCACCAGTAGCAGCATGATCATTCAACTTGGAACTTGTAGGTCTTGACTCTTCACTTGAACCACGAGATGCAGAGTCACTGGCTTTGTCACTAAAAGTACACGAGACAAAGTCATTAGAATTAGTAGAACTTTTTGGGGACTCATGCATCTGTGATCCATCCAAGTCATTATGCCATGAAGTGGGCATAAAAGTTCCAGTAAGAGGAGGAGGGACAGCATGCATTTCTGCTGCTGGTTTAAACCTATTGTAACTAGGTTTTCCCTCGTCCTCTTTGTCGGCATCAAAGACACTTGAAAAAGATAAATCAAACACATCTTCTGAATCAATATATTTTTCAAATCCTAAGCCTCTTTTAGTTCTACAAGACATGCTACTATCAATTAATTTTGAAAGATTTTTAGGTGCCTTTTGCCATTTTTCAAATCTCAGCATTGTAGCATCTAATTTTTCTTGCATCTCCTGTTTTTCTTTGATACTGGTATCTCTTACTTTTTCTGTATATTTAAGCATATTAGTTGTGTTTTCTAAATCGATGCTTAGTATCCGAATTTTATCCTCATACTCACGTTGAGTATCTTGTAGCCACCTCTTTTGTTGTTCCAATGTGTTTAAAGAAGCCTTATAGGCTTGAACCTCTAAAAAGTACTTATCATTTTGATCATTTACTTCATTAAATTGGGACAACAATTCTGAGTATTTATCATGACAACCAAGAGGACAATGTTGTACCTGAGGTGAGATGCCCATAAGAGCAAACTCGTCTGCTTCTTCTGCATCAGAGAGATTCCCAGCAATCATTGCAAACACGTCAGTCGAGGACTCAGCTGATTCCAGAGTAGAAGCCTGATGATCATTCCAGTTGACCATAGAGTCAACAGATACCAATGCCTTCTTGTCATCTTTTACCTCCTGAACCTTAAAAGCTGAGTACCTGCTCTTCTCCAGGTCATTCTTGCTAGGGCATTCCCTTGCAAAGTGACCTTGTTGCTGGCAGTTATAGCATCAAACTTTGCTTCTGTCGAATCTTGCTGGCTCCCGAGGGTTGTAATTAAATTTCCGTCCTGCTTTCTTCTCAAACTTGTGAACCCTAAGAGTGAGCATGGCCATCTGCCATTTAAGATCCATTTCATCCAGGTCAAGTTTATCGACCTGTTTGAAGTCATCAAAAGCAAGTTGTTGTTGAGCATCAACATCAGCCACAAAAGAATGGAGAACAGCTTTTACCATACTACCAGACTTGGAAGTAGGATCAGGAGCAGAAGTATGCTGAAAAGTATGTTGAGATGACACAGTATTGCTTGGGCTACTAGCATATGACATAGGACTGGATGCCATAGAACTCACAAAGGCAGAATTAGCAGGAGTGGGAAAAGAGTCACTTGAAAATCCTCTCACATGAGGTTCAAAAGTTCTGAGCTTATGAAACAGATCATCAAAGTTGAGATAGTCAAGCCCACCTTTGGCTTTGAGAGAGATCACCACCTGATTTCATGAGTAGGGTAAGGCTTTAAGAAACCTTGCATTAATATCACCATCATCAGGCTTTGACCGAAGTTGATTTAATTGGCTCAATATCTTCTAAAACCTGTCATACCCTTGATGTAAACCTTCAGTTTCTGAGATTTTGAATTCTGTGAATTCATCTCTCAGCATGGATCTTTGCATTTTCTTTGACTCATCATTCCCACCAAACCTTGCTTTTATACCATTCCAGATCTCTCTGGCATCATCCAAATGGTAGAAGTCACCCATGTGATCTTCAGGAAGAGATTGAAGCAAAATCGTTTTTGCTTTGACCTCCTTCTGAATAGCTATGATTTCTTCATGAGATTTAGGGTCAAGAAGAGTAATATTACCATTCTTGTCTCTTCCAGTTAGCTTCCTGCTGTTCCCATTCAGAATAATCTTCCAAAGATCTTGATCAGTATTGGTGATCCACCATTCCATCTTCATTGCCCAGCTATCATATTCATCCTTTTTCAGAAGAGGGAATTTACCATTCGTGTTGGAAACCGTAGCAACGATCTGCTGAGGTTGCACAATTTTAGGAGTTTTGTCTTCTCCTGTTTGAGTAGAAGTTGAGGCAAACATGATAAAACATTTATGTCAGAAATAAGAAAACTTGATTCTTCTTGTATAGAGACCCTCCCAGGCTCTGATACCACTTGTTGAGTCTTAGGATCTAGACTCATCTGGGATATGATAACAATGATTGTAAGCACAGCGGAACACAATAACAAACACAATCAAAGTTATGAACAAGGCTTTCTTATTCATAAAATACTAATAAGTTACTACTATTCCTGGTGCCTAATAGGCTTGACACTAGGAGAACGCACACACACCTTTAGTTTACATTGTATATGAATCAGTGAATAACCATGTGTGCCTAATCCTCTTTATATAATAGAGGTACTAGGGTTACATCACAACCCTAGCTTACTATCAAAGCTACCTATTTATTATTAAGTCCTTCATCTTCTTTTGTCATATCAACTTAAGATATATAAGTCCCAACAAAAGGCGGGTTATCGGCGATTAGGAGATACGGTGAGTGCTTCAATCACTGGAAACCTAAACAAATAATACTTGGTCATAGACTTTTGTCAAATGACTTTAAAAATAATGGTTATGTATATGTGATGATGTCATAAGTATGATGATGATCAAGTGAGATTTTATCTCCTCATACAATATTATAGTTGTTATGTGTAAGTTAATTTAGACTAGTTATACTAGTTTTAACCCATTTACATATTAAGGCCCAATAAGCCCATTAAGAGTCCAATGCATTATATTATCCCATTTATACTTTATGGATTTGCTATAAGCTAATCCGGTGGTCTAACATGGTGGAATATGGAGGTGGAAGCCATTGTTGAACTTAGAGAGAGAGAGTGGTTGTGTGAAAGAAAGAAAAATATATTAAAAGTGAAAATGACACAAGCAACACCCTCCTTGGAAGCTAAGGAGGGGTATATATAGTCACATACGATACACTTAACTATACATGAACCTAGTCTAGTCTAAACGTGTGTGACTATGATAACTAATGGGAATTCTTAAATGTCGTCACATAGAGTGAATTTCCAACAATCTTCCCCCATGGGACGACGTGTAGAATTCCTTACAATATTTTTCCTAACAAGTACAAAATGATTAAGAACAAGAGCTTTCATGAAGCGTCCAATGCTGATGATGTCTTCTGAGGCCTTTGACTTCAAAACGACTCATCTTTAACTTGTAGTAGAAATACTGTAACGGCACGAGCTAAGTAACCCATACACTTCTGGTTAAGGAGAAGCTTCTGAATTAACTTCCCCCTAATTCATGCCACATAAACTTGATGTAGAAGCTTTTAAATAGCTTCCCCTTAAGCCGACAATCCTCGTAAGCAACTTCAAAGCTTTCAATAAAGCTTAGAATGATTAAGCGCACAGCGGAATCTAACAAGCAAATCCCATCATATAACATGATAACGTTGCTAAGAGGGATTGAAAGTAAGGGGTACACCAAGTAGATCAACAACTTTTCTTCTCACGCTTGAATAATTCTTCTGAATTTTTCTTCCCCTTGAGAGTTCAAGTTATGCATACTAGAAAGAATCAAGACATTTCTTCTCCCACATAGTTGAAGAAAGTAAATCAATCCTAATTATGAAGCTCAAATACTAAAGTGGACACTTTATCCCATTCATGAAGTTGACATCGTAACACCAGAGTCAATTAAGTCTCAGAAATGCACATATCTTCTTCCGGAGATGCACCAGAGTTAATTAAGTCCCGGGAATGCATATAGGATAATGATGATGAATAATTACAACAACCAAACAATTAAACATCGAATCAGTAGTGTACCGTTTAGAGAGTGATAACGCCACGAGTTAAAACACTGATTTTCTCTGCGGCTATGAAAAATGTCATCCCGGAATGTCTTCAAATCAAAAGAAGGTATGAAGTTCATCACGTGTACTCGTTGTGCGTTTAATGTGTCTTCTTCTTCCCCCTTGATGGTTTCAAAACTCGGAACCATCAATAAATTGTACGCACATGAACCTGAAATCTCGTGAGAATAATAAATAAGTTGAATTATATATTTTGTGAGAATCAACTGTTGATCGAAAATCTCTTCTCATATAGTCTCCATGGCCACCTTTACCAACCCACGTGAAAGCAATTTGAAGTGACCACTGATTGAATGAACCAGATACATCAAACGTGAAACTGAATAAGAATCCTTCGATCTTGTGACTTAAGCTTGCACAATTGTTGAATGAAGAACGGTGGAGAAATCTCTAAGTACTCAATGCATCACTGAAGAAGTCTATAAGCACAACACCTCTTGAAATTATCCACGTCGACTAAGCGCGTGACACTGAGTACAACAATGTAACCCCTTTAAGTGATAGTTATCCGAGTCATCAACCATCCACCCCGAACCCGGAAACCAGATAACCAAGTCGTCATTCTAAGATTAAGCACGAGCAAGTTATCTATGAAAAACAAAATAAGTACACGCCTTCAAAAATCCGTCTTCAACGTCACGTAATCAATACCCGATCAAACGAAATCAGTAGTCACTAAAATTATACCCAAATTTTTCTTGGTCTCGTCAAATAAATTTAGTCACAATTGTCACGTCATTTTGTCTCGTCACTTTGCCACGTCCTAAGTATTACCAAAATTTTTATCCAAAAATAAAATTTTGGCATAAATTAGTGTAATATGACTCAAAATACTCGGGCCATGTTTGAAATTTTTCTAACATCCCTCACATCCCTCGCATGTTTGAGATTTGTGGCCCATCAATTACCAGCCCATACCCTTGCTGAAGACCTGACCCATGAACAATTGTTAGGACCCGGTCCATGAGATGAATATAAAACACTCAACCCTAATCTTTCTCCACACAATTAACCTAATCACTCATAATCCTCCGCCCCCATCCATCTTATTCTCTCCCAAATCTCATTTTCTTTCACCATACGAATCACAAAAAAAAACATCAATCTCAATCTATTAAATCATCCATCTCAATAATCATCACATCTAAAATCCATCATATGAATCCATTTGCAACTGTAACCATTAAACCACAAATCAAATTCGATTTTGTTCGATACATCACGAAGACGCGACGTCAAGGTCTCCTTTGGGGGGTCTCGGGTAAGGTTGAAACTGACTGCATGTCGCATTTGATTAATTAAAACGAATCAAAGATCAAATCTAACAAACTTGTTATGATTCGTTCTTAATTTTCGTAAATTAATAAAGGTGTATGCCTTGACATGAGTGATTTGGATTGCATGTGTTGATTTATAAGTCGAAACAAAGATTGGTTTTAACGAGTTTGTTGAAATCCCTTCTTATTATTCGAATATTAAAAAGAAGATGTGCTTCTTATAGATCTGTGATGAATAGATCTCGATTCGAAAATATATTTGATGAATCTTGGAATTAACGAACGAGATATAATCTGAGATCAATTCATTTTCTGTTTTTAATTTGAGTCTAGATGGTTATAGGATTAGGTGACGATGGGATAATAGATCGAGTCGGTGTTGAGTCAGATTTTAAATTGATTTTGGTTGTTGTGGTTGTATGGGTCTCGGTCTTGGTAACAATGGCATGATTCCGCAATGTCAAACTGTGTACATGATTCCACAACCTGTAGATTGACATGATTTCGCAACTTGAAATCTCAAAGATTTCGCAACTTGAAATCTTAAAGATTTCGCAACTTGAAATCTATGATTTCGCAAAGACGGAAATCAATGATTCCACAACTTTAGAAATAAATGATTTTCGCAATCCAGTAGACACAATCCCGTAATGCATGATCAGTAGATGTACTTTTCCGTTTTTTTTTGTGGATCTTGGTTTTCGAAATCTGATTTTCTGGGCAGATCTGAAATTCATCTTCTTCTTCATTAAAAAACAAAGAAAAAATGTAGGACAGTATGATTGATTTTTAAGAAAAACACTGTTAGACCATACACAGATTTGACCAGAAATCATAACTTAAACATGAAAACCAAATCTGAAAGCATTGACCAGAAAACCAATAAAATACATTACTTATGAGACCAGCAAAAACGTGACAATATCAGATGTGACAGAAAGCTACGACTGAATGTTGAGATTGCTAACAGTATGGAAGTTTGGACAAGTGAAACAAAGAAACACCGTGACAAAAAAGAGACATACGGACCAAAAAAATGATAGAACGAGATAAAAAAAAAATTTAGACCACCAAATCAAAAACATGAACACGATCCAAGGATGGAACCGAGGCTCTGATGCCAATTGTGGATTTGTTATAAGCTAATCTGGTGGTCTAACATGGTGGAATATGGAGGTGGAAGCCATTGTTGAACTTAGAGAGAGAGAGTGGTTGTGTGAAAGAAAGAAAAATATATTAAAAGTGAAAATGACACAAGCAACACCCCTCCTTGGAAGCTGAGGAGGGGTATATATAGTCACACACGATACACTTAACTATACATGAACCTAGTCTAGTCTAAACGTGTGTGACTATGATAACTAATGGGAATTCTTAAATGTCGTCACATAAAGTGAACTTCCAACATACTTTTAATACCAGTTATATACTCATATGTTGGGCCCAAGTGGGTTAAGCCCATGAGTAAGTCCATTAGTGTTAAGTCAACTAGTTGGGCCTAATGGTTCAATAAGGCTACTTTGACCCATTATGGTCCATAAGTTATAAAGCTCGGGTTTATCGGTTTTTAAAAATGTTACATATCAGTATATGAGTTATAAAAATGTTACATTAGACGGGTCCGACCATCTAAGTTCTATTTGGCGAAAACGTTAATCTTTCGGTTTTAGCCGAAAAGACGTAAAACTTATATATAGTTTGTAGTTTTAGAAAACATTTGAGTTTTACTTTTATAATATGTAATGTTTATTTATTTTAGTATAAAAACTTATTTTATAATAGTTATTATTAGTTAGTGGCGTTTATATACTTATTTTATAATAGTATTTACCTTGAGTGCTCTTTTTATATTATATAGTTTATTAGCAAATCTGATTACTAAAGTCAAGTCCACCATTTTTGTCATATATTGAGTTCTACAAGGAGATAGAACCTCAAATTTTAACAGCATAAACTACATGATGCGTGCTACAAATAACTATTATATAGCTACTGCTCAAACATCCTCTAAGTATTTTTAATAATTCGTCCAAAATAGACTATACAGCTTTGTACTACAAAAGTGTTTTGGCCATATCTTGCTCATTTTTAACATTCCATTGCATGGCCAACTCACCA
This sequence comes from Glebionis coronaria, assembly GCA_025667525.1. Lineage (NCBI taxonomy): Eukaryota > Viridiplantae > Streptophyta > Magnoliopsida > Asterales > Asteraceae > Glebionis > Glebionis coronaria. Next base: position 86,218,514 of record CM046878.1, read on the forward strand.
ATGTAAAAAAAATTATCCATCTGTATATCTAATAATTCAAGACTTTTAACCAAGTGATAATATTGATACTTACTGTTTTATACAGCCTATAAGTCTAGTCATGATTTTAACACTTTTACTTGTAGATTTTAACCTTTTTAACCTAATCTAGTAATACAAAATCCCCATACAATATATTGATCATCATTTATCATCATCATAAACATACATTTTTGAAGAAGATAGATGAATACATTGATAAAAAAAATAGGCTGATAGAAAGAAATTGATCTCTATACCAATCAATATGATGGAAAGGATGAGATTTTAGATGAACAAGGCTTGATCTTGTCACCAAATCTTTAACTTGGCAAATGAACTTTTTGAGACCTTCAATTAGTATGAACACCTTCTTGAAATCAGCCTTAAAACTCCATGGAAACTCCTTTTCACATGTTATAACCACCTCCAATCTTCATCTTTTCAACTAGGCTTCAACATATGTTGATTACTAATAAAGTTCATGGTTAAATTTGATGATGAAGATGGTGGATTGGGGAGGTGTTGGACGGAAATAGAGAGAGAGGAAGAGAGATTTAGATAAAAATATTTGAATAAACTTGCATGTGTGAGAAAAGTGTGAGAGAAGCTAAAGTTTATGCTTTTGGTTAAGACATGGACATGTGTCTTACATACTTGGTAAAGTTTTGACACCAAAGGTGTATTTGTGGCTTGTTTTGGCCGCCCATAGTAGGGGTGGGACAAGTGTCCCACTTGTCTCATCTCCACTAATTTACGGGTACTTCTCGATTCTAATTTCTTCGATTTACGTGCCCTCGGGTCGATTTACGAAAAACGTTTTTATAAAATATGAAACTACGACACAAAACGATTCTAATAAAATTTGTCTCATAAAAAATGGAGCACAAAAGCGTAAATACGTAAACCTAGGGTTTCTGGTTTAATCGTAAAAGACGCTAAATTATGCACGTAAGTCCTAATTTCTTCTCGTAAATTTGTGAGTTTATGAACCAACCCAAATTAAAATTCCCAAAATAATATTCGAGAATAAATTTATTTTCTGAAATGTCGGACTGTCACAAAAACGGAGTACGTAAACGTAAACACGTAAGGTAGAGCTCTCCGGTTTAGACGTAGTCGATGCTACTTTAAGATATAAACCCCAATTTCTTCCCAAAGGTGAGTGAGTTCATAAATTAACAATAAAATAATGATTTTAAATAATACTTGAGAATAAAATAACGACCTTAAATTGACGGATTGTAACAACAGTTACCCCTAAAGAGGATCTTTGTCCTCAAAGATCAATTTATCTTACTACTTGCTTCTTATAGAGTCAAAGACATGTGGGCATTTCCTCCACCTTCGGTCTTTTCTCTCAAGTTTAATTCATTACAATATGCGAGTTTCATCAACATAAAAATAGGAATACGATCGTGCTTAAGTTGACTTACTTTCTCTCTCCATGATGTCCATGGGTTTTTGAGGAAATGCAACTTTTCACTTGATAGACATTTTATCAGGTTCGATATATGGACATAATTCATGCAGCCCTTGAAGTCCTAGGGTAGATCTAGCTTATATGCCACTAAGACCAAATCTTTACATTATCTCAATGGTTCCATACAACGGGGACTTAGCTTCCCACGATCTTTCAGATCATCCATTCATCTTTCCATGATGAAAAATTCTCAGCATAGCTTTGCTACCCATCCTACACTTCAAGATCTACATTTCATATTCACATAACCTCCTGCCTACTACCGGCAGTCAATAATCAGATCCTAATTTCAACAATCATTTCAGGTCTCGTGGGTCGGGTATTTCCATCCCAACTCCTCCCTACATATGCTCTTAAACTTTTCTTTATATATAGATCCTCACAAGGTTCGGTCTCATTCGAAATGCGATAATTATCAATGATAATCCATCCAAAGATAAGAGATTATCTTGTCCATTACCAAAGGTCAATCATTCAAACATAAAACAAGACTTCTAGTGTTTGTATCGTTCTTTCACCTTGTCCCTTCGATTGGGGGTGGTAATAAGTACTCATATCAAGATTTGTTCCCAATGACCTCTGAATGAATCTCCAGAAATTCTATACGAAGCGAGGATCTTGATAGAGATGATCATTACAGGCACACTATGTTTACACAACTCCTTTAAATATAAAAGAGTCAACTTCTCCATCAATAATCTATCATTAACGGGAATGATATTAATTAGCAGATTTGGTCAGTCTGTCGACGATGACCCAAATCGAATCAAATCCAGATGACGACCTTGGAAAATTTGTGATAAAATCCATGGTGATTCTATCCCACTTCCAAACAGGAATAATAAGCTGTAGAAGCAATCCTGATGGATTTTGGTGTTCAGCCTTGACCTTCGCAAAAGTTAGACATTTACCAACGTATGTTGCGATGTTTACTTTCACATTTGGCCATCAATATAACTTCTTTAGACAAAGAAGCATTTTATCATAAATGGCATAAATAGAATACTTAAACTTATGAGATTCCAACATGACTAAATCTCACAAACCTCCATATTTAGGCTACTACAAACGACCTCTTAAACACTTAACGCCATCGGCTTCCATTTCTAAGGGTTTTCATTAGCCGTGATTCATCATTCATATTGTCCTTCTTACATGCATCGGCTATTTCTAAATTGCTCGGGCAAATTATTGTGTATGGTCAATACTAAGGAACACATCTTAATTGGTCCTTTATCCTTTCTACATAATGTGTCAGTATCTACATTCACCTTCCCTGATGAAATAAATATCATGACAACAACACTCGGAAATTCTTTCTTCATATTTTCTAAGTTTTAGTTTCGTCTCAACTATCATATTTATTAGTTTTGCCCAGTTTGACGTTTAAAGCATCGATAAATATTACAAGTAATTAAATAATAAATATTAAATTTTATTGTACGTAAACGTAAAAAATTTAAATTTCTCAGTTCGTCCAATTTTAGGAAAATGTTCAAAATAAATTTGAATTTAGTTAACACGATTTTTATTGATTTATCAAAAATAATTAATAAGATCCGTAAATGTTCGAAAAATCTTTGTTTATACTTTGGTCAAAATTGTCTTAGTTGAAGAGCAAAAACTGTTGTTTCAAATTCCATGTTATGGGTTATATGGTTTCCTCAATCCCTCCTAGGTTGTCTTGAGGTATAAACAAACATCTACTCCTAAGGGAGTTTAGTTAAATGATCTAGTTATAAGGGAATAATTCCTTGAAAATCCTTCGATAAATTTCTGTCAAACATCTTCGCACTTCCTTTTTGGTATAACCCAAAGCCTTAATGGCTCTGATCTTTTAAGAGTCAACATAGATTCCACTACCATTAATCACATGGTCAAAGAATGTAAAGGATCAAGCCTTAAATCACATGATAAATACTCAAGGTACAGGTTTTCACTGCTCGGCCAACTCAGGGCAGTCTACAAATGATTTCTGACTCCTTCTTATTCTTAGAAACAAACAGATGGTCCTTAATGATCACAAGCATGAATTTATCAAATTACAGCCTACACACGTGATTCACCAACTTTATGCATGCTAGGTGTGCATTGGTTAATCCAAACGACATAACATGAAACTCATAATGTTCATTACGAGTTCTGGGTGTAGTGATTGGAGTAGATAATCTTTTTCGCGGACGCGAATTTGATGATAAACATGCCGAGGATCAAATCTCTGAATATACGCTAGAACCTTGCAAATGATCGAACAAATCTTCTATCTTGGGTAATGGATATAAATTTTTGATCATCAATTTATTAAGTTCACGGTAATTAATGAATATATGGAATGATAATACCATGGCTCTTCATGATGACGAGCTCGGTAGAATAAAAGCTTTCTCCGACAACTCTCTCAGTTGTACGGTAACTCTTTCGATTCAGATGGTGCTGACGTACAATGCACATGCCACAGGTGCAGCACCGGGAATATAATCAATACCAAATTCAACTTGCCTTATTGGCAGAAGTCTAGGTAGTTCATCAGCAAATACCTCAGAAAGTTTCAAATAATAGGAACATCTTTTAATAAATTTACTTTAAGTTCTTTCTAGATTACAAGATCTATGACTAGTTCATAACCATTCATGGTATAATTTCAAGCCTAAATGCAGGATATGGTCACCCATCAGAAATTACTTAGATCACTTTTGATAATCAACATCTTATCTTTTAGGGAATTTCTACTCGGGTTCCCATCAATAAAGACAACGACATCATGTCATAACCAACCCATCCTAATGACATTACCAACTTTCCAGTTTTATTACCGTCGATAAGATGAGAACTTCTCAAAAGACTAAGAATAACTCGTAATCCTTCACAAATCAAGGATATCTGGAGACACAACTAACATTAAAAGAGTAAGGTCAACGCATGATTTACGCGAGAGAAATTCAAATCAGATACATACGAAAACACTAACGAATATGAATATATCCCATGTTTTCATGAATTGAGTACGCATTCGAACGCACCTCGGGTCGTTACCCATGTCATTAAAATGGAATCTAATCAAAAGAAATGATAGGAGCGTCGATACACCCAGTCGGGTATCAACACTCGGTAATTAGATAATTTTCCAAAGAATCTCACCATAAGAGAATTGGACAAGAAGGGGATATCAATTGTCAAATAAGACAATTTCCACAGATGAGTAAATTCGATTCAGAAAAATAAATGGTTCGGGCACATATGTAGGTGTCTCTAACAATATGTCCCTATTTTTGCACTTCTTGCAGATCTCATAAAATTTAATCTTTCACAATTTCAAAGAAAATGTAGTGTTTATTAACAATTTCATGGTGACTACTAATCAGCCTTGCATGGTCCCTTCCAAATTGTACGTAGGCGCGCAACTATGTACAATTAAGGATTAACGATGCAATACTCAATTCGTCAAATGTTGTCATCATGTTTAAAAGATATATTCATGTTTAATTATGAAATAAAAATAATAATGATTTTACCGAAATGTTCATCACTATGAAAGCAATTCCATTTATAAGATGTTTAATAAAACTTTATTTCGATAGTAATTACTTAATAGTACCGATTTAAATAACTCATATGAAAAGAAGAATTTCATATTTTCCCTCCAGAAGGTATCGTATTACTTATAAAAACAATGAGTGATCTACAAAAAGCAGTGATGAAGAGTTGTTTACCAAGAACTAACTACGATATGATAGGAAATGAGCTTAGCCAAATAATCATGAGGTTCATGACCTCGATGACACTCAGGAATACAAATAGAAGAATCTACAACGCAACTCTATCCGAAATGAATACTTTGTTCAATGGTTGCATCACTAATGCGAACATTAGGAAGAAGCAAGAAAAGATAGATAACATCGATACATGTAGGATTTAGCAATCAAAGGTAGTATTCTCATTAATCACAAACAAGTCAAAAATTGTACCGTAACACATTACGTGTCGCCATGTCATACAATTCCAAGGACTCATCCTACCAACTGATGTCTCAGTTAAGTTATGGATTTTATAAAATACTACAATAAATGCTAATCTACATGAGTCATTAGGTGTTCCACCTGTCCCGGAAGATCCATCGGTCCCAATTCAGAAGAAGATTTCTTCAATTTATTTCTTGGACACTGGGCATCCTCGTCATTGGACAACGGTCTAGGAACAACCCTTAACACGAACCAACAATCATTTAAAAAGTTATAATTCAACCACAATACTTAACGACTTCCTCTTAACAATCTCGTATTCCATACGAGTTAAATTTGACTTTATTCAAGTTTCAACCAACTTATACTCAATGCGACATCCTACCTCATTCTCTAATACTTTCAACCTTATTCTTAGACCTTGAAAGGGCAATAAAAGCTCGATGTGAAGAACACTTAATTTCCAATTCTATAGCTCTTACAACAATAGTTATCAAATGAGTCACTAGTATGAAATGACTCACACGTTCAATTAGAATTCTCGTAAAGATACTAGTGGCATGAGGCTTTTGGGTAATGGTTCCAATGACAGCCTCAGGTGTAACATTTACCTTTTCGATTTCAATTTAAGAATTGGGTGACACCGAATCAGATGACACCTTTCTAAGTGGTGAGGTTTTGTCAAACTCCACTCTATAAGGAAAAATCGTCATGACATGGATGTTAGATTTAATCTCTCCAGTTCATCTTCAATATCACAATCAACTAATATCAATATTTCTACGAATATTAACCATTTTGTTAGGATTATGAACATCCACAACTTGGTTTAGATCTAGAATAGCTAGAATTCCTACAGAAATAGCTTCGATTGGTTTGCTAGGGGATTTAGGGTTCCTTGTGACAATCTACGTCGTATAAATATCTCGTATAAGTATTAGAATAATCATCAAACAATCGTGTAATCAATTTACAACATATATATAATCTATGTTATATATATATATATATATATTAAAATAACACTTCTCAGTCTGGCCTTGTCGTTAACTCGGGAATTCTTCGACACCGTTATAGTCAAAATATTTTTAAACATTTTACTCAAAAATTTTATTTAAAATTTGTTATAGTTAAAAGATTTTTGAAATGTTTTATTCAAAACCTTGGTTTTTAAAAATCTTTCGTTCTCTATAACGAGAGCTCTGGTACAAAACAGGAACACCCCCAAATATTCATAATTCAATTCAGCAGAAGAGTCGTTGGTGTTACGGGATAGCACATTACTCAAATCATAGACAACACTTAAAAATCACGTCGTTTAATAATAAAGCATTTTCCATTCATAAATATCAAATTACATAGGTCCTCAGGTCAATATATGTCTTACAAATTTACAAAACATTTGAATGAAATTTTTTATTTAAATGCGGGCCATAAATTCTTGTCATCTTCTCGAGAATTACCTTCAAGTACCTGAGATAAAACATGTTAAAAGTCAGTGAAACGCCGAGTGAATCCATAGAGTTTAAATATAACCATTGACATAAAATCGGTATATAATCGTTACCGAAAAACATTTTTGTACAATTCTTTGTCACAGACCATAATATAGGTCAAAAACATTTTATACGAATCATTGTCGTAAATCATAACATAGGCCTTATGCATTTGATACGAATCATTGTCGTAAATCATAACTTAGGACAAAAACATTTTATACGAGTGATTGTCGTAACATCACCATTTAATACGTTTTATAACGTTGTTTATAAAATAAAAAAAACTGTTATATAAAACAGTTATGTAAAACCAGAACACATGTATAAATATAAATAAGACCCCATATTGCTATTCAGGCAATATATTATAATTCAAATCATTTATCATACACTATTTCTGAGACCGTAGCCTCAATGTTACTTCATCATTATTATTGTCGGATTATTACAAGCCGCATGACATTGTTACATTTCTATAATATATTTCGGGTAGCTAGCCCGGAAATCATTTGCCCATCTAAAACAGCGCGTCGTCACAATAATCACGCTTATATAAATCCTCTCATACATAAATTCGCTTACCAATCAATGTGGCACGACGGGGATCAACCGTCAAGGCGCGAACTCAGGTGTTCTTCCCCAAATAGTACTATTATATGCATAAGCGTCTACCAAATCCCGGTAGTTCACAATTCATGCTAATGGGACTTTTAGTGACATAACCTAACTAATAATAGTCCATCTGATTTCATTCATTGGGTCATATAATCATTCGGGTCCATATTAATAAGCATACAATCGAGACTACTTGTGTTCTATTTTTATCAAAACTAGCATGTTATCTCCCTCGTGGATTTATAAAACATTTAAAAGAGTGTGAGGCTATGAACTCATGTTGATTGGGAAAGGCGGGTTATCGGCGATTAGGAGATACGGTGTGTGCTTCAATCACGGGAAAACTAAACAAATAATACTCGGTCTTAGACTTTTGTCAAATGACTTTAAAAATAATGGTTATGTATATGTGATGATGTCATAAGTATGATGATGATCAAGTGGGATTTTATCTCCTCATACAACATTATAGTTGTTATGTGTTAGTTAATTTAGACTAGTTATACTAGTTTTAACCCATTTACATATTAAGGCCCAATAAGCCCATTAAGAGTCCAATGAATTATATTAGCCCATTTATACTTTTAATACCAGGTCTATACTCATATTTTGGGCCCAAGTGGGTTAAGCCCATGAGTAAGTCCATTAGTGTTAAGTCAACTAGTTAGGCCCAACGGTCCAATATGGCTACTTTGGCCCATTATGGTCCATAAGTTCTAAAGCTCGCGTTTATCGGTTTTTACTTGTCAAATGTGTTTACATATCAGTATATGAGTTATAAAAATGTTACATTAGACGGGTATGACCATCTAAGTTTTATTTGTTGAAAACGTTAATTTTTCGGTTTTAACCGAAAAGACGTAAAACTTATATATAGTTTGTAGTTTTAGAAAACATTTGAGTTTTACTTTTATAAAATGTCATGTTTATTTATTTTAGTATATAAACTTATTTAATAATAGTTATTATTAGTTAGTGGCTTTTATATACTTATTTTATAATAGTATTTACCTTGAGTGCTCTTTTTATATTATATAGTTTATTAACAAATCTGATTACTAAAGTTAAGTCCATCATTTTTGTCATATCTTGAGTTCTACAAGGAGATATAACCTCAAATTTTAATAGCATAAACGACATGATGTGTGCTACAAATAAATCTTTAGCTACTGCTCAAACATCAAGTATTTTTAATAATTCGTCCAAAACAGACTATACAGATTTGTACTACAAGAGTGTTTTGGCCATATCTTGCTCATTTTAACATTCCATTTCATGGCCAACTCACCACATAGGTAAAAATCATTTATCCATCTGTATATCTAATAATCCAAGCCATTTAACCAAGTGATCATATTCATACTTACTGTTTTATACAGCCTATAAGTCTAGTCATGATTTTAACACTTTTACTGGTAGATTTTAACCTTTTTAACCTAATCTTGTAATACAAAATCCCCACACAATATATTGATCATCATTTATCATCATCATACATATATATTTTTTAATAAAATAGATGAATATATTGATAAAACTATAGGGTGATAGAAAGAAATTGATCTCTATACCAATCAATATGATGGAAAGGATGAGATTTTGAGTGAACAAGGCTTGATCTTGTCACCAAATCTTTAACTTGGCAAATGAACTTTTTGAGACCTTCAATTAGTATGAACACCTTCTTGAAATCATCCTTAAAACTCCATGGAAACTCCTTTTCACATGTTATAACCACCTCAAATCTTCATCTTTTCAACTAGGCTTCAACATATGTTGATTACTAATAAAGTTCATGGTTAAATTTGATGATGAAGATGGTGGATTGGGGAGGTTTTGGACGGAAATAGAGAGAGAGGAAGAGAGATTTTGATAAAAATTTTGAATAAACTTGCATGTGTGAGAAAAGAAGTTAAAGTTTATGCTTTTGGTTAAGACATGGACATGTGTCTTACATACTTGGTAAAGTTTTGACACCAAAGGTGTGTTTGTGGCTTGTTTTGGCTGCCCATAGTGGGGGTGGGATAACTATAAGTGTCCCACTTGTCTCATCTCCACTAATTTACGGATACTTCTCGATTCTAGTTTATGAAAAACGTTTTTATAAAATATGAAACTACGGCACAAAACGATTCTAATAAAATTTGTCTCATAAAAAATGGAGCTCAAAAGCGTAAATACGCAAACCTAGGGTTTCCGGTTTAATCGTAAAAGACGCTAAGTTATGCACGTAAGTCCTAAATTCTTCTCGTAAATTTGTGAGTTTATGAACCAACCCAAATTAAAATTCCCAAAATAATATTCGAGAATAAATTTATTTTCTGAAATGTCGGACTGTCACAAAAGCGGAGTATGCAAACGAAACACGTAACGTAGAGCTCTCCGGTTTAGACGTAGTCGATGCTACTTTAAGACGTAAACCTCAATTTCTTCCCAAAGGTGAGTGAGTTCATAATTAACAATAATATAATGACTTTAAATAATACTTGAGAATAAAATAACGACCTCAAATTGACGGATTGTCACAGTGTGGGTAATTGGCGCACCAGTTACATTCATAGTAGTAGTTGCAAGAGTTTCAGGAGCACCGGTAGTCATTTAAAAAGATCAAACAAGATCAAAACACAAATAGTTAGACAACTGTTGTATATAAGAAATTCAGTCGTGATCTCTATATACTTAAACCGAATCTGCTTCAAAGAAATTCAATCTTGGTTTCAATGATTAGATGCAATTATCAAATATATCAATTTAACAGAAACACAATCTTGGTTTCAGTATAACTGATTAGAACAACTGCTTATAAAAACGTTACAAAATTCTTAATTGAAATCTGAAAATTTAAAACTGATTTCTAATGAAACTCGATCTTCGTTTCGATAGAAAAAAGTGTAAATAAATCTGTTAAAGATATTAATCCGATTTAATTAAAAGGTTTTAATTCTGTTAAACAGAATCTATTTTAAGATTGTAGGAAACGGTGTATACTTTTATTAAAAGCATATTACAATTAATAAAACTAACAAAATATGAAGACAGAAAATAAATAACAGTAACGAAGAAAGCAGTAGAACTAAGACGACATAATTATAAATGATAATTAAATAAAACCATAAAATAATAAAAAGACTTACTAAATCACCAGAAAGTCGAGGCACGCGTAATACACACTTAGAACTAAAGAGTCGAGGCACGTGTTTGACACGCTTCCCTTAAAACAAATTCATCGCCTGTTTCCCACGGTACAACAGCCGAAACAGTAAGTTGTACTATCGGACTTAACAAAACTGCCTGGAATTTCACATTTTCAGATGCCTACTCCATATGTTGGAAATCAATAACAATACTTATTGATTTCATGTGTGTAAAAGTTATGGAATTAGGTCTCTATTTATACACAAGAGAGTCCCTTTCAGTTTACTCATCTAACCGATGTGGGATAAAAAACAAACTATATTTTTTTCTCTTTAGGCATGGTACCAAATGCCTAACTTTGAGACACGATATCTCATTCACTTTAGCTTTATTTCAGACACATAAAGGCTCATTGTGAAGCTCTCTTCAAGGAGAACGCGAACCTATTAAGTATCACTAATATATATGTTAATGCAATAATGCCTAAAAACGTTACTTGCATTTTTCGGTCTCGCTTAGTTTTGATTACGATAATATGTAAAAACAAGCATTTACAAAAACAACGAAAAACGAATTCTTGAGTTCAAGTTTTTTTCATTTTACCCATTTTCACTTAAGGTATGAATAAACAAGTACTAACCTTAATCAAGTGATCAAGTGATTTAATCTTTTCCTAAAACTCACTTTTTATTAAGTGTGACAAGTTTTTAATTAAACTTTCTCTTTAAGAAAATGTTTTATTAAATTAAATATTTGGAAATTTAAAAATGACATATTCCCTTTTGATTTGGAATATCCTTTCAGGATATTTTTATAATCAGATAAGACCTCCACCACTAAAGGATAAAAAGGGAGCGGAGTCTAGTCTGGCGATTCCCTAGCGCCTAGGCGGTTCCTTAAGGTATCGCCGGCTGAGATAAGGAACCACGGGCAGATATAGCCGTTGGCCCTTTTTCCTATAAATATTGTACCTTCCTTAGATTTTCAATCCACCTCTTTTGTACACAAATTTCCAGATTCAAACATACTTCTTAAATCACTCAAATCCTTGATCATTTTATTGATTACTACTTGTTTAGAAGTGAATCTATCTCATCCATCTCTTCCTCTTCAAGTGCAAAGAGAAGAACACTATCATTGTGAAGTGTTGAGTCCACCACCAAAGATCCTTTGAAGATCAAATCTTATACATTTGTTGTTGTGTAATAGTTGTGAAGATCCAAGTAGTTGTGTCTATTTGGAAGTTGTGTATGTACTAAATATAGTTGTGCAGATTGGTCCTAGCTACGATTAGGGCTCGACTTTTAGCTTAGAGTCGGAAATTGGTTAAGCGACGTGTACGATTTTATCCACAACAAGGATCTTGTTGTGTAGTGAACTCTCGAGTAAGGAGTACTCGAGGAGTGGAGTAGGAACGAGGAGTGAGCTTCGTTGCCGAACCACTATAAATCCTTGGTGTTTGGTTTGATCTTTCTTTACCCTTAACTCTTTACATTCTTTATTCTTTGTGCATATATATATATTAGTTAGTATTAGTTTAGTTTCACAATCATTGTTCATATTGTGCATAAGAAGATTTCACTTATATCCTCAAGTCTAAGTTTTTGAGAAAAAGGATTTTTTGAAAACCATCATTTAACAAGTAAATATAAGAAACTATTCAACCCTCCCCCCCCTCTTCTAGTTTCTACAATTGGTATCAGAGCGGGTTGCTCAAGTATTTTTAAAGTATATTGTATTTTAAAACTTGAATCGATCTATGGATTCCAACAAGTACCTAGAAGGGCAATCTATGCAAAGACCACCACTTTTTGAAACCGATAGTTTTATTTATTGGAAAAATAGATTTGAGACTTATGTGAAATCAAAAGATTTAGATCTTTGGCATGTTATTACCAATGGTGATTTTTTACCTTATCAATTTAATGAAGTTTCTAAAACAAAGGAATTGGTCACTTTTAACAAAGCTAATGACGATACTAAAAAGAAACTTTCGAAAAATAATGAGGCTATAATGATGATTTATAATGCCTTACCTAAGAAAGAGTATGAAAGGATTTTTATGTGTGAAACCGCTAAAGATATTTGGAACACTCTTTTAGTAACCCACCAAGGTAATAGCCAAGTCAAAGAAAGCTACATCGATCTTCTTGTCCAACAATATGAACAATTTGTCATCTTAGAAGATGAAGCTATTGATAGTGCTTTTGCTAGATTTAACACTATTATTACTAGTCTAAAAGCACTTGATGAAGGTTTTTCTAGCAAGAACAATGTTAGGAAATTTCTAAGGGCCTTACATCCGAAGTGGAGATCAAAAGTCACGGCGATCGAAGAATCGAAAGATCTCTCAACTTTATCACTCGATGAACTCATAGGCAACTTGAAGGTTCATGAGATGATAATTTTGAAGGACTCGGAGTTGGTGAAAACCAAGAGTGAAAGGAAGTCTCTTACACTCAAAGACAAGAAGGCACAAAGCGATCATGATAGTTCCTCGGATAGTGATGACGAGGAGTATGCATTGGCGGTGAGAGATTTCAAAAGGTTCTTCAAAAGACGAGGTCAACACGTGAGGCAACCCAACAATGACAAGAAACCATTCTCAAAGAATCGGTTTGCCAAGAACAAAAAAGGTGATAGGAATTGCTTTAGATGTGGTGATCCAAATCATTTCATTAGTGAGTGTCCAAGGCCTTCACGCGATAAGAATCAAACGGCATTCGTTAGTGGTTCTTGGAGCGATAGCGGTGAAGATGTTGATGACAACCCCAAAGAGTAGAAATGTCTCATGGCTCACACTTCTAAAGAGGTACATTCTGAAACCGAATATTATAGCAATTATAGCTCCACCTTAGATGATATTGAATTAGACGGCCAATATGATAATTTACACAAACTTAGCCTTAAATTCATAGAAAAGAACAAAACCTTAAAATCAACTAAAACTAAGCTTGAAAATGACATTAATGAACTTAGGGAAAAATTAACCAAGCTTGAGAAAAATAAAGAAGTTGATGTAGGTTGCGTAAGTTGTGAGAAACTTAGATTAGAGAATGAAGATCTCAAGAGCACCTCCATTAAACTGGAAAAGTTCATGAAAGGTACTAGTGCTCTTGATGATATTTTAAACAAACAAATTCATTCTAAGGAAAGACTTGGTGTAGGTTTTAACTCAAATGAAGCATCAACCAGTGAACCTAAACAAGTCAGATTTTCAGAAAAACCATCTGCTCTACGCGGTCCCCGATTGTATGGGGCGGTTCCTTATAACTATGGAACCGCCGCCATATATAAGGAACCGCGACCAGAAAGTGTTTTTGATGAAAATCTTGAAATTTCTGAGAAGTTAAATTTAAGTGAACATCCTAAGCATCTTATTGTTAACAAAGTGAAATTACCCATACTTGACAACAATGCCGTTAATAAGTTCTATAAGCCTTTGAGTAAACCTCTAATGGGAAATAGAAGTTTATCAAGACCATATTCTACTCCACCAAGAGTACGGAATGAGTCTAGTCCTAGAAGTAGAACGACAACACCTAGAAGAGATAGTCAAAACAATTCACGACCTAGAAGTAAAATTCCAACACCTAGAAGGAATCACCACAACTCTAAACCAAGATCAAATACACCTAGGAGAAATAATGAACAACAAAATGGTTATATGAATTATTATCCTCCTCCCTTTTGTTCCCCATGGGGAACCCCTCCTCCATTCATGCATCCCAACCAAATGCAAGGGATGTTTGGAACTAACAATTTTGGACCCATGAGATATTGGGGACCAAATGTTTGATCGTGTGTGTTGTTACCTAGATATGCTTGGGAATTGATTTGTAACCCGACGAGTGGATTAAGGATAGTGGTTGTTCTAAACACATGACGGGTAATCGAAGTTTGTTCTCACGCTACAAAGCATATGATGAAGGTAACGTCACATTCGCTAGTAGTCTACATGGTAATATCATTGGCAAAGGTATGGTTTCTCTTGACTCCATGACTATTGAAAATGTTGAGCACGTAGATAATTTAGGGTTTAACCTTTTAAGCATAGGTCAAATTTGTGACAATAAGTGTAAGGTCATCTTTTCCGAAAATGATAGTGAAATCGTAAAAGATGGAAAGGTCATTGGAAAAGGTGTTAGAAAGCATGGGCTTTATGTCATGAAGGTAAATAAGAAGTCAAAAGACAACATATGTCTTGCGACTATAGATGATAGTTCTACTCTTTGGCATAGGAGATTAGGTCACGCTAATATGCGTCTAATTCAATCTTTAGTCTCTAAGGAGTTGGTAAGACACCTCCCCAAGATGAAGTTTGATAGTCACTTTTGTGATGCTTGCAAAGTTGGAAAGCAAGTTCACTCAAGTCACAAAGCCAAGAATTTGGTTTCAACCTCTCGGTGCTTAGAACTCCTACATATGGATCTCTTTGGACCTACCGCCATACGGAGTTATGGAGGTAACCTTTATACCCTAGTTAAAGTTGACGACTACTCTAGATTCACTTGGACTAGATTTTTGGCATCTAAGAATGAAGCTTTCGATCATTTCGAAATCTTTAGTCGAAGAATTCAAAATCAACTAGGATGTCCAATTGTCTCTATTAGGAAGGATCATGGTAGGGAATTTGATAATGAAGTGCAATTTGATGCTTTTTGTGAAGCTCATGGTATTACCCATAACTTCTCGGCTCCTCGCACTCCACAATCAAATAGGGTAGTTGAAAGGAAGAATAGGACCATCCAAGAGATGAGTAGGACGATGTTAAACGAGCAATCTTTGCCTCAAAAGTTTTGGTGCAATGCCGTGGACACATCGACTTATATTCTCAACCGAATTCTTATTCGACCTTTCCTAGGAAATACGCCCTATGAGATTCTTAAAGGTAAGAAACCCTCATTGGAATACTTTAGGGTGTTTGGAAGCAAGTGCTTTATCCTCAACACCAAAGACTACCTTACCAAGTTCGACCCAAAGTCTTACGAAGGTATCTTTTTAGGTTATTCCCACACTAGCAAAGCCTACATAGTCCTCAATAGAACCTCGGGCGTAACTGAAGAATCACTTAACGTGACTTTTGATGAAACCCCTCCTTTAACCAAGACACCACCATTGGTTGATGATGACTTGGATAAAGTAGAAGTAGTTAGAGCCAAAGAGGTTAGAAAAATAGGAGTTGAAGACCTTAGTGTTGAAAATGAAGTAAACATTAAGGAGTCTAAGGATCATACTCTCAATAATATCATTGGTGACTTAAATCAAAGGACCCTAAGATCTCAAGTCCAAAACCAAAGTAAATTCTTTTGTTTCGTCTCCTTGATTGAACCAAAGAATGTTAAAGAAGCTTTGACGGATGAGAGTTGGGTCATTGCGATGCAAGAAGAATTGAATCAATTCGTTGCTAATGATGTTTGGGAACTTGTTCCTCCACCTAGAAGTTCTACCATTATAGGAACCAAATGGGTATATAGGAATAAGCTAGATGAGAATGGTGTTGTGTCTCGTATCAAAGTTAGACTTGTAGCACAAGGCTATAATCAACAAGAAATGATTGATTATGACGAGACATATGCATCGGTAGCTAGATTAGAATCCATTAGAATCCTTTTAGGTTTGATCAATGAGGAGGTATATGTGGCTCAACCTCCCGGCTTCATTGATTTTGAGAAACCGGATCATGTTTACAAGCTTAAGAAGGCACTTTATGGTCTTAAACAAGCAACCAAAGCTTGGTATGATAGACTTAAAGCGTTTCTTGTTAAACATTAGTATACCATGGGAATGGTAGACAACACTCTCTTTACAAAGAAGAAAGGTTCCCACCTCATAATCGTGTAAATATATGTTGATGACATTATATTTGGCTCAACTTGTCAAGAATTGTGTGATGACTTTGCCAAAATCATGCATGATGAGTTTGAAAAGAGTATGATGGGAGAACTTAACTTCTTTCTAGGACTCCAAATTAAACAAATGGACGATGGTATTTTCTTTAGTCAATCTAAGTATGCTAAAGAAATGCTAAAGAAATTTGGATTAGAAGAATCTAGACCAATGAAGACCCCAATGGCCTCGGATACTAAACTCACCGTAGATGATGATTATGAGTCGGTAGACAACACCAAATATAGAGGTATGATTGGTAGTTTGTTGTACCTAACGGCAAGTCGACCGAATATCATGTTTAGTGTTTGCCTTTGTGCTCGCTTCCAAGAGGCTCCCAAAACCTCTCACCTTGAATCGGTTAAGCGTATCTTCTGATACATTAAGGGGACTATACATTTAGGATTATGGTATCCCAAAGGGACCGGCGTATAAACCATTGTCTACGCGGACTCGGATCATGCGGGAGACTATGTGGACCGGAAAAGCACTAGTGGAGTTTGTACCTTCATGGGTTGTTGTTTAACTTCTTGGTTCTCCAAGAAACAAACCAATCTTACGATATCCACCACGGAAGCCGAGTATGTGCGTGCCGAAAAAGCATGCCAACAAGCTCTATGGATGAAGCAAGCGCTTGTTGATTACGGGATTGGTCTTGATGATGTTCCCATCATGTGCGACAATAAAGGTGATATAGACCTTAGCAAGAATCCCGTGCAACATTCGTGAACCAAGCACATAGAAATTCGTCATCATTTTCTTAGGGATAATGTTCAAAAGGGGAACATTTCAATTGAGAAGGTACCCTCCGAGGATAACTTAGCCGACATCTTCACTAAGCCACTTAAGAGGGAACCTTTTAATTACTTGCGTCTAGGTCTAGGATTAATGGAACATATTCCTTAATTGCTTTCCTTTTATTGAATCTCTTACTCTCTTTTGAGTCTTTTATCACTTTGAGTCATTGAGTCTCCTAAACTCTTCTTGAAAATCTCCTCTTCTCCTTTTCAAAATCCTCAAAGTCTCTTTCGAAAATGGTCAAGAAATGTTTTGACATTGTTAATTCAATCCAAAAATGTTTTTCATAGATTTTTGTTATTAATCTCGAGCGTACATAATTCATATGTATGATTCTCTCAAAGATAGCAAGAACAAGATAGAATCATGGAGGATCATTGTGTCATAACTTAAGGTCTTGTCTTACACACCTCCTACATCGATTTTTAAAATCCATGTATTTTGGTCAAATCCCTATTTGGTGAGTTAGTATGTGTTTTCTTTGTCTATCTTTGCTTTTAAGCATATACCTATGATAAGTTAGACTAGAAAAATAAGATTTGCTGATAAATCTTCCTTCACCACCAAAACACAGCCTCTATAGGCGGTTCCATATATGAACCGCGGTCCCTTATCAATAAGTAACCGCCAGAAGCAATAAGGAACCGCGTACATGGCTTCCCTTTTCGGGTATTTCTGAAATTCCAAATTTGTTCCAACATTTTTGAGAATATTTGCTTCAACCCTTTGACCACCCCAAAAATACCATGAGCCTTCCCTATTTAACCATAAGCATTTTGCCTTACTTCACATCCCAAAATGTCTTACTCTCCTAATGAAAGCCTTGATTCTCCTCCATTTTCCCCAATTGCTTTCAATCCCAACTCACCCAAGAACACTCTTAATCACAACTCTCCTACCAAGAATGTTGATTGTGGAACATATTTTCTTCCACCACCACCCTTTAGTGTTCTTCCTCCTTCTCATGATAATGTCATGCACCATGGGACATATTGTCATTGTTGTCAATATCAATATCTTGCTATGGCACACATCTATGAGGAGTTGAGCTACATCAAAAGTCTTTTAATCAAGCCTCCTCTTCACTTTGATTATGAGATCTCCACCAAGCCACCACCACCACATTCCGCCACAACCTTGTCTTTCATATAAGCATTGGTTTCTTATCCACAAGACACCTTATTCAAGCAAATCTTAGAATTCTAGATTAACTAGGATTAGATTTATGCTTTTGGCTTGTTTCCTCTTTCATACATCTTTGTATGACTCTTTTTATTTTATATGACTTCACTTGGATCTTAGTCTTGTGTTTTCTTCTCTTTTTATTTTATTTTTTTGACCTATAGCTATCTCTTGTTGGTAGTCTCTTTTGTTCAACTAACCCTTCTATGTAGCTTGTCACCATATCTCGATTCCCCGGTGCCCCAAGCAAGGGGGAGTAAGCACCAAGGGGGAGTCTTTGCAAAGTCCGTCTCTTCAACACCGACTTGTGCAACTTTTTTGCTTCGACAAAGGGGGAGAAATGAATAAACTCGTCTTCGAAAATATTGTTTTTCTGTGATTGAGTTTATGTATTGTCGGAATCAAAAAGAGGGAGATTGTTAATGCAATAATGCCTAAAAACATTACTTGCATTTTTCGGTCTCGCTTAGTTTTGATTACGACAATATGTAAAAACAAGCATTTACGAAAACAACGAAAAACGAATTCTTGAGTTCAAGTTTTTTTCATTTTACCCATTTTCACTTAAGGTATGAATAAACAAGTACTAACCTTAATAAAGTGATCAAGTGATTTAATCTTTTCTTAAAACTCACTTTTTATTAAGTGTGACAAGTTTTTAATGAAACTTTCTTTTTAAGAAAATGTTTTATTAAATTAAATATTTGAAAATTTGAAAATGGCATATTCCCTTTTGATTTGGAATATCCTTTCAGGATATTTTTATAATCAGATAAGACCTCCACCACTAAAGGAGAAAAAGGGAGCGGAGTCTAGTCTGACGGTTCCCTAGCGCCTAGGCGGTTCCTTATCGATAAGGTACCGCCGGTTGAGATAAGGAACCGCGGGCAAATATAGTCGTTGGCCCTTTGTCCTATAAATAGTGGACCTTTCTCAGATTTTCAATCCACCTCTTTTGCACACAAATTTCCAGATTCAAACATACTTCTTAAATCACTCAAATCCTTAATCATTTGATTGATTACTACTTGTTTAGAAGTGAATCTATCTCATCCATCTCTTCCTCTTCAAGTGCAAAGAGAAGAACACTATCATTGTGAAGTGTTGAGTCCACCACCAAAGATCATTTGAAGATCAAATCCTATACATTTGTTGTTGTGTAATAGTTGTGAAGATCCAAGTAGTTGTGTCTATTTGGAAGTTGAGTATATACTAAGTATAGTTGTGTAGATTGGTCCTAGCTACGATTAGGGATCGACTTTTAGCTTAGAGTCGGAAATTGGTTAAGCGATGTGTACGGTTTTCTCCACTACAAGGAGCTTGTTGTGTAGTGAACTCTCGAGTAAGGAGTACTCGAGGAGTGGAGTAGGAACGAGGAGTGAGCTTCGTTGCCGAACCACTATAAATCCTTGGTGTTTGGTTTGATCTTTCTTTACCCTTAACTCTTTACATTCTTTATTCTTTGTGCATATATATATTAGTTAGTATTAGTTTAGTTTCACTATCATTGTTCATAATGTGCATAAGAAGATTTCACTTATTTCCTCAAGTCTAAGTTTTTGAGAAAAAGGATTTTTTGAAAACCATCATTTAACAAGTAAATATAAGAAACTATTCAACCCCCCCCCCCCCCCTTCTAGTTTCTACAATATATGATACATACATATACATAATTGTGTCCAAATTTGGTCAAAACTCTTTTTGCCAACCATATTTTCCAACAGGTTAGTCTACTATTGATCCAATAACTGCAACTTCAGTTTTTTGTTTCCTTTCAACTAACGTGTAGTCGAGTTGGATGAGGAGGCATATTTGATGAACAAAAGTGAAGGTTCATCGCAATGTTGGTGTTTTAAAAATAACATCAGCTACAATATACAAACTCTAAAGCCGATACGCACTTCATATGTACATCGCTTTTGGCGACGTAAAAACGTTCTCCGGTGCTTTAGGTTCACTTTTAAGTTCATCAGCTGCAGAATTCACTATATCACATCAAATAGCCAATGCGTGATCCTTATTGTTACTTGCTTTACCGAACCTACCTAGACGTATCGTTGTCTTGCCACTCATTATTACATGGATTTAAATATTCCAAAGGCTTACCATATACTACAAGAGTTACACCAGTCATGAGGATGTCGGATAAGAGGCTTACTTTTTGTCGTTTTGAGTACAAGCATGCAAATCGATGCTTCAGCCCAGGCTCCGTTTTGGTGTATGTTTTCCATTCTTTACCTTTGTTGATAGATTAAATCATTTCTGCTCTTAGACTTCTGTTTATTCTTCCAGGATTCTCTTTTGAAGGTATTACAAATGTGAGATGCCTATTAACGTACACATGAAGCTGACTAGCATTATGGTCAAAGTTTGTTATTATTCCCTTTATTGTTGGGTTGATTATATTTGACTTAGTCTACTAGAATATAGAGGAGAAACTCTTGTATTTCAGTTATATATGGCTGTATATAAACCCCCTCAATATCTCAATAATGTTCATTGAATTCAACCTTCATTATGGTATCTGAGCCATTCAGGCTGTGTTTGGCAAAGAGCGGTGGTGAAACTTTTTGGAGCGGTGGGCGGTGAAAACGAGCATTTTGTTTTGTAATGCTTTTTTGGCAAAAGGAGTGGTGAGCGTTGTGATTTTTTTAGTCGTTTGGTAAAGGAGCAGTGAGCGGTGCTACTTTTTAAGAATGTTAGTTTTTCAATGCTTCCTTTAAGGAGCAGTGAACAAATGAGCGGTGACTATGACAGCTACTGCTCCTTGCTCCTGCTCACAGCTACTGCTCACTGCTCCTCCTCACAACTACTGCTTATTTCAACAAACACACTCTCAAGCTCTAACGAGTATCCTTACTCCATTAATCATTTTTTTCTCTCTCTTCAGTTAACATGACAACACCAACCGCCCACCACCGGTAGTAAATGCTGATACGCTAAACACCAACACCACAAATAATCACATCGTTCAATTTAATCCTACATCTCAGCTGCCCATTCGACTCAATGGTAGCTTAAATTTCACTACATGGAAGGCGTAACTCAGTATGCTTCTTGAAGGTCATGATCTTTACGGTCATCTTGACGGCACCAAGACCATTCCTCCCAATACCATAACACGCAATTCAGTTGCTGAAGTGAACCCGGCATACCGACTATGGGTTCGACAAGACCGCTTGATACAACAAGCAATGATGGCATCGGTTGACATCACCATAGCATCGTTGGTGGCCGGTGCTCCCGACTCACAAACTGCTTGGACGCTTCTTCACACATCATACGCCAACAAAAGTCACACTCGTATCTATAGCCTACGAGATCAACTTAGTCGTGTCACAAAAGATGACAAGACTATTTCGGATACCTAAATGAAATCAAAAACATCTCACATGAACTTTCCACAACTGGTGCATCAAAGGATAGTAGTGAGCTAGTTATCAAAATTCTTAGTGGCCTCGGACCTGATTATCGTGAAGTTTCCGCTGCAATTCGCAATCGAAGCACACCCATTGAATATGCTGAGCTATTTGAAAAACTCATTGATCATGTGTTATTTCTTCAACAAGAAGTTAAAAAGGTGGCAACTCCAATCACAGCTGTTGTTGCTACAAGGACCCAACAAGCAACCGCTTCCTTTGGCAACAACATCAATTTTCGTAACAAAAATCGTACCAAACACTTCAACAACAATAATCATACCTGGAAGCCTAATAATAACTTCCATCAACAACCTAAGTATCAACAACCTCAATGGCGTCAACAAACACCTCCTAATGTTTTCACATGCCAACTTTACAACAAGCCCGGTCATGTTGCTAGTGTATGTCGCTCTATGTCCCATAACCACCTCGAAGCTAAAGCAAATTTTGTTAGCAGCCACCAAACGAGAGGAGACCCATGGATTCTTGGTACAGGAGCATCTCGTCACATAAATACAGATCCATACAATATGCAAGAATGCAATGGCTATGAGGGAGTCGCTATGGGTGCACAAGTTTATACTACAAAGTAAAAATACCAAATACAAAATATAAAAGTAAACAAAAATTACAACTTTTATAATCAGATTTCACAAATGAAATTTAATACTATCTAAATTTACAAAATCCAAAATAATAACTTGTTACTAAACAAAGCCCAATTCAACTACTGGCCCAAGTAACTAGTCCAACTACTACTAACTGACTAACCCACTAATTTCAAACCAAATCTAACTGGAAGGACCTAATTTGTAATCAGCTTAACAAAAAAAACTTACTGAACAGTGAACTTAACTGAAAATCTAACTAAAGGACATACAGACCTACTTGCTAGCTAACAGATCCTAACGGACTAACCATACGGACTAACAGCGTAACAAGAGTATAGGAAGTAAAGGGCTGAAGTCGAACTTTCCTAAAACTTCCGCAAATGGATTATAAAAAAAATAGTAGCTATTTCAAATCTCAGCTTTTAGCATATTTTTCTCCTAATTCGTTCACTAATAAAGTTGTACTATTATATTTACCAAATCCTCAATAAACCTTCTAAAATCTACAGCCCAATAAACCGCTCGATAAAGGAATACAAGTGACTTAAACTTCAAACAGTAGATGTAATTCAGTTAACAAAACACTTTTATATGTAGAATTTTGAGCAGTTTATAAACTTGTAATAGTTAAATCGCATGAATCAGAAAACTAATCAATAACAGATATCAAGAACATAACAGTCTAGTAAATAAAACAGCTAACAACAACTATATCTCTACAATGCAACACCTAG
Organism: Glebionis coronaria; assembly: GCA_025667525.1. Classification (NCBI taxonomy): domain Eukaryota; kingdom Viridiplantae; phylum Streptophyta; class Magnoliopsida; order Asterales; family Asteraceae; genus Glebionis; species Glebionis coronaria. Next base: position 86,241,859 of record CM046878.1, read on the forward strand.
CAAATTCAGCTAAAATACAGAAAAATGTAAAATGCGCTTAACCATGACATCCGAAGCCAGCCCTTTGATGTCGAGAAGCGCGGCGCTGAGCCGGCTTAAAACCAAACTCACCTCAAGTACGACTACTGATCTGCACTGAAACTGACATCAAATACCTGCACAAATGACATGAAAAGAAAACCGAATTTCTGAACTGAAACTCGCTAAAGCTGTGATGCTATTTTTTAGAAAAACTATGAATCTTTACTTTCAAATGCTAGTCCTAAAAATGGTCAAAGATATGAGACAAAAAGCTGCCGATAAACTGTAAAGAGCTTATGAGCCTAATACTCAAGATTCTGTGTAACTCACTTAAACGTTCAAAAGCAGTAATCGAAAACAGGTTATGTAATCCTAATACCTACTGTTTGGAAAAGAAAACAATATCAGTGCTAATAGAAGAAAACTTAAAATCCCATAGAACTATTGTGTTTCTCTTCTAATTTTTTTTGTTTCTCTTGAACGAACTTCAACTACAAACCTGCGTGAACAGTTACGATAACTGATTTAAATGGTTTCTCTTCTAATATGAACAGTATTAAAACACGTGAACAATATTCTCATCAAATCAACCATCGCGAGAACAGAACATATTCGTTTAACAATAACTGACTCATTCAGTAGCTTATTACTCGAACACTTAAACAAGTAAAGATAAGAAAAAGAGAAATGAAGTTTTTAAAAGAATTCATTAATGGAAGAAAACGTACAATCTGTTATAACAGAAAACTAATCAGTTACAAAAGTTTAACAGAAAACTGAAAGAAAGTTGAACTACTTAACTATCTACACCTACAACTATGTGTAAACTACACCTATGCTAACCGGCTTCAACTGAGGGAGATGACTGGTATTTATAGGCGTCGAGAGATGGTGAGGTGACGTGTTCTATCCAATCAATAACCGCCACGTGTAAAATACGAGGATGATTCGTTCTTCATTCTTCAATCGGATATTTGGGGGTTTCTTTATCTTCGCGTCTTGATCTAATTCATTGATACCGTCTTGTAGAGGAGAAGATAAGGAACATTTTTGTAGTTATACTCTTTGACTGAATCTTCATGTATCGTCCTTGATATTGGTTTGCAGGTTATGGTGGTGAAAAGGTATAACCGTCTTTCTCTCTCTATATTCGGAGAAGACGCGTCTGTGTTTTTTTTTGTGTTGACTGGTTTGGTCAATGACCAAAGTAACAAGTTACTTATCTTCCCATATTTTCCTTTTAACCCCTCATCCTTTCATTTTTTTCCAAATGTGTTTAAAAACTTTCAAGTAATTTCTTCTCATCCTTAGTCTTTGTGAAAAGTTGCAAGTTCAGCCCTCGATCTTTAATAATATGGCATGATTGGTCCTTGAAAGCATCTTTTGTCCTTTTCTTCGTCTTTTGATTAGATAAGTCCTTGAAAACGCGTCTTTGTTCCAAAATGTATCTTTTTACCTGAAAAACACATGAAACACAAATACACGCATAATTCTGATATTTTACAGTTAAAATAATGTATTTGACTGTGTTTTGAATGGTTTTAGGATCATTATTGATGAGTGTTTTCACACTTATCAATGGTAACAAAATTCATATAACTCATACTGGTTTAACTCAACTGCATGCATCAAATAAATCTTTCAAGCTATCTAACACTCTTTGTGCTCCTGATATCAAACGAAATTTAATTTCTATTTCCTCATTTTGTCAAGATAACTTAACTTCTCTTGAATTTTTCCCTTTTGATTTTTATGTGAAGGACCTGAAAACGGGGACACCATTGGTGCACGACAAGTGTAAGAATGGATTTTATGAGTGGCCTACTATCTCTCCTCAAGCACACACAACTACCCTAACTATTCCCATTCAAATCTGGCATCGAAGGCTAGGGCATCCGAGTGTTAGAATTGTGAAGTTTATCTTGAGTAGTTCCTTTGTTCCTTTTTCAGAACGAGATAATTTCACATTTTGTAATTCATGTTCTTCTAATAAAGCCCACATGAAATCTTTTCAAACACTCACATTATCGAGCACCAAGCCACTTCAAACTCTATTCAGTGACTTATGGCGACCTTCCCCTGTTATGTCATTGGATAAGAAACGATACTATTGCATCTTTGTTGATCATTATACAAAATATGTGTGGCTTTACACTTTAAATAATAAAAGTGAAGTTAATGATATTTTCAAAAAATTCCATCCCCTTGTTGAAAACCATTTTGGTTCTAAAATTTCATCATTATATACCGACGGGGGAGGAGAGTACAAAAGCCTTAGCTCGTATTTAAACTCTAACGGAAATCAACATCTTTTAACACCTCCTTACACACCACAAAGAGTCGCCCTTGCTGAACGCAGAAATTGACACATAATTAAAACACACGAACTCTTCTACACGAAGCAACGCTTCCACAAGAGTTGTGGTCTTTTGCTTGTGCTCACGCCGTTTATTTAATCAACCGTCTTCCAACTCCACATCTTCAAAATCGCTCCCCGTATCAAATGTTATTCAATAAAAATCCAGATTATCAATCTTTGCGGACTTTTAGTTGTCTTTGTTATCCGTGGCTTAAGCCATATACTAACCATAAACTTGAGCCAAGGTCCAAACCATGCGTTTACTTGGGATTTTCCACCACTTACCATTGTCATCAATGTTTTGATCCATTATCATCAAAAATGTTTTTGTCTCGTGAAGTTCAATTCTCTGAACATATTTTCCCTTTCAAAACCATGTTCTCACACATTACAAATACCTACACTGACATTCAATGGCATAATCTAGTACAATCATCACTATGCCTTCTGCTACAACAGTGCCTATTACAACCCTACCTTCACCTATACTTATCGATCCCACCCCATCACCTCACACCAGAGAAGCCTCTACCCAACATCAGACACCACTTTCGTAGATCAACGAAGTACTCCAAATATTTTGGAACCCATAGAAAGAGATAATCCATCTTCCATGGCCACTCCTCATATCCATTCTAACAACAACGCACCAACGGTTGCTGCTCCAAGAGACCAGTCACCCCATTCAACCACCCAAAATCAAAGAACTAATCCACCACAAACACCGATGCGAGTTACCACATAGTCCCAAAATAATATCCACAAACCAAAAAAAATCGTTGATTACATAGCATGCCTTGATCCTACTGTTGTCCCCCATACTTTTAAACAAGCCAATAAACACCCTGAGTGGAAGGATGCTATGAAAGCCGAGTTTGATACACTGTTGAAAAACCACGCGTGGGAGTGAGTGCCGCGTGATCCTAGTAAAAATGTTGTTACATGTAAATAGTTGTTCAGGATCAAACGGAAAGCTGATGGAAGAATTGATCGTTACAAGGCTTGTTTAGTCGCCAAAGGTTGCACCCAAAGACATGGAGTTGATTTTCACTCAACATTTAGTCCCGTTGTAAAATCAACAACCATTCGCATTGTTCTCTCCATCGCAGTACAACAAAAATGGTCACTCCGACAACTCGATGTTAACAATGCTTTTCTCCATGGTCGTCTCGAAGAGGAAGTGTACATGTGCCAACTGTTGCATAGGTCTTGCATCGGGGTTTTCCAGGATTGAATGATCAAACAAATGTCATGAACAATCATCATATAATCATCAAAATAAGAACAAAGAACAAAGGGATATGAACCCTAAAATAATCTTCTGATATAAAAGTGAATACGGGTTACTGTGAATTACAAAATTCCTATCTATAAATACTAATCTAATCGTTGTGATCTTTTGTGAATTGGTGTGATGAGAAGGGATACACCTGTTCTGATAAAGTAAAAGCTATCATCTAATCTTTACGTATATAACTGTTACTCCAATTTCCAGGGCTTGGGTTTGTTGGCCTGCGGCCCAAACCATTACATATACAGGCTTTTCCTGGGCCTGTTCTTTCTGTTCTTCCTGATGTTTTCTTCCTGTGTCGACTTGCAGCCCCAACACAACAAGAATAACATGTTGCTATTCATATGTTGAAGATTAATTGGATTAATTCCCAACATTCCCCCTTAATCTAATTAATCTTTGTGTTCTTCCAATCTCCTCATTCCTTGACCTCTTCAGATTTTCTTCTGATCTTCCTTCTGATTTCTTGCTCTTCACATGGCTGTTGTTGATTTGTTGCAAAGATTTTATCTTTCTTAATCATAAGACTTTATCTTTTTGTTTGTGAGGTGAATCAACCAACTGTCTCCCGTAGTTCTTTGGTTTCCTAATTCCCGGGCAAATCTCTAAATATGATTCTTTCTTCTTTTCCAAAAAATATGCAGCCATATCCCCTCCTTACTTCTTCTCTGAATCTTCCTTCTGCCTTTTCTTATCTTTGATTCTTCAATCTCGTGTTCCTCCTTTTTTTTCTCTTTCTTCTGCTTTGATCTCACGTTCTTCCTCCCTCTTTCGAGTTTTCCTTGTCAGTTTTCTCTTGACTGATTCCCTAAATCAATTGGTTTCTATTTTTCAAATGATTCCCTGAATCATTTCCTTCCTTTCTCTCTTTTCTGAATCTGTCTCTCTCGGTATGCAATTTTCTTTGATTGATTCCTAGAATCAATTGGTCTCCTTCTTTTGGAAACAATTCCCAGAATTGTTGTTCTTCCTCCTTTTATTTTGGAACAATTCCCAGAAATGTTGTACTGCCTCCTTGGAACGATTCCCTGAATCGTTGGTCTATTTGATTCCCTTAATCAATTGTTCTCCTCTTCTTTTCAGGGAACGATTCCCTGAATCGCTCGTCTTTTTTATTCTTTGAACGATTCCCTGAATCGTTGGTGTCTTCTTCTGGAAAAACGATTATTTTCTTTTCTGTGCTGCCTATTCTTCTTTGCTTCTGTTTTTTGCTTCCCTTTTTATATCTACGACGTGTGTTCTTGTGATTGAATCATGATGTTTGATGCCGCAAGCTTTGATACCACTGTTGCACAGGTCTTGCATCGGGGTTTTCCATGATCAAATGATCAAACAAACGTCATGAACAATCATCATATAATCATCAAAATAAGAACAAAGAACAAAGGGATATGAACCCTAAAATAATCTTCTGATATAAAAGTGAATACGGGTTACTGTGAATTACAAAATTCCTATCTATAAATACTAATCTAATCGTTGTGATCTTTTGTGAATCGGTGTGATGAGAAGGGATACACCTGTTCTGATAAAGTAAAAGCTATCATCTAATATTTACGTATATAACTGTTACTCCAATTTCTAGGGCTTGGGTTTGTTGGCCTACGGCCCAAACCATTACACATACAGGCTTCTCCTGGGCCTGTTCTTTCTGTTCTTCTTGATGTTTTCTTCCTGTGTCGACTTGCAGCCCTAACACAACAAGATTAACATGTTGCTATTCATATGTTGAAGATTAATTGGATTAATTCCCAACACCAACCCCCCGGGTTTGAAAATAGTGCACATCTATCACACATATGCAGGCTACGCAAGGAAATTTACGGACTCAAACAAGCTCCTCGAGCTTGGTATAATGAGCTCAAAACACATCTATCTTCCTTGGGGTTTCACAGATCGGAATCAGATAACTCTTTATTCATTCACCATTGTCATGTTTACGCAACTTACATTCTTATGTACGTTGATGATATTATTGTTACAGGAAGCAACACTTTGGCAATTAATCAGGTCATTGCATCCCTTGCCACACGGTTTTCCATTATAGATCTTGGGGAGCTTTCGTATTTTCTTGGAGTTGAAGTATTAAAAAAACCTGATGGTCTGCTTCTTTCTCAGTCGAACTACATAGCTGAGATTTTACGTGATGAACAAATGTTTGAATGCAAGCCTGCAACTACACCAATGAGTTCTTCGGAGATTTTTATGGTTCATGACAAGGCACCTCCAACAGATGCCACTCGTTATCGTCAAATAGTGGGCAAACTTCAGTACTTATCATTTACAAGACGCGATATATGCTTCTCTGTCAAAAAGCTCTCACAGTTCATGCATGCCCCTTCTACACTCTATTGGAAAGCCCTAAAACGTGTGTTGCGATATCTTAAAGGGACCATTCAATATGGTATGTTTCTACGCCGCAACAATAATTATTAATCTTGTTATGTATTGTGATGTTGATTGGGCAGGTGGTGTCAATGACCGGATGTCCACAACGGGCTATTTACTCTATCTCGGTCATAACCCAATAAGTTGGTCCTCAAAGAAACAAACCATAGTTTCTCGTTCATCTACTGAAGCCGAATACAGGGCAGTCGCAAGTGCACTAGTAGAAACAACATGGGTAAAAAATCTATTAAAGGAATTGCACATTCCTTTACACAAAACACCTGTGATCTATTGTGACAATATTGGAGTTACATACTTATGTGAAAATCCCGTTTTCCATAGCCGCATGAAACACATAGCTGTAGATTTTCACTATGTGCGTAACGAGGTTCAACGAAAACTGATTGAAGTTCTTCACATTCATACTGCGGACCAGCTTGCTGACACACTTACAAAAGCTCTTCCGAAACCAGAACCAGCCTTTCGTCGTCATCTATTCAAGTTAGGCCTTGCACAGCTACGTCTAACTTGAGGGGGGGCGTATTAACGTACACATGAAGCTGACTAGCATTATGGTCAAAGTTTGTTATTATTCTCTTTATTGTTGGGTTGATTATATTTGAATTAGTCTACTATAATAGAGGAGAAACTCTTGTATTTCAGTTATATATGGTTGTATATAAACCCCATCACTATCTCAATAATATTCATTGAATTCAACCTTCATTAATGCCAACTAACCTTGATGTATGTGCCGGAGTTAGACAGTGTGGTTTGTGGTTGTTCATTAAGTCAAGTGCCATTGCAGATACATTAGTTTAGGTCTGTATGCTTTATGGTTAATGTTTTGTAAATAGTTTGCTAACGTTTTGGTTTTCTCATTTTTTTTCCACGTGTCTCGACAATATGTCTCTCGACAATATGTCTCTCGACATATTGCTGACAGAAGAAACTTGGGAGAATACGAGGAAGGTACAGGCACAGTCAACGATGCTGCTTTCTGTTCAAATTAAATAGTTAAGGAGGGCGATGATGACACTATCACGTTTGCGGCTGGCAAATGGTATGCGTCTATTAGTACACATAGATTGTCATGTGTTAAATAGTATATTTGTTTAATTTGGGCTGTATGAAAACACACGACATTATAAATTATTTCATCTTTTTCATTTCATTCTGCAAGACTGGGCATTACGGAACATATATCGTTAGCTGGACCAGCTGAGTTTGACGTAACTAAGACCAGTGAGCTCGAAAAGGTTTCTATATCTTCAATGTTTCTTTCGTTTGATTGTTTAAGAAGTACTAGAGAGTTAACATGTGTGTTTTTTTTGTTAAGTTCCTGGTGGATGCTGGATTATACGAGAGTCGCGAAGAGGCGATATGTAGGGAAAAGGTTTTAGGAATAACAACCAGGGAACTGCATGTATGAAAATCCAAATAACAACCAGGGAACTGCAGTATGAAAGCTAGAGATTTTTATTGACAAAAGTGAATCATACTGGATGAAAACCGTTGCGTTAACAATAACAACCTGGTAACTGCAGGTATGAAAATCCAAATAAAGACTTTGTTGTATTGAATTTTCTTTTATAAACTTAGACCTAAGCTGATTGAGGTTATACACGAAATTATTAGACCTAGGTGGAAGTTATATTGATCCACGTTCGAGGTGGCTTCTTCCATGGCTCTCATTGATATAGCTCCATTTGTTGATATTTTATCTATTAACGAGTCGAAAGGTGGTCAAAATATGCTCTCTTCGTGGAACCATTACAAAACTAAATCCAGGTCAGTTCACTATATCCTAAAACTCATAATACCTGATTATTCACGTAATTTTAGCTTGGCTTATTCATAGACTGATCATCAAGTGTGTGGGGTATATCTGCAGCACTTGAGAAACCAAAAAAATACAATGACGAAAAGGGCACTACGGCAACTAGCACCAAACAGAGTGAAGGTCATCAAATTGGTGACGCGAGGCTTTCTTTTAGTGATGCGGAGCTAAGTAGCAGGCTCTCTTCTGCAAGTGAAAACGGTGACTTGCATTTATCTTATTAGCAGCTGGTGGAGAAACCGTACACCCAAAACACCGCAGAAGCGCGGAATCCCAGTTTCGATGTGTAAAATATTATCAAACACCAGTATTAAGCACTCAACCAACCACCCCTTGTGCTATTAATCAAAGAATCCAAGGATAGTCCCCAAATGGGTGCTATCAACTTACAAACAGAAAGAGTTGTCCTCAAATGAGTGCAACCCAGGAAATACAAAGTTCAATACAACTAAAAGAACTATAAATCAAACGTTTAAACAATCAAACGTTTGATGGAGAAAACATGTATTTGAATTTTGTTGGGAGAGAAAGTGATAAGGTGAAGTGTGTGTTTCTCGAGCTTCAAATGAACGCCTCTTTCCTAGTTAATAACGTCCCCTTTGACCAGTCTTCATTGAGTTCCAAAAGTAGCAGCTTCAGTCCCTGCAAAATAAACATAAAAGCAAAAAAGACACAAAAACACCAACGGTAAAATAATACACAAATAAAGTTTCAAACCAACCCCTTGCACTTATAAACTTGTTAACAAAAGGAACCACATATTTCAACACCCTCCCACAAGTTTATAAGCCAAAGACATTGTACAAAGTAAGTTGGGAGCAAAGTTCAGTATGCTGGGCACTTCCCAACCCTTTAGTCAAAGTATCAGCAATCTGTTTTTAAGATTGTACTTTCACAGTACGAATAAGCCCAGATGCAACCTTTTCTCTAATGAGATGAACATTGATATCAAAGTGCTTGGTTTTCTCATGCATAACAGGATTAGCAGCAATCTGTATAGCAGAGATGTTATCGCAATAGAGGAAAGCAGGAATTTTACCAGTCATACCAAGATCCTTCAGGATCTTAACAATCCACATTATCTCACAAACAGCAGAGGCCATGGATCTATATTCTGCTTCAGCAGAAGATCTAGACAAGGTGGCTTGCTTTTTACTCTTCCAAGAGACTAAGTTACCACAAACATAAACACAATAGCCAGATACAGACCTTCTGGTCACTTTGCATTTTGCCCAGTCAGAATCAGCATAAGAGCAAATGCTTTGATTAGCAGATCTCTTAAACAGGATACCAGCATCTGGAGCATTCTTAAGGTACTTAAGAACTCTAAATGCAGCATCAAGATGAGATTGAAGAGGAGCATGCATATGCTGACTCAAGCAGTGAACAGAATAGGCAATATCAGGTCTAGTGTTACATAGGTAAATGAGCTTTCCCACAATTTTTTGGTATGCCGTAATATTTTTCAAAAATTTATCATCCAAAGATTCTTTATGAGGCAGTATACCATTCTCAGGCATAGGAGTAGAGATAGGTTTACAAGCCAAAAGACCATACTCATATAAGAGCTCAATACAATACTTTCGCTGGTTTAAGCATAAACCATCATTAACTTTAAGCACTTCAATACCCAAACAAAATTTGAGTTCTCCTAAGTCCTTGATTTTGAACTTCTGATTCAGAAATCTCTTAAACATAGCAATTTCATCTTTGTTGTTTCCAGTGATGATAATATCATCAACATAGACTAAAAGAACCAAAAAAATGTCATCTTTGTTCTTAACGAACAAAGAGTGATCATTTATGCTTTGGATAAAACCAGCATTGGTCAAAGTCTCAACTAATTTCTTGTTCCATTGCCTAGGAGCTTGTTTAAGACCATATAAGGACTTGGAAAGCTTACAAACCCTTGTTTCATTTTTATCAAAGAAACCGGGTGGAGGAATCTTGTAAATGTCCTCAGTAAGGTCTCCATAGAGAAAAGCATTGTTAACGTCCAATTGAAATATGCCCCAAGAGTTTTGAACAGCCATATTAATAACACATCTAACAGTTGTCATTTTAACGACAGGGCTGAATATTTCATCATAATCAATGCCCCTCTTTTGGCTACAACCTTTGGCAACAAGCCTAGCTTTATAGCGCTCAACTTCCCCATCAGATTTGTATTTGATTTTGTAAACCCATTTAGACTTAATAGCTTTCCTATGAACAGGCAAATCAGTAAGGGTCCAAGTATGATTAAGTTAAAGGGATTCCATTTCATTGTTCATAGCTTGGACCCAGTTAGGATCTTTGATAGCATCCTCAAAACAACTAGGCTCAGCAGTTTTATTCAAATTAGCAATAAAATAGCATAAATTAGGAGCAAGTTTAGTGTGATTAGCATACTTATTAAGACCATACCTCACTTTACCATCAAGGACAAAATCATTCAACTTTTCAGGTAACCTAGATATTCTATTAGATTTTCTGGGTTCAGGCAAAGGAGGTTGACCTTCATCTTCTGTTTGATTGCTGGTATCAAAAGTAGGAACATTTTGTTGTTGAAAAAAATTGCCCTTAGAGATGTGGTTTTCATCTGTTGATGATGTGGTATCGACATCCTCCTCAATTGACTGCAGCCTTGCAATGTCATTTGAGGAGTCATCCGAATGACCTCCATCATCATCAGGAGTACTCTCTCCTTCATCATTGGGTCTTACAATGTTATGATGCCCCGACTCAAAAAAATCAAAAAAGTTTTTATGATTAACTTCATCAGACCCAAAAAGATTTTCCTTATTCAACTCAACATTATAAAAAATGTCTTTATTAGACTTCATTTTATATGGAAATATAGTTTCATAGAATTTTACGTCTCTTGAAAAAATAAAATTTCTTTTTTCAAGACTCAAAAGTTTATATGCCTTTTTTGAAGATGAATAACCAATAAGAATGCATTTTTCAGATTTTGGAGAGAATTTATCAGACACATTTAACACACTACAAAAACAGAGGCAACCAAAACATCGCAAATGGTAAAGAGAAGGTTCACTACCATATAGCATACAAAAAGGAGATTTTCCAGCAAGAACAGAAGACGGAAGCCTGTTAATTAAGTAAGTAGCAGTTAAGATGCATTCAGTCCAAAAACATAAAGGGATACCCCCTTGAAACAAAAGACTCCTAGCAACATTAAGAAGATGCCTGTGCTTTCTCTCAGCAATTCCATTTTGCTGAGGAGTATAAGCACAGGTAGTTTGGTGCACAATACCCTTATCCCTAAAAAACGTTCCCATTTTATTGTTAACAAACTCGGTCCCATTGTCAGATCTTGTAATTTTAACTTTCTTATGAAACTGGTTAAGGATGAGGTTACAAAACATACAAAAATATTCAAACACTTCATCTTTGGACTTAAGCAAATAAACCCACACAGCTCTTGAAAAATCATCAACAATAGTTAAAAAATATCGAAACCCTTCTCTAGAGGTAACTCTGTAAGGACCCCATACATCAAGATGAATGAGATCACCTAATTTGGTGGACTTATGGTTATTAAACGGAAACGGTTCCCTTGTTTGTTTTGAAAAATGACAGATTTCACAAGGATAAAAATGTTCAGGTTTGGTCAGATTTAAACTAGTTTTTAAAACCTTGAGAACATGGTTTGAGGGATGACCAAGCCTATTGTGCCACACAGATTTGGAAACATGACAACAAAGAACAGACAAATTGCATTTAACAGAAGGTATCTTACGATCAAAATCAAACATATAAAGACCATCAAGTTCTCTACCAATCCCCAGGACAATCTCCTTTTTCGAATCCTGAATCACACAATCATGTTCATTGAAACCAACATGCAATTTACTATCTTTAATCATTTTGTTCACAGATAACAAGCTAACTTTGTATTCAGGTATAACCAACACATCAAACAAAATGACATTGCTAGTAAGTCTAAGATTACCAACATGAGTTATTTTAGCAATAGTACCATTGGGATGTCCAACGGTAATTTTAAGTTCAGAAATGTCCAAAATGTTGGTCATATTTTTAGTGGAATTAGTGATGTGTTGGTTTGCTCCTGAATCAATAATCCACCCCAGATTGACATTCAACCCATTACAACTGATATTGGCAATAAAAAATCTGTGAAAATGATTATTGAAAAAATGTTTGCATTAAAGAAACTGAAGTTTATACCTGCCATATTAGTTTGAGCAACAGAGTTCTCCTTTTCCCCAATTAAAGACATAATCTTGGCAATTTGTTCATTAGAAAAAGGTAAAAGCACATTAGGATTAGAAGCATCAACATTGTTGCTAGAACCAGATGATCTGTTGTTGTTTTGAAAAATTCTGTTGTTATTATTAACAACATTAGGATTTTTCTTGTACCCAGGAGGGTAGCCAATGATTTCATAACACCTCTCAACAGTATGTCCTTTCAACCCACATTTAGTGCAACTGAATGAATTATAAGAAGGCCTCACATTTCCATTGTTGTTGTTAGAAGACTGATTTCTATTGTTGTTAGGAGAAAAAGGTTGATTTTGGTTTCTATTAGTGTTGTTGTTAAAACTGTTTCTATTTTGATTTTTAAATTGATCACCAGTCTTAGCAACAAAAGGCACTAACCTGGGGTTTTGAAGCCCCAGAGTTAGAACCAAGCCCCCTATGGGATTCTTCCCTGCACACAATCATAAAAGCATCTTTAACATCAGGTAAAGCAGGTTGAGTCAACAAAGAACTTCTAATTGGCTGATAAACATCATCTAAACCCATCAAAAATTGCATCAACTTCATCAACTGTTGATGTTTACCAGCCTTAGTCCTAGCAGTGCAAGTACAAGGAGAGAATTTGGTAAGAATATCAAATTCCCTCCAAAGAGAGTTCAACTTATGGTAGTATTCAGAAACAGACAAGCCAGTTTGCTTAAAGTTATTAATCTTTTGAATTAGATTAAACAGAATAGAACCATCAAGTTTATCATAAGTTTCCCTAAGTTCATTCCAAACTTGAGAAGCATTTTCAGAATAGACCTGACTAAGATACAAGTCCTCAGAAATACTACTCAACAACCAAGACAAAACAACGGCATTACATCTATCCCACTGATTAGACAAAGTTATACTACTAGCATAATCAGATTTCAAACAAGTTCCATCAACAAAAGCCATTTTGTTCCTAGCTTGAAGAGCAATTTTCATGGCATTAGCCCAAACCCTATAATTTTCACAACCAGTAAGTTTAATACTAACCAAAGCACCAATATTACTATCATTAGTATGCAAATGAAGAGGGTTCCCAGCATCAAGAGAACTAATTAATTCAGAATTGCTAGTGGAAGTACTAGTAAGTGAAGGAACACCACTAGGACCACCACTAGGAGAAGGTCCAGACATGATAACACAAGTTTAAACAAATAAACAAAGCAAACAGAAAGCTCCAAATAGCACAAATGAGAAGGCAAATAATAAATAAAAAGATAAAGGAGAACAGATTCGAACTACAAGCACACCAACACAATACTTGGTGAATTGGGGTTGGCCAGAGCAGGTATCCACACCAATCTAGGTTGGAGGGTCAAGGTGTTAACCAACCTGTTTGCACCCACCAAGTAAGGTCAATGCAAAAGTAAAAACGAATCACTTACAGCGCAATATAGGAAGCAAGAAAACTTTGTGCTCTTGATTCACTTAGTCAAGAGACACAAAAGTCAACATAAGAACCACCAGAAGCACAAGAAGCCCCAATCAATAGATTAAGGTTTTACAACCCTAAATCAAGCCACCAGGTATCAACACAAGTCACCAGAATTAAAAACCCCAAAAAATAAAATTAGGGTTTGAGAAACCCTAATTTTTAATTTTTTGAAATAGAATGATCTGGTAACAATAAACCTTAATTCCAAGTCACCAATGATCAAAGGAAGTCACCAGAATCAAAAACCCCAAAAAATAAAAATTAGGGTTTGAGAAACCCTAATTTTGATTTTTCAGTAACAGTTAGATCTGATGACGGCCAACAATATCCACCACCAAGAACGTCAAGAACCACCAAAACAAGAGCAAAGAAGCAAGATCCAGCTAGATCTAGAGCAACCTTCGCTCTGATACCATGTAAAATATTATCAAACACCAGTATTAAGCACTCAACCAACCACCCCTTGTGCTATTAATCAAATAATCCAAGGATAGTCCCCAAATGGGTGCTATCAACTTACAAACAGAAAGAGTTGTCCTCAAATGAGTGCAACCCAGGAAATACAAAGTTCAATACAACTAAAAGAACTATAAATCAAACGTTTAAACAATCAAACGTTTGATGGAGAAAACATGTATTTGGATTTTGTTGGGAGAGAAAGTGATAAGGTGAAGTGTGTGTTTCTCGAGCTTCAAATGAACGCCTCTTTCCTAGTTAATAACGTCCCCTTTGACCAGTCTTCATTGAGTTCCAAAAGTAGCAGCTGCAAAATAAACACAAAAGCAAAAAAGACACAAAAACACCAACAGTAAAATAATACACAAATAAAGTTTCAAACCAACCCCTTGCACTTATAAACTTGTTAACAAAAGGAACCACATATTTCAACACGATGTCAACCTCTAAGCCCTTCCCTAGAACGCCCGCCCTCCACCGCAGCGGAGCGCAGGCACCAAAACCTAGTAAACCAAAAGTAGCTAAAGAGAAAACGGGGCAAACGGGTCAATGGGTCCAAAGTCCCTCAAAGTGTTCTGAAAAGCTTTTACCCGTATAAGTTTGGCATGGTATTCTTATTATGGTATTTTTCAATCAATGTTTAAGTCTTGGTATAAAGTCTAGCTTGTGACTCATCAACGATCTCAATTGAGACATTATGATAGAAAGTGATTGCATAAGCTCTTGTAGACATGTTTCAGCACGCACGGTGTCACCAATGACATCAACAACAATGTGACGAATTACAACAAGCCCATGTACAAAGTACGTGAACATCATGTCATCATCGCAAACATGACAAGAAAACCCCCCACTTACTCAAAAGAAAATGAAAGAAACAAGTTTCCAAACATAATATGCAAACATAAAAGAAAATTATTCTGAAACAATTGGACAATTCAAAAGCAACCACACAAGCCTAAAAATAATACTAAAATGCATTTGATAAAGGGTCAAGCTTCAAATATGTGTTCTAAAGGTTTGAAGCTTGTCACACGCTGGAGTTGGAAATTCTCGGCGTCGCGAATGCCATTTAAGTCATCATTGCAATAATCTTGTACCATTTTTATGTAATCGTTGGTGACTTTATTCTCGATAGCAGCTCTTGCAGAAGTTCCAACTGGATACTTCTCATCGAACTCAACCAACGATCTCACATAAAAGTTTATTCCATATTCCTTGGTCATTATCGAGGAGCCATAGTTATCTGTATTATCTAGATTTAATAGATATGGAGGGCTTCGATTTGGTCTAACAATTATGAAGGCGAAGAGGAAAAGGGGTAATATAAGAAGCAACAGACCCAGGCATAGACATGCATCGATATTTCTCAGATACTCATATGTCTCCTTAACTTTCTTGAAGGCTTCCTCTGCACCAGGAGCTTTGTTATTGTTAGGATGCACCTTTTCTGATAACTTTGTATATGCGTTTTTAAGCTCTTTAGGACTATAACCCCAGTCGAGATCCAAAACTTGTACATAGCTGTGGCTTTCTAAGATTTTAGACACTAGCCGAGATTCTTCCTTAGTATAGCTTTGCTCTAGATCGACGCAGCCCACGGTGTGTTTACCCTTGACGCTATCGAGAAACTGATTATCCATGATGAGTCAATTCCTGAGGAAATCAAAAGTAACCAGTTTAACATTAACTATGATTTGAATTAACTACGTAGGGAACTACTAAAAAGAACATAAAAAGATCAAGAGACGAGTATGCACTAACCTTATGAATTGTACAAGTAGAAAGTCAAGGAAATCATAGATATCAAAGTTTATATATAAATGGAGACGAAATATTCACAACCAAATTAAAAGATATCAAAATAACTACTGTATCTTTTCACTTCTTTTTTTTTTTATTCACGACAAATTAGTAAGTCATATACTGGGCTAACAATAGCCCTCTCAAAAGTCGTTTATTGGGCCAGTTTTGGATGTCTGGGCTATGCTTTAAACATAAGTCTCATATACACTTACAGGCAATGAAACGTTGTGATATCATAGTTAAACAGTATATAATTCTTCCGCCATCAAAACTTCATGAATTAAGCAATTGTAACCAAAAACAAAATATGAAATAAGCCCATAATTCCTTAAGTATCATTATATAGTGGCTTCTTCAACAAAGTTAACTAACTTAGTTACTAACAATGTTTTGAGATTAAAATTTGTGCATACACTATAACAAATTGGTTAACTTTTTACCGTTATTATGACATTTATTCATTTAATTTATAATTTAAAATATGTGAATTTGAAAAGTTCACCCTTTTATTAGTGTTATTGGTGTGAACAAATTGAATATAACAAATAATTCACACTTTTAAATGTGAAGATTTATAAGGCCAAAACACATATTAATACCCTGGACTTGTCAAAGTGGATCATTTAATAACCTAAACTTTTAAAGGTGCAGATTAGTACCTTGAACTTGACAAAATAGAATTTCTACTACCTTATAATAGTTGATTTAATAATTAATTGTTTTTCTTTTAAAAATCATTTTAGTGAGGTATTTAATATTGTAATAAATAATTTGTAGTAAAACTCGGGCTAAGTAAATATATATTTTTCAAAAATTAAATTACTTTTTATTTCTAAAATTTAATATAGTATTTTGATCTATTATTTAGAATATAAAAAATATATTTTGTTAGCAATGATTTTTAAAATATTTATGGCGTGCCACTTTTAATATATTTTATTTTATATTATTAAGTATTTGTTTCTAATAATTACTAGAACAAGTTAAATATATAGAAGTTTTGTAATTTACTATATAAATATGCACATGATGAAATAAGAGTGAATGCTATTGTTTTATATGTTTTGAAGTGTACACTTAGGTTAGCTAATAGATTACGATAAATTATTTATTACAAAAACATATTAATAAATTTTTTGTAATAAATTATTTATCGTAACGTATTCTTTAACTGTACGCTTCAAAACATTTAAACCAATAACAAGTTAACTTGATCTTTTCATATACATATTAAATAGAAAATTACTTTTGTTCATATTCAAAAACACGGTTGTGGTGAACAATTTACTTGCACGATGGAACATGTCGTCTTCTTTTTGGATTTATGGTGAATGATTGTATGGCTCTATGGTCTAGTTGTTTAGCCTATCTTTCTGTTGCTTATGGATAGGCTTAGTTTTGTCGTGGTTTTGTCACGATTTAGCTAGTGATAGTTCAAGCCTTTCTTTAGATTAATACTGTAATTCAGCCGTATGCCACTGTACTCAAACGATTCTTTGTGATTAATATCATTTTACTGGGGTAACCTTTTACCAAAAAAATAGAAAACTACAAAATTTCTACATATTTATTATAACTTGATATTTGAAACAAACACTTATAATATTATATAAAATAAAATATATAAAAAATAGTGCACTCTAAATATTTAAAAAACCATTGCTACAAATATATTTTTATATTCTAAATAATAAATTAAAATATTATATTAATTTTTAAAAATAAAAAGTAACTAAATTTTTGCAAAATATATATTTGCTTAGATTAAGTTTTATTATAAATTATTTAGTATAAAATACCTTTTCTAAAATGATTTTTACAAGAAAAACCAGTTAATATTTGAATTAACTAGTATAGGGTAGTAGAAATTCTATTTTGTCAAGTTTAGGGTATCAGTCCGCACCTTTAAAAGTTAAGGGTACTAAATGATCCACTTTGTCAAGTTCAAGGTACTAATATGTGTTTTGGCCGATTTATAATAAACTACATTTTTACGTGTGAACCCTTTAATACTTCACACTTTTATGTGTGAACTTTTTAATATTTTACATTTTTTAATACTTCAAACTTATAAGTGTGAATATTTTACAAATAAAATTCACAATTTTTAAAGTGTTAAGAAAAAAATGTGAACTAATGCTAAATTTGTTGTAGTGATAATATTACTACTCCATAATATTATTATATCGTGTTTTATTTTATTTTATGTACTTACTCCGACGTTCATTTTTTTTTGCTACACCTCTCGCTCTCAACATTCTAATATAACTGGCGGAATACACTTATGAAACTTCTGTAATTTCTTAAAACCGACTTAATATATTTTTGGCAAATCAAATTGCTTCCGCCGTAACACCCGGACCTCTGTTAAGGATATGAATTAGACTTAGTATAAGTTTAATCTTTTTATTATCGTTCCTAGAATTATGGTAACAAGCCATGTACATATCCTATTATATCTTTGTATAGGTCAAATTTGTATCTATATATTATAACCACATCAGTAATATAATTTCAAGCTTTTCAAAAATCTCATCATAGTATCAGAACCTAAAAGTTTTCTAATCCATCGTTGTTTCTTTTCTCATTATCTTTACCATGTCTTCCCACACTATATCTTATGATGTTGATCCTACTAACCCAATCATCCTTGTTACTCTCCCAAATATAATTAAACTCACATCTTTCAACTATACTTCATGTAAACTTAAGATTGAAAGCTACGCTTGATGGTATGACTTATTTAAATATCTTAATAGTGCACTTACTACTCCCTCCAAAACTACACTACAAGAAAAAAAGGCTTTTAGTGACCGATTTTTTGTGACCACTTAATATTTGGTCTTTATTATGCTCGTTTAGTCACCAATATACTTGTAACACCCCATTTTGATAATGGAATGTCACGCGTAATTATGGCGTGTCATCAAAGCATACAAGGGTAAATGTATAAAACATTACATGACCATAGGGATAACCGAAATCAAACATCGGTTCCCAAACATAAGCCCAAAACATAATAAAGCAAAAGAAATGAATGAAAGGCTAAACAAGCATAAGTAAATGAAGGCAAAAAGGAAAAGAAGTCTCTAGCAGCTTCCATCCTATGTACGTCCCCCAAATGCTCGAGTCTTTCCTAGAGTACCTGCCGTTTTGGGACATGGAAAGGAAAGTAACGGCTGAGCAAAACGCTCAGTGCACGGATATAGACATAGTATGAATGACTAAGCATAATAAAGACTTAATAACCGCGGAAATGTATAAGTCCTGGAAAACCTGGAACGTGTTCATAAAACTGGTTTTATAGTTTGAAAAGCCTTATGTTTATCTTATGAAAACTGTTTAACATATTTTTACCATTAGCCAATATAGGTCATGAAAATCCATCGTGCATGAATACTTGGAGGGGTGACTTCATCATGCAAATTAGAGGGGTTGCCTCTAATTTAATATACTGGTTTTGGGTAGGAGGGATCAGCTCCTTGTGAAGGATGCAAGGCACACACCACATTCACCATGAAATCCTGACTGAAACATGTAACTAGGATGCACCCATACGCCCCACATGATAAATATAAATAAATGGCCAAAAGCTGAAGGGACGCCACGAGCAATCACTCCGCCGTGGTGAAGTCATAACATCAGTGCCTCTAATGTTATGGTTATGGTACCTCCATAACTAGGTGAAACTGGTCATGCATGTATATGACTTTAGGTATTCTAATTAAACATAAGCAATTCAAAAACATATAAAACAAATACTGGGAAAACAGTTGGCTGCATACGGGGAATCCTAATAAGGAAAGAATGTCCATACTGAAAGGACGGGATCCGTACCTTATGTCCAGTGAACGAAGAAGACGAACTGAGAGGAATCCTACTTCCGTATCACTAATGCTACATGAATACATACGTGAATAAGTATCTGACTACTAAATACGTAACTGGTTTATATCATGTCTTAGCTTATTTTATATGTTCATATCATGTTTTACTGTTTAAAGTCTTTAACTGTGTTTATCTTATATTCTGTCTATTCTGATTAAGTATTTCTGGTATTTTATGTATTATTATACTTACTGTGTAATAATAAGTAACTTTCCAAAAATAGCAGGTTTCCTAAAATAGAAAGTTTCCAATAATAGAAAGTTTCCAAAAATAGAAAGTTACCAAAAATAGAAAGTTTCCAAAAATAGAAAGTTTCCAAAAATAGAAAGTTTCCAAAAATAGAATTACTGTTTAAAATAGATAAGTTTCTAAAAATAGTAAGTTTCCATAAATAGATTAGCTGCCTTATTTAAATAAGTTTCCATAAATTGATTAGCTGCCTTAAATAAATAAGTTTCTAAAAATAGAAAGTTTCCATAAATATATTAGCTGCCTTATTTAAATAAGTTTCTAAAAATAGAACGTTTCCATAATTAGATATAAGCTGGTTAAATAAGCTAAGTATATAAGCCTAAGTGTTTTCATGATTATTTTCTAAGTCATATGATATAATGTATAGTTTATTAATTATTTCATGTAATTAAAATAAACTATAGGTTAAAATATTTAATTAAAGTATATCATATTTTTAATTAAATAAAGTTAAATACTTAGGTTAAAACATGTATTATATTTATTAATAATATAACCTAAGTCATGTTAATTAATTATTATAACCATGGTTTTTAAATAATTAATTAATTATAAGTCTAGAAAATATTAAATACTTAGGTTAATAATTCCATGATTCTAATAATTAAATTATAACCTAAGTCTTGTTTATTAAATTAATCATGTCATATTTATTAATTTAATTCTATCATATGATTATAAAAAAAATAATCTTAAAATAAACCGTGAACCGGATCTTGACTAGAAACCATGAACCAGACCCGTAATCAACACCATACCCCGAACCAAGGTCGGGGTATCCCTTGTTTGCTGCTGCCGTGGGACCCACACCACCAAACCGAGACCTTGAGGTCTCGGTGGTGGTCCATGTGCCAAGCCGAGACCCCTTAGGGGTTCGGTTTAGGTGTCGGCTAGACAAACACCCCTAAAAACCCTTGTTTTGATCTACCCCATAATCATAAACATGTTAGATCTATGTTTTTAATTAAGTTTTTAAAAACATCATGTTCTTATTTAATTTATAAATCTAAAACAAAAGAAAAAGGATTAAAAAGGTATACCGAATACGTAGATCGATCAAGGATGAACAAACACGAACACTTGCACCAAAAACCAAGATCAAAATCAAACAAACACCCCTCCATGGTGTTTTATGGGTGGCGGCCAAAAGAGGAGCAAAGGAAGAAGGGAGAAAACTTTTAGGGTTTTTGTAAAATCCTCTGTAAAGTGAAAATGAGTAGTGATATTTTCCTAATTCCTTGTTTTAGTAAAAATTGATGGGCTAAGCCCATCTTCCCTCCCTAGTTTTTTGACATATGGGCCCACATGGGGTAACCCGATCATTTTTCGTGTCTAACTAATAAGTGTGTTCTCGTGTTCATGTTTTACGTGTTTGTTCGTGTTTATTTGTGTTCGCGTTTTGTGTGTTCTCGTTAAATAATTACCGTGACCTAATATATTTATTTACGCTCGTAATAAATATATATATGTAATTAATAATAGTTCGTGATTTAATTACGTTCATGATTTCATGATCGCATGTTCGTGATTAATTATTGTCAAATAATTATTGCGTGTTCGTGCGTAGTAAATACTTATCGTGTACTAACACGTACGTAATACGTAAAATCCTAACACGTAATCGTAATCATGCTATAATAGGAAAGTTTTAATCCAGTACGTACGATCTTAAGGGTACTATTCATGATAAAAGCATGAGGGTTTTACAACTCTTCCCCCTAAAAAGAATAATTCGTCCCCGAATTATAGATAACCTAACTGAAAGAGAAACATACCCGAATCAAACTGAGAGGGTATGTAAGATAAATGAACGTGCGGGTTTCCTGGCAGAAGGAACGTGGAACGTGACATGTCTTGAAAGGACATGGAACGTGACATGTCTTGAAAGGACATGGAACGTGACATGGCTGAAAGGACATATCTAGTTGATAATAGAAAAACGGATAAAAGTCCGGATGAACTTTTCCGTTTCCAAGTGGCCTCCCTCTTGGAACGATTCCTTCAGAAGTTCCTGACACAAATGATAAATCTTGGTCCTCCTGACCTTGACTTGAAATACGAAGAAGTTCCTGGTTATCAACTTAAGGTAGATCCCCTAAATTCGATCGAGGAAAATAAGAGTTAACGTGCTAGGGTAACTGAAACGATACGATGCAAGACAATCTGACTTAACTGATAATTAGAAACGATGCGCGAGACATAAGGAAACGTAGTACGTGAAAATTTTTGAACGTGATACGTGAAAAATTTTGAACGTGCTACGTGGAGATATGGCGAGTGTAGTATGAGTAAACATATCGTGATCCATGATACGTGTAATATATCTTGATCATGATATGAGGAACGTGGAATGAACATGACATGTGAAACATATCATGATCATAGAATACAATGGCGGTAACGCCAAACGCTACAAGGTGAGACGTGGAATATGACGTGAAACGTCTATCTGATGATGGAGAGTTATACTAAACTTGGGTCTGGTCTCTCAAGTTCTTGCAAAACTTCCCAGAACAAAATGAACGTAAAATCGTAAGCCCAGATACGATCATGAACGTGAATAGTGTCATGAACGCGAGCGCGAAGGCAAGTCGTGGAATCAGAATGAAGACGTGAAGTAATTTAGGAGTACAATTGCGAATCTTTGTCTGACCCGATAGCTGAGGGATTACCAAGTGGTCGGATGAGCCTTGGCTGGAACATGTCCGATCAATCTGTTGGTTCTACAATCCTTGCGGATGTAAGGATTCTGCAGACTTGATCAAACTGTTTGCAATAACCCAGATAGCATCATGCTTCTTCTGAGTTTGCATTAATCTGGTAGCCAAAATCCGTGGAGATCTTGTCACATTTAAATTCACAATTTCAGACGATGAAAACATCCCAGTCTGTTGGTGTCCTATCTTAACCTGTTGGTATGTCAGGTACTTAGATATGAACGTAACTGTATCTTGCTTCGTAGAACTTGATACATAGGAGTTTGCGAACTCTGAGTCTCTGAATCTAGAGTTCTCCTAGCGTAGGATTTCCTAGAACACCCAATGTAGTGTAGGGTTCTCTCCTTTACGCATAAGCTGAGTCATGGTAAGGTTAACTGTAGAAACCCATGTGATTCAGCGTGTCACTGTAATCAAACAGAATTGATATTGGAAAATTTTCTAGGGTAAAATTTTCTCTTGTCATAGAATTTTGCAACATAGTGCAGATATGGTCTTCTTGTTCTTCTCTAGGCTTAGAGGGAATCAGGTTATCCTCAATGAAAACACTGATGAATTTGCTATGAGTTCATGGAAACGCAATTTATTAAGTCCCTAATGCTGTTGGAGCATTGATGAGACTAATTCAAAATCGTAAATCTAGCATGACCGAGTCGTGTACGAATAGCAGTCATGGACATGTCCTGCTCTTTCACTCGTCACTATTGGCAGCATGATCATGAGTTTGATTCTTGGAAAAATGATTAACACTATTAGGTCGATTGGACATGTTTTCAATACATGGAGGAGAATAACGGTTATGAATGGTGATTTGTTTAAATCGACGGTAGTCGACACATAATCTCATGGTACCGTCCTTCTCCTTGTAGGTTCTTTTGGAATATATGGGAAAATTTTTGGAATAATCCGTTTGTTATGCATGAAAGGACTTCAGTAGTCGTGTCTTACTGACAGCTAGAAAGTTTTAGCAATCATGGCTAACAAAGCACGTGCTTGGAAAGCATAGATAATTTGTACAGATTTTCCTGATGGAAAATCAAGCTGAAAGTATTCAGGAGCCTGAACATTACTATACATAATTATGAATCGTAGCATGGTGTGCTGTTCATAGTCCATAATTAGGATAAAATTCATCTCGTGTCTGTCCGAGGAAATGCGTTAGAAGCTTGGATCTCATCAATAAGCTGAAGGAAAACCTTCGTATGCGTGGGAATACGAAAGGTGTCCTTCATGGTCATGAATATATGAACTATGGTGAAAGAATTGAAAGTGACATCGGCAACGTGACAGCTCTCACTGATGCACCGATAATGGTACTGAAATTCTTGTGGCCTAATTAATACATGGCACAACAAAATAGATATACCCTTGGAGGGTACCCTGAATTTCTTAGAAATGTTCCATAGTTGGACGTGAGTCATGTGTCTTGACTCGTTTCTTGGAACTATAAGCATGACATATGTCTTGACTGGTGTCTTGACATGTGTCTTCAGGAGGTATACGTGAGACATGTGTCTTGACTGATGTCTTGATATGTGTCTTCAGAAAGTATACGTGAGACATGTGTCTTGTCTGATGTCTTGACATGTGTCTCAAGACGTAAAATAATAAAACTACAATATTAGGTTATTATGCCAGACTTGGCGGATCGGTTGGACTACTGATCTTTTGTATGTCTGATCACGTCCGCGGCTGGAGCCTCGGTTGCGATTTCTAGGATAGTTCTGTCATAGTAGTGGTTACTATCGTCCTGTCTGTCAGTTCCATGACGGTCATTCTCATGACCGTGATTCATGTAACAATTCAACTGAGTGGCCGGCTGGTACCGGTTTGCACTCATATGGCTGAAATGACAGCCGAATGACGTGTGACATGTAACTAAGAATTAGGGACAATGATTGATGGAAATCGTCTGATGGTGAAGCATCTTCTCGTCCAATTTCTTTGCTCCGACGCCTTTGTCTTCGTCTTGTAGGATCTCCAGGTTGTGAACAGCATCCGCATCTCGTAGTGTCTCCGAACGTCAGCAACATCAACCTTTAGTAACATCTCCAAGTTATGAGCGGCTTCAGCAATCTTGTAGAATATCAGCAAGTGAACATATGCCTGAGGTGATTCAGAATCGTCTAGCGAATACTCGTGAAGTATTGCAAGTGAAATACACATGGATTTAGGTACATGTAATACACATGAAATACGGTACGTGGAGTACACGTGGAATGTACATGAAATGATCGGTATGGGGTCGATCATTTATCATGATTTAAGGAAAGTATATCGGTTAAACTGTTAGGAAAACCATCATGCTAACCTGGCAATGCCAGTATATACCTCATTCTGGTTGCATAGAGAAACGCTAAAGTGTGGTTACACAAAATTCAACGATGATTTGCCTGACAGCATGATCAATGAAAACCAACCATGACTATCATGAAAGCAGAATTCAATGAAATCCAACAATGTCTTGCGTGAAAGCATAAATAACAAAAGAGGCGTAAGACGTAATGAAGACGGAATTATCATGAAGAAACACGAAACGAGTTAACATGAAGGAGTGTATAACATAATCAGCATGAAGCTAAGTTTAACCATGACAGTATGAAAACATACTTGACATAAAAAAAACATAGTAACTTATGAGGGGACATGAAAAAAAAATTTATGCCAATAAATCATGAGAAAAATTTTATGCATGAAAACAGTGCATGAATGCGTAATGTTAGTTTATAAAAACCTTTTATATGTGCGAGGGGACACCTATGGGTCGGTCCCAAAACAAAAGACATGGCGAGGGGACGCCTATGGGTCGGTCCCAAAATTAAAAGTTTTGATAAAAGCACATGCGACTAAATAGGGCCAGTCCTGTACCAACCATTACTTAGTCATAATCCCTGCAATAATGATACATGAAACATAAATAAATGAAACTCATCTGTCAAAACTTATAAAAAAAAATTTATGTGACTAATTATGAACTATTGAGGTTCATTCCACATAGTCACAGTTTACGAGAAACGTCATGCATGAAACAATGACACATAACTAAATATGAATGACGGTTGTCCATCCATATTAGTAAAACAATCTCGATGAAAACGTCAAGGTTAAAACCTCAAGGTGCTGAAAACATCATGGTTAAAACAACAATGCGCTGAAAACATCAATACGTAGAATAACAAACGTTGGCTTAGGAAGCTTCTAGTGACTACCCACTAGTCACAGGTCGAGTTTTAGAGCCTACAGGTCGAAGCCTTGGCTCTGATACCATAATTGTAACACCCCATTTTGATAATGGAATGTCACGCGTAATTATGGCGTGTCATCAAAGCATACAAGGATAAATGTATAAAACATTACATGACCATAGGGATAACCGGAATCAAACATCGGTTCCCAAACATAAACCCAAAACATAATAAAGCAAAAGAAATGAATGAAAGGCTAAAAAAGCATAAGTAAATGAAGGCAAAAAGGAAAAGAAGTCTCTAGCAGCTTCCATCCTATGCACGTCCCCCAAATGCTCGAGTCTTTCCTAGAGTACCTGCCGTTTTGGGACATGGAAAGGAAAGTAACGGCTGAGCAAAACGCTCAGTGCACGGATATAGACATAGTATGAATGACTAAGCATAATAAAGGCTTAATAGCAGCGGAAATGTATAAGTCCTGGAAAACCTGGAACGTGTTCATAAAACTGGTTTTATAGTTTGAAAAGCCTTATGTTTATCTTATGAAAACTGTTTAACATATTTTTACCATTAGCCGATATAGGTCATGAAAATCCACCGTGCATGAATACTTGGAGGGGTGACCTCATCATGCAAATTAGAGGGGCTACCTCTAATTTAATATACTGGTTTTGGGTAGGAGGGATCAACTCCTTGTGAAGGATTCAAGGCACACACCACATTCAGCATGAAATCCTGACTGAAAACATGTAACTAGGATGCACCCATACGCCCCACATGATAAATATAAATAAATGGCCAAAAGCTGAAGGGACGCTACGAGCAATCACTCCGCCGTGGTGAAGTCATAACATCAGTGCCTCTAATGTTATGGTTATGGTACCTCCATAACTAGGTGAAACTGGTCATGCATGTATATGGCTTTAGGTATTCTAATTAAACATAAGCAATTCAAAAACATATAAAACAAATACTGGGAAAACAGTTGGCTGCATACGGGGAATCCTAATAAGGAAAGAATGTCCATACTGAAAGGACGGGAATCCGTGCCTTATGTCCAGTGAACGAAGAAGACGAACTGAGAGGAATCCTACTTCCGTATCACTAATGCTACATGAATACATACGTGAATAAGTATCTGACTACTAAATACGTAACTGGTTTATATCATGTCTTAGCTTATTTTATATGTTCATATCATGTTTTACTGTTTCAAGTCTTTAACTGTGTTTATCTTATATTATGTCTATTCTGATTAAGTATTTATGGTATTTCATGTATTATTATACTTACTGTGTAATAATAAGTAACTTTCCAAAAATAGCAGGTTTCCTAAAAAAGAAAGTTTCCAAAAATAGAAAGTTTCCAAAAATAGAAAGTTACCAAAAATAGAAAGTTTCCAAAAATAGAAAGTTTCCAAAAATAGAAAGTTTCCAAAAATAGAAAGTTTCCAAAAATAGAATTACTGCTTAAAATAGATAAGTTTCTAAAAATAGAAAGTTTCCATAAATAGATTAGCTGCCTTATTTAAATAAGTTTCCATAAATAGATTAGCTGCCTGAAATAAATAAGTTTCTAAAAATAGAAAGTTTCCATAAATATATTAGCTGCCTTATTTAAATAAGTTTCTAAAAATAGAACGTTTCCATAATTAGATATAAGCTGGTTAAATAAGCTAAGTATATAAGCCTAAGTGTTTTCATGATTATTTTCTAAGTCATATGATATAATGTATAGTTTATTAATTATTTCATGTAATTAAAATAAACTATAGGTTAAAATATTTAATTAAAGTATATCATGTTTTTAATTAAATAAAGTTAAATACTTAGGTTAAAACATGTATTATTATTTATTAATAATATAACCTAAGTCATGTTAATTAATTAATTATAACCATGGTTTTTAAATAATTAATTAATTATAAGTCTAGAAAATATTAAATACTTAGGTTAATAATTCCATGATTCTAATAATTAAATTATAACCTAAGTCTTGTTTATTAAATTAATCATGTCATATTTATTAATTTAATTCTAACATATGATTATAAAAAAAATAATCTTAAAATAAACCGTGAACCGGATCTTGACTAGAAACCATGAACCGGACCCGTAATCAACACCATACCTCGAACCAAGGTCGGGGTATCCCTTGTTTACTGCTGCCGTGGGACCCACACCACCAAACCGAGACCTTGAGGTCTCGGTGGTGGTCCATGTGCCAAGCCGAGACCCCTTAGGGGTTCGGTTTAGGTGTCGGCTAGACAAACACCCCTAAAAACCCTTGTTTTGATCTACCCCATAATCATAAACATGTTAGATCTATGTTTTTAATTAGTTTTTTAAAAACATCATGTTCTTATTTAATTTATAAATCAAAAACAAAAGAAAAGGGATTAAAAAGGTATACCGAATACGTAGATCGATCAAGGATGAACAAACACGAACACTTGCACCAAAAACCAAGATCAAAATCAAACAAACACCCCTCCATGGTGTTTTATGGGTGGCGGCCAAAAGAGGAACAAAGGAAGAAGGGAGAAAACTTTTAGGGTTTTTGTAAAATCCTGTAAAGTGAAAATGAGTAGTGATCTTTTCCTAATTCCTTGTTTTAGTAAAAATTGACGGGCTAAGCCCATCTTCCCTCCCTAATTTTGTGACATATGGGCCCACATGGGGTAACCCGATCATTTGTCGTGTCTAATTAATAAGTGTGTTTTCGTGTTCGTGTTTTACGTGTTTGTTCGTGTTTATTTGTGTTCGCGTTTTGTATGTTCTCGTTAAATAATTACCGTGACCTAATATATTTATTTACGCTCGTAATAAATATATATATGTAATTAATAATAGTTCGTGATTTAATTACGTTTATGATTTCATGATCGCATGTTCGTGATTAATTATTGTCAAATAATTATTGCGTGTTCGTGCGTAGTAAATACTTATCGTGTACTAACACGTACGTAATACGTAAAATCCTAACACGTAATCGTAATCATGCTATAATAGGAAAGTATTAATCTAGTACGTACGATCTTAAGGGTACTATTCATGATAAAAGCATGCGGGTTTTACAATACTTGTGGTAACTACATTCTGGTCATTCTCATAAATTTAGTGATGGTTTAAAAATTGTGGTCATTAAGTTGTCACAAATGATCTATTAGTAACCACAAAATAATTATCATTGAGTTTGTTGGGTCTACTAGATGTAGATCTTGCAGCCTGTCAGGAACGGTGAATGACTTCTGTAATCACAAGTCAATCCACAGAAAGACTCTATACACAGTATGAATGTAGAATACAAATATAATAAAGAAGAACAGAATAACTATAAAGACTTGATCCTTTCTAAGGATTTCTAATATTGATAATGACTAGAACTACGATTGGTGAAGGTGTGTATAACCCTTCTGCCTAAGGTTCCTTTTATATACTACAAGGAAACCCTAATACAGCATTAAACAAAACGTGTAAAACTTATATGCATATCCTTTTCTAACATATCTCATACATATCCTAACAGAATAATAAATAAATAATAAAGTTTGACTTTGACCAGGACCAGGAGCACGACTTGCTCCTACTACTACTAGGACCAGGAGGAACTACATACCTCCTAGTCTACCTATTATATTTAACTATTAGAATGGTCCTAACAATCCTCCCCTAAACTTGAATTTGACCTATTGAGTTCAAGTTTCCTGGAAAACGTGCAAATAAAGCCCGAGGATTGAATCAGCAAAACTAAAAGCAGCATCATGAAACACTAGAAGCTTCTTCAAAGCTTGGAACAAATCAGCATCGTGTTGAATCTTTTCAGCAACATGAGCAGATTTGATGAGCCTTTACCAAGTAGCTGCTCGCTCTTGGGCTAGCCAGTCATTCTGGTGGAATAAGCATCACCCTGGAGACTAGAACCCAACCCAACTCTTAGAACGTGAATCAATGGTGAGTGGAGTACCCTGATGATTTTAGGCAAACCATCACAGCCGTCAACGGATTTGATATGTCTTTACCAGAAGCCGTACCCCTCTGGACTCGCCAACTCTCAGCAATGAAGCATCGGTGAGTTGAAAACCCTATAGCTTTAAGCAAGCTATTACAACTATCAACGGATTTGATAAAATCTTTACCAAGAGCCGTACCCCCTTGGATTAGCCACTTTTCAGTCTAGAACTATGGCAAGTGAAAACCATCCAGTTTTGGGTAACCTGGCAACCATCAACGGATTTGAGAATCGCACTAGGAGCCGTACCCTCAAGGTGAATCAACCTTTTCTTGTCGATTAGACATGGTGAGTTGAGGACCATTTGTTGTGTGGACCAAGTCCAACACCAAGTGAAACCAGTAACCAGCACAAGCACAATTCAGTAACCAGAACCCACAATGTGAAGCAGCAAATGGTATCATATTCACAAGTATAAAATCCAAGATGTGTTAAAAGTATAAGCAGATATTATATAAAAAGTATTTTTTTTTAATTTTTTAATTTTTGTTTGTTTTTTTTTTTTAACTAGAAAGAATGAAATTCACCAATCACTTTACATATTGGTGAAAAGAATGATAATAAGAACAAATGAACAAAAAATACAAAACAGAAACACTTACAACCCAACCAAATCACAAACCAGAAGCAGCCTTCTTATCTGCTATCAAACGAGCCTGAATACCTTCCACCAACGCTGTGGCCATAGAGGACTCATTTCCTGATGGAGCATTGGAAATTTGCAAGTGACTAGCCAACATAGCCTCCATTGAAGAAATCATCAAAGGATAATCCACATTTGTGAGCATGAAAACCATATGACCAGATTCCAACTCCAACATATGCACACCACATCCGGCATATAACTTCCATCGCTGAATCACCCATTGCATCTGATCCTTCCATATACCAGAAACAGGAGCATGAGGGGGTGCATCAAGCATCAACTTAAGATCAGCCCAAATGCGCAGACCAGGCCAGGAAGACACAGCCATGGGATCAAAAGGCATTCCAGAATCCACAAAGCCATATAAAGCCATAAGATCCATACGATCAGCCCAAGACAAAACACCCTGCAAACCCGAAGCTAACCGCACAGACCCATCACTAAGAGTAATTCTATGGGATACCATACCAGGAAGAGTTGTGGAACTCTCAACCGTCCAACCAGTAATATTTCCATTCCCCAACGGCAAATCAGAATCACTGTCAGAAGCAGCATCAATCAAATTTTCAGGACCACGCTTCTCATAAGGGACCGTCTTGCCACGTCGAACACGTCGAGCTAATTTCTGGTGAAGCGAACGTCGAGGTGTGGAATCACTTGGTGTGGGTTCAACCTTTACCTGTACCTCAGCAGCAGCAGTGGGAGCAGGAGAAATAGACTGATTAGTTTGCCCACCCAAGGGATCAACCGGAGTTGCACTAGAAGTAGGAATAGGTTGAGTTCCAAGAACCGGTGGTGATGGAAATGGCATATCAGGTGTAGCAGTGGTAGTTGTTGTGGTAGCAAAGGTGGTGGTGGTAGCATGACCAGAAGAAGAACCCAAAGGAGCAACCAAAGGAGAAGTGGTGATACCAACTGAAGTAGCACCAAAAACCGATGGACTAGCAGCAGAACCAGGAGTAGGATCAGATGAAGGACCAGTAGTAACAGCAGGCGAAGAAGAGGTCACCACACGAGGACGGAAGACAAATCGTTCCGGAATTGGTTGACTCTGACGCTTAACCATACGTTCATAAAGTGCCTTGAGCTCATAAAAAGTTAAAGCCCGAACCCTGTCCCACTTCCAAGGAGTATTAAAATGAGCAGCAGACTGATACTTTACATATCGCTGCATCTGCTTGCGCTCCTCAGTTCTTGATAAAGGTCTGTTCCTTCTCTTCTCACGAAGCTGTGCAGCAAGAACAACTGTTGCTTGCGCATCAACACCATGGCTCTTGGAATACAGTTATGCTCATCCACATCGTCACCCAAAAGATCAGTGAACTGGGCATAATCCCGGGTAAGAATAGTCAATACATGCATCCATTCACTATCACTCTAATGCATTGCATCATGCTGAACTTGTGCACGCCTCTGCTGTTGAAGCGCCTCATCCGCAGCCCTCTCAGCCTCATCAATCTCAGCTTGGATCCGTTGAGCAGCCTCCTCACCTAGCCTATCCTCTTCAAGCTGTCTGTGGGTATGTTGGGTCTACTAGATGTAGATCTTGCAGCCTGTCAGGACCGGTGAATGACTTCTGTAATCACAAGTCAAATCACAAAGAGACTCTATACACAATATGAATGTAGAATATAAATATAATCAAGGAGAACAGAATAACTATAAAGACTTGATCCTTTCTAAGGATTTCTAATATTGATAATCACTAGGACTACGTTTTGTGAAGGTGTACATAACCCTTCTGTCTAAGGTTCCTTTTATACTACAAGGAAACCCTAATACAGCATTAAAGAAAACGTGTAAAACTGATATGCATATCCTTTCCTAACATATCTCATGCATATCCTAACAGAATATTAAGTAAATAATAAAGTTTGACTTCGACTAGAACCAGGAGCAAGACTTGCTCCTACTACTACTAGGACTAGGAGGAACTACATACCTCCTAGTCTACCTATTACATTTAACTATTACAATGGTCCTAACAATCCTCCCCTAAACTTGAATTTGACCTGTTGAGTTCAAGTTTCCTGGAAAACGTGCAAATAAAGCCCGAGGATTGAATCAGCAAAAGAAATAGCAGCATCAAAAAGATAAGAATCAGAGTAACCGTCGCAACATGAAACACTAGAAGCTTCTCCAAAGCTTGGAACAAATCAGCATCGTGTTGAATCTTTTCAGCAACATGAGCAGATTTGATGAGCCTTTACCAAGTAGCTGCTCGCTCTTGGGCTAGCCAGTCTTTCTGGTGGAATAAGCATCACCCTGGGAGACTAGAACCCAGCCCAACTCTTAGAACGTGAATCAATGGTGAGTGGGGGTACCCTGATGATTTTAGGCAAACCATCACAGCCGTCAACGGATTTGATATGTCTTTACCAGAAGCCGTACCCTTCTGGACTCGCCAACTCTTAGCAATGAAGCATCGGTGAGTTGAAAACCCTATAGCTTTGAGCAAGCTATTATAGCTATCAACGGATTTGATAAAATCTTTACCAAGAGCCGTACCCCCTTGGATTAGCCACTTTTCAGTCTAGGACCATGGCAAGTGAAAACCATCCAGTTTTGGGTAACCTGGCAACCATCAACGGATTTGAGAATCACACCAGGAGCCGTACCCTCAAGGTGAATCAACTCTTTCTTGTCGGTGAGACATGGTGAGTTGAGGACCATTTGTTGTGTGGGGGGCAGCCAACACCTAAGTACCAAACAAAAACAGCCCAAAAAGTGAAATATATACAAAGGTATTTCGATTCGAAAGTGTCTATTTTCTTTCTTTCCTTTTTCCCTTTTTTTTAACTTTTTTTTTAATAATTTCTTTTTTTTTTAATTTTTTTTATAACCACTCAAAGACTATGAGTCAACCAGAAGGAACGTAGAATGCATCAGGAAGAACAATGGTCCACCAGAAGCAGGATGAGTGCAACCAGGAGGAACCATTGGTCGACTAGGAGCAACTTAGTTTTACTAGGAGGAACCATATCCACCAGCACCAATGTCAACCTGTAAAATTTATTAGACAGAAAAACACAAGAATACACAGTTATACATACAACAAGCCTCCCCTTAAGCTAAAACCTCCCCTCAAACAAAGCAAAGTATTCACCATCAAAGATATTTTTTTTCTCTTTTCCTGCAAAAAGTTAGTTCACACAAATATAGGAAATACAAAACATAGTAATTTATAATTACACTTGCTGAAATAAACACAAACCAAACAAAGATTAGTGTTTATGGAAGTCCCAAGCTAAGACAGACTTGAATCTTCCAAAAACATCAACATAGTCATATCTTGTTAAGGTTTTTGATGCACTATTTGATTTAGAGACATGTTGTAAACCATCTTGTTTAGGTTTCCAAACCCACCTAGCTAAAGCCTTAACAATATTAACCTTTGTTTTTGACCGTGCAGACTCAAACCGTGTACCCTTAACATTGTTAAAACATCTTGGTTGTGGAATAATGTTATTTTTAGGATTGGGGTGAAAAAATCTACCAAAGTTCTTGTGATTCACCCGTCTTGAGTTATTCCATACCGGTTTAACTTGTTGTTGATCATTAATCATTCTCTTGTGTTTACAAGTATATTGCAAGTGATCAAAACTACCACACACATAGCAAGCCTTACTTTTGAACTCAAAGTTATCACCTAATTTCTGAGTCATCATGACATTCCAACCTCTTTGATTACCTCTAGGACTTGTATTGTTTTTCCTAGGATTATCTGCTTTCCTATTACTTTCATTCTTAGCACAAGCAGATTGAGGATAGAACTTAGGTGATTTAGCATTTAAGGTAGACTTACAAGAGGCATATTTACGAGTCATGGGCTTAATTATAATTGGTTCAGGCACAGACTCAAGTGTTTCAGCACTAGAGTCGGACTCAAAAGAGTCAAGGTCACTAGTCTTAGGTTCTAAAGACTTGTCACTAGAGTTACAAGAGACAAAGTCATTAGACACAGAGTTAGTTTCAATTGAGCCACTGGACCTTGTACCATATGTCATTTGTGATTCATCAAAGTCAAAGTGATCTAAGGTAGGCATGAATGTCCCTGTGAGAGGTGGAGGAACAACATGCATCTCTGCAGTTGGTTTATACCTATTGAAAACAGGCCTACCTTCCACATCTTCAGGGGTAGTGTCAAACACACTAGACAAAGAGGAGTCAAAAACATCATTTGGCCCAATATAGTTTTTAAACCCCAAACCAATTTTAGTCCTACGAGACATGGAGCTATCTACTAGTTTGATTAGGTTTTTAGAAGAACTTGTCCATTTATCAAACCTAGCCAAAGCGCTACCCAGATTAGCTTGTAGCTCCTGCTTTTCTTTGTTTAAATCAACATTAAGTTTTTCAGAATATGATAATAAGTTAGTTGTGTTTTCTAAGCCAATACTTAATACCCTAATCTTATCTTCATACTCTAATTGAGTATTTTGAAACCACTTTTTCTGTTCTTCTAATGTTTTTAGAGCACTTTTGTATGACTGAACTTCTAGATAATATTTATCATTTTCAGCATTCAGATCAGCACATTGTTTTTGAAGTTCTAGAAATTTTTGTTCATATGTTTCTACGCAACTAATTGCTAAGTCAGAGTTATTATAAACATGCATTTTATTCTTTAGTCTAGCATTATATTCTCTAACTTCAGATTCAGTCATATAATTTACCTCATCGTCTGGAATTGATGTTCTGCACGTCATGAATTCTTCAGCAACACCTTAAGAAGGAGTTTCTTGAAAAACCTTAAAATCAGAACCTTTAGTCGACACTAATTTTGTCACGAAACTGCTACTGATCTGTCGCGAATTCTGAACCGCAACTTTACTTCATAGCAACGCGGATGAAGGAATCTTGTTCTTCTCAATCAAAGCTTCTCAACGAGGCTCTGATACCACTTGATGGGTCTACTAGATGTAGATCTTACAGCCTGTCAGGACCGGTGAATGACTTCTATAATCACAAGTCAAATCACAAAGAGACTCTATACACAATATGAATGTAGAATATAAATATAATCAAGGGGAATAGAATAACTATAAAGACTTGATCCTTTCTAAGGATTTCTAATATTGATAATCACTAGAACTACGTTTTGTGAAGGTGTACATAACCCTTCTGCCTAAGGTTCCTTTTATACTACAAGGAAACCCTAATACAGCATTAAAGAAAACGTGTAAAACTGATATGCATATCCTTTCCTAACATATCTCATGCATATCCTAACAGAATATTAAGTAAATAATAAAGTTTGACTTCGACTAGAACCAGGAGCAGGACTTGCTCCTACTACTACTAGGACCAGGAGGAACTACATACCTCCTAGTCTACCTATTACATTTAACTATTACAATGGTCCTAACAGGGTACGTTTACAAGGTGGTGAGGGAGCATCAGTCATTGGGGCCTTCCCCTTTGAATCACGGGATGTACCAGCATTGGAACCAGCAGCAGGACCAGAAGCACCATCCATAGGAGTAGAAACGCCAGCAGGAGAAGGAACACTGGAGGATGTTGGAGGAACCGGCAAATCATCATACAATTTATCAGCAAAGGCAGCCTTTGCCAACAATGTCAAACCATCCTCAACACGCTCCGTACCCTCCTCATCAGAATCAGATTGGATCACATGCTTCTTTCGTCGTCTTTGCTAAGTTTCCAAAGCTTTGATGCGATCAGCCAGAGGAAGAACAAACTCCCTAGTAAGCTTCCGGTGTTGGTTCAAATCAGCTTCCAATGAAATAATCCGCTCATGATACCTGCGCATAAGATCAAGCAACGACATAAGTGTAGTAGGATCCTCCGCCTGCCCACCAAGAGGACTTGGGTCAGGGAAAGCGTCATTGGAGCCCGAAGCAACAAATGGGTCAACAGTAGGAGTACTAGCACCAAAAGGATTATCAAAAGAGTGTGGAGCAGGACTAGGAGGTGGAGTCTCCACAAATGGAGACTTTTGTGGTACTGAAGAAGGACGAGCCTTGGAAGGGGACGGTTTTTCAACCATCACCTCCTCAACCAGATCCTCCTCAACCACATGAGAAGCACCACCAGTAGGAGCCTCCTCCTCCATAGGCTCATCATCAATCACAACAAACTCAGGAGCCTCCTCCTCCTCATCCATAGGACCCTGAGCCAGCCCCAGCATGGCCTCAGTAAGGGACCTCCACTCCCCGGTAAACCCATGAACCATATTATAATACACTTTGGAAGTAAGCTTAGACGGCACATGTTCATTCCTATCACGAGGAATGCAAACCAGTATTTGTTGTAAAAACCTAGGATACATAAGAAACTTCTTCCTAGAACCAGCATTAGATAGATTACTAACCATCCCCTCAAACAGATAATGAGAGAAATTAAAAACTCTACCCTGGGCTAAGCAAATAAGACCAGTAGCCAAAGGAGTAGGGAAAGCATCCCAACTCCCAGACTTGGGACTCAAACAATGAATCAGAAAATGCACCAGAAGCTTCCATTGGGGGGAAAACCTATTTTTCTGGAAGTTAAACTTCCCCCCATGATTGTACCCTATAGCAGCCATCCCCTCCAATACCTCCGAATTGGGGATGGACTCAACACCACCCTCATCTTGAAGATGAAGGGAAGATCGAATAGAAGCCTCAGTCACCACGTATGAACGTCCATCGATGGTAGCATGGAGTTCACGTGGACGACCAACCACAACCACAAGACGAGCAGATGCCCAAAATTGACGAATAACACTATCATAAATAGTGGGACATACAGTAAACGCATACCTTAGGTTGGAAGCTTTAATGAATTCCAGTATGTCAGCAAAATGTTCACGATGTGGACCATCACCCAGATAGGCAACTTTGTTGTGAGCAGGTTGGTAAACAAGGGCAGCCATGGATCTTGATTAAGTGGATGAAGGAAGATTTAGGTTAGGATTGAGAGAGTAGGATCGGTTTTGTGTGTGTGATGAATGGAATGATTGAGTCAAGGGGGTTAAGTTGACCATTAATAAGGAAAAGAGTAACTGTTCATTGACCCCTATTAATGGGGGGTTGCCCTTTCAAATTAGACATAATTGCATAGTAACCACTTGCCCCTTTTAACATAATTCCCAACCCCCAATTTACCATAGTTAATGAAAAATGTAAATACCAGAATTAGGAGCGTTGACCAAAAGTCAAGGCACACAATGGTCAGACCAAAAGCAAAATGTGGTCAATAAAGGACAAAAGGAATGAAAAGTGTCCCAGACCAGTACCAGAAGCCAATCACCACTTGACAAAGAAGGATTTTGAACCACCAGAAGCCAACCAAATATGACTAGAAGCTGACCAATGAGGACCAGAAGCCAGTCATGTAATACCATAACCACCAGAAGTGAACAAAATCCTCCACCAGAAGTAACACACACCACCAGAATCAATGTAATAAGTTGTTAAAATCTACCAATACGTTAGTCTGTCCTAAGAATATGTACACAAAGCCTCCCCTTAGGCTTAGCCTCCTTTCAATCCTAGACCTCAAGGATTGACCATCCCAATGTGAACCATCAAGTGGTTAAACCGAGGACCATCAAAGGCTTTTGTCAACAAATCAACAACGTTATCATCCGTATGAACTTTAAGAACCTGTATCAACTTCTTCTCATTGGCATCCCGTATAAAATGGTGCCGAATTTCAATATGCTTCGTTCGCTGATGAAACACAGGATTCTTCACAATGCAGATAGTACTTTGATTGTCAATAAAAATTTTGGTGTTCATAAAATTGAAACCATAATCCAACATCTGATTTTGGATCCACAAGACCTGTCCACAACAACTAGCAACGGCAACGTATTCAGCTTCTGTTGAAGAAGTAGCTACGATTGTCTGCTTCTTGCATTGCCATGAAATAAGTCGACGACCCAAAAATTGACAACCACCAGTAGTAGACTTCCTGTCATTATTAGCACCTGCATAGTCACTATCACTATATGCTTCTAGAACAAAAGGTGATTCTCTGGGATACCATAAGCCCAGTTTAGGTTGAGACTTGCTATACTTGAAAATCTTCTTTACTGCATTTAAGTTCGAAACCGTTGGAGTCACCTGGTGTCTAGAACAAGCACTTACTGCAAACATGATATCCGGACGTGATGCAGTCAAATACATGAGGGAGCCAATCATAGACCTGTACATGTGAACATTGACTGGGGGGTCTGGCTCATTCTTAAGTTTGACTTTAGCAACTTCATAAGGAGTTGCTGCTGGTCTAAGAGGTTCCATGTCAAACTTCTGAAGAATCTCATGAACATATTTATCTTGACTGATGAAAATCCCATCCGATTGTTGCTTGACTTGAAGACCAAGGAAGAAAGAAAGCTCTCCCATCGCACTCATCTGAAATTCGCCTTTCATCAAGTGTTCAAACTCATCACACCATTCCTTCCTAGTAGAACCAAAGATAATGTCGTCCACATAAACCTGAACAAGGATAATGTCCTTGGTGTTCCTCCGAAGAAATAGTGTTTTGTCAATAGCACCCCTTCTATAGCCGTTCTTTAACAAGAAAGTTGAAAGACGCTCATACCAAGCTCTAGGAGCCTGATGTAATCCATAAAGAGCCTTGACCACCTTGTAAACTTTCTTGGGATGAAGTGGATCTACAAAGCCCTTAGGTTGAGTGACATACACCTCCTCATCAATTTTGCCATAGAGAAATGTACTCTTGACATCCATCTGAAACACTGTAAAGCCCACATAAGAAGCAAAAGCCAAAAACAGACGAATGGCCTCAATCCTTGCAACCGGAGCAAAAACCTCAGTGTAGTCAATGCCCTCAATTTGAGTGTGGCCTTGTGCGACAAGCCTTGCTTTATTCCTTACAACAATACCCCGTGCATCCTTCTTGTTCTTGAGAATCCATTTGGTATTGATTGCTGTCTTTCCATCTGGTAAGTCAACCAGAACCCAAACATTCTGAAACAAGAATTGCTGCATTTCCTCCTGCATAGCCTCCACCCAACTTTGATCCTCAAGAGCATGAGAAACTGACCTAGGTTCCACCTGTGAAAGAAAACAATCAAACAAACAGTATTGAAAGTCCGTATGATTATTACGCTTTTGATCTTCAATATAGCTCACAAGAGCATGATGATCAGACGAGGCCTTCTTCTGCATTCTGTGTGTCTTGACAGTAGAACCAGGATCTCCAATGATTTGAGTGGTAGGATGATCTTTGTGTGATTGCAAGACTGGATTGGAAGAGACCTCCACTTCTGGTGCCAAGTTATTGAGATCACCAACAAAGTCAGCATCATATGAAGCAGTGTTGAAAATCCCATCTACCGGTTGT
Organism: Glebionis coronaria; assembly: GCA_025667525.1. Lineage (NCBI taxonomy): Eukaryota > Viridiplantae > Streptophyta > Magnoliopsida > Asterales > Asteraceae > Glebionis > Glebionis coronaria. The sequence goes on from CM046878.1 coordinate 86,281,731, forward strand.
TTATGAATGTCATCCAGCTTGGTAGAAGACTTCTTTTGATGGTTCCCCAAATCAGAAGGACTGGAGAAACGAGTATTGGAAGCAGACTCACTAGCTGGAGTACCAGTAGGTGATAATCTAGCACTAGGAGCAGAAGCTGGGGTACCAGGAGCAGATTTGTCAGTAGGCTTATCCAAGGGAAACTCAAAACCACCTTGAGCAGCTGCTGTAGTAGCTTCTTGTTGTTGTTTTAGTAGAGTGTCAAGAGCTACTTGGGAATCCGGTACATCCAATGGAGTTGCATCACTAGGAGGAGTAGGAGAGACAGTGGTGGAGTAGGATGGAACCACAAAAATGTCATCCTCGTCATCTGAATCAGAAAGACTAGAAGGAACACCTGTACTAGAAGTTGCAAACACTTGTGGACTTGCATCATGGTTAGTTTTGAAACAAAAATATCCTAACGAATCACTAAGATAATCAAGATCAAAATACCATTCAGGACCCTTGCCTTGGATGTTTGACTTCTCTTCAAAATACCTGAGATTTATAGTTTCAATGATCCGCTTGGCTTGGAGATTGTAGACACGATAAGCCCGAGAGTGGGCTGAATATCCCACAATGTATCCTTCATCTGCCTTGCCATCAAACTTCCCCAAATAGTCACTAGTATTCAGAATGGTGACTGGACACCCAAAAGGCTTCAAATGAGCAATATTAGGAACTTTGCCCGTGAGCAGCTCATAAGGAGTCTTCTTGTGCGGATTGGTAATAGAAACCCTATTCAAAACATAACTTGCAGTATTAACAGCTTCTGTCCAGAACATGGTTGGAAGCTTGGAATCGGCAAGCATAGTTCTTGCTGCTTCTATTAGTGTCCTGTTCTTTCTTTCTGCCACACCATTCTGTTGAGGAGTCCTTGCTGCACTATAATCTCTTTTGATGCCCTTAGCATTACAAAGTGCTACGAGGTCTTTATTTTTGAACTCGGTTCCATTGTCGCAACGAATACCTTTAACCTTCTTGGTCAACTGGTTCTCAATAAGGGTAAGAAAATCTCTAAGTATTGAGTAGGTCTCACTCTTGGCAGCCATGAAGAAAACCTACGAAAACCTGCTATATCCATCACTTATCACCAGACAGAATTGTTTGTGGTCAATGCTCCTAATGGAAGTAGGACCAAATAAATCCATGTGTAGTAGCTGCAATGGTTCAGTAATAAGACTAAGAGTAGTAATGGCCTTGAAGGATGCTTTGTGCTGTTTGCCTTTGCTGCAAGCAATACAATTTATATCATTCCTAAATGACTTGGGAGGTAGACCAGAGACCAGATTCAGATTTGCAAGTTTGTGAATGGTCTTGAAGTTCACATGCCCCATCCTTCTATGCCATTGAGTAGCTTCATCTTCTGAGGCTTTAGCAACCAGACACGCTAGTTGTCCAGTAGGGTTGACTTCATTCAACTTGATGCTATAGAGATTGTGTCTTCTAGGGATTCGGAGCAGAACTTGTGAGTCATCCGGAAGCTGAAAGTCTTTAGAGAGCACAAGTGCATCAGTATCGGTGAAGAGAACAAACTGCTTCTTGTCACAAATCTGAGAGACATATATCAAGTTGAAATGCTGAAGTGCTTCCACATAGTAGACCTGCTCAAAATTTAGATTAGGCGTCTTAATTGTTCCTTTGCCAGTGATCCTGCCTTCACCTCCACCAAAATAGACCTTGCCTCCATGAAATGGGACAAAGTTAGAGAGAAGACTTTTATTTCCTGTCATGCTCCTGGAGCAACCACTATCAACAATGCCTAGACTAGGATCTTGGTATGGAGTAACCAACAACAACACGATAATAAAAATGCAAAAGTTAGTGTCTTAAGGGGACCCAAACCTTTTCAGGTTTGAGCCTGCCTTGTGGATCTTTAGTAGAGTGCCAAGAAGATTGATGAGATCCACCGTTGTTCCTTGGTTGCCAATGCATCATATGGGTATTATTATTTGACCAAGAACAACCTGCTGAGGGCTTAACAGCAGTTCCCAAACTCCCCAAACCAAAATACGTGTGGTCAAAATGATGTGGATAAACTGGATTAAAATTTTGAAAATAATTACTAGTGGTTTGTAATCCAATGTTTCTCCATTGATCAGAAACTAAAGGAGAGGACCTCCTAGAAGAATAAAACGATTGAACGCTAGGATTGAGTCTTCTAGAAGTATATGTAGCAGCTCCTGGTGGACCAGGAGCATGAAAAGCATGATTAACAGAAGCATGTGTGTCATAAAAATCACAATCTTTAATTAAATGAAAGGCACTGCCACAAACAAAACATGTTTTGAAAGACCTTTTATTAGAATGAGATTGTTTCATTCTGCCTACATTATTACACACAATTCTAGGAGAAACATTCTTCCTAGGACTCAATAAACTAGGACCAGACACACTTGACATAACAACAACTCTTTCTTCACACTTCCTAGCACCAGTAGCAGCATGATCATTCAACTTGGAACTTGTAGGTCTTGACTCTTCACTTGAACCACGAGATGCAGAGTCACTGGCTTTGTCACTGAAAGTACACGAGACAAAGTCATTAGAATTAGTAGAACTTATTGGGGACTCATGCATCTGTGATCCATCCAAGTCATTTTGCCATGAAGTGGGCATAAAAGTTCTAGTAAGAGGAGGAGGGACAACATGCATTTCTGCTGCTGGTTTAAACCTATTGTAACTAGGTTTTCCCTCGTCCTCTTTGTCGGCATCAAAGACACTTGAAAAAGATAAATCAAACACATCTTCTGAATCAATATATTTTTCAAATCCTAAGCCTCTTTTAGTTCTACCAGACATGCTACTATCAATTAGTTTTGAAAGATTTTTAGGTGCCTTTTGCCATTTTTCAAATCTCAACATTGTAGCATCTAATTTTTCTTGCATCTCCTCTTTTTCTTTGATACTGGCATCTCTTACTTTTTCTGTATATTTAAGCATATTAGTTGTGTTTTCTAAATCTATGCTTAGTATCCGGATTTTATCCACATACTCACGTTGAGAATCTTGTAGCCACCTCTTTTGTTGTTCCAATGTGTTTAAAGAAGCCTTATAGGATTGAACCTCTAAAAAATACTTATCATTTTGATCATTCACTTCATTAAAATGGGACAACAATTCAGAGTATTTATCATGACAACCAAGAGGACAATGTTGTACCTGAGGTGAGAAGCCCATAAGAGCAAACTCGTCTGCTTCTTCTGCATCAGAGAGATTCCCAGCAATCATTGCAAACACGTCAGTCGAGGACTCAGCTGATTCCAGAGTAGAAGCCTGATGATCATTCCAGTTGACCATAGAGTCAACAAATACCAATGCCTTCTTGTCATCTTTTACCTCCTGAACCTTAAAAGCTGAGTACCTGCTCTTCTCCTGGTCATTCTTGCTAGGGCATTCCCTTGCAAAGTGACCTTGTTGTTGGCAGTTATAGCATTGAACCTTGCTTCTGTAGAATCTTGCTGGCTCCTGAGGGTTGTAATTAAATTTCCGTTCAACTTTCTTCTCAAACTTGTGAACCCTAAGAGTGAGCATGGCCATCTGCCATTTAAGATCCATTTCATCCAGGTCAAGTTTATCGACTTGTTTGAAGTCATCAAAAGCAAGTTGTTGTTGAGCATCAACATCAGCCACAAAAGAATGAAGAATAGCTTCTACCATACTACCAGACTTGGCAGTAGGATCAGGAGCAGAAGTATGCTGAAAAGTATGTTGAGAGGACACAATATTGCTTGGGCTACTAGCATATGACATGGGACTGGATGCCATAGAACTCACAAAGGCAGTATTAGCAGGAGTGGGAAAAGAGTCACTTGTATAGCCTCTCACATGAGGTTCAAAAGTTCTGAGCTTATGAAACAGATCATCAAAGTTGAGATAGTCAAGCCCACCTTTGGCTTTGAGAGAGATCACCACCTGATTCCATGAGTAGGGTAAGGCTTTAAGAAACCTTGCATTAATATCACTATCATCAGGCTTTGACCGAAGTTGATTCAATTGGCTCAATATCTTCTGAAACCTGTCATACCCTTGATGTAAGCCTTCAGTTTCTAAGATTTTGAATTCTGTGAATTCATCTCTCAGCATGGATCTTCGCATTTTCTTTGACTCCTCATTCCCACCAAACCTTGCTTTTATACCATTCCAGATCTCTCTGGCATCATCCAAATGGTAGAAGTCACCCATGTGATCTTCAGGAAGAGATTGAAGCAAAATCGTTTTTGCTTTGACCTCCTTCTGAATAGCTATGATTTCTTCATGAGATTTAGGGTCAAGAAGAGTAATATTACCATTCTTGTCTCTTCCAGTTAGCTTCCTGCTGTTCCCATTCAGAATAATCTTCCAAAGATCTTGATCAGTATTGGTGATCCACCATTCCATTTTCATTGCCCAGTTATCATATTCATCCTTTTTCAGAAGAGAGAATTTACCATTCGTGTTGGAAACCGTAGCAACGATATGCTGAGGTTGCACAATTTTAGGAGTGCTGTCATCTCCTGTTTGAGTAGAAGTTGAGGCAGACATGATAAAACAATAATGTCAGAAATAAGAAAACTTGATTCTTCTTGTATAGAGACCCTCCCAGGCTCTAATACCACTTGTTGGGTCTACTAGATGTAGATCTTGCAGCCTGTCAGGAACGGTGAATGACTTCTGTAATCACAAGTCAATCCACATAGAGACTCTATACACAGTATGAATGTAGAATACAAATATAATAAAGAAGAACAAAATAACTATAAAGACTTGATCCTTTCTAAGGATTTCTAATATTTATAATGACTAGAACTACGATTGGTGAAGGTGTGTATAACCCTTCTGCCTAAGGTTCCTTTTATACTACAAGGAAACCCTAATACAGCATTAAACAAAACGTGTAAAACTGATATGCATATCCTTTCCTAACATATCTCATGCATATCCTAACAGAATAATAAATAAATAATAAAGTTTGACTTTGACCAGGACCAGGAGCACGACTTGCTCCTACTACTACTAGGACCAGGAGGAACTACATACCTCCTAGTCTACCTATTACATTTAACTATTACAATGGTCCTAACAGAGTTTCAATATTAGAGACTAAGAATAATTGTCACTACTTTAGTATATGCTATTGGCAAGGATTTGAGAAACCAAATATTAAGTGGTCACAATATTTTCACGTTAGAGACCAAAGTTCGTGGTCACTGATTAGTAAATATAAAAATAAATGATAGTAACCATAAAAAACCTAACCCTTAAAATTAACATGTTAATCACAAAAAACCTAACCTTTAAAATTAAAGACAATTTGAGTGGTCACTATATTACCAAGTTAGAGACCATATTTTGTGGTCACTAAGTTTCAAGTTAAAGACCTATATTTATGGTCACTGATTTATTAAATATAAAAATAAAAAATTGGTAATCATACAAAGCCTAACCCCTATACTTAAAACCCTAACCTCTCAATTTAAAACCCTAACCCCTAAACTTAAAACCCTAACCCCTAAATTTAAAGACAATATATGACTGGTCACTATGTTTTCAAGTTAGAGACCAATATTGGCGGTTCCTAAGTTTTTAAGTCTGAGACTAACTTCAGTGGTCACTAATTTACAACATAAGCTTTCGTTAAATTTAGAAATTACGCAACCTCACATATGCGAAATTAGCATTCGTTAAAAAAAATTCGAAAGCTAAATAACTAAAAAAGCCACACTTACCCATGTATGAAAAATTGAAGTTAATAAAAATACATTTAAACTTGCACAATTTACTTAACCAACTAAAAAACGACAATAAATCAACGTTATAGTAAATTTACATTTAAAATGAAATAACAAAAACTAAATCAAATATACATATAAGATACTACAACTAAATTTAAAAACTTTTATAAAATAATACTCGGTACAACTTTACAAAACTATTAACACACAAACAAAAATGTTCAAAATAAAAGAACTCTACAAAACTATTTATACCATGCACATGCACCTCCCAAAATAACAAACTTTTTTTTTTTTCCCAAAATAACGGATCTCAAAAAAATCCACAATGCACCTCCATCGTCGTTCCTCCATCGTCATTCACAAGCTCATCGCATTGTTCGTCTCGATTCAGCATAATCGCACCATTACTGGCTTTTGGCTGTTGAGGTTCGTCTCGATTCATTAGTATAAGCTTATATGCGGTTAGGATTTTGGCTTTTGGCTTTTGCCTTTTGAGGTCCGCCAAAGTGTTCGAGGAAGTCAGCTCCTACCAACAGAACTGTTCCTCTTCGGTTAATTTCCTTTTTGTGGTTTCTGTTTACGATTGTTGTATTAATATGTAAGATATAGATTAGTGATTGCGGTATACGATTGTTTGTATTTATGTTTGTTAGTTCGCAATAGTTGTTAGCTATACTTAATATAGATTAGTGATTTCGATTGCGGTTGATCTCTTTGGAATTAGTTATTGTAGCAATTTTGTTTAGTGAGGTTGTTCATTTTGTATACGAATTGTTTTATCAATAGTTGATGTTAAATGTGATTTGAGTTTAGCAATACTACATTCACTTGGCAAGTATGACCATTGTAGTACTGTTTGTTCTACTATATGTCCCTAATAAAGACTTATAGTCTGATTGGAAGGTTGTAAAAAGTGATCACACACTTTGCATAGGAAAGCTCATTACAAATTTATAATGCTTGGAATTAAGGGAAATGGTGCAATAGCTAGAGTGTTGAATTCTTAAGCTGTTCGAGTTGTGTAAATGATTTCTAGTCCAAAAAGTTTAGTGGCCGATTATTGTTTTCATAACTTTTTATTTCTAAAACTGTTTTTATTTCATTATGAAATAGATCCTTTGTTGGCCCTTTGTATTTGAGGATGTTTTGAGCGTCTATGGTGATATATCAATACTGCTTAGGAGCTAAAAGGAACCCCCCATCGATTAGATCTTCTGGGTTAAACTTACCTAACAAAAATGGTGACAGATCTTCGTCTTTAAGCTGATTACCAAGCACCACCCAGATAAAAGGGTACATGTGGATTCTAGTTGAGGCTGTGATGCTTTACTTTACAGTGAGTTGATTCATGCCCACTATAGGCCACTATATCTAGTTAGTGAGATGTTATCATATGCAATGGTTTCAGAACTGTGTGACTTTAAGGTACTCAAGATAGCGTTTCCGATCAGCTCCTACTCTAGCTTGTTTTGCCAAATTCACCTTTTCTAAATCGTATTTAGCATCTGCAGACCTGTCATCTGATGCGTTTAGAACTCTGCACATGTTAATGGTGTATGCTGCATCGTGTTTTGTGAAATAGATAGTGTGTCCTTGGGTACTATACTTGCATTATAGATAGCTGATTCTCTAGGTTTCCTGGTTATATAGAATCTCAGGAATTAAGATAACAATTTTGAGCTTCCTTTGTTGTTTATATGTGCCATTATTGGTCTGTGGGTTGAACAAATACTTATGCAGTTGTCTCTGCTGTTACGACTACTAAAAAGAGAACAGGTTGAAATTGCCATTTAACTTTGGTTTCTGATTGCAATTTCAAACAATGTAATACTAAGTTTGATTATGATATCTATAGTTATTGAGTCAAAGTAACGGAAAACTTACATCAGCAAGATCATTAGACTGACTGTGAGTTTTAGTTGAGCGAGCCCTCTTAGAATGCCTAATACTTCCCCAGCTCAGCTTGAATCTTTGCCCAGTGGCTAGCATCAGTTTAGGTCTTCAACAATTCATACGGAGTTAAAAAAAGGTTCCTGTACATTCAACCTTAAGTTCTTGGGTATCAAGTCCATGACTGATTTGGTAGATGCAATATCATTTTCTCCTGTATTGATTTCTGCTCTGCTATAACTTCATCCTTATTTTTACTTTTTCCTCAACTTCGCCACCATGTGCCTTGCTTCTTTATATAACTGCTCCCATGGTCTCTTCTGAAACACAAGCTCCCGGTGCACGTAATCTAGTGTGCATAGATCATACTCATTATAGCTTCATATTGGTCTGCAATCCAAGGTGACTTGACATGTGAAATCTCGAACACCTTTGAACAAGTATGCCTATCATATAATGTCTTCATAAGAAAATACTTTTTTCAATCATGTACTTGATTTGCAGCATACACCAGTCACTCACAGTGTTCATCATGCACTTTAACACATTAATTAGCATTAAAAAAATGTAGCCCCTCTTTTCTTGCACATATTGCAACAAATTGTTTATGATCAGTAAAGGGTAATGGAGAAAGTTACAGTCCTACAACATCGTACCTAGGGAATCTAACTTACCGTTCCATCTTCTATTATCTCCTTTTTAAACTATCAACATCAGAATTGTCAAGATAAGTTTCTTTACCATCATGGAAGTTGTTTTCCTCCCCAATCCCCATCAATGTTGCTCTAATACTTTCTCTGTGGTTACACAAGTCTTGATGTGTCTCATTTATATATGTTGTATTTTATTCCAATTTCAATTATTTTAGCTTTAATGTAATACATTAACTTTTAATTTACCCATTTAACTTTTAGCTTATTTATTCTTTCCTATTATTTCCGAAATTATAAAACAGTGATTAGGCCCGACTTCCCCAGGTAACCTGACTGTGATCCTTTTTGTTATCGTTTCATATAGTGATTTATGATATGAATGTTTAGAAGTCTTAGGTTTATATACATATTTTTCTTGATGCTTCCTTTTTGTTGTTTTAGTCATTTAGTGAAATTTAGAACGTGAAGATCGTGTCATTTAGTGAAATTTAAAGTTTGAAATTTATCTATTAAATACTCAAAAAGTTAATAACAAGTCACGGTTTAGAGACCTACCTCTCATATGATCTCGTTCCTTCAAGTGTCTTTGTTGTTATATATTTATAACCACAATTTTCCCTCTCGCTTTTATAGACTAGCTAATTTAGGCTTAACAGTAGCTCCTAAATGGAATAAATGTACACGTTTTTCACTGATAAATTGATACTACAGAATAAGTTACAAAGCGAAGAATCTGCTGGTTCAGGTAAGCGGAAATATGTTTCAAACTGCTTAAACGTGTTCCCGGATATCTAAGAGCACGTTCAGCACCAAAGAAAGAGATTTTGGCTGTGGAGAATTTAAGGACAATTGTCAAATTTTAAAGGAATTAATCAGTAGCTTTAAAGGAAAAGTTGAAAGAAGTCACTGTGGAGCAAAGGGGAGATGAAGAATTGTATGGGATTAATGATGAAAGATATTCAACGTTTGTCTCAGTTGGTATCTGATAAATCTAAATCTGTAAGTTAACATCTTAATCTTTAAACAATCTATTTTCGTTCATTGTTCATCGATCTGAGTAAGTAAGTCTATACATGATCCTTGTTTGCTAGGGATTTTCATTACAAACAGTTATTTAGTATAGTTAGTTATTGTTGCTAGTATAAACAATACATAGTCTGGGTTTTCCATTTGTTTAATCTAATAATGATCCTCGTCATTGATGTGCCTTTTCTCATGGTGCAGGGTTAGCATTCACATACAAGTTGCTATACCAGTTGTCATTGATGATTGGTTCCGCTCTCCAGGATTTGGATTCCAGTTGTCATTAATTTAGGGTAGATACGATTGAAGACATGTCATGTTGCTAATAAAAACGATGTTAAACATGGATACGATTGAACGTTATGTTTTTTTTCCTTTTGTGGTTATACTTGTTTCCAACGATTAGTGAGATATAACAGGTTATATGTTAAAAATTACCAGTATGTTTTTTTTCCTATGTCATAAATATTTGAATATTTTCTCATGTTTCAGTTTTTATTGCAATTATACATATTTAAAAATTGCTAAATTGTTTTTGAATAAGTGACCAAATTTTGCTATTATGAGTAAATAGGTGGTGACCACCCGTTGGTCTCTAAATTATATAGGTAGTGACCACACATATATTGTCACTGATGGGCGTTAACGGAGCGTTAATTGCTCCGTTATCTTTAATAAAAGAGTGACCATTTTCATGACCACACTTATGCGTCGATTCAGTGACCAACTTCTGCTTTTAGTTACGAAAATCAGGGCATAATATATCGTCACAGATTTAATGACCACTGTATTTTCGTCAGTTGTTAGAGACGGAATTCAGCTTTTGGTCACTAATAGAAATAGTGACAGAGCTATAGTGACGAAAAGTGACCACAGTTGTTAGAGACGGAATTCAGCTTTTGGTCACTAATAGAAATAGTGACAGAGCTATAGTGACGAAAAGTGACCACCCAGGTTTTCGTCACTAAAACAGTGTTTGTGACCAATTTTATACATATGGTGACAATTTTCGCTTCGTCACTAAATCCAGTTTTTCTTGTAGTGCTATTGTCAAAGACAATGTTTCAACCACCAATCCAGCATATCTCATGTGGGTACGTCAAGATCGACTTCTCTTTGGTTCTCTTATTGGAACACTTGACCAAAATATTGTTCCACTAGTCTCGCTTACTACCACAACAAAGGCGACGTGGGACACCCTTGCTGATACATTTGCAAGACATCTCATGGCCACATCAAGCAGCTTAAAACTAGGCTGAAAAAATTACCAAAGGACCTCAGTCAGTTACAGATTATATGAATGCTATTAAGGTCTGTATCGCTCAGCTAGCTCTCCTATGTGCCAAAGTTGACCAAGAAAACATCACCGATCGTGTGTTGGAGGGGCTTGATGACTCATACCAAGGAGTTATTGAGGCCGTTAATGCTCGCGACAAGCCGATCTCATTCTCTGAACTTCACGAAAAACTTATTAATCGTGAACTCACAATAAAAAATCGACCCATCCTTGGTAGTCTTCCTTGGACTACTAATCCCACATTTAGTCGGCATACCCATTCAACCTCGCAACGCCAACCAAACCATCACACAAACTCATATCGATCACATCAAAGTTCACCCTCCCATAAATAGAAGTTCTTCTTCGTTTACCGGAACTAAACCGTTCCTAGGAAAGTGTCAATGGTGCCACACTAAAGGTCATTCACTTCAAACCCGGGCAATTTTTCAAGAGAAATACCTTGGAATCTGCCCTCCCCCCTCCGCCTACTTTTCAGACACATGCACCTCAAGCCCATGTTGCTATAGCCGGTTCCTCTCAGTCAACCCAATGGCTTCAGGCAACTGGAACTTCTGATCACGTGACTCAGGATCTCGCAAATCTCTCGTTTCATCATCCATATAGTGGCACTGAAGAAATTGTAATTGGTAAGGGCCTTGAAATCACTCACAAGGTTCTTCTAAACTTCCCACTATATCTACGTCTTTGTCTCTTTCTAATGTCTTTTGTGTTCCTCAGCTCAAATGCATCGAAACATTCTAGCTATTGTCAAAGCTAACGCCATAGAATGGCATCACCGCTTAATTAGGGCATCCATTTTTCAAAATTCTCAAGTCCATTGCTGCTTCTTCAAAGTTCAATGTTTCCACCTCTTCTAATTGTAATGCTTGTCAGTGTAATAAAAGCCATAACCTTCCGTATAAGCAAAATACATTAATTTCATATTTTCCATTTGATCTTTTATACACTGATCTATGGACCTCACCAGTTTATTCCTTTGATGGGTACAAATACTATGCCATTTTGTGGATCATTTTACTCGATATGTATGGTTTTATCCGCTCAAAAAGAAATCAGACACCAAAGAAGTGTTCATTCTGTTCAAAGCGTTGGTTGAAAAGTTCTTTGCAAGGTCCATCAGAATGTTTTGTTCTGATAATGGGGTTGAATAGCAAGCACTCTGAGACTTTTTATCCATAAATGTGTACAACTAGTTACCTGGAAACAGTCGAATACTTGCTAAAGAACAGGTAAACATGATCATCACTCTAACCTATGACTTAGTCATCCCATGGTCTTTTACCCTTTATGTAATTCAATTACTAAAATACTTAATATACTAAAATGCTTATTCAAGATTAAAGCCAACATCTGAATCCCTTAGTATATATTAGAAGCAGATGAGTTTAATAGATTCAAAAACAACCACAACATACGCGCCGGAGATCAGTTAAAAACCTATAACACGACTATGACCACGGAAACTGGAATCGAGTTTTATGTGAATTCTGCAGATGAGTTTGATCAAAAGTACCCTCTTGGGACTCTGGAACGTGCACGTATTGAAAGAGAAATAGTAACTGATTACGTATACTTGGTTTGAGAGAAATAAAGAAGTTGATTTAGGTTGCTTAAGTTGTGAGAAACTTAGATTAGAGAATGAAAATATTACCACTGAATTTTCTAATAAAATGAATACGCTTGCTTCTATTTATCCTAGTGCAACTGAAGCGGAGCAGTCTGTTGATAATGGTAGTTTTCGTCAATTGGTGTCAGAAGATGTTTTTGATGGTGTAAACGTCTCTATTCCTCTTAAAGTGGTTCAGAAGGTCAGTCATCGTATAGGGGTGGGCAAGTGTAAACTTGTCCCATCCCTATTAATTTACGGGTACTCCTTGATTCTAGTTTCCTCGATTTGCGTGCCCTCGAGTCGTTTTACGAAAAACGTTTTTATAAATTATGAATCAGCGGCACAAAACGAATCTAATAAAAATTGTCTCATCAAAAATGGAGTTCAGAAACGTAAATACGTAATCCTAAGGTTTCCGGTTTAGTCCTAAAGGACGTTAAATTATAATCGTAAGTCCTAATCTCTTCTCGTAAATTTGTGTAAACCATGCGATATAGCTCATCAATCCTACTTATAATTGTACTAGGCAATATATCTTGTAATATTTTTTATTTGTTATGTTTCATGTCATGTTTGGATATTCAATATTGCTGTTTTGGCTTGATATATTTGGTTCTGTATGATTGTTAGACTTGAATTATCACTTTTCGTTGCTGCATTTTCACACAATGACACTAGGTCCTTTACTTTCTGTATCTGCGTATAACAATAATGACTATGAAACACGTCGAGGGTCCCCACCTTCAGGAGATAGAGTTTTGGGTCTGAAAATGAGCAGATTTCTTGATCGACTCCATCTGATCTTACACCAAGTATCTTGTTTAGTACAATAGTCGTGATAAACACGCCTTCCAGTATAAGGAAGAGAGCTCATATTGGTTGACCATTCATGCCCATGCATACCTGTTCAATTAAAGTTCGAGCACATGTGTTCATCGACCGTGACCGGGGAGGGTCACGGTCCTCCCAAAATTTCGAGGTTTTACTTCTATGTGCTTAAAGGCAATATAACTTAATTTGGCCATATAACTTTGGCTCGTCCAAATCAACTTGCACAATACTCTGCCCTCCCATTCACACAAGTTCCGTCTATGGCTGCAACTCGAGTCAAATGAAATGACTCCATTCTAGCATTGTTGAATGTGAATAATGGCACAAAGAATGCTATCTTCATTCAGTTTAATTAGTGAGTCTAGTAGTTTCAACTCGTGTACTTATGAATGGGTCAATTTGGGTTGTCTTATCTATGACGCGTCAAATAGTCAACATAAACCAAAAGTAGCTAAAGAGAAAACGGGTCAAATGGGTCCAAAGTCCCTCAAAGTGTTCCGAAAGGCTTTTACCTTGGTATAAGTTTGGCATGGTATTTTATCGTATGTGAGTGACTCATCAACGATCTCAACTGAGACATATGTTATGCGATGGTGGTTATGATAGAAAGAGTGATGGGGATAGTCTCTTGTAAACATGTTTAAGCACGCACGGTCTCATGGGTTTAGTAATAAAAACATACTATAACAATCAGTTATCCAATTGGGAACTTGGATTTAGTGTGACATGGTTGTGTTTATGTTTAGTTTACAACGACTTGTATCACCAATGACATCAACAGCAGTGTGACGAATTACAGCAAGCCCATGTATAGAGTGCGTGAACATCATCGCAAACATGACAAAAAGCCCCACATTGTTGTTCTTACTCAAAAGAAAATGAAAGAAACTATTTTCCACACATAATATGCCATTCAAAAACAATCAGACAAACCTAAAGATAATAAAATTCATTTGATAAAGGGTCAAGCTTCAAATATGTGCTCTAAAGGTTTGAAGCTTGTCACATGCTGGAGTTGGAAATTCTCGGCGTCGCGAATTCCATTTAACTTCATCATTGCAATAATCTTGTACCATTTTTATGTAATCGTTGATGACTTTATTCTCGATAGCAGCTCTTGCAGAAGTTCCAACCGGATATTTCTCATCAAACTCGACCAGCGATCTCACATAAAAGTTTATTCCATATTCCTTTGTCATTATCGGGGTTCTATAGTTACGTGAATTATCTAGATTTAATAGATACGGAGACCTTGGATTTGGTCTAACAAAATAACATATTATGAGGGCGAAGAGAAAAAGGGGTAATATAAGATGCAACGGATCCAGCCACTTATGCAGTAGATATGTGCCCGTATGACTCAGACACTCATATGCCTCCTTAACTTTCTTGAAGGCTTCCTCGGCACCAGGAACTTTGTTGTTGTTAGGATGCACCTTTTCTGATAACTTCGTATATGCGTTATCAAGCTCTTTAGTAGTAGGGTTCCATTCGACATCCAAAACATCAAAATAGTTGCGGCTCTCTAAGATTTTAGACACTAGCCGAAATTCTTCCTTAGTATAACTTTGCTCTAGATCGTCGCAGCCCACGGTGTGTTTACCCTTCTTGAAGCCATCGAGAAACTGATTATCCATGATGAGTCCGATTCCTGAGGAAAGTAAATTAAAAGTTACCAGTTTAACGTTAATTATGACTTGAATTGACGACGTAGGTAATTACTAAAAAGAACATAAAGATCAAGAGCAGAGTATTCGCTAACCTTATGAATTGTACGAGTAGAAGTTGGAGGAACAAAGGAATCATAGATATCAAAAGTTTATAAAGTAAAATATGCATATAAATGGATACAAAAGATCCATAACCAAATTAAATGATACTATCAAAATAACGACTCGTATCTTGCCATCCATAAATAGAACGATTTAATATCAGAGTAAATTGTACCTTTCGTCTATATGGTTTAGACTTTAGACCTAATCACTATCTCGTCCCTCACGATTTTTTTCGCATGAATCGTCTTTATCTTGAAATTATATATGAACGAATGTGATATAGTTTCGGGCCAAATTCTTGAGATAAGGACGAATACTGTTACATAGTATCAAGATAAGGACGATTCATGCCAAAAAAAACATAAAGGACGAGATTAAGGATTTAGCTTAAACCACAAGAACGAACGGCGCAATTTACTAACTTCAAATACTAACATCTTCTCTGCACAAAGCTCTTGAAAAAGCTTTTCATGAAAAAGATTTATATCAAAAGGGGAATCAAACGTGAAGTCTTTTAAAAATACAATTAAAAGAGGTTACACACATGCGTGTAATTTACTGAAGTTGTACCTTTTAAATGTAAATCAACTTATTATGTCAATGTCAAGAAATTAACGCATTTGATAACTAAATCTGTTTAATTTGTAACGTGAATTACCGAGATCTTTCTCAAAGTTTATGACCATCTGAGACAAACGTGTCCATCTTGTTATATTTTTCTAAATCAGCATTAGGTGCATCTTCTAAGTTTACAACAACACATTGATCGTTCCATCTAATACGAATAAATGTAATGGTCAGGGGTGCACTCGTGTTATAAGTATCTAGAAGGGAAAAGTTGTATAAATTTGTTATTCGACACTATTTTTACAAGCTTTTAATGAAAACCAACAAAAAATGCAGAGTAAATTGCATAAATCGTCCCTAAAGTTTCGCCAAATTGCATGTTTCGTCTTAAATGTTAGAAAAATGCAAGGATCATTCCTGTGGGGAAACTTTAATGCAAATATCGTCCTTATGAGGAAAATTATTGGGACGAAACCTGCAAAATAACTAAAACTTTTAGGACGAAACCTGCAAAATGACTAAACATTAAGGATGAAAATTTGCGAAATAGTTTAATTTTAAGACGATATCGGCATTTTCAAAATATTTGGGACGAAACATGCAAAATGATCAAACATAAAGGACGATTTATGCAATTCTCTCAAAAATGCAGCTATATTCAACTTTCCTTCAGTTCGAAAAATTACACGTTAAACATATTCACGAGAACTGCACACCCGTTGTTGCTGAATGAGATCGGCACTTGTTAAAAAAATGCAACATCAACATGAGCATAATCAATATTATTTCTATAATTTGAAATGTATAACTTTTGGATGGCGAAATTACCTTTGCGTGTACACATTGTATTGCAAGACCACAATCGATCATTTCATGTTCATCCATCGCACTCTAGTAATTATTCCAACTACAGAATAAGTAAACGACATCATCAAAGTGAAAATACCAATTATTTTCAAAAGCTTAAGCAAATAAGCATCCTTCAGAATATAAGCAATAATCTAACGAAACACAATCATCATTACACTCAAATTATATTAATATTGAAAAGCTCCTTTCCCGACATGACAAAAAAATAAGAATTTTGACCTTTTACGCGGAAACTACTTTACTAAAACAATCATCTTATTACTCTTTAACCAACTGACAAAAACACATTAATTTTCAGTCCTATAAAGTATTTTAAGAGAAAACTAGACTCGATACCTTTCCAACGATATAAAGAAAGACTTATAACTTTTTACGGATCAAAATATATTAAGAAAACAAGTTGATATTTTCTGAAGTACTTTGCCACAGGCCGAGGTTTTCGGGCGCATGCTAAACCTTCTCAGACACATTTAGGTTGGGCCGTTGGCTAAGGGTTCTTAGCCACAGGCCGAGTAGCCACGAACTTAGGTCGAGCCTAGTTTCGACCTTTCTATGGCCTTTAGCTATTGGCCGAGTAGCCACGGCTTTAGGCCAAGCCCATATTTTCCCATTCAAACATATATTACATTTCCTTTCAAAACGACTTTCACAACTCGAACTTTACGAAACTTTTTAGAATTTAATAAAACATTAAAATACATCATTTTCTAAACATTTGCTGCATAAGCGACCCGTGATCACATGCCTTCGGGGTTGCCAAACACCCGTTTCGACCCGTTTATATGAACTATAACTTATGAATTTAACAAATTATCTTGACCCACTCTAGCTTCAATATATACAAAGTATTTGACACTTGACTATAATATTAACAAGCTGCTTATGACACTCAAACCTCTAACTTGGGAAGACGGGGGGAGGGGGGGGGGGGGGGGGGGTGTTCAACATTACCACAAGCTCGATATCTACACAAAGCTCATACAATTAAACCAAATGTGTCTAATCTAATTAAACATTATCATTCCATGCTTCCAAGATCTACCTTAAGCCATTCATTACCTTCTTCACAAAGATCTACGCATGGATGCCCTTCTGCTGTAGTCAGCACTCAATATTGTTTCAATTCCTTAGTTAATTGTCAATATTCTTTGTCTACGGGCGTACATGTACTTACAATTCTATGCGAAACAAAGAATTAATTGAACTTACGAATTAACTCGTCGCATAAGAGGGTCCAAACCCAACGGCCACCGATCATGAATCCTTTTTAAACACCTTATACCCAAGAAGCTAGCTATAAG
This sequence comes from Glebionis coronaria, assembly GCA_025667525.1. NCBI lineage: Eukaryota > Viridiplantae > Streptophyta > Magnoliopsida > Asterales > Asteraceae > Glebionis > Glebionis coronaria. Next base: position 86,299,288 of record CM046878.1, read on the forward strand.
AAATTGTTATCGCACGACGCGTGCTAGATTATATAAAGACACACAGTGCGCATTTAACAAAACATTCGTCAATAAGACATATTTATGGTAATCGCGGTATGCGGTGTATAATTGAAATAGCATTCCATAAAGCAACTATATAAAAGATAAGTCTTATATTTTGCACATGCGAACTTGCGCAGGTAACATATGCAAGTCTGGGCACTACATACATTTGTAAACAAAAATGACGTAGCTAAATTCCTAAGGGAAAACTATTACATCAGTTGTAGACACCCGCGCATTGAAAGTAATTGTTCTTGACACACATCGTGTCTCGTAAAGTGTTACATCAAATAGCGTGCTTTGCAGCGACTTCTGCATGTACATGAACATTCTGGCATCTCGAAAGGATACCGTTGCAATACTAACTGGCATGTCGTCAGATCTCGGTTGATGTGTTGCGCCGACTCCCCATACTGTGACCTTACCCTTATCTTTCTTTTTTTAAACAACCTAATTTGCGTACAGATCCAGGACTGCCTGTAAGGATACCTCTTTATCCAAAATAAAAGGGTTAAAAGGATCGCGAGATGAGAAAATACCGGTACCTAAAGATAAAGCACGTCTAGCTTAAGGTGTAAGTCTAGATGCGCCTTTGTGTCCTCGGACATGTGCGTGGGGAGGGTAACACATGTCATGATTGTCTTGGTTGGAAAATATTTGTCGCGCTCACTCATTCTAATCACGAGGAGCTCTACATCCTTTAGCTTTCCCATTGCTTCATTTAGCTTCTCAAAGGCTTTAAGGTCGTAATCCGCAATGTTGGACAGTTGTTACTTAAGTAGCCCGTCCTCTGTGGCATCTTGCAAGGCTGCGCTCCTACCTTTGGCAACTACGTGATTCATAACTTCTGCAAAATTGGATCATAGATTTTGTGATTCAGGTGCATTGAGATCACCTAACCTGAGACCATGAGTGATCAGCCACCTCATTTCAACAATTATAGACATATGATGCGGATACAATTCCTCATCATACTTCACATTCAGTCGCACCAATTTATCATCATGCTCTTGGAGTTTGGTGTTAATAGTCTTTGTTAAGTTTTCTAGGTTTGCAAAAAGTTTCTTCTTCGAAACTTCAAGCTACCCCACGACCCATTTTGTTTTGTGCCTCCAGATCAATGTATTTACCGCGCTCTTGGGATAACTTTGCGACAAGCTTAGTCTTGTCCTCGCTTAGTGCTTGAGAAGTGGAAGCATCTAAGTCGGCCTTGACCTTTGCCGCAACTAACTGCATCTTTAAGACCGCGATGTCAGCCTTTGATGAGCAAGTTCTTTGGCTCTTTTGGCTTGGTAATTGGTTGCTTGACGTGATTGATCGATGAATCTTGATTTCAAATGCGTCGTCAGGGTTATATGGTGCGCAACAACAACGTTGATCTCATCCGGTAAGCTAGCAACAAGTAAATCCTTTAGTGTCTCGGCACGACCTGGAGGCGTCACGTTATCAATAAAGCTTTGACAGTACGTTAAAAGCGCTTGTCAGATCAGCTGACTCTGAGATACACCACTACGGTAAAATGTCTTCGGCTCTTCGTCTCTATCACTTGGTGATGATCTGCCCTCAATAAGTGGACGTTTTCCCTTGGTCCCACCTCCCAAAACAATAAGAGGAATCAAGGGAGTCATAGAAGCTACCTCTGTTTGCATAGCAGCTTCGGTCAAGCTGTGGAACATAAGATAATTAAGCATTAGTGATATTGACTATTTCTACAAAGACATGTGGCAAAGTCGAGAGGATTTACCAATGAATGTGCGCCTCAAGGGAGTCTTGGCCATTGTATCAGAAGATATCTCCTCAATCTCATGCTTAGTTACCTCTGTCCTTATCGTCTCTATGCCGCCGAGATTGAGATGAGCCAACAAGGTATCCCTAACATCCTGTCGCACCATCTTCTTAGGCGCATTGGGGTCGAGCGATTTGTTGGGAATTATAAATGCTAAGTTGATATGACAAAATAGATGAATGACATATTGTGTAATAATTAGTTTCTTGTAGCTTCTATATTCCGCTAGGGTTGTATGTAACCCTAGTTTATTCATTCATTCACAAACAATGTAAACCAAATGTGTGTGTGTGTTCTCTAGGTGTCAGCCTATAAGGCGCCTAGACTATTAGTAGCCTATTAGCAATACCTTATTAGTAAGCATTATTAATAGTAATCTTTATTAGTTGTTCTTAACTTTGATTGTGTTATTTTGTTATTCCGTTGTGCTAGTTACAATCATTGTTATGATATCCCATATGAGTCTAGATCCAAGGACTCAACAAGTCGTATTAGAGCTTGTTGGCTCTCGATCTGGTGATCTACAAGGTTTTCGTGTGTATTTGGTTTTCTAATAAATAAAGTTGCTGATCTAGGGGTTTTCCCAACAAACCCTAGATGATTCGTTATTGATGTTGTTGTTGTAGATGTTGCTGTTGTTGTTACTATGATGTTGCTGCTGGTTCGTAATGGTGAGTGTGCTAGCTTTGGTGAGTTGATGTTCAAATCAATGATGAACCCTAGTATACTCTAAGGTGATTCAAGGCTGTAGTTGCTGTGATCTTCAAGACGACTTTTGGTTTTGGGTTTTCTGAAACCCTAGATTGATTTGTTGTTATTTCTGCTAGGATGTTCCTGATTCTTGTGTAACAATCAGGGTTTTTTCTAAAACCTTAGCACTCTGTTCTCGAGTTCTTTTTTAAAAGAATAGAAAAAGAAGGAGCAGGAAGGGGAGAGGAAAGGATCATATTATGAAGGGAGCATGTGCATTATTTTATGTTCTTGAGTTTATTTTTTTAGTTGGAAGGAAAAGAAAAGGAACCGAACATAATTACTAACGTACCCTCATTTTATATGGCCAGATAATCATATTATTACGTGTCTTCGTTCATGCCACGCTCGTGAATCTCGTCTACATAAGGAACACTAGCACTCGAAAGCGAGGACTGAACTTTTAAATAAACGCGTCCATGTTAGGTTTTATTAGGTAAAGTCGTAGTATGAAAGGATAAGGATAAGGGGCAACCAAAAATGAATGAAGAAATATCTGCTCAATATATGTTAGACTCGTGACTGATGAAACACTCTTGTAGTCTGTACTGATGAAACAACCTTTGTTACTATGTAAATAAAACAACACCATGCAAAATATGCTACATTAACCAGTTGTGAGAATATTTTAGTCTTCAAACAATGACAAATTGTGTATATGCGATTAAACAAATAACATAGCTACATAAGTCAAATTAGAAATACGTACCGTCAATCTTGGTTCGTTGAATAACTGCAGGTATTTTTATGTAGATGTTTTTGTATAACTAGGCTAGTATGTCTATATAAAAAATGAGGGCATAATTGTAATTGACCAAAAGCTTGTGTTGTTAATAACCTGCTTCCTCTCCTAATCATCCCAAAACTAGAGTGATCAAGATTACACATAAAAGCCCACACCTTCCCATTCTTTCCCCTTCCCATCCTCTTTCATTCCTTCTTAAAAAAAACTTGAGAACACAAAAATTTTGTGATTTCCCTTCCCTTCCCTTTCCATTATTTAAAAAAAAAACTCGAGAACAGAGCGTAGAAGTCTCATACGAATGGAGCAGCAAGCCGCTTTGATTTATTGTCATGTGATTCGTGGGTTGCAAAAGTGAACAAAGGACATACGGGTGTGGTCCTAGGGCAGGTGAAAGAAACGTAAGAAAGGAAGATGTTGGACCACGTTTCTAAAACATACAAACAGTGCTTCTCAGGTCATGGGAAGTGTTGTACGAATGGCAGAAGGTACCGGTGGACTTGTTGTTATCACGTGATTCAATATACCGTATCTTTTCCTTTTGGACGTAATATGTGGCTGGTTGATAAGGTAAAAAACGTGTGGTGTTAGTTTCTACAAGAATATGGCATATCTTTGTTTTTGAACGAAGGTATGGTTATTTTTGGAAACTATTCTTGTTAATAAATATCACACAGTGATGGCTGTTTTTGTACTACGTGAAATATGGAAGTGGATTGTGAAAACAATAAGACTATTTTTATGAAAGATATATATAACGTGTTCACAAAAGTCGGAGTTTGACTATTAAATCATGGACGTAATTCCTGATTTTATGGGATATTACCCTTTATAGAGGGGAATCACGTTTCCATAGAAACAGTGATCCTCCTCACACTCTCATTAAACTATGTTACTCCATTTTTTTGGATCTTTACTCCGTTCCATTGATGAGTTTTGGATCTTTCCCCCCATTCATTAATTGGCGAGTGCACTAATTAATTTGGTTTGCCCTTTCAAATTAACCCTTTGCCCTTTCAGATTAACTCTTTAATATAAAGGGTAATTGTTGTAGCTAATCCTTAATTGTGTTTGTTTGATTGTGTAGTGGCTACATGAAATCCTTAATTGGTATTGTTTTATATATACCCACAGTCATTTTGTTGTGGGTTTGCGTTATTTGTGGGTTAGCTCCCATCTTCTAATTTTCATCCATGGCAGCTTGAAATATGTGAAAAATATTAGGGGTTTTGCTTTTTTTATTTGATTTCGGTTGTTGTGATGTGTGACGGTAACCCTTCGTTGCCACCAATCACTTCATTGCCGCCTTTAACGGCGTCCCGTGATGTGGGTCGGTGTGTGGCGAGGTTGGATGCCTCATGTGGGTATCTGGGTGGTGGCGATCTCTTCTGTTAATGCAATAATGCCTAAAAACGTTACTTGCATTTTTCGGTCTCGCTTAGTTTTGATTACGACAATATGTAAAAACAAGCATTTACGAAAACAACGAAAAACAAATTCTTGAGTTCAAGTATTTTTCATTTTACCCATTTTCACTTAAGGTATGAATAAACAAGTACTAACCTTAATCAAGTGATCAAGTGATTTAATCTTTTCTTAAAACTCACTTTTTATTAAGTGTGACAAGTTTTTTATTAACCTTTCTTTTTAAGAAAATGTTTTATTAAACTAAATATTTGAAAATTTGAAAATGGCATATTCTTTTTTGATTTGGAATATTCTTTCAGGATATTTAATAATCAGATAAGACCTCCACCACTAAAGGACAAATAGGGAGCGGAGTCTACTCCGACGGTTCCCTAATGCCTATGCGGTTCCTTATCGATAAGGAACCGCCGGCTGAGATAAGGAACCATGGGCAGATATAGCCGTTGGCCCTTTGTCCTATAAATAGTGGACCATTCTCAGATTTTCTCTTCACCTCTTTTGCACATATATTTCCAGATTCAAACATACTTCTTAAATCACTCAAATCCTTGATCATTTGATTGATTACTACTTGTTTAGAAGTGAATCTATTCTATCCATCCCTTCCTCTTCAAGTGCAAAGAGAAGAACACTATCCTTGTGAAGTGTTGAGTCTACCACCAAAGATCCTTTGAAGATCAAATCTTATACATTTGTTGTTGTGTCATAGTTGTGAAGATCCAAGTAGTTGTGTCTATTTGGAAGTTGTGTATGTACTAAGTATAGTTGTGTAGATTGGTCCTAGCTACGATTAGGACTCGACTTTTAGCTTAGAGTCGGAAATTGGTTAAGCAACGTGTACGGTTTTCTCCACCATAAGGAGCTTGTTGTGTAATGTACTCTCGAGTAAGGAGTACTCGAGGAGTGGAGTAGGAACGAGGAGTGAGCTTCGTTGCCGAACCACTATAAATCTTTGGTGTTCGGTTTGATCTTTCTTTACCCTTAACTCTTTACATTCTTTATTCTTTGTGCATATACATTAGTTAGTATTAGTTTAGTTACACTATCATTTTTCATATTGTGCATAAGAAGATTTCACATATTTCCTCAAGCCTAAGTTTTTGAAAAGGGATTTTTTGAAAACCATCTTTTAACAAGTAAATATAAGAAACTATTCACCCCCCCCCCCCCTTCTAGTTTCTACAATTGGTATCAGAGCGAGGTTGCTCAAGAATTTTTAAAGTATATTGTATTTTAAAACTTGAATCGATCTATGGATTCCAACAAGTACCTAGAAGGGCAATCTATGCAAAGACCACCACTTTTTGAAACTGATAGTTTTATTTATTAGAAAAATAGATTTGATACTTATGTGAAATCAAAATATTTAGATCTTTGGCATGTTATTACCAATGGTGATTTTTTACCTTATCAATTTAATGAAGTTTCTAAAACAAAAGAATTGGTCACTTTTGACAAAGCTAATGACGATACTAAAAAGAAACTTTCGAAAAACAGTGAGGCTAAAATGGTGATTTATAATGCTTTACCTAAGAAAGAGTATGAAAGGATTTTTCTGTGTAAAACCGCTAAAGATATTTGGAACACTCTTTTAGTAACCCACCAAGGTAATAGCCAAGTCAAAGAAAGCAAAATCGATCTTCTTGTCCAACAATATGAACAATTTGTCATCTTAGAAGATGAAACTATTGATAGTGCTTTTGCTAGATTTAACACTAATATTACTAGTCTAAAAGTACTTGATGAAGGTTTTTCTAGCAAGAACAATGTTAGGAAGTTTCTAAGGGCCTTACATCCGAAGTGGAGAGCAAAAGTCACGGCGATTGAAGAATCGAAATATCTCTCAACTTTATCACTCGATGAACTCATAGGCAACTTGAAGGTTCATGAGATGATAATTTTGAAGGACTCGGAATTGGTGAAAACCAAGAGTGAAAGGAAGTCTCTTGCACTCAAAGTCAAGAAGGCACAAAGCGATCATGATAGTTCCTCGGGTAGCGATGACGAGGAGTATGCATTAGCGGTGAGAGATTTCAAGAAGTTCTTCAAAAGACGAGGTCAACACGTGAGGCAACCCAACAATGATAAGAAACCATTCTGAAAGAATCGGTTTTCCAAGAACGAAAAAGGTGATAGGAATTGCTTTAGATGTGGTGATCCAAATCATTTCATTGGTGATTGTCCAAAGCCTTCACGCGATAAGAATCACACGGTGTTCGTTAGTGGTTCTTGGAGCGATAGCGGTGAAGATGTTGATGACAACCTCAAAGAGGAGAAATGTCTTATGGCTCATACTTCTAAAGAGGTACATTCCGAAACCGAATATTATAGCAATGATAGCTCCACCTTAGATGATATTGAATTAGAAGACCAATATGATAATTTACACAAACTTAGCCTTAAATTCATAGAAAAGAACAAAACCTTAAAATCAACCAAAACTAAGCTTGAAAATGAGATCAATGAACTTAGGGAGAAATTAGCCAAGCTTGAGAAAAATAAAGAAGTTTATTTAGGTTGCTTAAGTTGTGAGAAACTTAGATTAGAGAATGAAGATCTCAAGAGCACCTCCATTAAATTGGAAAAGTTCATGAAAGGTACTAGTGCTCTTGATGATATGTTAAACAAACAAATTCATTCTAAGGAAAGACTTGGTGTAGGTTTTAACTCAAATAAAGCATCAACTAGTGAACCTAAACAAGTCAGATTTTCAGAAAAATCATCTGCTGTACGCGGTCCCAGATTGTATGGGGCGGTTCCTTATCACTATAGAACCGCCGCCCTAGATAAGGAACCGCGACCAGAAAGAGTTTTTGCTGAAAATCTTGAACTTTCTAAAAAGTCAAATTTAGGTGAACAACCAAAGCATCTTATTGTTAACAAGGTCAAATTACCCATACTTGACGATAATGTCGTTGATAAGTTCTATAAGCCCTTGAGTAAACCTCTAATGGGAAATAGAAGCTTATCAAGATCATCCACTACTCCACCAAGAGTACGGAATGAGTCTAGGCCTAGAAGTAGAACGACAACACCTAAAAGAGATAGTCAAAACAATTCATGACCTAGAAGTAAAACTCCAACACCTAGAAGGAATGACCACAACTTAAAACCAAGATCAAATACACCTAGGAGAAATAATGAACAATAAAACGGTTATATGAATTATTATCCTCCTCCATTTTATTCCCCATGGGGAACCCCTCCTTCATTCATGCATCCCAACCAAATGCAAGGGATGTTTGGAACAAACAATTTTGAACCCATGAGATATTAGGGACCAAATGTTTAATCTTGTGTGTTTTTACCTAGATATGCTTGGGAATTGATTTGGAACCCGACGAGTGGATTAAGGATAGTGGTTGTTCTAAACACATGACGGGTAATCGAAGTTTGTTCTCGCACTACAAAGCATATGATGGAGGTAATGTCACATTCGCTAGTAGTCTACGTGGTAATGTCATTGGCAAAGGTACGGTTTCTCTTGACTCCATGACCATTGAAAATGTTGAGCACGTAGATAATTTAGGGTTTAACCTTTTAAGTATAGGTCAAATTTGTGACAATAAGTGTAGGGTCTTCTTTTCGGAACATGACAATGAAATCGTAAAAGATGGAAAGGTCATTGGAAAAGGTGTTAGAAAGCATGGACTTTATGTCATGAAGGTCAATAAGAAGTCAAAAGACAACATATGTCTTGCGACTATAGATGATAGTTCTACTCTTTGGCATAGGAGATTAGGTCACGCTAATATGCCTTTAATTCAATCTTTAGTCTTTAAGGAGTTGGTAAGACACCTCCCCAAGATGAAGTTTGATAGTCACTTTTGTGATGCTTGCAAAGTTGGAAAGCAAGTTCACTCAAGTCACAAAGCCAAGAATTTGGTTTCAACGTCTCGGTGCTTAGAGCTCCTACATATGGATCTCTTTGGACCTTCCACCATACGGAGTTATGGAGGTAACCTTTATACCCTAGTTATAGTTGACAACTATTCTAGATTCACTTGGACTAGATTTTTGGCATCTAAGAATGAAGCTTTCGATCATTTCGAAATCTTTAGTCGAAGAATTCAAAATCAACTAGGATGTCCAATTGTCTCTATTAGGACGGATCATGGTAAGGAATTTGATAATGAAGTGCAATTTGGTGCCTTTTGTGAAGCTCATGGTATTACCCATAACTTCTCGGCTCCTCGCACTCCACAATCAAATAGGGTAGTTGAAAGGAAGAATAGGACCATCCAAGAGATGAGTAGGACGATGTTAAACGAGCAATCTTTGCCTCAAAATTTTTGGTGCAATGTCGTGGACACATCGACTTGTATTCTCAACCGAATTCTTATTCGACCTTTCCTAGGAAAGACCCCCTCTGAGATTCTTAAAGGTAAGAAACCCTCATTGGAATACTTTAGGGTGTTTGGAAGCAAGTGATTTATCCTCAACACCAAAGACTGCCTTACCAAGTTCGACCCAAAGTCTTACGAAGGTATCTTTTTAGGTTATTCCCAAACTAGCAAAGCCTACATAGTCCTCAATAGAACCTCGGGCGTAATTGAAGAATCACTTAACGTGACTTTTGATGAAACCCCTCCTTTACCCAAGGCACCACCATTGGTTGATGATGACTTGGATGAAATAGAAGTAGTTAAAGCCAAAGAGGTTAGAAAAATAGGAGTTGAAGACCTTAGTGTTAAAAAGGAAGTAAACATTAAGGAGTCTAAGGATCATACTCTCAATAATATCATTGGTAACTTAAATCAAAGGACCCTAAGATCTCAATTCCAAAACCAAAGCAACTTCTTTTGTTTCGTCTCCTTGATTGAACCAAAGAATGTTAAAGAAGCCTTGACGGATGATAGTTGGGTCATTGCGATGCAAGAAGAATTGAATCAATTTGTTGCTAATGATGTCTGGGAACTTGTTCCTCCACCTAGAAGTTCTACCATTATAGGAACCAAATGGGTCTATAGGAATAAGTTAGATGAGAATGGTGTTGTGTCTCGTAACAAGGCTAGACTTGTAGCTCAAGGCTAAAATCAACAAGAAGGGATTGATTATGACGAGACCTATGCACCGGTAGCAAGATTAGAATCCATTAGAATCCTTTTAGCCTACGCTTGTGCCTTAGACTTTAAGCTTCAACAAATGGATGTAAAGAGTGTGTTTCTTAACGGTTTGATCAATGAGGAGGTATATGTGGCTCAACCTCCCGACTTCATTGATTTTGAAAAACCGGATCATGTTTACAAGCTTAAGAAGGCACTTTATGGTCTTAAACAAGCACCCAAAGCTTGGTATGACAAACTTAAAGCGTTTCTTGTTAAACATGAGTATACCATGGGGATGGTAGACAACACGCTCTTTACAAAGAAGAAAGGTTCTCACCTCATAATCGTTCAAATATATGTTGATGACATTATATTTGGCTCAACTTGTCAAGAACTGTGTGATGACTTTGCCAAAATCATGCATGATGAGTTTGAAATGAGTATGATGGGAGAACTTAACTTCTTCTTAGGACTCCAAATTAAACAAATGGATCATGGTATTTTCTTTAGTCAATCTAAGTATGCTAAAGAAATGCTAAAGAAATTTGGATTAGAAGAATCTAGACCAATAAAGACCCCAATGGCCTCGGATACTAAACTCACCGTAGATGATGATTGTGAGTCGGTAGACAACACCAAATATATATGTATGATTGGTGGTTTGTTGTACCTAACGGCAAGTCGACCAGATATCATGTTTAGTGTTTGCCTTTGTGCTCGCTTCCAAGAGGCTCCCAAAACCTCTCACCTTGAAGCGGTTAAGCGTATCTTCCGATACATTAAGGGCACTATACATTTAGGATTATGGTATCCTAAAGGGACCGGCGTAGAAACCATTGTCTCTGCGGACTCGGATCATGCGGGAGACTATGTGGACCGGAAAAGCACTAGTGGAGTTTGTACCTTCATGGGTTGTTGTTTAACTTCTTGGTTCTCCAAGAAACAAACCGCTCTTGCGATATCCACCACGGAAGCCGAGTATATGAGTGCCGGAAAAGCATGCCAACAAGCTCTATGGGTGAAGCAAGCGCTTGTTGATTATGGGATTTCTCTTGATGATGTTCCCATCATGTGCGACAATAAAGGTGTTATAGACCTTAGCAAGAATCCCGTGCAACTTTCGTGAACCAAGCACATAGAAATTCGCCACCATTTCCTTAGGGATAATGTTCAAAAGGGGAACATTTACCCTTCGAGGATAACTTAGCCGACATCTTCACTAAGCCGCTTAAGAGGGAACCTTTTAATTTCTTTCGTCTAGGTCTAGGATTAATGGAACATATTCCTTAATTACTTTCCTTTTATTGAGTCTCTTATTTTCTTTTGACTCTTTTATCACTTTGAGTCATTGAGTCTCCTAAACTCTTCTTGAAAATCTTCTCTTCTCCTTTTCAAAATTCTCAAAGTCTCTTTCGAAAATGGTCGAGAAATGTTTTGACATTGTTAATTCAATCTAAAAACGTTTTTCATAGATTCTTTCTTTAATCTCGAGCTTACATAATTTATATGTATGATTCTCTCAAACATAGCAAGAACAAGATATAATCATGGAAGATCATTGTGTCGTGACTTAAGGTCTTGTCTTACACGCTTCCTATAAAACCCGCATGCTTTTACCATGAATAGTACCCTTAAGATCGTACGTACTAGATTTAAACCTTCCTAATATAGCATGATTATGATTACGTGTTAGGATTTTACGTATTACGTACGTGTTAGAACACGATAAGTATTAACTACGCACGAGCACGTAATAATTATTTGACAATAATTAATCACGAACATGCGATCATGAAATCATGAACGTAATTAAAACACGAACTATTATTAATTACGAATATATATTTATTACGAGCGTAATTAAATATATTAGATCACGATATTTACGTAATGAGAACACTTAAAACGCGAACACAAATAATCATGAACGTATGACTTAACATTAGGACACGGAAAAAGGTACGGGTACCCTAAGTGGGCCCCCCTACCCGCGGCTACAAGGGACAAATGGGCCAAGCCCATTTGTCAAATTTTACTAAAAGGGTTTAAGGATTTTTCACTACTCATTTACAATTACAGAAGATTTTTAGCAAAAACCTAAAAACCCTCCTTCCCTTTTCTTTTTGTGCCGCCACCCTAAGAACACCACAAGGAGGTGTTTGTTGATCTTGGTTCTTGGAATATTAGTTGGTGATCGTATTTGTTCTTCATCCTTTTGATCCACGAATTCGGTAAATCCTTTTTAAACCTTTTTTTTTTGATTTGATCTTTTATAATCAAGAACATGTTATGTTTATACAAAAACCTAATAAATAAACATGGATCTAACATGATTTGGGGTTTAATAAAATCAAAAGTATGTTTTTAAGGGGTGTTTGTTTTGGCCGCAGGCTGCACCGAACCCGAAAGGGGTTTCGGTTTGGCCAACCGACCACCACCGAGACCATATGGTCCCGGTTGGTTGGTGTGGGTCCCACGGCAGCCTCAAGACAAGGGGTACCCCGAGTTGGTTCGGGGTACGGTGTCGATTTCATGTCCGGTTCATTGTTTTTAGTTTAGATCCGTTTCATGATGTATGTTTAGTTTTATTTTTTTTATGATCTTAGGTTAAAAATTAAATTAATAAATGACATGATTAATTTAATAACATGACTTAGGTTATCTTAATTATTAATAATCATGAAATTAATTAACCTAAGTATTTTTATATTTTAGACTTATAATTAATTAATTATTTAAAAACCATGATTATAATTAATTAATTAACATGAGTTAGGTTATATTATTAGTAAATAATAATACATGTTTTAACCTAAGTATTTAACTTTATTTAATTAAAACATGTTATACTTTAATTAAATATTTTAACCTATAGTTTAATTTAATTACATGAAATAATTATTAAACTATACATTATATAATATGACTTAGAAAATAATCATGAAAACACTTAGGCTTATATACTTAGCTTATTTAACCAGCTTATTTCTAATTATGGAAACTTTCTATTTTTAGAAACTTAATTAAATAAGGCAGCTAATCTATTTATGGAAACCTTCTATTTTTAGAAACTTATTTATTTCAGGCAGCTAATCTATTTATGGAAACTTGTTTAATTAAGGAAGCTGATCTATCTATGGAAACTTTCTATTTTTAGAAACTTATCTATTTTAAGCAGTAAATCTATTTTTGGAAACTTTCTATTTTTGGAAACTTTCTATTTTTAGAAACTTTCTATTTTTGGAAACTTTCTATTTATGGAAACTTTCTATTTTTGGAAACTTTCTATTTTTGGAAACTTTCTATTTTAGGAAAATTACACAGTAAGTATAATAACACATGAAATACCAGAAATACTTAATCAGATTAAACAGAATATAAGATAAACACGGTTTAAGGCTTAAAAACAGTAAAACATGGTAAGAACACATAAAATAAGCTAAGACATGACATAAAACCAGCTACGTATTTAGTAAGCAGATACTTATTCATGTATGTATTTATGTAGCAGTAGTGATACGGAAGTAGGATTTCTCTCAGTTCATCTTCTTTGTTCACTGGACATAAGGTACGGATTCCCGTCCTTTCAGTATGGACATTCTTTCCTTATTAGGATTTCCACGTTTGCAGCCAACTGTTTTCCCGTAGTATAAGTTACGTGTTTGATTGCTTATGTTTAATTAAGATTACCTATAGCCATATACATGCATGACCAGTTTCACCTAGTTATGGAGGTACCATAACCATAACATTAGAGGCACTGATGTTATGACTTCACCACGGCGGAGTGATTGCTGGTGGCGTCCCTTCAGCTTTTGGCCATTTATATTATATTTATCATGTGGGGCGTATGGGTGCATCCTAGTTACATGTTTTTAGTCAGGATTTCATGGTGAATGTGGTGTGTGTCTTGCATCCTTCACAAGGAGCTGATCCCTCCTACCCAAAAACCAGTATATTAAATTAGAGACAGCCCCTCTAATTTGCATGATGAGGTCACCCCTCCAAGTATTCATGCACGGTGGATTTTCATGACCTATATTGGCTAATGGTAAAATATGACAAACAGTTTTTATAAGATAAACATAAGACTTTTCAAACTATAAACCAGTTTATTCAAGACGTAACCAGGTTATTCGGGACTTAGTTTCTTCCGCTGTTATATGTTATATGCTTATCCTATTCATGCTTTATTGTACATCCGTGCACTGAGCGTATTTTCTCAGCCGTTTTCCTTTTCTATGATCCCAAAACGGTAGGTACTCAGGGACGCTCGTAGACACTAAGAGTACGTGCATATGGACTGGAAGCTGTCTTGCCTTATTTACTTTATGCATTTCCTTTCTTATGATACTTATGCTTTGGACATTGTTTAGTCCTTTCCTTTATTATACTATGTTTGTGTGTGATGCGCTTTACATTTAGACTACCGATGTTTGATTCTGGTATTTTCCTTTTATGGTCAAGTAATGTTTAGACATTTTTCCTTGTATGCTTTGATGACACGCCATAATTGCATGTGACATTTCCATTATCAAAATTGGGTGTTACAATTATGGTATCAGAGCCAAGGCTTCGACCTTTAGGCTCTCAAATATGACATGTGATTAGTGGGTAGTCACTACGGTCTTCCTAGAACTGACAGTTGTTTTCATGCATTCATCATTTTTAAGCATACATATACATGTCATTGTCGCAGATTTTTGACTAAGTAATGGTTGGTACAGGACTGGCCTATTTAGTCGCATGTGTTTTATCGAAACTTTTAAATTTGGGACCGACCCATAGGCGTCCCCTCGCAATGTCTTTTGTTTTGGGTGAACTGAAAAGAGGCGTTCACTCTCGAGCATACAAAAGTTTTCATAAAACTGCATCATGCATTCATACACAAAATTTTCTTGCATAAAATTTTTCACGTGAAATTTTCGTATAATTTTTTTTTCATGTATATATATATATATTTTTTATGTTTTGATCTGTTTAATCATATGTTTTATGTTATACTGTCAGATGGTTCTCACACGCGAACAGGAACAGCTCAATGCTGCAATTCAAGCTGCTATGCAAGCTTTGCTTCCTCAACTGAGGAATGACATCAGGGCTGAAGTTTAAGCTGCCAACAATCAGCAGCATAATCAGGCACCTCCTCCTCCTCCTCCAGTGACATTAGCAGTATGGCTGGAGAGATTCAACAAGCTCCGCCCTCGAGCTTTTGAGAAGACTGATAGACCCAGCGATGCTGAAAGCTGGTTGGCTCACATCGAGAAGATTTTCAATGCTATGGGTTGTGACCCCGCATACAAGGCGAGGTTGGCATGCTATCGATTCGATGGCGATGTGCTAAACTGGTGGTTAGCATTGATGCAGTCTGAAGGTGGTGACGAGTGGGTTGCTGGTTTGACTTGGGCTCAGTTCAAGGACAGGGTGATGGAGCAGTTCTTTCCCAAGGCTGAGCAGGACAAGCTCAAGAGAGAGTACCATGGGATCCGACAGAGAGCTGGGGAGAATAGCAACGAGTTTATGCAGCACTTTCTTCACTTAGCTGATTTCCTTGGTGCGGCAACAGGTACTCCTGAAGAGCAGGCACATCACTTTAGATGGGCTCTTCGCACGTCGGTCGCGAACAATCTGGTGTGTGCTACGTTCAACACTGTAGCACAAGTGGCCGACGCAGTACGTAAGCTGGAGATGCTGCAGGAGAGAGATGAGTTCGGGGAAGCTGAAAGACCCGACAAGAGGTAAATCATTCGTATTCAAGCGGTGACCAATCCGTATACTTTCCATATATGTCAATTATTCATCTCGTTAAATGTATCTTTCAGGCAGAAAACTGGGGACCGGTCTCAGCCGGCTACTCAGCAGCAGCCTCCTCAGCCCAAGGGAAACGGTCAGACTAACCACCGTTCTGCTACGGATAGGCGTGGCGGTAATGATAATTACCGTAACAACGCTGGGCACTCCAACAGCAGCAGGTCCTAATACTTACGTAATTCCTTATGTTTCATGTTATAACTCATATTCTGACACTTTAGCAAAACTTCGACCAGGAATCATGGAAACGGTAGGGACCAGAACCAGAGAGGTTCGCAGCATAGCCGTCTAGCTATCACTGGTATTCCATCTTACGATTATCCGCTTTGTCCTTTGTACCCAACTATCATGTCTTATGTAAAATGTTTTATCAGGTTCTCAGCCAGCCAGAGCACCTGCTGGAGGATACACTCATCCTCTTTGCTCTACTTGCTACCGTAGGCACCCAGGACCATGTCGCCGTAATACTGATGCGTGCTTCAAGTGTGGTCTTCCTGGCCATATTATGAAGGATTGCCGTAAGGGCGAGATGGAGGGTACATCGGGACATGCTGATACCAAGCCGCCTCCTACTACCGGGCGTGTCTACACGACATCTCGAGACCAGGCCAACAAGTCTACAGGTACCATCACTGGAATCTTGTATATGTATGGTCAAGCTGCATGTGTTCTTTTCGATACGGGTGCTACTCACTCGGTTATTTCTACTGCTTATGCTAAGAACATTAGGATGCTCCCCATGCCACTAGAAAATAGGCTTACTATTTCCACGCCTTTGAGGAACTCTGTATTAATCACCCATGTATACAAGAGTCTTCCCCTAGAATTTGACGATAAGGTTCGACCTGTCGACGCACTTCCGCTGGACATGAATGACTTCGACATGATTTTGGGCATGGATTGGATATCCAAGCATCATGCTACCATAGACTGCCTTTCATATCGAGTTATCTTCGGTGATGTTAATGCACCAGAGTACATTCATAATGGGTTCATACCCGGACGGTCTGTACAAATCATATCTACCCTACAAGCGCGTGCACTACTGTCACATGGCTGCGAGGGTTATCTAGCTATGGTTCACGACATGGATGCTGAATCCCCATCAATTCATGATCAACCTATCGTGTCGGAATTCCAAGATGTTTTTCCAGCAGAACTTCCGGGCATACCACCTGCACGAGAAGTGGAATTCAGTATTGAACTAATTCCAGGAGCGGAACCAATCTCCAAGGCTCCTTATCGCATGGCTCCCATAGAGCTGAAGGAGCTGAAGGATCAACTGCAGAAACTTCTTGAACGAGGTTTCATTCGACCGAGCGCATCTCCATGGGGCGCACCGGTCTTGTTTGTTAAGAAGAAGGACGGCAGTATGCGTCTTTGTATAGACTATCGCGAGCTCAACAAGATTACCATTCGGAATAGATATCCACTGCCACGCATTGACGATCTATTTGACCAACTCCAAGGGGCCAAACACTTCTCCAAGATTGATCTTAGGTCAGGCTATCATCAGCTACGGGTCAAGGAGCAGGACATCGCTAAGACTGCTTTTCGTACCCGCAATGGCCACTACGAGTTTGTAGTTATGCCATTTGGCCTGACAAATGCTCCAGCAGTGTTCATGGATTTGATGAACAGAATCTTCCATGAATTTCTGGACAAGTTTGTCATTGTCTTCATCGATGACATCCTGATTTTCTCAAAGTCCAAGGAGGAACACGAAGACCATCTTCGTACAGTACTACAGATTCTTCGCAAGAAGCAGCTGTATGCTAAATTCTCCAAGTGTGAGTTCTGGTTAGACAAGGTGGCATTCTTAGGTCACATTGTATCAGCAGAAGGAATCACTATGGATCCAGCGAAGGTTGAGGCCATTACTAAGTGGCCAAGGCCGACATCAGCAACGGAAGTCCGCAGTTTCTTAGGCTTAGCTGGCTATTACCGTAGGTTCGTGGAGAAATTTTCCCGCCTAGCAGTACCATTGACCAAACTGATGCGGAAAGGGGAGAAATTCGTCTGGACTGAAGATCGAGAGAAGAGCTTTGAAGACCTGAAGCAGAAGCTAGTATCTGCACCTATTCTTACTCTACCATCTGGTACGGGTGGATTTCAAATCTACAGCGATGCATCAAGGAAGGGACTTGGTTGTGTTCTCATGCAACATGGGAAAGTGATCGCGTACGCTTCACGTCAGCTTAAGCCTTATGAAGAAAATTACCCCACGCATGACCTGGAACTTGCTGCAGTCGTGTTTGCATTGAAGATATGGAGGCACTACTTATATGGAGAATCATGTGACATTTTCACGGACCACAAGAGCTTAAAGTATATCTTCACTCAGCGTGAATTGAACATGAGGCAGAGGAGATGGTTAGAGCTGTTGAAGGATTATGACATTAATCTACAGTATCATCCCGGAAAGGCAAATGTAGTAGCAGATGCTCTTAGCAGGAAGTCCGGAATGATCAACGGCATTAAAATCGAAGAGAAAATCATCAGAGACTTGGAGCGACTAGACTTTGAGATCATGGTACATGGACATCACGGTTACTGGGCTAATCTTAGAGTAGAACCCGAGTTACTATCTAAGATCAAGGAAGCTCAGAAGGATGACGGAGAAATCTGGGCGATAGTACAGAATTTGGAGAAGCAGACAGAATTCAGAGTAGATGCAGATGGTATCGTATGGCAGGGCACGAGACTTTGTGTTCCTGATGACCAAGAACTCCGGGAAGCTTTGTTAGCTGAAGCTCATAGCTCCCTATTCTCTATACATCCTGGTTCGACTAAGATGTACCATGACATCAAGCAGTACTTTTGGTGTAGTGGTATGAAACAGGATGTGGCCACTTACGTCTCCAAATGTCTTACCTGCCAGCAGGTTAAGATCGAGCATCAGCGATCTGGCGGTCTCCTTCAACCGTTAGATATTCCAGAGTGGAAGTGGGACAAAATCACCATGGATTTTGTTACTGGTCTTCCGCCTACCAAGAGGAAACACGATGCAATTTGGGTTATCGTTGATCGACTTACCAAATCAGCTCATTTCTTACCGATCCGCAAGGAAGATCTGGTAAGTAAACTCGCAGATACGTACAGAAAAGAGATCATGAGACTCCACGGTGCACCATCCAGCATCGTCTCAGACAGAGATCCTCGATTCACTTCGCGCTTTTGGAAAAGTCTACAGAAGGCTTGGGGTACACAACTTAAGCTTAGCACGGCTTTTCATCCTCAAACGGACGGACAGAAGGAGCAAACCATTCAGACATTGGAAGATATGTTGAGGTCATGTGCGTTGGAATGGACGGGTGATTGGGACGATTACATCTGTTCGGTGGAGTTTGCATACAACAACAGTTGGCACGCAAGTATCAAGTGTGCTCCATTTGAGATGTTGTATGGCAGGAAGTGTCGTGCCCCAATCTGCTGGGATCAGGTTGGCGAGCGAACACTTGAAGGACCGGAAATCATAGAGATGACCAGTGAGAAGATCGCAGTAGCTAAGCAGAAAATTCAGGAGGCACGGTCACGTCAGAAGAGTTACGCCGATAAGCATCGTAGGGATATACACTTTAACGTAGGAGATCACGTCTTCCTTAAGGTTTCGCCGGCACGTGGTGTTAGACGCTTCAGGATTAAAGGGAAACTCAGTCCTCGTTTCATCGGACCGTTTGATATCATTGAACGAGTCGGTGAAGTATCTTACCGATTGGCGTTACCTCCGCAGCTTTCGCATGTGCACAATGTGTTTCATGTGTCCTTACTCAGAGGGTACCAGTATCATCCCCTTCACATGGTTCAGTATCCACTGGAACAGATACGTGAAGATCTCACTTTTATAGAAGAACCCGAACGAGTTCTTGACAGACAAGAACGAGTCATGAGAAAGAAGACGATTCCATTCGTCAAAATTCTATGGAGGGATCATACCGAGCGGGAAGCCACTTGAGAAACAGAGGAGTCTATCCGGGCTTCTTACCCTCATTTCATATTTTGAATTCGGGTATGTTCTTCTTTTCAGTTTACTTTATCTATAATTCGGGGACGAATTATTCTTTTTAGGGGGGAAGAGTTGTAAAACCCGCATGCTTTTACCATGAAAAATACCCTTAAGATCGTACGTACTAGATTTAAACCTTCCTAATATAGCATGATTACGATTACGTGTTAGGATTTTACGTATTACGTATGTGTTAGAACACGATAAGTATTTACTACGCACGAGCACGTAATAATTATTTGACAATAATTAATCACGAACATGCGATCATGAAATCATGAACGTAATTAAAACACGAACTATTATTAATTACGTATATATATTTATTACGAGCGTAATTAAATATATTAGATCACGATATTTACGCAATGAGAACACTTAAAACGTGAACACAAATAATCACGAACGTATGACTTAACATCGGGACATGGAAAAAGGTACGGGTACCCCAAGTGGGGCCCCCTACCCGCGGCTACAAGGGATAAATGGGCCAAGCCCATTTGTCAAATTTTACTTAAAGGGTTTAAGGGATTTTTTACTACTCATTTACAATTACAGAAGATTTTTAGCAAAAACCTAAAAACCCTCCTTCCCTTTTCTTTTTGTGCCGCCACCCTAAGAACACCACAAGGAGGTGTTTGTTGATCTTGGATCTTGGAATATTAGTTGGTGATCGTGTTTGTTCTTCATCCATTTGATCCACGAATTCGGTAAATCCTTTTTAAACCTTTTTCTTTTGATTTGATCTTTTATAATCAAGAACATGTTATGTTTTTACAAAAACCTAATAAATAAACATGGATCTAACATGATTTGGGGTTTAATAAAATCAAAAGTATGTTTTTAAGGGGTGTATGTTTTGGCCGCAGGCTGCACCGAACCCGAAGGGGGTTTCGGTTTGGCCAACCGACCACCACCGAGACCATATGGTCCCGGTTGGTTGGTGTGGGTCCCACGACAGCCTCAAGACAAGGGGTACCCCGAGTTGGTTCGGGGTACGGTGTCGATTTCATGTCCGGTTCATTGTTTTTAGTTTAGATCCGGTTCATGGTGTATGTTTAGTTTTATTTTTTTAATGATCTTAGGTTAAAAATTACATGACTTAGGTTATCTTAATTATTAATAATCATGAAATTAATTAACCTAAGTATTTTTATATTTTAGACTTATAATTAATTAATTATTTAAAAACCATGATTATAATTAATTAATTAACATGACTTAGGTTATATTATTAGTAAATAATAATACATGTTTTAACCTAAGTATTTAACTTTATTTAATTAAAACATGTTATACTTTAATTAAATATTTTAACCTATAGTTTAATTTAATTACATGAAATAATTATTAAACTTTACATTATATAATATGACTTAGAAAATAATCATGAAAACACTTAGGCTTATATACTTAGCTTATTTAACCAGCTTATTTCTAATTATGGAAACTTTCTATTTTTAGAAACTTAATTAAATAAGGCAGCTAATCTATTTATGGAAACCTTCTATTTTTAGAAACTTATTTATTTCAGGCAGCTAATCTATTTATGGAAACTTATTTAATTAAGGCAGCTGATCTATTTATGGAAACTTTCTATTTTTAGAAACTAATCTATTTTAAGCAGTAAATCTATTTTTGGAAACTTTCTATTTTTGGAAACTTTCTATTTTTGGAAACTTTCTTATTTTGGAAACTTTCTATTTTTGGAAACTTTCTATTTTTGGAAACTTTCTATTTTAGGAAACCTGCTATTTTTGGAAAGTTACTTATTATTACACAGTAAGTATAATAACACACGAAATACCAGAAATACTTAATCAGATTAAACAGAATATAAGATAAACACGGTTTAAGGCTTAAAAACAGTAAAACATGATAAGAACACATAAAATAAGCTAAGACATGACATAAAACCAGCTACGTATTTAGTAAGCAGATACCGATTCATGTATGTATTTATGTAGCACTAGTGATACGAAAGTAGGATTTCTCTCAGTTCATCTTCTTCGTTCACTGGACATAAGGTACGGATTCCCGTCCTTTCAGTATGTACATTCTTTCCTTATTAGGATTTCCCCGTTTGCAGCCAACTGTTTTCCCGTAGTATAAGTTACGTGTTTGATTGCTTATGTTTAATTAAGATTACCTATAGCCATATACATGCATGACCAGTTTCACCTAGTTATGGAGGTACCATAACCATAACATTAGAGGCACTGATGTTATGACTTCACCACGGCGGAGTGATTGCTCGTGGCGTCCCTTCAGCTTTTGGCCATTTATATTATATTTATCATGTGGGGCGTATGGGTGCATCCTACTTACATGTTTTTAGTCAGGATTTCATGGTGAATGTGGTGTATGCCTTGCATCCTTCACAAGGAGCTGATCCCTCCTACCCAAAAACAAGTATATTAAATTAGAGGCAGCCCCTCTAATTTGCATGATGAGGTCACCCCTCCAAGTATTCATGCACGGTGGATTTTCATGACCTATATTGGCTAATGGTAAAATATGACAAACAGTTTTTATAAGATAAACATAAGACTTTTCAAACTATAAACCAGTTTATTCAAGACGTAACCAGGTTATTCGGGACTTAGTTTCTTCCGCTGTTATATGTTATATGCTTATCCTATTCATGCTTTATTGTACATCCGTGCACTGAGCGTATTTGCTCAGCCGTTTTCCTTTTCTATGTTCCCAAAACGGCAGGTACTCAGGAACGCTCGTAGACACTAAGAGTACGTGCATATGGACTGGAAGTTGTCTAGCCTTCTTTACTTTATGCATTTCCTTTCTTATGATACTTATGCTTTGGACATTGTTTAGTCCTTTCCTTTATTATACTATGTTTGTGTGTGATGAGCTTTACATTTGGACTACCGATGTTTGATTCCGGTATTTTCCTTTTATGGTCAAGTAATGTTTAGACATTTTTCCTTGTATGCTTTGATGACATGCCATAATTGCATGGTGACATTTCCATTATCAAAATGGAGTGTTACACTTCCTACATCGATTTTTATTTTAAAATCCATGTATTTTGGTCAAATCTCTATTTGGTGAGTTCGTATGTGTTTTTTTTGTCTATCTTTTCTTTTAAGCATATCCCTATGATTAGTTAGACTAGAAAAATATGATTTGCTGAATTGAAAAATCTTCCTTCACCACCAAAACACAGCCTCTGTAGGTTTGTTCCATATATGAACCGCGGTCCCTTAGCGATAAGGAACTGCCAGAAGTGATAAGGAACTGCGTACAGTGCTTCCTTTTTCAGGTATTTCTGAAACTCCAAATTTGTTCCAACAATATTGGGAATCTTTGTTTCAACCCTTTGACCACCCTAAAAATACCTTGAGCCTTCCCTATTTAACCATAAGCATTTTGCCATACTTCACATCCCAAAATGTCTTATTCTCCTAATGAAAGCATTGATTCTCCTACATTTTCCCCAATTGCTTTCAATCCCAACTAACCCAAGAACACTTTCAATTCCAACTCACCTAAGAACACTTTCAATCCAAATTCACCCAAGAACACTCTTAATCACATTTCTCCTACCAAGAATGTTGATTGTGGAACATCTTTTCTTCCACCACCACCACCCTTTAGTGTTCTTCCTCCTTCTCATGATAATGTCATGCACCATGGGACATATTGTCATTGTTGTCAATATCAACATCTTGCTATGGCACACATCTATGAGGAGTTGAGCTACATCAAGAGTCTCTTAATCAAGCCTCCTCTTCACTTTGATTATGAGATCTCCACCAAGCCACCACCACCTTCCGCCACTACCTTGTCTTTCCTATAAGCATTGGTTTCTTATCCACAAGACACCTAATTCAAGCAAATCTTAGAATTCTAGATTAACTAGGATTAGATTTATGCTTTTGGCTTGTTTCCTTTTTCATACATCTTTGTATGATTTTTATTTACATGACTTCACTTGGATCTTAGTCTTTGTGTTTTCTTCTCTTTTTATTTTATTTTTTAGTGACCTATAGCTATCTCTTGTTGGTTGTCTCTTTTGTTCAACTAACCCTTCTATGTAGCTTGTCACCATATCTCGATTCCTCGGTGCCCCAACAAGGGGGAGTAAGCACCAAGGGGGAGTCTTTGCAAAGTTCGTCTCTTCAACACCGACTTGTGCAACCTTTTTGCTTCGACAAAGGGGGAGAAATGAATAAACTCGTCTTCGAAAATCTTGTTTTTGTGTGATTGAGTTTATGTATTGTCGGAATCAAAAAGGGGGAGATTGTTAATGCAATAATGCCTAAAAACATTACTTGCATTTTTCAGTCTCGTTTAGTTTTGATTACGACAATATGTAAAAACAAGCATTTACGAAAACAACGAAAAACGAATTCTTGAGTTCAAGTATTTTTCATTTTACCCATTTTCACTTAAGGTATGAATAAACAAGTACTAATCTTTTCTTAAAACTCACTTTTTATTAAGTGTGACAAGTTTTTTTATTAAACTTTCTTTTTAAGAAAATGTTTTATTGAATTAAATATTTGAAAATTTGAAAATGGCATATTCTTTTTTGATTTGGAATATTCTTTCAGGATATTTTATAATCAGATAAGACCTCCACCATTAAAGGACAAAAAGGGAGCGGAGTCTACTTTGACGGTTCCTTAGTGCCTATGTGGTTCCTTATCGATAAGGAACCGCCGGCTGAGATAAGGAACCACGGGCAGATATAACCGTTGGCCCTTTATCCTATAAATAGTGGACCATTCAGATTCTCTTCACCTCTTTTGCACATATATTTCCAGATTCAAACATACTTCTTAAATCACTCAAATCCTTGATCGTTTGATTGATTACTACTTGTTTAGAAGTGAATCTATTCTATCCATCCCTTCCTCTTCAAGTGCAAAGAGAAGAACATTATCCTTGTGAAGTGTTGAGTCCACCACCAAAGATCCTTTGAAGATAAAATCTTATACATTTGTTGTTGTGTCATAGTTGTGAAGATCCAAGTAGTTGTGTCTATTTGAAGTTGTGTATGTACTAAGTATAGTTGTGTAGATTGGTCCTAGCTAAGATTAGGGCTCGACTTTTAGCTTAGAGTCGGAAATTGTTTAAGCAACATGTACGGTTTTCTCCACCATAAGGATCTTGTTGTGTAGTGAACTCTCGAGTAAGGAGTACTCGAGGAGTGGAGTAGGAACGAGGAGTGGAGTAGGAACGAGGAGTGAGCTTCGTTGCCAAACCACTATAAATCCTCGGTGTTTGGTTTGATCTTTCTTTACCCTTAACTCTTTACATTCTTTATTCTTTGTGCATATACATTAGTTAGTATTAGTTTAGTTACACTATCGTTTTTCATATTGTGCATAAGAATTTCACGTATTTCCTCTAAGTTTTTGAAAAAGGATTTTTTGAAAACCATCTTTTAACAAGTAAATATAAGAAACTATTCAACCCCCCCCCCCCTTCTAGTTTCTACATCTTCCTTAATGAGGTATTAAACTAGTTTTATTTCATTTTTTTGGGATTCAATAAGTTCTTGATTGTAGTCAAATTAGTAGCCTTTTTTATATAAAGTAACAAATTGGCCAATTTGTTTGGGGTTTTGATACCAGTATGTTGTTAACAGGTTAGGATTGTTTGTTGTGTAGGATTGATGATATGAGAAGGGTCACACAGACATTGGATTTGTGGGCTTGAACACTTGGGGTTTTGGCCAACTAATATTTGCGTTGCCGTGTCGGCTGTAATGAATTGAAATACGCGTAGGTAAAGAGAAGGTGGCTTGGATCTTGGCGGGGTGACCTTTAAAGGTTGCAGCCATGCCGGTTAACCACTCTTTGTACCAGATTGCGCCTTATCTGAGCCAACACTATAAAGCTCATAATTGGTAGCCTGAATCGATATAAAAAGTTCCCTTGATTTATGAAAACATTCGTGTCTTGGTTGGGCAAACTTTTCAGTTTACAGCCATGGCGAGTGTAGCCACTTTCTCTGCCTCACAGTCGTGACTTGGATCCATATTTGTTCTTGCATATGTCCCGCTACGTGCCCGCGGGATTACAAGGTATTAAATTTGTTTTATTTCATTATTTTTGGGGATTCAATAAGTTCTTGAGTGTATTCAGATTAGTATCCTTTTTAATATAAAATAGCAAGTTGGGCTACTTTTTTGGGTTTTCATACGAAGATGTTGTTAACAGGTTAGGATTGTTTGTTGTGTGGGATTGATGATATGAGAAGGGTCACACGGACATTGGGTTTTTGGGCTTAAACAGTTGGGGTTTTGGCTGATTAAGAGGCAATGTGAAGAGGCCAACTGATATTTGCGTTTCCGTGTCGGCTGTGATGAATTTAAATACGCGTAGGTAAAGAGAAGGTGGCTTGGATCTTGGTGGGGTGACCTTTGAAGGTTGCAGCCATGCTGGTTAACCACGCTTTGTACCAGATTGTGCTTTATCTGAGCCAATGCTATAAAGCTAAAAATTGGTGGCCTGAATCGATATAAAAAGTTCCCTTGATTTATGAAAACATTCGTGTCTTGGCTGGTCAAACTTTTAAGTTTGCAGCCATGGCGAGTGTAGCCGCTTTCTCTGCCTCACAGTCGCGACTTGGATCCATATTTGTTCTTGTATATGTCCCATTGCGTGCCCGCGATATTAAAGGGTATTAAATTTGTTTTATTTCATTCTATTTGAGGATTCAATAAGTTTTCAAGTGTAGACAAATTAGTAGCCTTTTTAATATAAAACAACAAGTTGGGCTATTTTTGTGGGTTTTGATACCAAGATGTTGTTAACACATTAGGATTGTTTGTTTTATGGGATTGATGATATGAGAAGGGTCACACGAACATTGGGTTTGTGGGCTTAAAAAGTTGGGGTTTTGGCTGATTAAGAGGCAATGCCAAGAGGCCACCTGATATTGCATTGCCGTGTCGGCTGTGATGAATTTAAGTACGCGTAGGTAAAGAGAAGGTGGCTTGGATCTTGGCGGGGTGACCTTTGAAGGTTTCATCCATGCCGGTTAACCACTCTTTGTACCAAAAGGGTAATTGGTCGCTAATCCTTAATTGTGCTTGTTTGATTGTGTGGTGGATACAGGAAATCCTTAATTGGTATCGTTTGATTGTGTGGTGGCTACATGAAATTGATCCTGTGTGTTCGTTTCATAAAGAGATGTACCCATGGTGACCGTAGATGCTTCTCCCATGCCACCCATATATATACCCACAATAACACCTAGTTTGTTGTGGGTTATTGATACCAAGATGTTGTTAACAGGTAAGGATTATTTGTTGTGTGAGATTGATGATATGAGAAGGGTCACACGGACATTGGGTTTGTGGGCTTAAACAGTTGGGTTTTTGGCTGATTAAGAGGCAATGCCAAGAGGCCAAATGATATTTGTGTTGCCGTGTCGGCTGTGCTGAATTTAAGTACGCGTAGGTAAAGAGAAGGTGGCTTGGATCTTGGCGGGGTGACCTTTGAAGGTTGCAGCCATGCCGGTTAACCACTCTTTTTACCAAATTGCGCCTTATCTTAGCCAACGCTATAAAGCTAAAAATTGGTGGCTTGAATCGACATAAAAAGTTCCCTTGATTTATGAAAACATTCGTGTCTTGGCAGGCCGAACTTTTAAGTTCGCAGCCATGGCGAGTGTAGCCACTTTCTCTGCCTCACAGTCGCGACTTGGATCCATTAAGTGTGTGAAATAAGATGACTTGGATCTTGGCGGGGTGACCTTTGAAGGTTGCAGTCATCCCGGTTTACCAACGGTCCGTTTGAACCAACAGTACGTGTTTTGTGTGTGTGATTTTTTTGAGGGAAGACACCCTTTGTGAGGGAAAGAAAATAACATAGTTTAATAAGGGTGTGAGGGGGATCACTGTTTCTATGGAGACGTGCTTCCCCTGTATAATATAAAGGGTAATACGCGTAGGTAAATAGGTGACTTGGATCTTGGCGGGGTGACGTATAAAGGGTAATCCCGTGTCATTTGGTTGCTTTGATAAGCAGTGCCTGGTAAAGTTGTGTTTTTTTACGGGGCGACCATGCACTCGCAGCCATCACTGTTTTTCTTGAGGCTGTGTATCTTTTAGAACATTCAAAAAGGCAATGATGATTAGACTTGAGCGTTAAACCGGATTATGTACTTCTTGGCGGGGCAATGTTGGTGGGTTTGCAGCCAGAGTGCATGTCTCATCATATCCGTTGCTCGCTTATCTGAGCCTCCAAATACCAAAAAACAAAAAAAACTCTAGCGTGTCACCGGGTTCTAACATAGGGCATCTAAATTGTGCTTTTGTATCCCACGCCAGCTGTCTGGTAAGTGTTACATTCTTTTCTCCTTTTGGTCAACTTTTGTCTTAACAACCTCAGCTATTTTTTCCTGTGTCTGACATTTGCTTACCACAGGTCATCAACAACATTTTATGGCGTGTGCTTGCATATTGCCTTGGTCGCGTATTCTACCGTTTAGGACCTGCCAGCAGATTCATTTGATCGCAGCCTAACTTGGACTATGCTTGCAGGAAGGTATGTCAATGTTAGGTACAAATGGTCAAAAAAAAACTTATGCCTGTCTCGCGTTCCCTAATATTTTGTTGTTGTTTGACTCGAGAAAGGTGGCCAACCTACCAAAACAGAATGCCAGCGTGTGGTGTGCCTAACAGTTCATGCCTACCGGGTGCCAGCCATGGACTAGCGCCATCGTTTGGTCTTTTCTGTTTCCCTATAACTTATATGATACTCTTATATGGCCTATGATAATTTTATACATAACAGATTGATAAGCTGCCACCTCCACAGGTTTACTAAACCATGGTCGTTCCCTGACGGGCCAAAAAAAATAAGTCACGACGGAGGAACGTTTGTTTGTGGAGATGCCATAGAGCTGGAGGACGCCTGATTTAATGGGCACCCGCTCTGTCATTGGAATACAGTGAAAAATGCACCCGGTAACACTCTATACTAATCTTTTGTTACTCAACAGCCTTTGTTCTTTTTCGTCTTGGCTTCTTTAGAATTTTTAACCATGAAACCAAAATATAAAATTAAATAACTTCACATATGCAAATACATTAAACCAAACACATAAAGACATCCTGCCAATGACCGAACGTCATTGGCAGTACTTAAACCAAATACATAAACACGCCCTGCCAATGATCCAACGTCATTAGTAGTACAAAAATAACAAACACCCAGGCACACACGCCTGGTCCATTCTTGGTAGACATGGAAACACAACGCGATTAACATAATGCCCGAGGATGATTTATTCAACACACACAAAGCGAACGCCTTCAGGCACATTCAAATAATCGCTTCAACCCGAAACGTTCCCTCACAGTCATTCAATGAATCTGTCCATCCTAGCAAGCGGTTGCCTGTTGCTACTGCTTCGGGTCCGAGCTGTTCTCTAAAGGAACAGTCTTCACGTGTCAGGGTCCCTAAAAATGCCACCATCTGGTTAACTACCAGTTCCCCAACAACGGTCCTTAACTCATAAACAAGATGAGTCCTATCAATTACACCACTATTGACCTCCTGCCACATCTGCTCCATCCTAGCTTTCCAGGTTGTTTCGCCTAGAATCTCATCCTATAGGCGACAAATAAACATGTCCGCCCAATCGTCGGTCCCTGCTTCCTTCTCTAGTGCATCGCATTTTGGACGGTACTTCATTAGTTATTTCTTAATAAAACTTAACTACAGATCTATGTGAAGATGTGTCACCTACAGCCTGCTAACACTCCTTTATATAGCAATGCCTCCTGGCTTAAAACCTATAGTGTCCTGCACTAACACTCAATACTAGCACCAAAAACAGTAGCCGACTCCCAAATTGCATGATTATCGACTTAGGTTCCCAAAAGTCTATTTAAAAAAACACTATCCCCATCCACACACTGTTGCATCATCTATTATCCTACTATTTCTGTTTACTTTTTTACCATATTTAGACAATATAGAAAAACCCATTTATGGCCAAATACAAAAAAGAAGAAATAATGCTGTTATGGGGCACTACATATCTTTACCACAAGTGGTGAAAAACAAACCACCAACAACAGTGCCATACTATTTTCTATAATGCAGACTTTTTCCTACTATTATACAACATGTTATAACACACAAGGACAACATTTTATACGGATTCATTAGAACCTAATGAAAGAGAATTGGAACATAATGAAAAAACATATTTTGCACATAAACGACATTCGTTATATTACAAACAACATACAACACAACTTCAATAAAAATAAGATAACAGCCAGTTTGGCCGTATAAAAGCCATATCACCAACAGATACGACCAGACTATAGACAATCAGAGCGCACACGCCGTTTATTCCAAACACACGACCAAACTTCTTGCTGTAAACATCCGTTGTATCATTAAATGGGTCACAAGGATCAGAAAAAATTATCCAGATCTTGAACACGCCCATCAGAATCATCCGCCAATGCCTGTAGCTTCCACAACTCCGCGACATCACGCTCTTGCATGTCGCCTAGCAGCCAAAGAATTCGACTCACATGGTGGTCCGGGCTAAGGCTAGACAGCTCACTTATAAACTGGGCCCTCTGATCAATATCATTTTTCTTTCTCACATGCAAATCTTCAAATCTCGCCCTCTACTCCATCTCAGCTTCAATCTTCTTCCGCACATAGAAATAGGAAACGGTTCCAAAATCACTGGAAGAACAGAGCAATTGCAAAACATGAAGCACTCCTCGCCAGGTCATTTTTTTGGATTGCCTGTTTAACCCTGTTTATTGCTTACATAGTGTTATACCCAAATAGAATGACACACTTAAATAGACCATCTCCAACCCACTGTTGGCATGTCACATTGGGTTTTTTTATCACTTGCTAGCCAACTAGCCATTAAAGCTTGCAATAGTGAGATTCTCAATAGCACATTGCAGGCTAAATGTGTGATACAGGTTCCAAGCAAAATGCCAAGCACATGTTCATAAGAAAAGTGTCCCAATTCAATAACCAAGAGGAAAAAATGAATACTTGCTATGATACATTGGTTCCTAATGGGAAATAAAACACCAGCGATATGCATTCAAAGTAAAAGGTGTTCTGAATTTCAAGATAATCAACAACGACATAAACATATGGCAACATACACAAACGTGTCGTTACAACTGCATAGACTACGACAAATACACATCAAGTTAAAACAACAAAGACCAAACATAATCTTCCCACACACGCCTAGGAACAACACTTTATTGAAAACATGGAAACACATGGACAATCACTAGGTCCACCCTGCAAACACATTCGATGATCACATATTACGGATGAAAAACTCCATATCGGTCACACGATTGTCGGACGCACCCATCAATTCTTGCAGCTGGCGAAGCTCCGCCTCGGCTCTGTCTTGCATGTCCAATAGCAAAGAAACCATGCAGCTCAAAAGCGGTTCTGGGTTAATACTAGATAACTCGCTTATCAAACCATCCCTATCAGCAATTGCAGCCCTTTTACGGGCATACATAGCTTCAAGTGTCCCCCTCCAGTCCATCTCATCAGCCACCTGTTCACGCAGGTAGAACCAAAAACATTCGCGATGCTCCTCGGAACCGCAAGCCGTCTGCAAAGCACGCAACCTTCTCAACCAAGACATTCTTTCGTCATTGATTGTCGGTTAATCTATGCGCGGTGATGTATTGCAAATACATGCCATGACATCCTTATATACAACTACCACAACCCACTATTGCAACATACCATTGGGAGTTTATATTACTTTAAAATATACACCCAACCAAAACCTGCGGCCCTTTCATGAGCAGGTTGACCTTCATGATTCAGCATTGTGTCAAACTTGTAACACAACCTCCAACATAATTCCATGTGCATGCGCAGTTACAAGAATACAAACTAATAGCCCTTTGATTAGATCCTAACCACAAATGAAGTCTGCCACCAATATAGGTCTTCAAAGTAACTATTACATACATGCCAATACACATATGCCTTTTGATTTCAATTAACTAGATATAAACAGTTAAATTGTTGTAGATATATGTGAATGAGCTTGCTCGAACAATAAGGATTTTTAGATTCGGTGATGGTAAGAATGTATAACGATCACTAAGTTTTTTTTTATCCATGTGATGCATGCGTCCGTTTTGCAAGTGGGAAGCATAGGATTCATCAGATTCATACAAGCAACTTCAGCTTTGGCTACACGTTTTTTTGTAAATGATGACTTGATAGGTATAGTAGACTCAATGACCCATGATGTTAATATCAAACCTTCAAGTGATGATTGAACCTTATTCAATTAGGCTTTTATATAATATTGTGTGTTGCTTAAAATATTTGAACAATGGTTCTTGACTGCAGCTTGAAGCGATGGCAGATCGGTTGTTCGACCAGATACGGGGGCAACCTCTCGAGGGTGCAGCCATGATCTATTTGTTGTCATACCCGTTGCCTTTGGATTTTTCGAATTCTGATGGCATACAAATTGAAAATAAAAAACATTGCAAGAATGAGTGACGATATTGGCAATGATGAAATCTATATACGTGGATGTTTTGGCAAGCGTGGTTTCCCAAGGTCCGTATCTTGGCGGGGCGACCGTTTAGTCGCAGCCATGTCGGTTTTCTGGGTGCCATTTCCATACCTCCATATCTGAGCCTAACTTGATCAGCAATTGAAGAACTTTTCTTTCGTAATCAAACATATACACTTCGTGTAGCATAGTGTAATAAAGTTAGTCGTACGTTTTGAGTTAAAACATCCTACTTTTAGACGTTTATGTCATAACTCAGCGACCACTAAAAACATTACCAAAAACGCCCGCTCTTCGCCGCAGCGAAGCGCGGGCTCTAAGTCCTAGTAACTTTTATTTATGGGAATAATGTGCGGCATGAATGTTTGGTAAGCATAAGAGTTGGACGTGTGATATGTGGTTAAAGCCTGTGATACTAGACGTGTGAAATCATTGCCATAAGTTTGGGTAAATATATCCTGATTTCTTGGAGTACAAACGTGGGATAAAGTTTGTTGTTACTGATTTTTAGGGGCTCTATATTCAAACGTATCCTGCATGATTTTGGATAAAAATATGGTACGTGGGTGTTGCTACTTTAATTTGTAGGGATTATCTTTGAATGTGGAGCAGTTAATGGCCAAGTCCTAATGATTCGACATAATCATTCCTTGACTTGCTGATTTTTAGGATGAGTATATTTATGGCATGTTTGTGACAGCAAAGCAGCAACACAGTATATGATGCAGTGTCATTAAAAGTATGGAGGGAATAATTGTTTGGTATTAGCAACAGTTTCAGTGACAGAATGTGTGTCACTAAAACGGTTTTGAGATTCTACTGGTAGGTTTTCGTTACTGCTGGTCATTCCTACTAGTGAGCTATGGTTCCTACTGGTAGTTTATATTCATGTTTGTTGTGTTCTCGGTTCCTCCTGGTAATATTCTATGGTTCCTACTGGTTGAATCATCGGTTCCTACTAGTCGGTTCTACTGGTCCCTTCCTACTGGTCAGTTCCTACTGGATTGTTCCTACTGGTAGGCTTATGTTCTTGCAGACTTCAATATGGTTCCTACAGGCTTGTTGTATATTTTCTTTCTTTGGCCGGTTTTGGTTCCTACTAGTCATGTAAGGATTACTACTGCTTTGATTGAGTGACCATTCTGATGTCACTCTTGTTACGGGAATAAGGAGTTCTCAGCAATCATCATTTCATTGCGTAGATTCATTGGCGAAGACATTTGGGTATCATTTATTTGATGTTGTAGTTGATTTTCACATGTGTTTGTGTTCTTATCATATCTTAAAAGGAAGGGAGCACCTTTTAAAGATAAATTGCTTAGTTTGTATGGTGACGAAGACTTGATCAATCTAGCGAAGGGGTACGATCTATTTTCATAGTGCTCTATGCGTACATTTGCTATCACTTGAAGGAGTTATGTTATTGTGCTCAGTGTCTAATTTATTTGTGGATTTTGTTTGAGTTCGACGTCACGTGGTTAGTGAAATACATAAGACACAAGTTTGGGAGATTACACTTCTTCATCAAATTTGTTATACTTGATTTTCTTCATCACTGATCACTCCATGGAGCCTACTCGACTCGACATGCACTTCTTAAGGGGAAGACGGTCCCGTTTGAGTTGATAAGACAAAAAAGGGAAGAATGCATGGATCGAAGGGAAGCTTAGCCTTCATCAATATTAGCTTCAGAGGAAGCTTGTGCTTATGAGTTTTGTCAAATCAACTAGGGAAAGATTGTTAGGAATTATAGACGCTGAGTTGATATGACAAAATAGATGAAGGACCTAAGGTGTAATAGTATAGTCAGCTAGGGTTGGTATGTAACCCTAGTTCCTCTATTATATAAAGAGGGTTAGGCACCAAGTTTATTTATTCATTCACAAACAATGTAACCAAAGGTGTGTGTGTGTGTGTGTTCTCTAGGCGTCAGCTTATAAGGCGCCTAAGCTATTAGTAGCTTATTAGTAAGCATTATTAATAGTAATCTTTATTAGTGAAAGCCTTGTTCTTAACTTTGATTGTGTTATTTGTTATTCCGTTTTGCTAGTTACAATCATTGTTATGATATCCTAGATGAGTCTAGATCCAAGGACTCAACACAATTCCATCATTCTCTTGCGCATAAAGCGCGCACTGTTTTCTTCTTCTTCTTCGGCCTCTTCCTTCGATTCTTCTTCAGCACCCGACCAATCTATCGAGACGGACTTTGCGCCGTCCTCTTCCTCGGGGGCGGCTATGACTGCATTTCTAAGGAGGTCGTGCTGCAAAGGGGTTGTGGACTTGGAATTTGTTGGGATTGCAAGGATTCAGATCCGTGTACCTCCAAATCTAGAATACTGCCCGTCGTTGAAATCAAGCACATCGTCTTCTTCCGCTTGTCTTGATTTGGGTTCCATACGGACCCTCCTTGGGTTACGGACATGTACCAACCCAAATAGGTCCATTTTAGCAAGATTGATGAAAATTACACTGTATTAGTAAAAGCGTTTGAAGACCTACAAAGTATGGAAGATGGAGGAAGGACACGCACCCACCATGGCCTTTATCCTCATAAAACTGAGGGATCTGGTTTCAGCGCATCATGAATTGATGGTTGAAATCCATCATGCATAAGAATAATTCTTGGTATGACGCAATAGGTATGCGATTAGTGTTCAACGTCTATGCATCTACCTCGTTGTATCTTTCAAGGGCGGGGTGCTTATCCTTTTGCAACGCCTCTTGTGCTTGCCATTCAACATCATATGCAAATATGGCATCATCGATCAAGAAGAACTTGTTATTCCAATTAGAATATAGCTTTTCCATATAACACTAGAGTGGACCAGGACGCTTCGAAAACTACACCCATCCATGCATCCAGGTTGGAGAATAGAATGCACAGAAAAGATTAATGGCGGGTTCCATTGCTAATAATCTACAGGTTACTTCGAAGTTTGATAATTTAGTTGCACCTATGCACTAGAAATGCGATATGCGAATTTGGTGGTAAAACAACACGTTTGCTAGAAAGGAGGACAACGACACACGGTTGTTGGCAAAACGATAAGAACATAGTATATACACCTATTTTCCCTTTTAGGAAGTTGGCGAGACTGATGTGTCTCCCGGTATTTCTGGATGGAGTGCCTCGGTGATATAGTATTCCGACGTGAACTCATGTAGTTCCTCGTCAGACAAT
Source organism: Glebionis coronaria (assembly GCA_025667525.1). Lineage (NCBI taxonomy): Eukaryota > Viridiplantae > Streptophyta > Magnoliopsida > Asterales > Asteraceae > Glebionis > Glebionis coronaria. The sequence goes on from CM046878.1 coordinate 86,334,628, forward strand.
ACTGAAGTTATTTCTGAAAGCCGCTTCACCATCGTAACAGAGAATCAAGTTAAAAGACACGGTGTTTTTACCTTCTTTGCTACAACTGACGCGCTCTAGTTGTGGATGAAGATTCGTTAATGGAGGTTGGGGGTGCACCAATGACGAAAGGTTTTGAAATGTGTGAACATCGCACAATGACGACTCGGCTGTATATAGAATTTCCTAGATTATGGTGTACCCTTTGATGGTTGACATATGCACTCCACTACCTTAATCCAATGCACATGGTTTGAATGGTAGTTGAATTGTCAGTGGGACCTACGAGGTCTTGTCAGTTAGTATTTTTATGGCTCGAGAAGGGGACCCACGTGGCCGCTTTTTCAGATCTGTTGTATAACAGGTTTCTATGTGGTGCCACGTCGGTTACGACCATGATATCATTCACAACTCTACATTTGGGGGCTGCTTCTATGTGGCGTTGCAGTTCTTTTATGCAACGACCTCACTTTACTCCCGATATGATAGCTTCATGATTCACGCATACGGTACATCCAATTTTTGGTTTTTAGTATTGATAGTCTAGTGGTCCCGGCAACCACCGTAACTACTAGACTAAGGGACATGATGATGTATAGTCCCCTAGTCGGGCCATGAATCCCAATCCACGGGTACTACCTGTATCTGACCCATCACATATGGGTCAAGGTACCGACATTGGCCGATAAGGCCAATGGAAAATCTTCGCACATAGTGTCAACTGGGTCGCGCCCTGGCCGTACGCGGTTAGGTCCATAAAAAATCGTAGTCTTATTAGGATTATGACTCACTCGAGATTGAGAGGATATATACTCTCCTTAATTAGAATATAAGGATCCTTTGGATAAGGTAATTATCCTTTCTTTGGGTCGTAAGATTCGAGAAGCCTTACTTGGCTTCACCGGTTATATAAGGAACCCATTGGGTTCCATCCAAGGTACGATTCACTTGCAATCACAATACCCTAACTTATCACAAAAACTGATTACTTGATCTCACGCCGGAGTCTAGTCATGAGAGACAGTCCGACGATAACCCTAATGGTGCTTTTTTTAGTGCGGAGGTTCCCAACCTATAATTCAATTGGTGCAAGAGTCGGAGCCTTCAACGCTAGAAGTACCTCTAATTCGGGTCAAACAGGTCCAACCAACTTTTTTATAAACATATATATATATATATATATATATATATATATATATATATATATATATATATATATATATATATATATATATATATATATATATATATATATATATATATATATATATATATAAAAGCAACAATTTGTCATTTCCAAACTTATAGTTTTTTTATTAAAGCCTAACTACGACCTACACTACAAAATAATTGCATTTAACTACACGTTTTTTACATATTTGAAAAGTAATTTGAGATTATTAACACATATAAATGTGTAAAAAATAGTTACATAAATAAATGTGAACAAGTTTTAAAAATTTACACTTAAATTTGTTGCAAATAAAAGTTCACACTTTGTAGCGTGAAAAAAATTATTTGTTGCAAATAAAAGTTCATACTTTGTAGCGTGAAAAAATCTATAACTTCGACACACTTAAAAGCAGGGCCGTCTTTAGGGGAGTGCAATAGGTGCGGTCGCACAGGGCCACCGCTTAACGAGGGCCTCCAAATTTCATGTCGTTCTATTACATATATAGATAATATGATGCTAGAGCTTAATTAATTCATAACGTTTTCATACACGTGTATTTTGTTTTTATGTTAAAAGGCCTCTTGGCGATGATGGCACGGGGCCACCGAAATCCACGAGACGGCCCTGCTTAAAAGTGTGGAAAAATTATAAATATTTCACGTACAACTATAAAGTGTTGACTCTTATTTGCAACATATATAAGTGTGGATTTTCATCATTTGTTCACACTCATTTTTGTAACTAGTTTTATATACATTCGTAAATGTTGATAAATTTAAAATATTTTTTACATTATTTAAATTGTGTAGGAAAAGTATTATTAACTTTACGAGTCAAGTTATTTTGGATACCATATCTATCATGGATACTAAGGGACTCATCCCCACCATCCATCCTCATCATATCTAATGGTTGAGATTAAAAGTATTTAATTATTTCACTTATTTTTAAAACTTAAATATCTTTTAAACCGTTAAGTGTTAAACGGAAAAAAATATACCATCGCGACGAGCATTTAATTAGCTTTCTACAGATATGCAATATGATATACTTTTGAAGAAAAAAAAATCGCTTTTTTTTTTAAATTTGCGTAAAATATCATATATGATAATAGTGTTTTATCATATATGATATTAGTGTTAAGTTACAAATTATTACAGAATCATATATGATATTGGTTTATATCATATGATATTGGTTTATATCATATGATATTGGTTTATATCATATATGATAAGTTATATCATATATGATACCAGTGTTACTATCATATATGATATTCAGTATCATATATGATAAATTACGGAAAAAACAAAAAAAAATAATTTGTCGAAAGTATATCATATAGCATATCTGTAGAAAGATAATTAAATGCCCGTCGTAATGGTATATTTTTTTTCGTATAACGATTGACGGTTTAAAAGATATTAATGTTTGAAAAAAAAGAGGAAATTGGTTTTATGTTTAATCTTATCCATTAGATTAAGATGGAGATGAGTGGTGGATATTAGTCCCTTAGTATCCAAATAAAGTTTGGTATCCAAATGAACTTAAATCTAACTTTACTGTTTTTTTACGACTAGAACACGAAAGTGAATGGCCTATGTTTGAAAACTTTCCTTATCAAGAAAACAAAAATCGTAATACTTCGCCCTTTCGACCGCATATTCACAGCGCACAGTTAATCACTGCCTCAGCCACCATTAAATGTACGATATGTAGAATTCGCGTACGGTTCGTACTACAATCGCACTTGATCGCACCTTTCGTTTGTGTTTCCCAGTGATCTTTGATATAAAAACGATCAATTTTGTATGGCTTGTTGCACTTACGCGTCAATACATTCAGCAAATGGAACATATAAGAGTTTGCACCTTATTAGACCATTTGTGACTAGATATGGCAATTCGAGTCGAGTGCAGATTGTCAAGTTAGCGGGTCGGAAAACTCAACCAAACCTAATTTATTTAGACAAACGAGACAACTATGTCAACCCTAATATGTTACACATAACCCAAACCTGACCATATAACCCATATATATGCTTAGGCTGATTCTAAATATGTTAAACGAGTTTTTGGACGACGTCTTTTAACAAGTTTTATATACAAAAGTTTGGCAGATTACACGTGTTAAAGATGTTGAATGGATTTAAACCATTTAACAAGTCTAATAAAGATTAATAATTTTTAACATAAGAAAAAAAAAATCTTTAACAGGTTCACGGGTCGACCTGTTTAATTTATTTTTAACGCGAACCTAACATGTTCAACGGGTCAGATAGGTCGATCCAAACCTGATCCAAAATATGTTAGACTCAACCCGAACATGTTAATTTTCTTGTTGGTTTCAGACCGAGTTCTATGTCGGGTAAAAAATTTCCACCCTTAATTGTGACTAGCGGTGTTATTCGGGTTGACCCGGTCGGGTTTGGGTCAACTCGAGTTGAGACTAAAAAATTCATCCCTGAACACGACCCTAATTAGAACTCGGGTCACTCGGTTCGGTCAACTCGAGTCGGATCAATTTGGGTTCGGGTCGAGCGGAATTTAAGTATAATGTCTAAAAGTTTGCTTATTTGAATATAATTACAATGTAAAAAGTGTTAGTTGAGTCGGGTTGATCATGTCAAGTCGGGTCAATGCTAAAAAATCTATACCCGAACCTATTTAAAACTCGAGTAAACTCGAACCGACCAATATAAGTTTTTTGACCCGAATAGACTTACTCGAGTTTAGGTCGGGTCGATTTTTTCGACAACCTGATTGTGACCTATATGTTGGGGTGTCGAAAAAGTTGACTCGACCCTAACCCGGCCCGAACCCGAACCAGAATAAGCCTATTCGGGTCCAAAAACGTATTCTGGTCAATTCGGGTTGACCCGAATTGACCCGAGTTCTAATTAGGCTCGGGTTTGGGTTTATATTTTTTAGCTTTCACCCGACCCGACCCGAACCCGAGCAACCCGACTTGACCCGAGTTATTTAACACATTTTACATTGTAAATACACTTAAACAAGCAAATTTTTAATTTTTTCACTTATACTCGAGTTGACTCGAACACGAGTTAACCAGACCCGAATTGACCCGAACCCGATTGATCCGAGTTCTAATCAAGCTCAGGTTCGGGTATGCTTTTTTTTAGTGTTGACCCGACCCTACTTGACCCGAACCCGGTTGACCCGACCCGATTCCCACCCCTACCTCAAAAGAAATAATGTTTTTACTCCACCGGCCCATGTTTTATAACCGGCCCATGTTTTATTACCGGCCCATATATGAGCTCTATAACCGGCCCAAAAATGTAAAAGTATCACCATTAGGTGAGCATTTAACCTTTTCTTCAGCTACTAGCTTTCACTGCACCCGCTCATAAGTTATTACACACAATCCCCATCGACCTACCTCCCATCATACATCCAACCGGCTTCACCTGAATCCTGTAGTTAAAATGAACGGCGGAGCTAATCTTCGTCCTGCTGAGAGAGAACGAGAAGAGCATAGGAGAGTGTTCTGGGGTTTAATCAAAAATCAAGGGATGATTCTTATTCTGGCATTTCTTTCACAAGTTGTGGGGTTTTCGCTCGGTGACGGTCCAATGAAGACAACTGAGGAAACCAAGACAGTCGTAGCTATCGCCGCTGCGTTCAGCATCTCTCTCTACTTCATGGCCAATTTGGCTATGGTTGATTCTCGTGTTCATAAGGTGTGTACAGCTTTTGGGGTTGCTTCCAAAGGTGTTCTTTGCACATACCTTATAAAACACATCATATCGCCAGACTATGACTACTATGTCCCTGAGACGTTTATTGGAGTTGCAATACTCGGAGGTTTTGCATTGTTTCATAAATATATGTGAGTTCATGAGTCTTTATTAGAATTACTTTAAATTAGTACTCTTTATTATGAGTTTTGACTAGATTGTTCTTTGTTTATTCAATGTTTAATCGTTATTTGATATTTATGTTTCATTCTATCTCTCGTTTTTGTTAACCGTTATGTATTGCCACTCTCTTTGTTGCCACTCTCTTTGTTGGTCTGCTTGCAACATACTCCGTATTTAGTATAATAATTACATATAATTAATATATTTGATAATAGCTAGTTTATTTAAAATGTTCAACTATACATAAAAAAATAAATGGTCAAATATATTTAGGACTTATATGTAATTATGACACTACATATGAAAAGTTACTTATGAAATTATTGAACTTTCGAAGCTCAAGTTGATTTAAGATCTTTTTCGAGCCAAGCTCAAACTTCCGTCATATATAAAGGCGCGTCAAACTTGTCCCGAACATAACCTTGTCTAATCGGGCGAGCTCCACAATTAGACTGTTAAGAGTCAAAAGATTGACACGGAAGAAAATCTAGGTGGCACTTAAGACTCGGTGAGCATATGAAACATTGATATTGAATATTATGAGTAAATGTGAATTATTATTTATCACGTTTTTGCTTACTCTGTTAGAATTCAACTAAATTTTTCTTTAAACGACAAGTTCAATCTTGTTTGTCTTGTAAATAAGTGCATGGGTTGGTGTAATCATTTATTTCAATGTCCAAATATACATACAAAAATAAAGGGTCAAATATATTAAAGGTATGTAACGTACTTTAAAGTTACCAAATATTGCAAATAGTTTGAAATCACGCGTGACGGTCATGAAAATAAAGGACTGTACATACTCATTCATTTCAATATCTTAAAGATTACAGTTGGCATACTCTTGTACATTTTCATTTTTGTGCACATTGTGGAAAAAATACTTTCAAAGGATTGATATTTTTGATATCCTTGGTAGTTAATTTTGTTCCTTCGTTAATTGAGTATGGTACATACCTGGTCTTTCATAGGGTTGATCAAATATTTGTGTGATCACATTCAAAGTGTGTAATTAAAATTAATTTTTTTATATTTGACAATCTTGATCAATAAAAAACAAAAAAATGCATTAATTTGTAAAAGTGAAAATTAGCACATCACCCCTTTTTAGAACACTTGTCAACAGACGACTATTTTATTTAGAATATCCAAAACAACCATTATGCGGGATCTTTTGTGTGCATAAAAAAAGACACGTGTAAGTTATATATCGGACAATTAAAAAAATGTACTACAAAATTTGTTTCCCGCGGATAGCCAAATTTTAAAAAAAAATTTACACCTCCCTTGAAACTTGGGATGGTGGGTAACTTAAAATATTTACACTGTCAAATCAAACTCGAATTAGTGAAATATTTTCAAATAATCCTAACTTAAAATTCAGATAATTCGAGTAAACTAAAAAACGAAACGAATTCAAATTTGATTTTTGGTTCGGTTTGATATCCGATTAACACCCCTAACAACAAATACCTCTTACATTAATAACTTGATAATATCATAATTACAAAATATTAAACATGTTATAAATGCCTACATGCAGACTTATAACTATTCAACAATTAATTATAGTGTAACAAAGTATATACATAAGTAATACAAAAATTACTTTAATAAAACCACTTCTACGAAAATGATAATTAATAAATGGATTTATTATTTATTATTTGTCATTTATCATTTTCGTAGAAATTGTTTTATTATTTCGTCATTTTCGTAACAAGTGGCTCTGATATCCGTTTATGATATTCATCTTTTTCGTAGAAGTCGTTTTATCAAAGCCACTTGCTACGAAAATGACGAAAATAATAGAACGACTTCTACAAAAATGATATATGACAAAATATAAATAATAAATAATAAATCTTTTTGTTATTTATCATTTTCGTAGAAGTCGTTTATTAAAATAACTTTTGTAAAGCTATGTATATATTTTGTTATATTTTATTGTTGAATAGTTATAAGTGTCGTGCACGTACGAGTCTATAAATAAATTAAACTTAATTTAATATTTTAGTTTAATATACAATATATAAACAATTTACAGGCTTAATATTTTACAAGTGTGATATTATTAGGTTATAAGTGTAACAGGCATTTGATATTATGGGTGTTCATTTTTTTGAACGGCAAAGATTTGTTAACTAGTAATGCGCTAAAACAAAAATTAAAAAGAATTGAAATGCAGGCTTTTAAGTTAAGTATCTCGTGTGAATAACCTATTGCATCTATTATAACACCAATGAAAACAAAGGGACACGATATCGTCAAATATTGGAAATCCACTTTATGTGACGACATTTAAAAGTTCTCATAAGTTATCATAATCACACGCGCACGGACTAGACTAGGTAACTTTGTATAGTAAATACGTGTGTGACTATAAATACCCCTCCAAAGCTTCCAAGGAGGGGTTGTTATTTGTGTTTTTCTCTTTTCATTTTGTACATTGTCTTTCTCTCTCTAGAAACACACACTTCCACCTCTTTCTCTCTCTCTAACAATGGATACCATAATCTTCCACCACCCTAGACTATCGGATCATAGAAAATAGCAAATCCACAACTGGCATCAGAGCCGACGGTTCAATGCTTGGAATCGGCGTGTTTTTGTCTATTGATTTGGTGGTCTAAATTTATTTTTGGTCTCAGTCTGTCTTAAAATTTTGTCACTGGTTTTCATGTTTTGTCATTTTTTATATCTGGTCTAATATAACGCTGGTTTCATACTTCTGGTAAAATTAGTAGTCCATGCTCCACATTCTTTTTATCACTGGTATATCATTTCTTGTTCATTTTTGGCTCAAATCTGTCCCACACATAATATTTTTTTTGGTCTGATCTTGTTATCACTGTCACATGCTTCTAGCTGGCCTAAAAGCAGCCCTTAAAGTTGTTTTATGGTCATGACTTTTTTTGGTATTTTTTGAAGATAATGGATAAGATATTTGCCAGAAAACCAAGATCTAGAAAATTCGAAATAGTACAATCTGGATAAGATATTGTATATATTGAAATGGTGAAGTAGTTTTTCCGAAATGGTGTTTTGGGTAATTATTCAAAGACCGAGATAAATGGATAACTTTGAAATTATTTTGAGTGGCTACGAATTTGATCGGGTATTATTACTTGAAACTGAAAACGGATTTATCGAAGGCGTGTTCTTATTTTATCTTTGAAATCGGGGTTGGTTGGATACATGATTTCAGTGATAACTTGCTCGTTGGATGAAGACTTGGCTTATCTAATTTCCGGGTTCGGGGTGGATGGTTGATGACCTGGATAACTATTACTTAAATGAGCTACATTGTTGTACTCAGTGTCACGCGCATAGTCGATGTGGGTAATTGCAAGAGGTGTTGTACTTACAAACTTCTTCCGGCAAGGTATTGGGTACTTAGAGATTTCTCCGTCGTTCTTCAATCAACAATAATGCAAGCTTAAGTCATAATATCGAGGAACTCTTATTTAGTTTCACGTTTGGTATATCGGGTTTACTCCATCAGTGGTCACTTCAAATAACCTACAAATGGGTTGGTAAAGATAGCCATGGAGAGTTTATGAGTAGAGTATTTTGTCGATAACTGATTCTCGCAGAATATACTTAATCTAGTTTGTTATTCTCATGAGATTTCAGGTAGATGTGCGTACGATATTGCTGGTTTCAAGGTTTCGTAACCATTAAGGGGGAGAAGAAGACATATTGAACGTACAAGGAGTACATGTAATGAACTTCATACCTTCTTTTAGTTTGTAGGCATTCCGGGAAGATAAATGTGATAATCGCATAAAAAATCAGTGTTTTAACTCGTGGCGTTTAGTGCATCTTTCAACTTACATGGGGAAAGAAATGAAAGAAATAGTCTCTGATGGGTAAAAGAGGTACACCATTGTGCGATGATTTATTGTTTTGATGTTGCAGTTAAACATAATCATTATCCTATATGGAGAGATATGCATTTTCGGGACTTAACTGACTTTGGTGCATCTCCGGAAGAAGATATGTGCATTTCTGGCACTTAATTGACTCTGGTGTTACAATGTCAACTTCATGAATGGGATAATGTGTGTACTTCAGGTTTTTGGGCTTCATACATGGGATTGATTTCCTTTCTTTAATTACGTGGGGGAAGAAATGTCTTGATTCTTTCTAGTAAGCATAACTTGAACTCTTAGGGGGAAGAAAATTCAGAAGAATTATTCAAGCGTGAAAAGAGACGTTGTTGATCTATTGGGTGTGCCCCAAATGCTCAATCACTCATAAAAAAAATTTCATTTCATTTGATGGGGTTTGCTTTTAAATTCCGTTGTGCGCTTAATCATTCTAAGCTTTATTGAAAGCTTTGAAACTGCTCATGAGGATTGTCGGTTTAGGGGGAAGCTATTAAAAGCTTCTACATCAAGAATTTGTAGCATGAATTATGAGGAAGTTAATTCAGAAGCTTCTCCTTAACCAAAAGTATATGAGTTACTTATTCTGTGCCTGTTACAGTATTTTTGTTTCAAGTTGCTACAAAGATGAGTCATTTTGGAGTGAAGACTTGAAGTCAATGGCCTTAGAAGACACCATCAGCATTGGATGCTTCATGGAAGCTTTTATTCTTAATCATTATATATTTGTTAGAAAAAAATATTGTAAGGAGTTCTACACGTCATCCCATGGGGGAAGATTGTTGGAAATCCATTTTATGTGACGACATTTAAGAATTCCCATAAGTTATCATAGTCACACGCGCAAGGACTAGACTAGGCAACTTTGTATAGTAAATATGTGTGTGATGATAAATACCCCTCCAAGGCTTCCAAGGAGGGGTTGTTGTTTGTGTTTTTCACTTTTCATTTTATACGTTGTCTTTATCTCTCTAGAAACACACACCCACATCAAAAGTCACTGGTCGAGAAGACGAAGTAGTATAAAAAATGACACGGTTCTGCAACCCCCATATAACCCACTAAGAAACAAAAAAAACACCCTCTAATAAACTTTTAACTTTAGCCGCATGCCGAATGGAAGAAACCAAGCATACCATTCCGAGAACGAATCATAGTTATGGTAATAATATTCACACCATCGACATTGACATCGAAGAACTTCCCAAGCCAAAGAACACCGGAAGAAAACATGATGAACATCTTCCTCACCTTCAAGACATAATGGACAAGAGGAAGGCTCCAAAGAAACCCCTTGTCGAAACCTCGTTGGTAAACGATCATGACGTGCTCTACAAGCAAAAATATTAATTTTACTTGGAACAACCTTCAGCCACCTCGTCGATTCAAACTGCAAAAAAGAGAAATAAATCATCAATAACGTTCCGTACCTTTTTAACACTATAATCACCATTGCTTAACAATGAACACACCCACCGATCAGAAGAAGAGGAAAGAGAAACATAATTAATAATCGATGCTAACTCAGAAAATTGATGCTGCTCCAAACCTCCTCTCACATGTCTACGAAAAGATTCCTTCAATGGCTTCACCAACTTCACACCCACAGACACCTGACGGCTTGACTCTAGGGCAAAAAAGACGTGGGAAAACATCTCGAAAAGGGGTGTCCACCGGTTCGATTCTCGGTGTAACACCCCCATTTTACCTTAACGCATCGGAACATTGATCTGGGGTATTATTTCATAGATCACAAGTCATAATAATAGAAAACAACTCAAAAGAGTGATAAAATCAACTTTCTTTATATATCATTGAAAAATCAGAGTATACAATATGAGGTTCCCAAAATCTAGAATAATAATATCAATCTTGTGCCTCTTCATGCCATCCTCATGCTGCTCCATACTATAAATCTTTAATACATGAGATATATGCTTATAATCAACACAATGGTTGAGTGAATTCATAGGTTTAAAATTATTTGAATACAAGATCTTTTTTCATGAGCTACGTTATTATTCGCTCGTAAGTTAAATAAATGAATCATTTCACTAAGCATATGATAGCGCGGCTAGACATATCAGATATTAGCGCTCATTCATAGAAATGATTAGCGGTTCATAATTAAAAAGGGACTTTCATAGGCAGCAGTAAACATAGTTTCAATAATCATATCTTGGAAGCATACCAAAAATACTTGTATTCCATTTTAACATATATCTCCCTGACGGGTTTTCAAATCATTTAAAAGTAGTATACTTTAGTGAGGCTACGAACTCACCTGGGATCCATAAAGTATGAGCTTATATCTGGTATCTTATCTTTTATTCATGGATAAACAGCTTGATCACACAAACCACAACTTGGTCTCATAAACAACAACTTGATCTCACACAAACCTGGATTAACACATTTTGTAATATCAAGTCTTTTGATCTCTAGTTCAAAGTTTTAAGTATTTCTTTGTGATATTTGCTTAAGGTTGATAATTTAGTTATAATATCACATCATTGTTCGGTCCTTCATACGCAAAATCCATTCTATAAACGTTTGAGGAGTGAGGGAAATTTAAATCGTAAACCCAACCACTCAGTCAGAACGTAATATCGAGATGGAACATCTTTGTACAAAGCTCCCAATTAACATGACATGGTTATCACTTTATAAGTATAGTATAATATGTATTTTATATCCTTTACTTTCAATATTTTCAAAAATAGCCCTAATAGTTATAGTTTAGCTTAATTATAATTTTAACCCTTATTAGTATATAGTTTTAATATTTATAATTTTAACCCTCTATATTTAACCTTAGGATCTCAAACTTTCCAACATTTACTATTATAGATTTAACTTTCACATAATGAAACTTTTGGCCCAAAATGTTAAATAGTTTCAAAAATGACAGTTTTAGTCCCTATACTTGTAAAAATCACATAACAACCTCAAAAATGTACCAAATGATCTAGGATTTAAAAAAAAGTTTCAAACACATTTATAATCATAATAAAAACATTTTACCAGAATTATAGCCTTTGAAATGGGTTTTTGCTCATTATTTCATGTAAATTACAAAACTAGGGTTTTAAGACATCTTTAGCTTATAGCTTTCATTTAAATTGATCATATGACTTAATTATTTTTAGATCATCTTTCTAATATTATTTTGGAATTATAAAAAGTCTAAGAAAACATTATAACAAGATCAAAGCTTAGCTAACATAGAGATTACCTAGGTAGCTCCAAAATGGCTCTTTATGGCTTCCTATGAACACAATTTGCTATCAAAGCTTGAAGAGCTTCAATGGCTTACTTCTAGACCTGGGTTTTGGTCTTATGGGATGTCCTAGGACGTATATAGAATTTAATATGAAGAATGGTAGGAGATACAAAGGAAACAGGGTGCAAGTTCTAACAATGGGAGTTCGCCCCTATTTATAGTGTTTTCAACACTTAGGCTCCAAGTAAGGCCTTGAAACGTGTAACACAGTTAGGTTAGTGACTAAGGAGGCTAGGGATGGTCTATTCAAGTTTATAGAAGCGAGTTTCATACCAATCTTGGTCTTGTGGTCTAAAATGTCTAATGGCAAGATAAGGATAGGAATGGTGATGTGTAGCTTCAAGTAGGTGATGCACCTACTTGTCACCACTTGGAAAATATCTTAAAACATGTAAAATATCTGATTAAACATGTAAAATATCTGATTTTCAAATTGGAATGGGAGGGAAAGTGTTTAAAACAAGTTTTGGAGGGAAAAAGTAAAATCGGGTTTATAAACTAGGGTTTGTAACTTATACTTTGTAATTTTGGTGATTAGGGATTTAGGAATGTGATTAGTGAATTATTAGGTCTCATTAGGGTATATACATTGTAATTTGAAGGTTTGAGTCCTTGGTTTGAAGTTCAACAAAGGTTTAATGTGAAAATGGGAAGAAAACTTATGTGGGTTAGGGTTTCTAATGATCTTTGGTTAATTATTAGTTAAATTTATTATCCTTCATGTAGATATTGATGTAAACTCAATTTAGGTCCTATTAATTGTGTTTTTGGTGTCCAATAAGTTCCCACACTTGGTTTAATAGGTTATTCTAAGTAAACATGTCTAAAGAGTAAAAATACCTATTTTGATCTAATTTACAAGTCAGCCATTGAAATGTTGTACCTTGGGCTTTAAGGTACTTTTATATTGTCTTAACATAATCTTATAACCTTAATGAAATTTTATAAGTGTTTTTAGACTTGTCATAAAATACTAGGTAGTGATTCTATGTAGATTTCTTAATATAAGGGTTTCTATTTCATTAAGCCTAACGACTTTCTATTTTGGGTAATTAGGGTTTATATCTTAATGTAAACTTATTCTAGGACATATATAGTATTTTTATGACTTCTAGGGTTTCTACATTCTTAGTTTAAGGGTTTGTATAGGTTCATCATATTCTAGGGATAATTATGGGAGCTTAAGATCCTATGCTTTGATAATTTGTACTTTATGCTTTATTAACTTGTAACATAACTTGAATTAAATTTATAATCTTAATATGATACTTATTTGAGTTTTATAATTAGTTGCAAAAGATTAGACTCTAATTCAATATGAAATGGATTTTATATGCTAATCTTGGTTACTAGGTCTTAACTTGTAATTAGCCTCGGATTAGTGAATATTAGTGATTTGTGATCTATTACCTTTCCTTTATATGGTAGATTATAATTAGTATATTTTATCTGATACTTTTACATAGATATTATGTAGTTATATTGCTTAAAACATTGTTTACCAAGGGTTTCTACGTGATGATCTTGACTATTATGTACATTTACTTGTACTTAGCTTTGTATAGTTTGTTCTTACCATTCTTAGGTATTATTATGTCTTCAAAGTATAGTTTACAACTTGTTTATAATCCATAATTACTTATTCATATGTACTATCCATTCATAGTTTATCATTCTTGAGTTTACAACTCATTTAAAGAGATTCTAGGGTTTCTAAGGGAATTTAGGGCATCATAGTTATATTTGAGATGTTATTATCAATACTGAACTTATAAAATTACTTTTAGAACTTATACTTGACATACACATTTTGTTGACAACATATAGGAATATGTTTTAATGGCATTTTAGGTTGTGAGGAGCAGTTCATCTTACCAAGTAAGGCATAAAAGCAAAAATTTCCAACCAAATTTTCATATTCAGACAGTTATAGTACATAACACATATGTGAAATTTGAGGATTGTCACAGCTGGGTTGTTCGGTTTATTAGGATATATGTTTTTTGAGTCAGCTTGAAAACCGAACTGACCCAAAAATCGAATTTGAAGTCGTTACGGTTTTCGGGTTTACCCGAATAACCTGAATAACCCGAATTATCCAAATTTTTCTATAAAAAATTAAGTTTGGATTATCTATAAATATTTCCACTAATTCAAGTTTGATTTGGCAGTGTAAATATTTTAAGTTAAATATGTAACCCACTATCCTAAGTTTCAAGGGAAGTCCAATTTTTTTATTGAAATTTGGCTATCCACGGGAAACAAGATGTGTCACCTTCTTTCAATCGTCCAATACATAGCTTACAGGTGTTTTTTTCCTACACACAAATAATCTCGCGAAATGATGGATGTTTTGGTTATGGTAAAAAAAATAGTTATGTGTTGGACAAGTGTTCTCAAAAGGGGTGATGCGGTAATTTTCCCTTTGTAAAATGACTTTTGATCCATATTCATAACTAACAGTATCATAAACAAAATGCTACAATAATTTAAATCATAAGGTTGAGATGTTTACTGACACAAAACTGAGGTACTTTTGAGAGATGTAACCTAGATAGGTTGTAACACCCACTTGGATAAGTGGAATGTTACGTGTAATTATGGCGTGTCGATCATCAAGCATGCAAGACAAATGTCTTAAAAGCATTAACTGGCCATAACGGAAATACGGGAATCAAACATTGGTATTCCAAACATAAGCTCAAACAAAATAATTAAGTACTGAAAGGAAGGACGAAACAATGTCCAAATAAGCAAAGTAATGTAATATGTGCATAAAGTAAAGACGTCTGGATAGCTTACATCCAATGCACATACTCTCTCAGAATCCTAAGAGCGTCCCTGTGTACCTGCCATTTGGAACATGAAAGGAAAACTACGGCTGAGCATAACGCCCAGTGAACGGATATAAAGCATGATAAGAATGTACTGGAATGAAACAGATAACAAATGCTGAAGCTATAAAACTGATAAGTAAAGAGCAGCGGGAAAACTGTGTATATTCTGAAAAGTCTGTTTATAATTAGTAAAGCTGAATTATTATATGATAAATGAAAACATGCATTTACTGTATTTTAAGTGCCAAGAGCTTATATAGGTCATGTGCTGTAACAACGTCTGCATGAATACATAAAGGGGTGACCTCGTCAATCTATAGAGGGGTGACCTCTAATTAAACTGGGTGGAGGGATCAACTCCAGTGTGAAGGATGTAGAGCACACACCACATTCACCTGATAAGCTATAACTGATAACCTAGGATGCACCCATACGCCCCGCTGATAATACTGATCAAATGGCCAAGCTGAAATAAATGGGACGCTGCGAGAAATCACTCCCCCACAGAGGAATCATGACACCGGTGCCTCAAGTGTCATGGTTACGGTACATTCGTAACTAGTAATAACTGGTCATGCTTGTATATAAAGCTCAGGAAATTATTATAGTTACCATGGCAATCATGTAAAGTTTTTAAAACATATAACTGTGAAAATAGATGGTTGCAGACAGGAATCCTAATCATGCGTAGGAAAGGAAGTCCTTACTGAAGGACGGAAAATCCGTACCTTGTGTCCAGTAACTGACTACAAGGAAAAGCCGATGAAACTCCTACTCTGACTTCACAAAAGCTACAAGAATAACGGACGCGAATTAGTTGTCTTGTTAGCCTCAAAATATTGAGTCAAACAAGAATGCTCGGTCATATGTTTATTATAGATCGTATTTTATAACATTGTAATAGGTAGTAGATTAGTTGTGTTTTACGGGCTTAACTTTAAGCTAAAGTTCATTCATAAGTAACTAAAGCCCAAATGATAACCCCGACCCATTATCATATAGCCTATTACGCCACATGTAGGCAAGGCTATAAATACCTTTCATTGCATGTAAGGAGAGGTTATTCACCCTCTCTAATCTAATATTCACAAAGTTTCACACACTTCTCTCTCTTTCTGTCTTTAGAATTCATCTATCTTCTACCTTTCTTTCTTGTTTAATCATCATATTATAAGGGACAACAATTGGTATCAATCGCCATGGGGTAGTTTTGTGATTTGTTGTTGATATACTATTTGGTTCGTATTACTTACACCTAAAATCATCTCGGATTCAAGTGATTATTGTGCTTTCCGTTCTCTAAATCTTGCTATATATCTATTTCATACGTGTGGTAAGGATTTGGTTGTTGTGGTTTGCTTATTATCACAAATTTCTTGTAAAAATCTCAAGGTTTTTTACCTTAAGCCTCGAAAGTGTTCACATATTGCGATAAGGGCTTCTGTATTCCAATCTTGTATTCCGATCACAAAAGCCTAAGGGTTTCCACATTGTGATCACGCATTGCGATCACTTATTGCGATCACGCATTGCGATCACTTATTGCGATCACGCATTCTGATCACTTATTGCGATCACGCATTGCGATCACTTATTGCGATCACGCATTGCGAGCACTCAGATCACTCATTGCGATCACTTATTGCGATCACTTATTGCGATCACTTATTGCGATCACTCATTGCGATCTGTTATTCCGATGACTATTCTGATGACTATTCTGATAACATTCCGATAAGAACATTCTGATAGCATTGCGGTTACACATTCCAATAGCATTTTTTAAGGGATTTCAACACTTTTTCTCATCAACAACAATCAATATAACACATCTACTTAAGATCCATATTAACTTCATCATTTCAGAGAATATTGAGATGGATTCTACTGCAGAATATCGTGTCACGAACAACAACATAATGGTGGCAGGTAACAAAGAGAGACCACCAATGCTTGTGTTGGGTCGATATGATCAATGGCAATCCTGTTTTCTACGTTATCTTGACAAAAAACCTAACGGTGATGCTTTAAGGCAATGCATTTTTGATTATAAGAATGATGATACCGATCAAACTTGATAAGTTGACATAAAACCTAATGGTGATGCTTTAAGGCAGTGCATTTTTGACACAAAACCTAACGGTGATGCTTTAAGGCAATGCATTTTTGATGATAAGTTGTATCAAAGTCTTCCGCTGTCACTCATGATAAGAATGATGATACCGATCATCGTCAACAAAAGGATACAATTTCATCTAATTCAACACGGGTTGCTGCAGATTTACTTCCTTAGAATATCACTTCAACAATTGATCCTACAACATCCACAACTACTGTCATTGCTCCAGAGAACACAAATCAAGCAGACGATGCATTATCTGACGATGACGATTTTCACAACCCATTCGGTACACCGGTACACGAACCTGGAAAGTGTTCTACTCGCCATGTTGATCCGTCAAATATGCATACGTTCTACCAACGACATCCTTCAACACATCATTGGACCCGAGAACATCCTTTGGTTCAAGTAATTGGAAACCCTTCACAGCCTGTTCGTACAAGACGACAACTAGCAACCGATGACGATGTTTGTATGTTCGCACTCGCCGTGAGTACAACTGAACCGAAAAACATCAAAGAAGCCATGGCTAATCATACTTGGATTGAATCGATGACGGATGAACTTCAACAATTTGAAAGACTTAAGGTCTGGGAACTTGTTGACAGACCATACGACGTGATTCCGTTAAATCTTTGATGGATCTGGAAAAACAAGATGGATGAAGAAAACACGATCATCAAGAACAAAGCTAGGCTAGTGGTAAAGGTATGGCCAGAAAGAGGGAATTGATTTTGACAAATCATTTGCACCAGCTGTGCGTATGGAAGCGGTCAGGATTTTTATTGCTTATGCTGCACATAAGGGATTCACTGTTTATCAAATGGACGTGAAGAAAACATTTCTTAACGGTCCTTTGAAGGAAGAAGTCTATGTTACGTAGCCGGAAGGATTCGTTAATCCTCATTATCCCGAAAAGGTGTATCGTCCCTGTTAATGCAATAATGACTAAAAACGTTACTTGCATTTTTTCGGTCTCGCTTAGTTTTGATTACGACAATATGTAAAAACAAGCATTTACGAAAACAACGAAAAACGAATTCTTGAGTTCAAGTATTTTTCATTTTACCCATTTTCACTTAAGGTATGGATAAAAAAGTACTAACCTTAATCAAGTGATCAAGTGATTTAATCTTTTCTTAAAACTCACTTTTTATTAAATGTGACAAGTTTTTATTAAACTTTATTTTTAAGAAAATGTTTTACTAAATTAATTATTTGAAATTTGAAAATGGCATATTCTTATTCTGTTAAGAATATCCTTTCAGGATATTTTTTATACCCAGATAAGACCTCCACCACTAAAGGACAAAAAGGAGCGGAGTCTAGTCCGGCGGTACCTTAGCGCCTAGGCGGTACCTTATCGATAAGGTACCGCGGGCTGTGATAAGGTACCGCGGACAGATATAGCCGTTGGCTCCTTTATCCTTTAAATAGTGGACCATTCTCAGCTTTTCACCTCACCTCTTTTGCACATTTATTTCCAGATTCAAACCCCTTCTTTAATCACTACAATCTTTGATCATTTGTTTGATTATTACTTGTTTAAAAAGTGAATCTTGTTCTTCCATCCCTTCCTCTCCAAGTGCAAAGAGAAGAACACTATCCTAGTGAAGTGTTGAGTCCACCACCAAAGATCCATTGAAGATCATATTTTATATACTTGTAGTTGTGTTATAGTTGTGAAGATCCAAGTAGTTGTGTCTATTTGGAAGTTGTGTATGTACTAAGTATAGTTGTGTAGATTGGTCCTAGCTACGATTAGGGCTCGACTTTTAGCTTAGAGTCGGAAATTAGTTAAGCGACGTGTACGGTTTTCTCCACCATAAGGAGCTTGTTGTGTTGTGAACTCTCGAGTAAGGAGTACTCGAGGAGTGGAGTAGGAACGAGGAGTGAGCTTCGTTGCCGAACCACTATAAATCCTTGGTGTTCGGTTTGATCTTTCTTTACCCTTAACTCTTTACATTCTTTATTCTTTTTGCATATATATGTGTTAATATTAGATTAGCTACACTATCATTCTTTATTCTTTGTGGATATATTTTTGTTAGTATTAGTTTAGCTACACTATCATTGTTCATATTGTGTATAAGAAGATTTCATATATTTCCTCAAGCCTAAGTTTTTTGAAAAAGGATTTTTGGAAACCATATTTTAACAAGTTAATATAAGAAACTATTCAACCCCCCCCCCCTTCTAGTTTCTACAATTGGTATCAGAGCGGGTTGCTCAAGATTTTTTAAAGTATATTGTATTTTAAAACTTGAATCGATCTATGGATTCTAACAAGTACCTAGAAGGGCAATCTATGCAAAGACCACCACTTTTTGAAACCGATTGTTTTATTTATTGGAAAAATAGATTTGAAACTTATGTGAAATCAAAAGATTTAGATCTTTGGCATGTTATTACCAATGGTGATTTTTTACCCTTTCAATTTAATGAAGTTTCTAAATCAAAAGAATTAGTCACTTTTGACAAAGCTAATGATGATACTAAAAAGAAACTTTCAAAAAATAATGAGGCTAAAATGGTGATTTATAATGCTTTGCCTAAAAGAGAGTATGAAAGAATTTTTATGTGTGAAACCGCTAACGATATTTGGAACACCCTTTTAGTAACCCACCAAGGTAATAGCCAAGTCAAAGAAAGTAAAATCGATCTTCTTGTCCAACAATATGAACAATTTGTCATCTTAGAAGATGAAACTATTGATAGAGCATTTGCTAGGTTTAACACCATTATTACTAGTCTAAAAGCACTTGATGAAGGTTTTCTAGCAAGAACAATGTTAGGAAGTT
Source organism: Glebionis coronaria (assembly GCA_025667525.1). NCBI lineage: Eukaryota > Viridiplantae > Streptophyta > Magnoliopsida > Asterales > Asteraceae > Glebionis > Glebionis coronaria. The sequence continues at coordinate 86,354,642 of CM046878.1, forward strand.
TCTAAGGGCCTTACATCCAAAGTGGAGAGCAAAAGTCACGGCTATTGAAGAGTCGAAAGATCTCTCAACTTTATCACTCGATGAACTCATAGGAAACTTGAAGGTTCATGAGATGATAATTTTGAAGGACTCAGAATTAGTAAAAACCAAGAGTGAAAGGAAATCTCTTGCACTTAAAGCCAAGAAGTCACAAAGTGACCATGATAGTTCCTCGGAAAGTGATGATGAGGTGTATGCATTGGCGGTAAGAGATTTCAAGAAGTTCTTCAAGAGACGAGGTCAACACGTTAGGCAACCAAACTATGACAAGAAACCATTGTCAAAGAATCGGTTTGTCAAGAACAAAAAAGGTGATAGGAGTTGCTTTAGATGTGGTGATCCAAATCACTTCATTGGTGATTGTCCAAAGCCCGCTCGTGATAAGAACCACACGGCATTCGTTAGTGGCGCTTGGAGCGATAGCGGTGAAGATGATGATGACAACCCCAAAGAGGAGAAATGTCTTATGGCTCACACTTCTAAAGAGGTACATTCCGAAACCGAATATTATAGCAATGATAGTTCCAGTTTAGATGGTATTGAGTTTGAAGGCAAATATGATAGCTTACACAAATTTAGTCTTAAATTCATAGAAAAGAATAAAACCTTGAAATCAACGAAAACTAAGCTAGAAAATGAGATCAATGAACTTAGGGAGAAATTGGCTAAACTTGAGAAAAACAAAGAGGTTGATTTAGGTTGCTTGAGTTGTGAGAAACTTAGATTAGAGAATGATGATCTCAAGAGCACCTCCATTAAATTGGAAAAGTTCATGAAAGGTACTAGTGCTCTTGATGATATGTTAAACAAACAAGTTCATTCTAAGGAAAAACTTGGTCTAGGATTTAACTCAAATGAAGCTTCAACTAGTAAACCAAAACAAGTCAGGTTTTCACAGAAAACACCCTCTGGGCGCGGTTCCACATCGTATGGCGCAGTTCCTTATCACTATGGAACCGCGGCCATAGATAAGGTACCGCGGCCAGAAGTTGAGTTTTGTGAAAATTCTGAACTTTCTGAAAAATCTAAGTTAAATGAAAAACCAAAGCATCTTACTGTTAATAAAGTTCAATTACCCATACTTGACGACAATGCTATTGGTAAGTTCTATAAGCCGTTAAGTAAACCTCTCATGGGAAATAGAAGTTTATCTAGACTATCTTCTACTCCACCTAGAGTACGGAATGAGTCTAAGCCTAGAAGTAGAACGACAACGCCTACAAGAGATAATCAAAACAACTCACGACCTAGAAGTAAAACTCCAACACCTAGAAGGAATAATAATAACTCTAAACCTAGATCAAACACACCTAGGAGAAGTAATGAACAACAAAACGGTTACATGAATTACTACCCTCCTCCATTTTGTTCTCCATGGGTAATCCCCTACTCATTCATGCATCCCAACCAAATGCAAGGGATGTTTGGAACTAACAATTTTGGACCCATGAGATATTGGGGACCAAATGTTTGATCTTGTGTGTTGTTACCTAGATATGCTTGGGAATTGATTTGGAGCCCGATGAGTGGATTAAGGATAGTGGATGTTCTAAACACATGACGGGTAATCGAAGTTTGTTCTCACATTACAAAGCACATGATGGAGGTAACATCACATTCGCTAGTAGTCTACGTGGTAATATCATTGGCAAAGGTACGGTTTCTCTTGACTCCATGACCATTGAAAATGTTGAGCACGTAGATAACTTAGGTTTTAACCTTTTAAGTATAGGTCAAATTTGTGATAATAAGTGTAAGGTCATCTTTTCGGAACATGACAGTGAAATCGTAAAAGATGGAAAAGTCATTGGAAAAGGTGTTAGAAAGCATGGGCTTTATGTCATGAAGGTTAATAAGAAGTCAAAAGACAACATATGTCTTGCGACTATAGATGATAGTTCTACTCTTTGGCATAGGAGATTAGGTCACGCTAATATGCGTTTAATTCAATCTTTAGTCTCTAAGGAGTTGGTAAGACACCTCCCCAAGATTAAGTTTGATAGTCACTTTTGTGATGCTTGCAAAGTTGGAAAGCAAGTTCACTCAAGTCATAAAGCCAAGAATTTGGTTTCGACCTCTCGGTGCTTAGAGCTCCTACATATGGATCTCTTTGGACCTTCCGCCATACGGAGTTATGGAGGTAACCTTTATACCCTAGTTATAGTTGATGACTATTCTAGATTCACTTGGACTAGATTTTTGGCATCTAAGAATGAAGCTTTCGATCACTTTGAAATCTTTAGTCGAAGAATTCAAAATCAACTAGGATGTTCAATTGTTTCTATTAGGACGGATCATGGTAGGGAATTTGATAATGAAGTGCAATTTGGTGCCTTTTGTGAAGCTCATGGTATTACCCATAACTTCTCGGCTCCTCGCACTCCACAATCAAATGGGGTAGTTGAAAGGAAGAATAGGACTCTCCAAGAGATGAGTAGGACGATGTTAAACGAGCAATCTTTGCCTCAAAAGTTTTGGTGCAATGCCGTGGATACATCGACTTATATTCTCAATCGAATTCTTATTCGACCTTTCCTAGGAAAGACCCCCTATGAGATTCTTAAAGGTAAGAAACCCTCATTAGAATACTTTAGGGTGTTTGGAAGCAAGTGCTTTATCCTCAACACCAAAGACTACCTTACCAAGTTTGACCCAAAGTCTTACAAAGGTATCCTTTTAGGTTATTCCCAAACTAGTAAGGCCTACATAGTCCTAAATAGATCCTCAAGGGTTATTGAAGAATCACTCAACGTAACCTTTGATGAAACCCCTCCTTCACCCAAGACACCACCATTGGTTGATGATGACTTGGATGAATTAGAAGTAGTTAAAGCCAAAGAGGTTAGAAAAATAGGAGTTGAAGACCTTAGTGTTGAAAAGGAAGTAAACATTAAGGAGTCTAGGGATCATACTCTCAATAATGTCATTGGTGACTTAAATCAAAGGACCCTAAGATCTCAAGTCCAAAACCAAAGCAACTTCTTTTGTTTTGTCTCCTTGATTGAACCAAAGAATGTTAAAGAAGCTTTGACGGATGAGAGTTGGGTCATTGCGATGCAAGAAGAATTGAATCAATTCGTTGCCAATGATGTTTGGGAACTTGTTCCTCCACCTAGAAGTTCTACCATTATAGGAACCAAATGGGTATTTAGGAATAAGCTAGATGAGACTGGTGTTGTGTCTCGTAACAAGGCTAGACTTGTAGCTCACGACTATATTCAACAAGAAGGGATTGATTATGACAAGACATATGCACCGGTAGCTAGATTAGAATCAATTAGAATCCTTTTAGCCTACGCTTGTGCCTTAGATATTAAGCTTCAACAAATGTATGTAAAGAGTGCATTTCTTAACGGTTTGATCAATGAGGAGGTATATGTGGCTCAACCTCCCGGCTTCATTGATTTTGAGAAACCGGACCATGTTTACAAGCTTAAGAAAGCACTTTATGGACTCAAACAAGCACCCAAAGCTTAGTATAATAGAATTAAAGCGTTTCTTGTTAAACATGAGTATACCATGGGTATGGTAGACAATACACTCTTTACAAAGAAGAAAGGTCCTCACCTCATAATCGTACAAATATATGTTGATGACATTATATTTGGCTCAACTTGTCAAGAATTGTGTGATGACTTTGCCAAAATCATGCATGATGAGTTTGAAATGAGTATGATGGGAGAACTTAACTTCTTTTTAGGACTCCAAATTAAACAAATGGACGATGGTATTTTCTTTAGTCAATCTAAGTACGCTAAAGAAATGCTAAAGAAATTTGGATTAGAAGAATCTAGACCAATGAAGACCCCTATGGCCTCGGATACTAAACTCACCGTAGATGATGATTGTGAGTCGGTAGACAACACCAAATATAGAGGTAAGATTGGTAGTTTGTTGTACCTAACGGCAAGTCGACCGGATATCATGTTTAGTGTTTGCCTTTGTGCTCGCTTCCAAGAGGCTCCCAAAACCTATCACCTTGAAGCGGTTAAGCGTATCTTCCGATACATTAAAGGCACTATACATTTAGGATTATGGTATCCTAAAGAGACCGGCGTAGAAGCCATTGTCTACGCAGACTCGGATCATGCGGGAGACTATGTGGACCGGAAAAGCACTAGTGGAGTTTGTACCTTCATGGGTTGTTGTTTAACTTCTTGGTTCTCCAAGAAACAAACCGCTCTTGGGATATCCACCACGGAAGCCGAGTATGTGAGTGCCGGAAAAGCATGCCAACAAGCTCTATGGATGAAGCAAGCGCTTGTTGATTACGGGATTTCTCTTGATGATGTTCCCATCATGTGCGATAATAAAGGCGCTATAGACCTAAGCAAGAATCCCGTGCCACATTCGCGAACCAAACACATAGAAATTAGACACCATTTCCTTAGGGATAATGTTCAAAAGGGGAACATTACTATTGAAAAGGTGCCCTCCAAGGACAACTTAGCCGATATCTTCACTAAGCCACTTAAGAGGGAACCTTTTAATTACTTGCGTCTAGGTCTAGGATTAATGGAACATCTTCCTTAAATTCTTTTCTTCTTGTGTGTTTTATATTACCACTTCGAGTCCTTGAGTCTTTTAAAATTCTTTTGAAAAATCTTCTCATCTCCTTTTTCAAAACTCTTAAAGTCTCTTTCGAAAATGGTTGAGAAATTCGTTTGACATTGTTAATTCAATCTAAAAACGATTTTTTTCATAGATTCTCGCTATTAATATAGAGCTTACATAACTCATATGTATGATTCTCTCAAACATAGCAAGAACAAGGTTGAATCATGGAGGATCATTGTATCATGACTTAAGGTCTTGTCTTACACACCTCCTACATTGATTTTTTAATCCATGTATTTTGGTCAAATCTCTATTTGGTAAGTTTGCATATATTTTCTTTGTCTATCTTTGCTTTTAAGCACATCCCTATGATAAGTTAGACTAGAAAAATAAGATTTGCTGAAAAATCTTTCTCCAAACACCAAACCCTGCTTCTGCAGGCGGTTCCATAAGTGAGCCGCGGTACCTTATTGATAAGGTACCGCCACCATAGATAAGGAACCGCCTACAGTGGCCTTCCTTTTCGGGTTTTTGTCTGAAACTCCAGATTTGCTCCAACCTTTTTGAGAATCTTTGTTTCAAACCCTTTGACCACCCCAAAAATACCTTAAGCCTTCCCTATTTAAACCATAAGCATTTTGCATTACTTCACATCCAAAATGTCTTATTCTCCCAATGAAAGCCTTGAATCTCCTCCATTTTCTCCAATTGCTTTCAATCCAAACCCACCCAAGAACACTCTTAATCACATTTCTCCTACCAAGAATGTTGATTGTGGAACTTCTTTTCTTCCACCACCACCCTTTAGTGTTCTTCCTCCTTCTCATGATAATGTCATGCACCATGGAACATATTGTCATTGTTGTCAATATCAACATCTTGCTATGGCACACATCTATGAGGAGTTGAGCTACATCAAGAGTCTCTTAATCAAGCCTCCTCTTTACTTTGATTATGAGATCTCCAACAAGCCACCACCACCACCCTCCGCTATTACCTTGTCTTTCATATAAGCATTGATTGCTTATCCTCAAGACACCAAATTCAAGCAAATCTTAGAATTCTAGAATAACTAGGATTAGATTTATGCTTTTGGTTTGTTTCTTTTTCCATACTTCTTTGTATGATGTTCCTTTAGTAACCTATCTTGGATCTTTGTCCTTATGTTTTCTTCTCTTTTAATTTTCTTTTTGTGACCTATTGCTATATATTGTTGGTTGTTTCTTTTGTTCAACTAAACCTTCTATGTAGCTTGTCACCATATCTCGATTCCTCGGTGCCCTAAGCTAGGGGGAGTAAGCACCAAGGGGGAGTCTTTGCAATGTCCGTTTCTTCAACACCGGCTTACGCAACCTTTTTGCTTCGCCAAAGGGGGAGAAATGAATAAACTCGTCTTCGAAAATCTTGTTTTTGTGTGATTGAGTTTATGTATTGTCGGAATCAAAAAGGGGGAGATTGTTAATGCAATAATGACTAAAAACGTTACTTGCATTTTTTCGGTCTCGCTTAGTTTTGATTACGACAATATGTAAAAACAAGCATTTACGAAAACAACGAAAAACGAATTCTTGAGTTCAAGTATTTTTCATTTTACCCATTTTCGCTTAAGGTATGGATAAACAAGTACTAACCTTAATCAAGTGATCAAGTGATTTAATCTTTTCTTAAAACTCACTTTTTATTAAATGTGACAAGTTTTTATTAAACTTTATTTTTAAGAAAATGTTTTATTAAATTAATTATTTGAAATTTGAAAATGGCATATTCTTATTCTGTTAAGAATATCCTTTCAGGATATTTTTTATACCCAGATAAGACCTCCACCACTAAAGGACAAAAAGGAGCGGAGTCTAGTCCGGCGGTACCTTAGCGCCTAGGCGGTACCTTATCGATAAGGTACCACGGGATGTGATAAGGTACCGCGGGCAGATATAGCCGTTGGCTCCTTTATCCTTTAAATAGTGGACCATTCTTAGCTTTTCACCTCACCTCTTTTGCACATTCATTTCCAGATTCAAACCCCTTCTTTAATCACTCAAATCTTTGATCATTTGTTTGATTATTACTTGTTTAAGAAGTGAATCTTGTTCTTCCATCCCTTCCTCTCCAAGTGCAAAGAGAAGAACACTATCCTAGTGAAGTGTTGAGTCCACCACCAAAGATCCATTGAATATCATATTGTATATACTTGTAGTTGTGTTATAGTTGTGAAGATCCAAGTAGTTGTGTCTATTTGGAAGTTGTGTATGTACTAAGTATAGTTGTGTAGATTGGTCCTAGCTACGATTAGGGCTCGACTTTTAGCTTAGAGTCGGAAATTGGTTAAGCGACGTGTACGGTTTTCTCCACCATAAGGAGCTTGTTGTGTAGTGAACTCTCGAGTAAGGAGTACTCGAGGAGTGGAGTAGGAACGAGGAGTGAGCTTCGTTGCCGAACCACTATAAATCCTTGGTGTTCGGTTTGATCTTTCTTTACCCTTAACTCTTTACATTCTTTATTCTTTTTGCATATATATGTGTTAATATTAGATTAGCTACACTATCATTCTTTATTCTTTGTGGATATATTTTTGTTAGTATTAGTTTAGCTACACTATCATTGTTCATATTGTGTATAAGAAGATTTCATATATTTCCTCAAGCCTAAGTTTTTTGAAAAAGGATTTTTGGAAACCATATTTTAACAAGTTAATATAAGAAACTATTCAACCCCCCCCTTCTAGTTTCTACAGTCTCCACAAAGCACTCTATGGAATCAAGCAAGCTCCAAGGGTGTGGTACGACGAGCTATCGAAATTTCTGGTATCCAAAGGTTTCTCAAAAGGTTCTATTGATCTAACTTTATTCACTTATAAATATGGGGATGACAGTTTGCTTGTGTATATTTATGTTGATGACATTATTTTCGGGTCTACAAACCCAAAACTTTCAAAATGGTTTGAAAAAGTAATGCACAACAAATTTGAAATGTCAATGATGGGCGAACTAAAATTCTTTCTAGGAATTCAAGTTCACCAATCCCCAAGTGGTATCTTTATAAACCAAGCTAAGTATTGTCAAGAGATAATCAAAAAGCATGGTATGACTTCATGTGACCCCGTTGGGACACCATTATCAACCACATCGCTAGATGCTGACTTGGAGGGAAATGCCATAGATCAAACGAGATATCGTTGCATGATCGGCTCCCTCATGTACTTGATAGCAAGCAGACCCGATATTTCAAATGCTACGTGTTATTGTGCATGGTATCAAGCACGACCCACTGTAAAGCACCTCAAGGAGGTTAAACGGATCTTTCGGTACCTCAAGAATACCATTCATTTGGGACTCTAGTATCCGAGGGAAACCGGTTTCTTTCTAACGGCCTATTAAGATTCTGATCATGCAAGGTGCATTGATACACGAAAAAGTACTTCTGGTGGTGCACAATTTCTAGGTCAAGATAAGCTTGTGGGATGGTCTTCCAAGAAGCAGGATTGCATGTCACTTTCATCAGCCGAAGCGGAGTATGTGTCTCTATCTGCGTGTTGTGCTCACGTTCTTTGGATGAGAACACAACTCAAGGATTATGGCTTCCACTTTGATAAAGTACCTATGTACTGTGACTCAAAAGTCGGCCATAGCCATCTCCTGCAATCCGGTACAACACTCCCGCACGAACTACATTGATGTCAGATACCACTTCATAAAGAACAAGTTGAAAGAGGTATCGTTGAACTATACTTTGTTGGAACAGATTACCGATTAGCCGACTTTTTTACGAAAGCTTTGTCGAAAGATAGGTTTGAGTACGTCGTTAGGCAAATTTGTATGAGATGTTTGACTCCGGCAGACCTGGAGATTCTGGCAAAGGTTCCTGCTTGATTTATCTATCAAACATCTACTTGTAAATATTATTGAAAAAGCAAAATACAAAAATATAAAACATATAAAACCAAAACACAAAATTAAAAATCTTTCAAAATCCAAAATATTCTTTTTGACATGTCTTTCAGTATCGATAATATGGACGTGGCTAGAAATATCGCTCAATAACGACACGGGTGTGTACATAAAGCTCGAATGAAAGTTGTAAATATTTTCAAAACATGTCATTTCTTCTTTTAATAAAGGAAATTGTCTATTTTGGACAATATTTCCAAACAACGGGTAGAGCAATCTATCTTGGGTTGAGCTTGTCACAAAACATTTAACGTTTTGAGCTCAACACAATGGCTTGTAATCACTTTCAAATTTGCAACCCAGATCTATATTCACGGGGGAGTGTACGATTTCGTGCTCTTACCCTCAGCAAAATAAGCGAAATCTTTTTACACTTGAGTGGATTCGTCAAGACATTCAATGTCTATGAACTCAAGTTTATGCTTTAGAAAAACCTCTTCGCCAAAAAGAAATAAGATTTTTCAAAAAGCGTTGAACACAATTTTTTCAAGAGTTTTTCAATGATTATTCATAATCTTTCAAAAATTGTGTGTTCAACAACTCCCATCCTCAAAAAGCGAAATGTGTATCACATCCTCACAATGACAATTCAATTTTATCAATTTATGAGGGGGAGCATTTCAACTTCATGCAAATATTGACACATCTTTCTCCCGGAGTTTTTCAATACTATTTTCAAAATATATTTTAATCAAATTTGGTATCTCTAATATCAAAAGATTTTATATATTAGAGATAGGGGGAGAAAATGTGATTAAAATGTGATTTTATATAAGACTCAAGCACTTTAACTCTTACCTACATGTGCAAAACACTTTCGATTATCGATGCACATGTGAAGGGGGAGCATTTCTGAAACGACAAAACTATCTAGGTGTTAAATGTTTTTCAAACACTTTGTTAGAATTTTTAAAGTGGTTTTATGGTTACGATCTCATACCCACAACATCTTTATCCACGACGTTATTGGTGTCAAAAGGGTGGTTAGGTTTAAGTCCAATGATCCAACCAGAACCGGAGGGATCTTCCCAGGGACAATCCAACTGATTATTAGAAGTCCTTAGGAAAGATGGAGTATAATGTAAACGTAGCTAAATGTCGACTAAGTACTGATGCTAGCACTGGAACAATCACAACAAGGTGCTAGTAATGATGTCTTGGTAAGCATTGAAGGGGTTGAAGAATGAAAAAGAAATGTAAGATAAAAGGTATAAAGAAATTAGCCCTCCATACAACTTAGGCAGAAACCGGGTCAACACATCATGAAGACAAACTCATCATGGACCCAATGATGTAATGCACAACCCTTTCCTAGCTACTCAAGCTTCTCTCAAAAGAAGTTTGTTTTATTGTCACGGAGATCAACATGACTTCTATTGACTTTCTTACTCCGAGATAGTTGATATTGAATAGGTGGCATCTGCTCCAGCCTCCGACCACTAAAAGTGCACAAATCGAGTCTAGAGCCTAGAGATCAATCAAATCTCATTAGGACACACGGAATGACGATAAAGAGTGTCCTACGCTATATCCTTGCGATATTGCTAGAACACTCAGAGTGATACTACTTAGTATTCACAACGACGAGCGGAAATCCTTCTAGTGTTAACATGAAACAGCACTGCGGTAGGTCATGTGTAAGATTCTTTATGAATTGAACACATGTAAACTGAAAAGCAATAGTGGTTTGATTCTAAATTGATTCAAACTCGTTTCAGGTTTCTACACAATATCTTTATGGTCTTGCCAGAACATTCAGAGTGATATCATTAATACTCATAGTGACGAATGTAAATCCTTCTAGCGTCAACCTCAAACAGAGCTACGGTAGGTGACTTGTGAGATTATTATGAATCAATCTTGTGTCAACTGGAAAGCAACAATGGTAAGATTATTTAAGAATCACACTTGTTCCAGGAATTTGAATTGACGACTTTAATCAAGCGGATATTTATCCAATTGATTCACTCTTTATGTTCGCAGTCTTGCTTTGAGACGGTCGAGTAAAGAGAACGGCTAGTATAGTCGCGAAACCCTGTCAAGGAGGTTCTTAATTGAATCTACCTTATCACAGGTACGGTATTTAATATCGTATAACGGTCTTCACAGAACGGAGGTAAAACGCTAAAGATTTAGGACGAATGTGAAAGCCATTCAGTTCGTGTCTATGTTTTGTCTCGAGAAGGTGGAGTCACGGTGTACTCAGCAATGTCAAAGATTTAAACCCACATACTCATGCCTAAAGACATATTCAACAATTAATAGTGTGAGCATGTGGATGAAGATACAAGATCGCAAGATGGCAAAGACAGGTCAAGGATGATTTGAATATCTCAAGATCAAAAGACAAAGTCGAAAGACAACGACAAAGGCTCAAAGATCACATCATGAAGGAACAAGACTACTGTTACACGTTCACGACTCATTTATGGCGAGATTAGTAATATCTACAAATCTCCAAATGACAAAGGGTAATGACCTCTCATAAAAGGGTAATGATCTCTCATTAGAGGAGATTGTTAGCCTCAAAATATTGAGTCAAACAAGAATGCTCGGTCATATGTTTATTATGGATCGTATTTTAGAACATTGTAATAGGTAGTAGATTAGTCGTGTTTTACGGGCCTAACTGTAAGCTAAAGTTCATTCATAAGTAACTAAAGCCCAAAAGATAAGCCCGACCCATTATCATATAACCCATTATGCCACATGTAGGCAAGGCTATAAATACCTCTCCTTGCATGTAAGGAGAGGTTGGTTGATTCATTATTCACTCTCTCTAATCTAATATTCACAAAGTTTCACACACTTCTCTCTCTTTTCTCTCTGTACTTTCTATCTCTAGAATTCATCTATCTTCTACCTTTCTTTCTTGTTTAATCATCATATTATATGGGACAACATGTCTGATATATGTTTAATTTTACTAATCTTAACTATTCTTAGTTTGATTTATTTTATTCTTGTAATACTGTTTGTGTATAATCTGGTAAATTCTGACTGTTCTATAATATTATAGATTAATGTATTCTCTGTACTCTTGATTACTGTATAATATGTATTCTAATATTATAATATTACTATAAATAGTAACCTGCTATAAATAGAAAGTTTCCTAATTAGAAAGGTTTACAAATTAGTTTCTTGTAAATTAAATCACTTAAATCACATGTTTTTAAGTAAAAAAAGGTTTAACTAATATCAATTTAATTTTACTATTAAACTAATAAAACAAAACAACTTGATTAATTTATTTATAAAACCAGTTTTATAAAAATGATTTAATCATATTAAAATTAACCTCGTATTTTATAATTACACGCGAAATCCCGAAAACCCGTGCTAAAACCTTCCCCGAGGCACCCATGTCTCGGGTTAAGTCAAACCAAGCCCTCCACGACCCACGGTCGTGGCTCACTTGCTTCTGACCTTCGGACAGTAGCCACTGGCCTAGTGCCAGTTGCTACTGCCGTTAATATGGTTCACACCGAGAGTTATTATGGCTCTCGGTTCCCACCGACTGCTCATATGTTCCCATAGTACTGTTTTATTTTCCCACCGTTGCTACCTAAGACCCACCGAGAGTTATTAAAACTCTCGGTTGCCACTGATTCAAACTAACACCCCTACGTATCCTACCCAAACACCCCTGATGGCTTATTATTCCTACTGTTTGGTTTTGGGTCTTGCGGCTGATCACACAAGGACACCACCGAGACACTTAGGTCTCGGCTGTACACCAAAAACCCCACCGAGAGTTCTAAAACTCTCAATTTTCGTGTATAATATCGAAAACCTCGACTTGATTTATCACCATTACATGTTTAATCCAACACCCCGTGTGCTCTTATTATATCCACATGGATTTTGTGAATTAATAAAAGAAATAAGAGATGATTTACCTTAATTCATGATTTAGGATGAGAGATAAACACACAATTAATCAAATGACGAAAATAAAAAACCTTTGTTCCCTTGTTTGTTTTAGCCGGCGGCAGTCCCCAAGAGAAACCCTTATCTCTTTTTGATTTGTTAAAATGAAATGCAAGTAACCCTTTTTGTTTCATGTGGTAGTTTCTTTGAAGCGGGCTGGGCTTTAAAGCCCATTACTCTTTCTTTGTTTCTTTTGTTAGCCGCCAACCCAACACATATGTATATGTGTGTCTTTTATTTTTTGACACTTATAACTATCGTGTAAACTTGTATTAATTTCTCGTGTTTTAAGTTCTGAAACGTAGTATTTATTTTCTGAATAATAATACTTACGTAATACTTATGTAATATTTTCTGACATTTATTAATTACTTTTCTAAAATAATTACATACGTAACGTTTTAAATAAAGTCTGAGACTGGGTGCTATTAATGTTTAACGATTTTAAGGAGGGTTTTACAACTCTTGACCTCTAAAAGTAATTCCTCCTCGAATTAAGGATGCGATAATGCTGCGGTTTTACAATTCTTCCTCTTTAAAAGGAAAATCCATCCTCGAATTAAAGTTAAGATAAGTTGATAGAAATAAAAGCTGAAAGGACACATAAGCTGAAGAGACATAAAAGCTGAAAGACATACCCGAATCATAACTGGAAGTGAGGATACAAAGTCCGTATACACTCCTCGGTTTCCCAAGTGGCCTCCTGCTCGGAATGGTTCCTCTACCGGATCTTGACGAAAGTAATAGTCTTTAATGTTGAGATTTTGCTAGGTTCAATTGTTGTTCTCGGTATCTTAACGAATTGATTTCCAGCTTAAAGTATGACTCTATTGTTTTTGGTGAAACAAATATTTTTGGTTGTTTTTAAATAAATGTGCAAAACAATTAATGTAAATGAGCGGGTAAGTAAATCTAATTCTAACTTAAAGTAAAAGGCAAGTATTTAAAAGCGTGACGAGAATTTAAAGGCACTAAAGTAAATGACGCAAACTTAAAACTATCTAAGGCAAACTTAAAACGCAACTAAAACTTAAACTAAGGCAAGGCTAAAATAAATCTAAGGCAAAATTAACTTAAAGTGCGACTAAGGAAATGGCGGGAAAAATAAAGCTTGAAATTAAAAATCAAAGATAAAAACTAAAAAGAACCTGAATACAGCTCATTCGGAACAATCCTTCGTCCGGAACAATCACTCATCCGGAATGTCACCTTCGTTCGGAATGATTCTTCTTCGCTCGGAATATTACCAAAGTCCTTGATCCGGAACAAATTTTCTATTCTGAATATGTCACTTATCCAGAACAATCCTTCGTTCGGAACTTAACTGATTCAGAACTCAATTGGAACAAAACCTTGGTTCGGAAGTTTGGTTCAGAAGTTCTTGATTCGGAACCTTAAGCTGGTTCGGAACTTTTTGATCCGGAACTCTTCCGGTTCGGAACTCCTTGATCCGGAACTTTCTGATTCGGAAGTTTCTGATTCGGAACTTTCGTTCGGAAGTTTGTTCAGAAGTTGGTTCGGAAGTTATCTGGTTCGGAACTTCAAATGTTCCGAATGAGAAAGCTTGATTCGGAACTTCCTAAGCCAACTTCTTGGTTCGGAAGTTTCTGCTGATCCGGAACTTACCTGGGAAAGATCAGAAACAGGAAAACAAACACCCCGAAAAACAGGGAACACAATATACACGAATCTAATCCAAACTTAAGCAAAATCAAACACAAGATTAAACCAAACTAATAACAAAACATCCAATAATCATAAACAAACTATCCAAATCAATAAAACTAACAAAACTAACCACAATAATCAAAACCCACTTTGATCAAAATAAGAACATGAATATGAACATAAACAACAAAAATCAAAGATTAAAAAAGCTAGAATGAGAGATGAACAATAAAGATAAAGATTGACAAGAATTAAAAGAAAAACTTACTTGAAATTAAATGGTAATTAAGGTGCAAGACAAGTATTTAAATTTGACAAGTATTTAAATGGCAAGGTAATTAAAGGTGGAAGAACTAATTGTCACTATTAGCCAACAAAATGAAATGATTAACTTCCTAATCTATTTATAGGGTAGGATTAAGGAGTGCTTAGGAAGCTTCCTCCCCTCTTTCCTTTCTCCTTAATTGCATCATTAGGTCCTTCCTTCTTAATCTCTTTGTTAATTTCACCATTAGTCCTTAAGCCTTTAAATCTTCTTTAATCTTGGACTTTAATGACTTTTGGCTCGGGATTTCTTTGAACTCGTCTTTAAATTCTTCAATAAATAAGACTCGAGTTCTTCGGCTTTAAGTAAACTTCCGTCTTTTGACTTTTTTCTTCGATAAATCTTCAGAATTGGTCTTGGACTTCCGTTCTTTTTGCACTCTTGACTTCTTGACTTCGTCTTTCGTCTTTTTCTTCGATAAAATCCCGCGAATGCCCGTGTTTTCTCCACTTTTCACAATTTCGTCCTAAATCACAACAAAAACACTAACCACGCATAATTCTGACATAAAAGACATAAAATACACGTTTTGGATCGGTTATTATTGTAGTTAAGTGGTAAAAAGGATGGGTGTTTACACACCTATCAAATCCCCTACACTTGACCATTGCAATGTCCTCATGCAATGCATTAGTTACAAAGCACGTTTACACTTTTCATCATAATTAATCCATAATGGCCTTTATTAAAGAGATAGAAAATTATAAACATTCAAAGTAAAGAAATCAAAAACATACCTTCGGGTTTTGGAAATGTCATGGATGATCATCATCCTCAAGTTTTTACTTTCTCTAAACCAAGCTTAAAAACGAGATCATTGTTATTATAAGTTAGCAAACTAACACAAACTCATGTGGGCCAATTATTCACTTAGACTCCCTTATTCCTGGGTGTATCTCTTATATTTTATTGTTGTCTTGAATGATCACGAGGATGCATTGTTTGACTTATTTCGATAGTTTATTAGGCCAAAAATAAAGTGAACGATTTAATCAATAGTTAGCTAAAGGACAAAATCTTTTAAAACTGCTTCTCGGGACCTCATAAAGTTCATATCTTGGCATAACTCGCGTCGCGATTTGAGACCTTTCTCGGACCGATATTTGGCAGCGACTTCATACTTCAAATCTTGAGAGACGTTCATGAAATAATGGTCTTCTCTTCATAATGGAATTACTTCACTTGAAGTTTTGAGAGATTCATACTTGGACCACGACTTCTTCATTTTTCTCCAATCTTTATTTTGGACTTTGATATACAACGATCCGCCTCCTTTTATGACTTGGATCTATTTATCCTCATACCTTGCTAGGGTCGTTTCAGATACACTTCTCCATGACTTTTTGGGAGTTTTTGCTTTTCGTCGTGTGTCTCGATCCTTCATATTGATTTTCGATAAATGATTCTTCACATCACTTTGGATCTTTAGCAACAAAATGTAGCCCTCATGCCTTGTTAGGGCCTTTTTGGACTCGCCAATCTTCGCATCCCGCTTCAATAAGTTATGCCTTGGCTATGAACTCTAATCCATACCGAGCAACTTTTAAACGATCTTGGGCTAGAAGCTAAGTAACTTTTCAAATCGTACAACCTTATTTATTGCAGATAAATTTATTAGCAGGCGATGGGAGAATAGGCTCATAATTAACTCACATAAATTCACGAAAGAATACTGAACTTATAATTTTCTCTATCATCTCTCGTTCTCCACAGTTTAAAATCTCAAGGAATGAGACTCGTGGATGCTTAGCCTATTAAATCAAAGTTTTGGGTTTTTGAGTCGCCTATAGGATCTTGCAAATTCTTAGACTTTTTCAAGTTTTAGAAATCGCATTTTAAAGTTCCCTTGATAAACGACTCTCTAGGATCAATTATAGGAACTTGCGAAAAGTTCTTGTTCTTAACCCGTGAGAGTTAAGACTTTCGCGTTTTATAGCTCCCTATATAAAAGCCTAGCAAAACTTGATTTAAACACGTTAAGGATACTAGCTTGAGTAACTTAGATAAGTAAACTCGGGTTGAGTCAAAAGATTCACAACGTTTGAAAATTAAAACCACTTTATTAAAGATTTATTCTAGCAAAGAAAGAAAATAACTATACAAAAGGAAAAACTAATGGGCCAAAATAGATCAAAATTTTTGAAAAATGTCGAAAAATTGATTTTCCGGTTAATATGAGGACAAATACAAGGAAAAGGCCACTTAACTTCGATAGAAGTCCCCCTACACTTAACATAAACATTGTCCTCAATGTTTAAGCATGTGGGAGTAAACTCCCCTACACTTAGGACATTGTGCACTTTGTTTAAATCTCGCTAAGGAAAGGACAACTAAAGAGATTCCTATTTTAATATTGAGAAAATATAAAATAGTGAATCGAAAAGAGTTTAGGATAGAACCGGGAAGAAGTGAACACGGAATCACGGGTCGTCAAGAATCATCAAGAGTGGATCATTGAGCGCTCGAATCCCTGATTAAGAGAGGAGAGGAAATAGCAAACCAACGGGTCTCCCCTACACTTAGGATAAAGAAAGCGAAAAGATAGTTACATGGGTTGCCTCTCAAGAAGCGCTTGATTTTTGTTAACCGAGTCGTGAGCCTGACTCGACCTTGATTAGCAGGGGAAGAAGCATGAAATATATCCACCAGGATCAAAGACATAGTTTTCGTCCATCAAATAGCACAAGCTTAAGGCGAACAAGGCAAGCCAAAGAAGAGTAGGCAAGGTTCCCTTAAGCAGCGATGGAGCACGGTGGAAGCAAGTATGGTGAGGTGCAAGCATGTCTTCAATATTTCCAAATATTTTTACTTTTATTTCATCAGGTGGATACTGAGATGGCTTAAAGATTTCAATACCGGGGTCGAACACCTTTTCCTTTAAGGGAAAATAGCACTCAGGCTCAGCAGAATGGGAAGAAGATCCGCGAAGAAGCACAACTTCGTCCTCAGAAGGGGGACAAAGAGGTGTTAACTCATACGTGCTACGGATATTGGTGTCGACCGGTTTCGTCTCCTTTGAAATAATTTTCTTCAAATCCAAAGTAGGATCAAGACGATAATCTTCAAAATCATAAGGAGGAGCATCACTCTCATGAGGGAAGTAAGTGTTGAGAAACGTAGAGAAATCTTCCTCAAATGAGTAATCGTCCAAAGTAGGATCGAGTGATGGCGGATGATCTTCATCATGTGAAGAATCGCTCGAAAGAGTATCGGCCTCATCAAAATCATCGAAAGTGGGCATCTCGGGATACTCGGAAGTACAATCATCAAAATCATCCGAATCTGAGCTAGACTCATCATCATCATAAGCATCAAAGACCGGTAGAGAAGCATAAATGGGAGAAGGTTCCAAATTGGAGCGAGAATCATCCACATCATCATGAAAAAGTGGATTATTGATGCAAGAATCGAATAGAGGATTGTTGTAGATGGTAAAATCATCGAGCACATTAATCATATTCACTGATTCTCGTCCAAAGGATTTGCTTGTAAGCTTTCCTATTTTAAAAACTTGTGAATCATCCCCGACTCTTAAGATTAACTCACCTTCGGCCACATCAACTAGAGCTCGTCCGGTTCTCAAGAATAGACGACCAAGTATTAAAGGAATACAAGGGTCCATTTCATAATAAAAAACGACAAAGTCGACCAGGAAAGTAAATGTGCCGACTTTTATGAACACGTCTTCGGCAATACCAACTGGGTAAGCGAGAGTACGATTAGCAAGTTCAAGAGTCATCTTTGTTGGAGTGAGGTCAGTCAATGATAGTGTTTTCCAAACACTCAAAGGCATAAGATTAATACTGGCCCCGAGATCAACAAGGGCAGTAAATTCTTTAGTTTTGTTGAAAACGCAAGGCAACACAAAACGACCGGGATCTCCAAGCTTTTCCAGAAGTTCTTTAAGAATAACTACAGAGCAGTTTTCATTTAAGCGTGTGTTGGCGAGCTCAATCAACTTTTCCTTCTTGTTAAGCAATTCCTTAAATGCTTTAACAAATTTGGGCATGTGGACAAGTGCTTCAAGAAAGTTAATGTTGAAG
The DNA here is from genome assembly GCA_025667525.1 of Glebionis coronaria. NCBI lineage: Eukaryota > Viridiplantae > Streptophyta > Magnoliopsida > Asterales > Asteraceae > Glebionis > Glebionis coronaria. Next base: position 86,373,151 of record CM046878.1, read on the forward strand.
TTCATTTGAGAGATCATCTTCACATAGCGTGACACTTCAGAGTCATCCTTGGTTAGCATTTTGGTCTTGCCTAAACGAGAGGGATAAGGGATATTGGGTTTGGGTGGTGAAGGTGAAGGCGTAGCAGGTAAAGGTTGAGATGTTGAAGGGTCCTTCCTAGGTACATCGTTATGGCGAGGCGGAGACGGTAATGGTGTACTAATACTAGGTGTAGGAGGAGTAGGGATAAATGGTGGTGGAGGAGGTTAGATGATGGGGTTGGGATCGGTGGATCGACAATGGTAATTCCACTACGAGTAGTAATAGCACTCACATTTGCTCGCGGATTGGTGACAGTGTTTCAAGGTAGAGAACTCGAAGTAGAAGGTTGAGCTGCGGGCAAGAAACTAGCAAGCATATTCTTTAAATCATTCGTTTGATTGCTGAAGGAGGATTGAATATTATCTCGAAGTTTGGATCTAATCTCATTTCCTTGCTTGGTAATATCTCCTTTAAGATTGATAATTTGACTCTGCAGATTCTTGATTTCCTCACCTTGGGTTCTCATGATGGCTTCAACATCGGGATTAACAGGTGGGGTTTGTTGGGCGGGTTGGTGATAAGGATTAGAAGCTCTTGGTGGGATTTGGTTTCTTCTATTGTAGTTGTTGGCGGGGTTTTGGTTTTGAGGAGAAAAACCGGGTGAAAGGTAATTGTTGGACCGGTAACTCAGCAAATTTCTATCCCCTTGAGATCGAGCTTGGTAATTTTCCGGTGAATAATTACCATAAGCTGCATACACATTTTCCGGATTTCCTTGTGTAGACGGACAATCGGTGTATGAGTGAGGACCGCCGCATGTATCACAAGGATTGGCAACCGCTTTAACTTGTTGTTGTTGTTGGTTTGAAGCGAGAAGCGTGATACTTTTTCTCATTTCAGTCATCATGCGGGTGAGTTCGGTCATATCAGGGTTTGCTGAAGTAGAAGAGACATTGAATCTCGGGTTGTTCCTTGAAGAAGCAGAGGAATCCTAGTTTTTGTGGTGAGTAGTCATGTTCTCAATAAGCTCTCTACACTCCTCGGGTCTCCTTTTCATAAATGTGCCACCGGCGGCTGCATTAATCGTATCACGATCTCGAAAAGTCAAACCGTTGTAGAAAGTATCAATTAATGTCACAGGGAGCATGTTGTGGTTTAGACAACGATCAATCAAGACATTATATCTTTCCCAAGCATAAAAAAGGGATTCAACGGGTTCTTGCATGAAACCGCTGATTTGATTGCGAAGGCTCGTGACCATGGATGGTGGAAAGTAGCGCGACAAAAAGCGTTGAGTCATGTCATCCCAAGTATGAATTGAATTCTTCGGGAGACGATCAAACCATTTCTCGGCGTCATGTGATAAAGTATGTGGAAAGAGTTGTAGGCGTAGAACATCCATTGTGGCATCGGTGCACTTCATGCTTTGGTTGATTGAAATGTACTTGTCGAGGTGTTTGTTGGCATCATCATCAGGCATTCCTCTAAAAGGATTTGTTTGCACTTGCTGAATCATGTGGTGCTTCAACGAAAACTCCGGAGCCGTGATTTTCATCGGCGCAATCGGTCCTCCTCGTCCAAACATGGTAGGTTGACAAAGCTCTTCCATTGTCCGAAGATCGGGCTGTGGAAGAACATTGTTGTTATTGTTGAGGTGCGGTGGATTATTGTTGTTGTTAACACCTGACATACTTAAATCTTCTCGAGTCTCGGGCTCTTGATAATTAGAAGATCTAGTACGCATATACCTACAAAGGCAAAAGAAAAAAAATACCAAACACAAAGAGAATATATATACACAATAAAATCTTTTTGGATTTTTGAAATTTTTAATTTTTATGGATTTTTAACAATTTTTAATTTTTATGGTTTTTTGAAATTTTTTTTAAGCAAGAAAAATAACGCTCACAAGTGAACGGATCGCAAAAAGCAACGCGTCTCTCACAGAAAACCGTTAATCTTTACGAAAAGAGCCGGCAGCGGCGCCATTTTAATGTTGAGATTTCGCTAGGTTCAATTGTTGTTCTCGGTATCTTAACGAATTGATTTCCGGCTTAAAGTATGACTCTATTGTTTTTGGTGAAACAAATATTTTTGGTTGTTTTTAAATAAATGTGCAAAACAATTAATGTAAATTAGCGGGTAAGTAAATCTAATTCTAATTTAAAGTAAAAGGCAAGTATTTAAAAGCGTGACGAGAATTAAAAGGCACTAAAGTAAATGACGCAAACTTAAAACTATCTAAGGCAAACTTAAAACGCAACTAAAACTTAAACTAAGGCAAGGCTAAAATAAATCTAAGGCAAAATTAACTTAAAGTGCGACTAAGGAAAAGGCGGGAAAAATAAAGCTTGAAATTAAAAATCAAAGATAAAAACTAAAAAGAACCTGAATACAGCTCATTCGGAACAATCCTTCGTCCGGAACAATCACTCATCCGGAATGTCACCTTCGTTCGGAATGATTCTTCTTCGCTCGGAATATTACCAAAGTCCTTGATCCGGAACAAATTTTCTATTCTGAATATGTCACTTATCCAGAACAATCCTTCGTTCGGAACTTAACTGATTCGGAACTCAATTGGAACAAAACCTTGGTTCGGAAGTTTGGTTCAGAAGTTCTTGATTCGGAACCTTAAGCTGGTTCGGAACTTTTTGATCCGGAACTCTTCCGGTTCGGAACTCCTTGATCCGGAACTTTCTGATTCAGAAGTTTCTGATTCGGAACTTTCGTTCGGAAGTTTGTTCAGAAGTTGGTTCGGAAGTTATCTGGTTCGGAACTTCAAATGTTCCGAATGAGAAAGCTTGATTCGGAACTTCCTAAGCCAACTTCTTGGTTCAGAAGTTTCTGCTGATCCGGAACTTACCTGGGAAAGATCAGAAACAGGAAAACCAACACCCCGAAGAACAGGGAACACAATATACACGAATCTAATCCAAACTTAAGCAAAATCAAACACAAGATTAAACCAAACTAATAACAAAACATCCAATAATCATAAACAAACTATCCAAATCAATAAAACTAACAAAACTAACCACAATAATCAAAACCCACTTTGATCAAAATAAGAACATGAACATGAACATAAACAACAAAAATCAAAGATTAAGAAAGGTAGAATGAGAGATGAACAATAAAGATAAAGATTGACAAGAATTAAAAGAAAAACTTACTTGAAATTAAATGGTAATTAAGGTGCAAGACAAGTATTTAAATTTGACAAGTATTTAAATGGCAAGGTAATTAAAGGTGGAAGAACTAATTGTCAATATTAGCCAACAAAATGAAATGATTAACTTCCTAATCTATTTATAGGGGAGGATTAAGGAGTGCTTAGGAAGCTTCCTCCCCTCTTTCCTTTCTCCTTAATTGCATCATTAGGTCCTTCCTTCTTAATCTCTTTGTTAATTGCACCATTAGTCCTTAAGCCTTTAAATCTTCTTTAATCTTGGACTTTAATGACTTTTGGCTCGGGATTTCTTTGAACTCGTCTTTAAATTCTTCAATAAATAAGACTCGAGTTCTTCGGCTTTAAGTAAACTTCCGTCTTTTGACTTTTTTCTTCGATAAATCTTCAGAATTGGTCTTGGACTTCCGTTCTTTTTGCACTCTTGACTTCTTGACTTCGTCTTTCGTCTTTTTCTTCGATAAAAGCCCGTGAATGCCCGTGTTTTCTCAACTTTTTACAATTTCGTCCTAAATCACAACAAAAACACAAACCACACATAATTCCGACATAAAAGACATAAAATACACGTTTTAGCTCGGTTATTATTGTAGTTAAGTGGTAAAAAGGATGGGTGTTTACACACCTATCAGTCTTCCTTCTCATAACTCGATCCTGACGATCTGATACTGCTTCGGGTTCTTCAATATAAGATAGGTCCTCTCGAATCTGATCGAGTGGATAATTAACTCTGTGAAGCTCATGATAGTTGTACCGTCTGAGTAGTGATACATGGAACACATTATGAACATGTGAAAGCTGAGGCGGTAATGCCAAACGATATGGCACTTCACCGACAAGTTCGAGGATTTCAAACGGTCCGATGTAGCGAGGGCTGAGCTTTCCCTTGAGGCCAAACGTCTCACCCCGCGTGCTGGTGATACTTTAAGGAACACACGATCCCTAGTCTGAAATGCTAGATCTCTGCGATGCTTGTCGACGTAACTCTTCTGGCGAGTACGCACTTCTTGCAGCTTTGCCCTGGCAATGACGACCTTTTCATTGTTCAGCTCTATTAATTCTGGTCCCTCAATCAAACGTTCTCCAACCGGTTCCCAACAGATCGGAGCACGACATTTCCTGCCGTATAACATCTCACAGGGAGCACACTTGATACTAGCATGCCAAATTTTGTTGTAGGCAAACTCGACCAAGCAGATATAGTCATCCCAATTACCTGTCCATTCTAATGTACAGGCGCGTAGCATGTCCTCCAAGGTCTGAATGGTACGCTCTGACTGACCGGCCATCTGTGGATGAAAGGCTGTGTTGAGCTTGAGCTTGGTTCCCCAAGCTTTATGCAGACCTCCCCATAAATGAGAAGTGAAATGTGGATCCATGTCTGATATAATATCCGAAGGTGTACCGTGTAATCGTACGATCTTCTTCGTAAATAGATATGCTAATTAACTGACTGAGAAATCTTTATGGATAGGGATGAAGTGTGCTGACTTGCTCAAACGGTCGACAATGACCCATATCGCATCGTGTTTCCTCTGAGTCTGCGGTAACCCGGTGACAAAATCCATAGAGACCTTGTCCCATTTCCACATTGGAATATCTAATGGCTGAAGTAGGCCACTAATACGTTGATGCTCTATCTTAGCATGCTGGCAGGTTAGACATTTGGAAACAAAAGTGGCGACATCCTGTTTCATGCCGCTCACCAGAAATGCTGCTTAAGATCGTGATACATATTAGTGGAACCTAGATGGATAGAAAACGTAGAGCTGTGAGCCTTAGTCAATAAGGCTTCTCAGAGAGTAGGGTCTTTTGGAACGCAGAGTTTGGTACCCTGCCATACAATACCATCATCATCGATACGAAATTCATTCTGCTAGTCAATATTCTGGACAATCGCCTAAATTTCACCACCATTCTTCTGTACAGCTTTAATCCGAGAAAGTAAATCTGGTTCCACTCTCAAAATAGCCCAGTAACCAGTCTGTCCATGTACTAAGAGCTTAATATCATACCGCTCTAAGTCCCGCATGATCTCCTCCTTAACCTTGATGCCATTAATCATCCCAGACTTTCTACTGAGGGTATCTGCCACTACATTCGCTTTACTTGGGTGATACTGAATGTTAGTGTCATAGTCCTTCAATAGTTCCAACCATCGCCTCTGTCTTATGTTCAACTCCCGCTGTGTAAATATATACTTGAGACTTTTGTGATCGTTGAAGATATCACACGACTCACCATACAGATAATGTTTCCAGATTTTGCGAGCGAAGATGACTGCCGCAATGGGAGAGTAAGGATCAGTGCTGAAATGAGTTCTTCAAAACTTTGTTCCCTCTCATCAGTACATACAAACTTCTCTCCTTTGCGCATAAGTTTGGACAACGGTAATGCCAAACGTGAGAAGTTCTCTACAAACCTGTGGTAATATCCCGCTAACCTAAGAAAACTACGGACTTTTGTGGCAGATGTCGGTCTCGGCCATTTGGTGATAGCCTCCACCTTTCTAGGATCCATGGTGATCCCCTTTGTAGAAACAATATGGCCTAGAAACGCCACCTTACTCAGCCATAACTCACACTTAGAAAATTTAGCATAAAGCTTCTATCGTCAAAGAATCTACAAAACTATACGAAGATGATCCTCATGCTCTTCTTTAGACTTAGAGAAAATAAGGATATCGTCGATGAATACAATCATAAATTTGTCTAAGAACTCATGGAAGACTTGATTCATCAAGTCCATGAATACTGTTGTCGTATTCGTGAGACCAAATGGCATGACAACAAACTCGTAATGACCATACCTCGTGCGAAAAGCAGCTTTGGATATATCCTGCTCTTTTACACGCAAATGGTGGTAACCTGATCGTAAATCGATTTTTGAGAAGTGCATGACACCCTGAAGCTGATCGAGTAAATCATCAATTTGAGGAAGCGGATAACGGTTACGAATGGTGAGCTTATTCAGCTCGCGGTAGTCAATACACAGTCGTATACTACCATCTTTCTTCTTGACAAACAATACTGGTGCGCCCCATGGTGACATGCTCGGACACATGAAAACTCTTTCTAGAAGTTATTGTAGCCGATCCTTCAGTTCCTTAAGCTCAACGGGAGCCATACGGTAAGGAGCTTTGGATACTGGTTCTGCACCTAGAATAAGATCGATACCAAACTCTACCTCTCGCGTGGGAGGTATGTCTGGAAGTTCTTCTGGGAAGACATCCGAAAAGTCTGCACAATTGGCTGATCATGGAGTGAAGGTGCCTCCGAAGCAGTGTCATGAACGGTAGCTAGAAAACCCTCACACCCATGGTATAATACAGCACGAGCCTGTAAAGCTGAGATAATCTGAACATGTTTTCCTAGTAGAAAACCAGGGTGAACAAACTCTGGTGTCTGAACATCACCGAAGATGACTCGGTAGGCATGACAATCTATAGTGGCACGATGCGCTGACAACCAATCCATACCCCGAATTACATCAAACTCACACATGTCTAAAGGAAGGGCACTAACTGGATTGATTTTATCGTCAAACTCTAGAGGAAGATCCCTGTATACCTGAGTAATGCGTACAGATTCTCGCATGGGTGTAGATATACTTAGCACACTATCAAGTGGTGTAGGGGTCATGTCTATACTAGCAATAAATAAAGTAGATATAACTGAATATGTAGCGTCTGTATCGAAAAGAACGCATGCGGCCTGTCCCGTTTATAAACAAAATGCCAGTGATGGTACATGTGGTCTTATTAGCCTGCTCCCTAGTAGTGGTATAAACGTGACCTGTGGTTGGTGGTAGTGGTGGTGGTGGTAAAATCTGAGGAGTATGGCCTGAGGTACCGGTAGCATCCCCCTTCGTACAATCTCTCATCATGTGACCCGGCTGTCCACACTTGAAACAACCACTAGAACCACGGTGATACGGTCCAGGGTGTTTCTTCCCACATGTGATACAAGTGGGATTAGTATACCCCGTAGAAGCTGCTCTGTTTTGCTGCGAACCTGGTTCAAGAAAAAGTGCGAGTGTCACAATCATGGTGACATAACTGGAATAAGGCTGTTTAGTTGTAAATTTAATTACCAGAATTTGCTGGTTGGGCAGACTGCTGACCTCTGTGATTTTGGTCACGCCCCTGTCCAGCATCTTTGTTGACATGCTGAAAGTTTGAATTGGTTTTACACAACAGTTTGGTATTGTGAAGCTTAAAGAATCACCTGTGATTGCCAGATAAGTTTGAGCTGCCACGGTAGTTGTCATCACCGCCTCTCTTATCGGATCGGTTACGGTCATAAGACTGACCGTGATTTCTGTAGTTCTGCTGTTGAGTAGCCGACTGGGATCGGTCTCCTCCTCTGTGTCTGAAAGATCATGATTGGATAGTGCATGATATATATTGTAAATAAAGTACAAGAGTTAATTTGTTTAAGTCCGCTGAATGGAATATACCTCTTCTTCAGTCGCTCTACATTCTCGAGCTCATCCCTTTCATAAAGCAGCTCTACATTACGAGTCGTGTTAGCTACCCGCGACACGTTAGTATACGTGGCACTAAGTAGTGTATCCGTAGTCCAAGAGTGAAGAGCCCAGCAAAAGTGTATTGACTGCTCCTCCGTAGTACCTGTAGCCGCTCCCAAGAATCCAGCCAACCTGAGATATCGATGCACGAACTCCATACTGTTCTCTCCATTCTTTTGACGAATGGAGAGAAAGTCTCTGTTCAGTCTTGCCTGATCAGCATGAGGGAAAAAAATGATCCTAAAATATTGCCTTGAACTGTGTCTAAGTCAACGTGAGCACCCAATCATCTCCCCCATTGTTAGCTTATAAGCCCTCCACCAATGTAGGGCGTCACCCTCCAAATTGTAAACAACTAGCCTGACCTTGAAGGCATCCCCGCAATCTGTGGCCTCAAAGATTCTTTCCATATGAGAAATCCATTTTTCTGCCTCTGTTGGGATTACCGTCTGCTCAAAAGACCGGGGTTTCTGTTTATTAAACCTTTCTAACCAGATAGCTAAAGTGTGAGGTGGTAGAGTAGGAGGGTTGCTATTGATCTGAGGTCCATTTTGGTACTCAGCTCGAATCTCATCACGAATCTGGGGTAGCATGGCTTGCACAGATGCTTGAACAGCTACAGCAATAGCAACAGCTCTAGCACCATTCTCATTATTGCTTCTGGGTGGCATCTGAAAGTTTAAAGAAGATAAATGATTAACTTGTTAGAAATATGGGAGCATGAGATAGTTCATGAAGGCATAGCCAACGAAAATTTGACATGACAACTAGTTAACGCCTATGGGTCGGTTCATAAAATAACATTCGACTAAAAAACATGTATCTAACATGAGTAAGGATGAACGCCTATGGGTCGGTTCACCAATACAAAATCTGAATTGGAAAGGGTGAACGCCTATGAGTCGGTTC